>CM050404.1:97302229-98502229 GCA_027580255.1 Therioaphis trifolii
ACGAAATTAATATATTGTTATTCGCTCGTTTCAGTTAAAATTGTATCCGTGTTTGCCGCACCGAACTAAGTGCTCTAACGTTCACGTAAAAACTATTTGCCGTTCAATCGGGTCTGAATTTTCAATAAAAGCTAATTAACTATATTGTGTAGGGAACAAGTACCGAGCTCGCACACACGTTAATGAACCCGAGAAACAGAGAAACGTAATACGGAGAACGTTTTAATTAATATATAACAGCGAATCCTTTTCTAAAGCAGACTGCAATACGAAGTGGAATATGTGCAGTTCTTTTTGTAGCGGAGTTTTTAAGTATAAATAAAAAAAAATGCTCTATTCTATTTCACTGTTTTATGAAACTTTTAACTCAAAAAAAAAATAATAATAATAATGTAATTTACTGTTATAAAAATATAAATAAAGCTAAAGCTACTTATAGAGAATTTTGTAAAATTTCAGATCTTAAAATCAAAAATATAAATTTTATGAAATAAATATAAAAATAAATCATAGGTTTTTCATAAAAATAATTATTTAAAAGGAAATAACAACTTTAAGCCTATGAAAAAATTAATTATCGAGTTGATTTTTCTGTAGCTTGATTCACAGATATTTAATTTTTCAGTACGGTTAGTTAAGTATTTAATCAAGATGTTATTACATTTTTAGTTTTATATTAAATGTTTAAAATATTACTAGATAAAAAAACTAACAAAAAACGAGACAATGCCAATAATATAAAATTTCCATATAAAACCCGGAAATGGTCATACGTATGTTTTCGAAACGTATAGTCTGTATTAGGCTCATATTGATATTTGGTCAACATCTCAAAAGTCTAGTAATATTATTTTTAGATTGTCGACTGAATATCAAAAATGGATTTTATGCTTATGCTTATACCAAATTGCTCTGTTCTTGCTCGATCGTTATGTAGTTTTTCCAAACGCTTTAGAAACTGTTGAAAATAGAGAAAAATCATCCGTTTGAAGTACCAACTAAATACAATTTTCTATCTATAGAGTTGCTGGATAAAACTTATTTTGCATTATTACTACCCGAAAATTCATTATACTCACAAAAAAAAGAACACATCATTGTAAAACCAAAACTTTATTCGTTTCATTCAGAATCCAAGAAATATATTTTTCAAATGCTTTCGTCCAGTTCATTTTGAATTGATTTGACGTCACACATCTGCATAAACCATAGGTGGGAAAACGTATTACTAGTTAACACTGTAAACATAGTTAAATGACTGACAGTACCACTTCACTAAAACTGGCCTCAAGACCAACTAATCAGGTTTCAAAAAGTTCGATTGAAGTGCAGACTTCTATATGATTAAATGACCGTCAAATAAAGACAAACGTAAGAGCTGCTTGTAATACCATCCATTAGCTATTGTGATCGAAGAGACGTCCCGAAATTTTACGGTATTAGAAAAAAAATGACACTGTCTTAAAAATCCTACAATTCAATCAAAAATCAGTAAGATTATAGTGGTGGTGGGTCAAATCGTATCTCGAGTAAAACGATCTTGATCTAGGCTTTGGTTCATTTATAATTTTGTATAATGTAAATCATTTAAAAATTCTACCATTTTTTAGTCAATTTTTAAGCATGTTTCTTTTTTTTTTTTGCGTAATCGAAATCTTATAAAACTCAATGTATTCTAAGCCTGTTCTGTATTTGAGATCATTATATACCGTCGTATGATATATTTATGAACTGATCGCATTTTTTAGTCAATTTTTAAGCATGTTTCTTTTTTTTGCGTAATCGAAATCTTATAAAACTCAATGTATTCTAAGCCTGTTCTGTAATTGAGATCATTATATACCGTTGTATGATATCTTTATGAACTGATAAATATTTCGTAGTGATATTGCGTTGGGTAAACCTCATGTAAAAACACACGGAAAAATGTAATGATTATACACGCATGTATATAATAACGATGACGCGGTATCTTCGGATGGCAAGTTTTGGTAAGTATTGTCACTACTCACTTGTGTCGCTTTGTACTCTAAATTTAAAATACGCATTTTAATAAATTCGAAACAATTCTAAAACGAAAAATCGTTGTGAGATAAAAAAAAAAAAATTAATTATAAATGAAAATCAATGGCAAAGACGATACAAGGCAAAAATTAAGATAACTTAATTACAGGCTCAAAACTGATTTAGGTATTATAAAAAATGTACAGATTCTTTCTCTGTTCAGACCGTGTTTGATATCAAAGTGAACGTACAACTTTTAAGTCGCTTTCATCCGTACAATTAGTTTTCTTCATAATGAGAATATGCATAGTATATAGGTATATATATATATATATATTTTTTTTTAGATCATTAGCTCTCTAAATAATTTTATATTTACTAAATTAAACGATATAATTGAATACCGCTATAAAATGCATTTAGCCAATGTAATGTTAATATTCGGTAAATTACATGTCCATTAACGATCGTTTAATAAGAAGTATACGTCGATGTATTTTTCTATTCAAATTTAGAATTCGCACACAACTGAATCGTTGTAAACGCACTTTTGCAAAAGCGTTTATAAATACCAGACCTAGCCCCAAATAACGGCGATTACAGTAACATCTGTTTATAACGCGTTTTCCTCGTTGGGAGGTGTCCCAAATAGATATTTAACCGTATTAAGACGGAACTACGCGCCTTAAGAGCGTAAAGTCTGTCTAAATGTTTTACAGTTGATAATAATTTACATTTCTTTTCTACGTTATTGCAGTCGTTCGGTTTTATTTTTTCCGTACGTGTTTTTAAGTTCTATTAGTGCTAAGTGGATAACATCATCTACTAGATATTTTTTGTTCTGTTCCGTGTGAAATTATATTGCCGGAAGAGCCATGTTTTCTCGACTTCATGAATAAAGCGTGTTATACTGTGGTCGATTTGAAATGTTTGAGATTTCTTCGATAATATACGTTAAACATAAACATTTATAAGATCTGAGGACGTTTTAAGCACATAAATGAACACAATATTTTATGTTTGGTGTTCGCCGATTCCATTCGTACTTTAAAACGGTGACGAGAACAAAACACAACAATTTCAAACAAACCTCATGTTAGACGTGAAATAGAAACGAATAAACGAGCTTAGAAAATAATTAAAAATTTTCCACACTTTCACAACTTCGATTTATTAAAACTGGCACGTGTTGAAATAGTTTTGCTTCAAATGTATTCGTTTAGAATTACAAATTTTATATTAAAACTTAAAGGTTTTGTGAGAATTACAATGTTCGTGATCGCATGTACTTCGATTTGATTTTAATATGATAATTTACTATATTCATACTACAGTGTACGCTCGATTTGCTACGATTTCAAAATTTTAATTTTAGATTAATATAAATATATGGGATGTTAAGTTAGTTTACAAAATTTGGCAAAATAAAAAATATGTACCTCATTCGGGCATATCTGTTTACTTGATTATACATTTATAGTGGATATGAATGTGAAAGAGATATTGCGAGATTCATATATTATCAAAGTAATACTTGATTATTTCATAATTTTAATGTTATGTCGTTTAAATGTGATCGAATCATAAAATAAGTTAACTTAAAAACAATTTATAAATGATTAGCTACCATATTTCAAAATTTATATTTAAAAATTGTGTAAGTGGATTACGAAAAAAAAAATAAAAAATAGAATGATTTCAATTATTTTTTTTCGATGTAAGGAAAAACTACATATTACATTTCTGATTTCCCCAGTGGACTCTCGTGTTGCGGTGACCCGTATTTCTAAGAGAATAACAATCTGACCAACACACCGTAACATTATTCATAAATAGACGGATCGATCGTACAAATTGTGTTTACACGATTTATTGAAGGTGAATAGAAATCAAGTAAAAATATCGAAAACATTGAAAACTTTTACCGACTCATTCTAAAATAGCAATGATTATTACGTTTCGATCGGTATCGGTTTGATTTATTTACGTTGAACAATGCGTGCTCGTGAGGGCACATCAAACAATATCCACCACTACGATATGAAAATTATTTTTTTTATTTTCATTAAATATCTATTATGACAGCGAGTGATTTATCATTTATCGTTCGTGATTTAATCTATACATATAGTGCCGTGTAAAATTGAAATGTACGAATGAACGCTGATGCGTGTAATTTGTCGAGTAAATTTAATGTTTCAATCACCGCCTCAGCCGTAGAACGATCAGATGTACAGTTTTTAATCTTTTACCCAAAGTTTTAAGCACGTAATAATATTATATTAAATAACATCAATGCGTTATTTGCATGGATTGTTTACTATGATTCGCGTGTTGTGTTCAACGAATAGTGGTGGAACGGGATCGCCACGTAAAGTCTTTGTTTTACGAGCCTGAGCGTATGGGATTCGTATGGAAAATGTGTGAATCGTATCGAAAAATCGCGAAAGCCAAATTGCGATTATTTACATATCATATTATGCATTATTATATATTATTTTGACGTCGATGAGCACACATTAAAATTGAAGGGTCGTGTGCGAGAACCGGCTATCTTCACTTTTTTTCCAAAAGTACTCTCTTAAATTTTTTGATAAAAAATAATTTTGTCTACTCTCTGCTGCACTAACCGGGTAAGTCCATTATATGTGGCAATACCATTCAAATGGAGATATCTGGTATATACAGTGTACTGTGAAATAACCGACTATCTGCAATTTTTTTTAATGAATTTATTATTATAATTATATATTACTCCATACGTCCTAGTTTTGTAATATTTATGGTTATATTTTCACTTAAAATTGTTATTTAATTAAAAAAAAATAAATAATAATGAATTAAAAATTCGGGTCAATAATCCGGTATTTCCATGTTTTTTGATGTATATCAATTAAATAATTTACTTATAATAACGAAAAATTAAATATGCATACATGTATAATTAGATCTGTATATGAAGAATTCAATCGTGTCTATACTGTATGCATACCTCTATTAGAAATTAAATTATTTGATTATTTGTTTCTCGTTGAATAGTTTTAAAAAATGGAGAAAGCTTGTTCTCACCCCGGACCTTTAAATTATAGAATATAATTACTGTGTAGATACCGATAACAATAAATTTGGACTGATCAAACAAACACAGTTCTGGTCAAAACCGAGACGAAAATATTACGAAGAGAAGATGTCTCGATTGACCGATTACGAAAGGACCAAACGCACATCGCTCGTGAACACGGACACTTCAGGGTAAGAGAAACTGACGTGTCGAAATATTCTGGACAGTGTTTTATGCACTACACTGCAGTCGACCAAAGTGCACTGATATTATAATTGCCCGTCTGAGATCGCTAAAATACGCGTAAGGCACGATCTCCGGAAAACCCACAGGATACCCTGACGCCTAACGAAAGAGTTGCTACAGAAGATACTCTGTTGGGTAAGCGGGTCTGGCTCCCGTCTGCGAAATGACTTTTGAACGAAGTCTATTAATTACCCGCGAAAGAGTTGACTCTGGCCAAATAAAAGAGTAGGAAATAGTTAAAAAGTCGCTGGAAACCCGATAGGTCCTTCGGTTCGCTGGAAATCTAATACGTAAGAAACATTTGAAATATATCGGTCGTGTGTTATTGTGTGGATATTGTCATATTCACTATGGGTTCACGTCAAATTTCCGTTCTGTCAAAGATCTGTCTAGGACAGGTTTTACTATGTAAACGTTACGCACAGGTAATACAATAATTGTTAATTTCGAGTTTACAACACAGTGAGCAGTGAGCACGTACGCGGAGACCGACACGGAAATCACTATCGACATTTGTAAACCGACCAATCATGCACGTATTGCGGACGTATTGGTTAACGACGATCTACTACAACGGAATTCCGCTGCCGGATTACCGACCGTTCTGCACGGGCATCTCGATCTATAATAATAATCACACGACCGAACGACGATTAACGAATTTCCGACGACGTCAGCGGACACAGATCGCGGAAACAGTCGTCTCATAGAGAGCGAATCGCAGGTATAAGTGTACTGATTTCTTGTCACGTTACGCTAGCGACGTATTTAGGGGCAATGAAGGCAATTTACCCATGTAGCACTTATTTGGTGGCAGTAAATTTTACTGGGAGATTTTTGAAAAAAAAAATTTTATATCAGATTTATAATGATTTAAGCAGTTGTAAAAAAAAGAAAAATATATATATATATATTGTATAAATAAATAAAATTATTAGTTTTTTTGTAGGCAAATCAATATCAACACAATGTTCTATCAATAGCAACTCGACTATAAAATAACCTAACACAGCTTTTTTGTAAAATTAATCTCCATATTTCATAATAATCGCGCGCTTATTGGTTTGAAGTTTTTCGTCGGATGTTCGAAAACAAAACACAGTACTATCACTCTTATGAATTTGCGTTTTTCGATACTAAACGTACAGCAATCATATCATGCATCTTTTTTGTCATCATGCATTGGTCAAAATATTAGTGTTGTCTTTGGATTTTAACTTTGAAAATGGGCACCCAATTTTTTATGGACCCTGATGTACGTAGCGTGTTAATTATCGTTGTGACAGTGTGATAGTGATATTATGATAACGAGTAACTGATTTTTATATTGCACGATACTATTACCATATCACAATTACCATATAAAAGACATGTAAGTTTTTTTTCGGATAAGAAAAAATGCCACAATTGAAAAAAAACCGGTGAGGAGAAGAAGGCATAAAAAAATGGTAATGGTCCAATACGTGACCCACACCATAAATATAATTTAAAAATATACCTTAAATAATTAATTTAAAATATTATTGATTTTCTTTTTCAGTACCGCCAATAACTCATAGGTATTGTTTAATTAAGCCAGTTGCTGTTGACATCTTTTTCATGTGGGTCAAAAAGGCATCGTAAAATGTAGTTATTGGATTTTGACATGATCTTTACCACTCTTCCTGGAGCCGTCTGTATATTTGCGGAGTCGCCCTGCATTTTTTCGAAATTGTATTTCGATTTTAGAATCATCCACTGTCCTTCAATTTGTCGACAGAAATAGCGTAAAATGTCCAAGACGGCAATAACGTGGTAACAGAACTAAGAAATCCCTAGATCAGTACAATTTTTTTCCGTAGGTCACGAATTGGACCATTACCAAAAAAATGTTTACCCGGGTTGGCAAAATCCTTAACTGCGTTTCGGCCGACGGAAATCGTTCACTCTTGTAATAATGTTAAGCTCTCGACGCGAAAACTCCAAAAACGAAAACACCATACTCGATTTACGTCGTACCGGCAGCTGTAGCAGCCGTACAGTTGTCCTCTAATACAGCGTTTCCCAACCTTAAATTGGCGACCCATAAATTTAATCTTTATTAGGTACGGGACCCCCCCCCCTAAAAAAAAGTATGCCGTAAATAAATATGATTTTTACTATAATCCATTTTATCATTGAGTTTTTTATAAAATACAATACGAATACAATATACTGAATAATGATAACTTAATTAATAAATAAATAAAATACGAATACAATATACTGAATAATAATAACTTAATTAATAAATAAACAAAATAAATTATAAAAAAATACAAGAAATTAGTATAATAGAAAATTTAGTGTGAATTTTGATTTTGGACACTGTTGCATAAAATTTCCCACTGGGGGGTACAATTTCAGTAGTCTCGATGTACCACAACTGCATATTATTATGGATTATGGACAAACGACCGAGATCGATCGCATCGACTAGTCACTGGTCATTAGCACCTTTACTGATAAGATAAAAATTGATAAAAATTCCACAATCGTAATAACTTTACGTCACTTATTCTACAATACTGGTTATTTATACTATTTATCAATTTAAGACTAAAATAACTGTAATCGTAACCGCGAGTCGCGTTAACCCATCAAAAAAATTTCGCCACCCAATGATGGGTCGCGACTCATGGTTTGGGAAACGCTGCTCTAATGGACGTCCGACGACGAGCGCGTCATTACCAACAACAATATTACCGTTCTCGGCCGCCGCTAATGCGAGCAATTATTATTACTGTTCGAACCGTCACACTCGCGTAATGTACGCATATTGTATACAGTGATACACCCGCACGGAGATCGATAATAATCGCAGTCGGGTTTTGTGTCAGACGCACGAGACCGTTTCACCTTGTCGATTAGCCTAATGCAACGGCACGACTGACGTACGATTATTTATACACGCGAAAATATTCGATCGTTCACGCGTCGTCGGTTGCCGCCGGTGCAGACGTGGTCGTCGCTGCGCGTTGTCGCTTCAATATTACACGACCTGCGCTCGATGATGATTACACTAAAATCCAGAAATCTCTAGTCAGCCGAGAGTACAGGGGGTACTGCCGGTATTCTAGTTGACGCTCGACTAATAAATATTAAACCGATTACTCTCAAACCATCGTTTTGCATTTTAATCACATAAATACAATTAATTTCGATTTCGTTCATTTCAGTACCTAAGTACAAAAATCAATATACGTAGTGTGATCCATTGTCTTATTTTGAGAATAATTTTTAATAGCCACTGTATAAAATGTCATATTAGATTCTGAGTGAAGCAAAGGATCTTATGGTTTTACAATGATGTTTATTATTTTTTTAGATTCTGAGTGAAGCGAAGGATCTTATGGTTTTACAATGATGTTTATTTATTTATTTATTTTTTTTCTATAAACACTTTTTCGTATAGAAATCCTTGTCCAAAAGTTTCGTCCAGCAACTTTTTAGATTTGAAATTGAACTGAGATGGTACAATAAGGTCATTTTTCCAAAATCTCCATAGTTTTTTCCAGGAATCAAGAATAACGATCGAAAAACTGAGTAAAAACGGTAAAAATCCGCCGTAAACGAGATTTTCACTGTTCAGATTTTAGGTATTTAGTCATAAATCGAAAAGTATTGAAACTAGAAACTTGAAAATTTTATCCAATATCAAATACATACTTTTTTATATTGAACAACATTTTCAGAACAATTATGGCACTTTTGACTTAAATATAGGACTTTTAATTTACCAAATTGTTTGAAAGTTTTTATGTAATATAATTTTAAATATTTGACAAAAAGTTCTGAAAATTTAATATGACCTTACTCATATACCTACCTAATTATCCTAACAAAAGTTCAAAAATCGTTAGTCAGGATTTTTTTTTATACACACTTTAATAAATTATTATACGATTTTTTTCGATATTGTCTGATTTCTTTTAAGTTTATTTCTAATGAATAATAATATTGTTATAATAATTGAAGTTTAAATGAGTTATATCTAATTGAATATTTTATGAAGGTTTAATTACAAAAAAACTCACCAAAAATTATACAAATAACCGTAAAATACGTAAACAGTATTTAAATAATAATATATTATATTACACTGAAGCTTTGATCAGAATCGTTTTATACTAAAGAAATGAGTCATCATTTCTTTAAAACCTAATACATTCATTACCAATATCTTGTCCGGGGACCGAAGGGACGAAGGACGAACTTGTACCACCATCATTTCACTTACCAGCTTTTTTATTATACACTTTTGTATTTATGAGTTATACGTTTGTATGTGTTTATCACATTTACAATGAATTTAATTGATTTTTATCAACGTAAGTTTTACTATTAAGTTCCACAGTACTATTTTAATAATTAATTACATTTAATCGAATTTTATATTCTCTGTAATGCATTACCTTGCGGCGATGAAAATTTAATAAATAAATAAATAATGCTATCAACGAATGATTTGGTGGTGTCATATGCTATCTACGTGTGATCTCACTTTTATTTCAAACCAGGCCACTTCATCGATGCATTTTGTCGATAAAAGCTGACACATATTTTTCATACAGTGAAATACGTTTTCAAAGACACATATTTGTTTTTTTTTTTTCAAAACGCCACTAAGATTTGCGTAGCCACTTCGATCGTAAATTAATAGCATCGTGTAATTTTATGCCTACACGCATTCACGCGCGCGTATGATTCACTAACACAACTAATTAATTTAAATTTAAATACTCAGCAATCTGATGTCAATTAGATAATATAGCCCGTAGAGATATATTTTAATTTATATTTTAGTGGAAACTCTTATTTTTATATTTATTTTTTTAGGTTTTGATTTTTGAGGGAATCGATGGATATATTGGCTTTACAATTATGATAATTAGTTTTTATTTTTTTATGTTAAAACTTTTTCAGGAAGTAATAATGCTCCAAAAATGTCATCCAAGCACTCTATATAATGGAGATTATGAAAATTACAGATTGTACTTTAAAGAGGTTATTTTTATTTCTTCTCAATGGTTTTGCTCAACGTGAGGAAAAATCTAACAAAAACCGTACAATTTGCCGTAAACCACATTTTCACTTAATCGATTTTAGTTATTTAATCATAGTTCGGAGAGTAATATTGCTCAAAACTTTAAATGTTCACCATAATACGTATATTTATGACATATTGATACATTTTTACGAAAGTTTCAAAAAAATATGACAACTTTTTTGCTAAAAATAGAACTTTTAAAATAGCTTGTTTTATTACAAATCATCTTTAATACAATTATTTAATATTTGACAAAAAGTTCAGAAAATATATTATTGTGACCTTCCGAATATATAATGAATTAACAATATTGAAAATATTTCAAAAATCATTGGGCAAGATTTTGTATAAGCATGTAAGTAATTCATTATTATATTTAATTAAAATTAACGGTATTTTCGGAATCAAATGTTTTTATGACAATTTTTAACTAAAAATATTTATTCAAAAAATTGGTCCATCCAATTATAATGAAACTCTGGATAAAGAAAGAAAAATATGATTTGAATCGTTTGGTTTAAAAAAAATGTTTATTTTGTTCAACTAGGGAATTTCAAACAAATTAGAGAAAAAAAAACCTACGGAAAATTGACTTAAAATGGTAAAATATGTAAATTGTATATTTTTTTTATACTGGAGCTTTGCTCAGAAACGTTGAACTAAAATAGTGATTTATTGTTTTTTTAAATGCAATACACCTATCTTTATTATCTTGTCCAAGGAGCGAAGAATACCCCATGGTGCGGAGTACATCTTTTTAAAATTTTAAAGATCATATTTAAGTTATAATAACAAACAAAAAAAAATAAATAAATAATAATAATAATTTTTATAAAAAAAAAAAAATAAAAATACACGCATTATTTTTCCTTCTAGTTTAGTATTAATTATATTCTGATTTTGTGTATAATTATATGATGATTGGTATAAGTTATGTGACATAATTATTATTCGTTTATTTATTTATTTATTTACTGTATGATACAACATTATAACATCAGCAATAGTTACTAAAAATACTATTATAATAGAGTAATAGTAATAATAGATAGCAAACGACACCGTTACCTTGTAATAGCTACCTACTGTAAATTATAGTCTAAACTCTGACTTAAATGTGATTTATTGTAACGTGTATTATTTTGCATCCGGATTGGTCATAAATTATTATTTCATCTTGTTTTATTTGATCTTTTAATATAATTATGAACTGATGACATCTGAGTTCAAGCAAAATTTCTATAAGGCCATGCAATTTAATTGTCGTGTCTTTGCATTTTGTATTCGTTTGTTCCAATAAATAATAATTATATTACCATTTAAAATGTATCACTGTTAGTTATCACTCATGGCTGAGCCGATTCGCTGAGTGTGTATTGTAATGTGCATTTAAACGGAGTGGACTAATAATTCTACATCGGAACCATCCTCTATATGGTAAGAATCATCAGTTCAATCGATTATTCCAATTATTCGATTTAAATATTCGTTTAATTGCCAAGCGCTCGTTCATAAGCGAATATTGTAACGCAGGGGCCATCAAACCATTTCCAGTTGGTGAGCTACAATCACATTTTCAAGACTATGCTGTTGATCGACACATGTTTATTTCGATTTAAAAAATATTATTTATGTTTTTACGTACATACATTAAACATAAAGGGTGTGATCCAGAGAATATATGGCACGTCGAGAGTCCAGACTTACTGATAATCGAGTTACAGCTGATGAATGACAATAATCAACTATTTTGACGTAAGAGTACTATGCAGTAGCCCGCGTTGGAGGTGAGATTACGAACGAGAACCGACCGACATTGGTGAAATTAATATTTTTAGATACCCTAACCTATGGCCCTAGAATGGTCGACCGGTCGATCACGATCTACTGGTTGGAGACCCTGTATTATAGTTTATAAAGACGACACGCGTCTGTGACCAATAATATGCAATTCTGAGTCTAAAGTACTCTCGACTGGGAAAATATAAACTAGTAAAAAGCAATCGGTACTTCAATGCACATTGTTATTCGGTTTGAAACATTTCACGAGTACGAAACATTTCACGGGTAAAACGAACTGCAAACGCCTTCGTATTTGTTTAGGACTCCCGGTCCGCGCCGTCAGTTAATCTTCGCGATTACGAAATTCGCCGTCGCACGGTCAACTCGTCGAACTAAAACAACGCCGACAAACAAAAAACAACTTTGTGACGCGTATGGCATACAAATGGAAAAGTACTTATCGGTACCGGATCGCCGTTGTATAGAGAGTTAAAAACTGTGTTTGATTTTTGTACTCGCCGCGCGCGCGCGTTGCAGTGCTCTCGCGATTACAATCAAAGTCGTGAAACGTCGCAATAACGTTGTCGCACGAATAGAGCGACCGATCTATAACCTATATTCAGTGGCATAACTGAAGCTCAGTCAAAGGTTTAAACCTCAAAATGTCGCAGATTTCCCTCGTCACAACAATAAGTCAGCAGTTTCAACATTTTAATGATAAAATAAATGTAAAATTCAATTAATATTGGTTTACTCGAATTTTTCGAATCAAAGGTTTGAACCTCAAAATGTCGCACATTTCCCTCGTCACAACAATAAGTCAGCAGTTTCAACATTTTAATGATAAAATAAATGTAAAATTCAATTAATATTGGTTTCCTCGAATTTTTCGAATTAATCATTTCACAATGTAAAATATAAATACTTGTATTTATTTTTCACAAATGTAATTCTGATAACGTCGATAAAAATAAAAATTATATATATAAAAAAAAAAAATAACAAATAAATATTCAAATAGAAAAATGTTCTTTTAGATTTGTTCATTAAACATTTTTATAGAAAATTCGTTCTTTTTTTCGTCGACAAATTTATCTATGATAATAACAATGCATCTTTATTTTAGAATTAATGTTTAAACAATCCATTCACAGTTAATACGAATGAAACATAATTAATTATATAAAGCAAATAATATGTAAGAGCGTTTATATTATTTGTATAAAGTGAACACTTCTAGTAAACTTTGCTGATAACAGTCATGAAAACAAAATAAGCGTGTTAACAAAACTAAATTACTCAATATATAACTTTATTATTTTTACATTTGATTCCAGATTTCATATTCACTGATGATACATACAAATACCATTTATATAGGCCACGATACAGAGTAGCATAGAGTAAACGATATCTATGGGACACTGATCATAAAAATATGAAATGTTGTGTAATTATCACTAGTATTTAGAAACGTTGATAATAAAATACTCGATAAATATAAGTTATGAATACCATGTCGGTAGGTATCAGGTAATATATTATAATTTTTTACCTATAGGTCATATCACCTCTGAAAAATCTAAGGGAGGGGTGATCCACCCATCACCCCTTCCCCATCATATACCCTTCTGCCTGTACTGGTGTATCAACGTGTGTTAGCCCTCCCATTCAACCGTATCGACTCAAAGAACACAAGCCAATGTTTAACGGTTTATCTGCGAAAATGCGCGAGTAAGTATAGCTTTTGAGTAAATATTTTCGCCAATAACTCGTAAATTCTATACATATTTCGGGTCGGTACCGTCAAATCGATTAAGTTTATCCTGATAAAAAGTGTATATTAACAGGTATATGTAGACTTGATTCTAAAACCTTAATTGGCATACACATACACGTGTGGACAAAAAAATAGGAATTATTACAAAAATATAATATTCACATGTTAATTTTTTATAGGGGTCTCCATAGTTTATGGATTAAGGTCTATTCACGTTGGGTCGATCAGTTCAATGATCCGTAAATTGTCATCTATGTAAATCGTCAAGAACCGGAAGATGATGAATTATTCGTGCCTATATCATAAATTCAATAAAAAGTGTCTAGTAAGAGCTTTCATGAAATATGCTCGCATACGAGTTGTTGATAATTTTTTATTATTTTTTTTTCTTTATCAATTTTCTAAAACTATCAACACAAAATTATATCGCCCAGTATTTCGATTCACTCTGTATACTATGTTCTCTAAAGACGAACTGTAACGATACGTTGTGCTCAAATACATATTTAAATATAGTATCTCATACGAAATACCACACAAGTAATAAAAAGGATAACATTTTTGACGAGCTGTCGCCAAAAAACGAAAAACGTAGGTACAACACCGACGATCGACAAAATGTATAATGATCACAAAAACATTACGTATTGCACCCTATGTGTCTTTTTTATTTGGTTTTTTTCGTTTGTTTATTTATTCGATCTTTAAAAATTACAGCTTCTCAACAAGTACAAGTGATACGACAAGTGTAAATACAATAGAATAAAATTCGGCAAATACAATAACTCCAAACTGAATTTAAGTTACAATTAAGTTGTGAGAGAAGAGGCCGTTCGTTGACGGAACTTCGTGGCATAGAGTATTGGGAGTTTGGTCATCTAAAAGGTCACCACGTGAACCTGATGTGTCTGATTAATAATATTCGACGGGCGGCAAGTTTTCGCCTTGTCCCGAGGACTAACCGCTCAGATACGCGAGAGTCTATGTACCTAAACCTATTGCAAAAGGCGAGCACGAGAGAAAATAACTACTTTACGCCGGCGGCGCCAAACGAGAAAGGGTCTGCGCGAAATTCGATAGTTTTCTTCGTGAACAATACGCGATATACATATTGTGTGCATTATAACGACATTACGAAAACGTACAACGACGTCCTTCGACGCCCAAGAGTCGGCGGTCGACAGAGGGATGAGACTTTGACGACGACCGCCGACCGGCCGACGGCCAGACCCGCCCACTAGCCGGTCTCGGTCTTAGTCGTGAGTACAGGCGCGTCCGAAGAAAATTGCACGTCTCGGACAACTTCAAAAGCCTCGTGTGCCCGCGCTCGAGAAGCGTCGTCACTGGAGTGTCTTCCGGACCCCCGTCGTCGGCCAACCCAACTCAAAGTTTTCAGCCTGGTCTCCTCCCTCCACATTTCGTCGAATATATAACGCAAAGCGAACATTCGTCTTGAGATCACGTTTCAAACTACACGTGGGGCCTGGCCAAAACCCCGAGACGATTTGGTTTTGTTTTTTCTTTTTTGGAAAAAATTGCCCCTGTTAGTTATTAAAAAAATTTTAATGTACAGCTTTGACAAGTAAACGCATTTGAAAACGTGTTAATTATGACGAATACAATTAATAATAAACGACTATACACAATATATTACTCAAATAATCGAACCCATGTAATTATTGTACGTCAATGTGAACATTTTAAAACTACGAGTATAATCATGTATTATCTAAAATTACGATTTCAATATGTTTATTTATGAAACTTCACTCTGTCTATTTACTACAAATCAGAAAGTATTGTACTTAACAATAAATTTGTTTCGTGTTTATCTCTCCCATATTTGTGTATTTTCAACGACTAGCCGTTTGAATATAATTTGGTATTTCATTAAATTTATTGAAATAATTATCATCATCATCATTACAGTCAAAACCAAAATGTAAACGTTAAAAAAACTGTTCACCCCTTAAATAATGGAGGGTTAAAAAAAGAGTATCGAATTTGGGGTTTAGAACCTTAAAAACGTATACACCGATGCATCATTCAAAAAAAATTGTATAAAAATGAAAACAATTATTTTTAACTACCTCAATATGGGTTGGATTATTAATTGTGTAGCAAATTCATGGTTTGAAGCCATGAAAACGTATAGACGATTGACTATTTCCAGAGTGTTATATAGGTGAAGACAAAAGTTTTAGCCAGTCCTTTTGTTTTTCGTAAACACTGCGCGTCGGTTCCAGGTGGAACTCAATTCCATTCCATAGAAACGCGTTCGGTATTCGTATACGAGCAGGAAGTATACCTACCTATATATTTCATACGGCTACAGACTCGGAAACGGACTTTGAGGCTACAGACTGCGCTTCCGACTCTAATTATTATAAACCGTCTCATCTTCCCTCTGGTGAAAGCGGTTTTCCTTTTTCCTCGTCGGAACCCCTGCTTCTCCGTCAGCGCCGTATATTATAATATCGTAAGAATAATAACACACACGCACGTGTACATATTATCATACTTATTTGTATTGTACACGTGCGCTCGCCACTTACGGAGGAACGCACCTCGGTAAGGCGCCGCAGCGGCGGTGTGTAGGTTTGATTGTAGCTATAACATGTGCGTTCTTGTGTATGTGCACGTACAGCACTCGTTCGAGTCTCTATCCGATTACACGAAGGGGTTGAGGACAACAGAAATAACACAATCTCGGTCGTTGTTCGCGTGATTTTCGCACGGGGGTAGTTGCTCGATGCGCTCCTTCCGTCCGCGTGCGAGCGTGTACACAGTCATTTGAGTGGTATCAGGCCGAGGTTCAGTTTTTATGCGTTTTACACGATGCAACTTCCGTTTTTCGGTAGTCTTCTTGGTGATCGCAAAAACGCATGAGAATCACGAAAAAGTATCTAGGCTTGTGCCAACGGCCTATATAGAATAATTTATATAGAATCGGGTATGTGATTGGATAAAACTTTTGAAAATTTGTTCTATTCCAAAAACTTGCCGTTTATAAGAAATTATTTTGAGAAGAGCTCTGTCATTAGTTTAATTTCTTGTTAGTTTGTTAAAAATAAGGCAATACTATGATCAATAATGAGTTCAAATTGATTAAATCATTTATTTGTCATACCAAAAGTAAAAATTAAAAAAGAAAATTCTTTTTCAGATTTTAATATTTTTTTATGAAAATTAAGTCTTAATATTTTTTTTTTAATTTTACACGGAAAAGATTAATAGAAACAAAAGTTTAATAGCCGTGACACACGAAATATTAATACGTGTGACGTGTGTGTGTGTGTGCGTGTGTGTGTATGAGCGCACTCACGCGCGTCTTTTTGGAGTAAAAATGAAATAAAAATTTAAAAAATGTGGGCTGCTCACGATTTGACGCGTGAATCGGTAAAGTTTTTTTCGCTCCTCTACGATCGAGTTATACATCGGCGCTAACAAGTTAATAATATAAATTGAACGGCAACGGCGGGGTGCGTATTTTTATTTGCATTTAAATAGATTCGATCCCTGTGCATATTATACGAACTGGCGGCGCGCGAAACAGGAGAAAAAAAATGAGGGAACAAAGAGAGAAAAAAAAACGGAAAGAAACAAATACAATTTCGGAACAACAGACCGAAAACAATTGCTATTATTATTTTTCTCGCGTCTCTCGACCGGCGACTCCGTATATACGTATAATATCGTGGTATAATACGCGTAACGCAGAAGAAGGTTCGAGCATAATAATATAATATAGGCGGGGTGAAAAATACGCGTATTTTTTTTCTGCTCTTTTTTTTTCTTTTTTCAATTAATTGGCCGTCGTCGACAAACTCGACGAATCTTTTTTAATGAGGACTTATTTAAATTATACCGCGAGCACCGGGGTCCGGTCGCTCAGGGTTTTCGAAACGCGCGCCCATCACCGTAATACAGTTATTATTCCGCGGCGAGCGAATACAATTTATAATACTACGGGTGGTTTTATATAGAATTTTTATTATTATCATTATTGTTTAAAATAAAAATAAAAAAATTAAAAAAAAAAACTCTTCGAGTAAAGCGCGTTACCCTTGACGAAAATGTAAAAAAAAAACAGAAAACAGAAAACATCGATTAAGGTCAACGGAATACCCGAATACGATTCGAACGAAACAGTGACTTGACATTTAGTTTTACGACATCTATATATTTCATTATCACGAGTTTGTCGAAATAATGGTTACCGTCTTATTTCTATTCCGTGCCCCGTGAAAAGTCCGTCGAACAAATACCGCGTTTGTGCGTCGTCGCCATCAGTCGTTAGCATTACGTATGCACCATTTTGTTCTACGGATTTCAAAGAAGCATGCCTTAACGATATCTCATGAAAAAAAAAAAACACGCAAAACACAACGCTGTTTTGGCGTCTCGGATTAAAAACGTATAATTCAAAGTACAATGATCAGAGACCGTCGTTAATATAAATATAGCATAACGTTATCGTCATCACGTTTTATCACGATTCTGATCGCAGCTGTGCAAATTCACAGCAAACTTTTCCATTTAATCTCAAACCGATCGAAAGAGAAGCAACCAAACCACTATCAAAGCCGTAGAGGCCGCAAGTGGGTTTAGGCCGTAAACTTTAAAGGGTTCACTCTCGTTCGCTTTTTGCAGCATGTACAAACATTTACCATGTTTTTGATTCTGACTGAAGTGAATGTTTTTTTTTTTTTAGTTTTTTTGATAGGAACCAAATTTTTAGACAGTAGTTTTCGTGTGAAAGTTCAACGACTTAGCAAATCAAAAATTTTCGTTAGATCAAGAATCCAAAGTTATAGAAGATTTAAAATTTAATTACGAAAAAAAGCACTAATGATCAGACTAAAATCCACAAAATGTGTGAACGGTATACAATATATTACGTCAAACGGAAACTTTTCTAAGAATTCTCATTTCCAAATTTACGAATGATTTATCACTTTTTTTTTTAAATTGTATGCATCCATCCCAATTATCTTGTTCGATAACCACAGAGATGACGGACCAACTTTCATCAACAGAGTCATTTGCACCAGCTAAGTGACATGTGTATGGATCGGTCTTGGAAAAATATCACCCAAAAGAAACACAAGCTGCATATAAATGTTGTTTACTATGTACAATATTACGTAGGTAATACATAAATAATTTGAATTTTATTTTTTGAACGATTTTATTCGACGTAAACACATATCATTAACTATTTTCTATTAAATAAGATATGGTATAATGAATGATGAATAAATAAATGGCACGTAATGGCATTTTATCGGTACTTGATATTAGATGCGAAATGCATTTGTATATCGATGAATGTAAGCTATGTAGTTTTGTTATTTCAGATTCCATAATTTTTTTCTGATGTACTAAAATATTGAATAATACATAATTTACATAAATCGGTTTTAACAAAATTAAAAACAAAGATTGTAAAAACAACATAAAATAATATATTTTTACAGAGTATTTACTGTTGTAAATTAGTGTTCATTCACTAAAGGAATTCAACTATTTCGGATGGGAATATATCAGCAGTTGATGGCCGGGAGTATGGTGCATAAGCGTGTTCGCGGACGATGTAGACACCGTCGTGACCGCGGGGTGGCGCGTGGTCGTGCTGGACGACGAGGGTCTGCGTTGCGACACCGTTGAGGGTGCCTACCGTCCAAGTTTCGTCTGGACCGTTCAGATTCTGAAACGTCCGCCCTGATATATTTACATCTTCCGAATGGACGTGAAAACTCCAAACTGTTTGTATTTATGAGGCATATACAGGGTGGGGCACTGAAACGGCCGATTTTCAAAGGTAAATTATAAAATAAAAAAACGAATAAAAATTAATTATTATTAAATTATAATAAAGTACATAACTTGCCATTTATTTTTTTTAAATTATGTCTTCAAGATGATGGCCATCTCTTCTCAAGCACTCTCCTAGCCTATTTCGTATATTTTCCACTACACGATGTATCACTTCAAAAGATATCCTGGCAATTTCTTCTTTAATTTTGTTTTTTAGTTCATCAATATATATTTCGAGGTTTCTGTGCATAGACTTTACTTTTTAAATACCCCCACAAAAAGTGTAAAATCCGACGTAGACTTCTACTGGATAAATTTAACGATAACGCATGTTTTCGTGCAGAACGTCTCGGACTCTTTATGAGAGCTGCTCTGACAGCAGCGACGTTTTCAGGTGTACGAATGGTTTTTTGTCGTACAAGCTTCTTTTTTATTGCTGAACCCGTTTCTTCAAAGTTGGTTATTCATTTTTTAATAGCCTTAGCCGATGGTACCGAATCATGGCGTTTAAGATTAAAATGAAGACGAAATTCACGCTGTCAGGCTACGTAACTGTCATTATTTTTGTAAAACGATTTTATCGCATAAGCACATTGTTTACCACTCCACTGTTCCATGTTTACTAAATGGCATGATGTTTTTAAACTAAATAATATTTAGTGCAAATTCTTATCTCAATTACTTCAGAGAAAATCTATTTTTTAAATCGGCCGTTTCAGTGCCCCACGCTGTACAATTTTTTTGTAATTTTTCTGTCTTATTTTTTGTGCAATGTCAAATCGTGATTTATTTTTTATTTTGTTTTCCGGTATATCAGTGTTTCTAATTTTTTTCTCAATGAGAGATTAAGAAATCATTCAATAATAACAGATCAAATTAAATAATCTATAACATATATATACAGTGAAACCTCTCTATAACGGACCCTCTACTAGACGGAATCCTCCTTATAACGGAAAACCTCAATAGCCACCGGTCGGCCAACTTCTTGTTTTTCTACCTCTCTATGACGGAAAACTCTTTACAACGGAAACATTTGTTGGTCCCGAGCGGTTCCGTCTTAGCGAGGTTTCACTGTATATATAAATAAACTGATGTATTAACGCACAGACTAAATCACTTGGTCGAGAGACTTTACATTTTTCCCAGAGGTTTCTTATACAACGTTGGCAAGCACAAGAAAAGATTTTTCGTTTTAATTTTAAATTTAAAACATTTTAAAGGATCAAAACCACATTAGACAGTTTATCGGAAATGTATGACTAATATTATTACTATTCATAAATGTTTTTATACATTAACGACAGGTAGTTAAGCTAATATAATAAAGATAAGTTGAAGAAAAAAAAAAAATGAAGAAAAACCTAAAAAAAAAAAATAGTTCTAGTCAAAAAGTGGGAATAGTTGTATACCCTAAATATAACTGTTATTTCGCGTAATCGGAAAAAAATAGGAATTAGGTAAGTACAATAATTTTGATATACATACCTACATATAATATGTATGTATGTATAACCTAGTCATAGATCACGCAGCACTGACCACTTCGTAGTGTGTATAAAAATATTTTCAGGGTCGGGCGTTCGGGTAAAGATCGACGGCCGTCGAAAAATAGTTGTGATTTGTTTGAACTACAAGTTTGGTGTTGACATTTTGAAAAAGCTTATATGTATTGTATCGTAATAACCATGATTGTAATTGCTGTAACGAGCGTGTGCGTATCTCAGTATCTGTTTCACGTTGGGGCTTGGAGATGCTCGTAATTAATTTCGCTACGAGTTAATTCGTGAGCCGCTGTGCCGGGCACACACACACACACACACACACACACACACACACACACACACACTCACACACGGGGACTCGTAAGACGTGTCGGTTTTCGAGGAGCGAGTGGGTGAATTCAATTATAAACAGAAGGTTAATTATACGTACGGCGGCGGGCCGAAGAGGCATTTCGTGGTCTTGCGTTTCTCCTCGAGAAGGATTCTCCGTCTTATACACCACCACAACCACGCGCCTTTGTGAAACACCACTGTGTGCCCGCGCACGCACAGCACACATTTTGTGCACGACACAAAAATATACGCACGTCGCGGCGGAGGGGTAGGTAACATTTGTTCCGACACGAGACTTTCGGCTTGCGCCGACATGTTTACGATTCCAATTACACGGCGTTTCAACCGCAGCCGACCGATCACGTCGTCGTCTCACCGCTTTTGTACAGCGGCGCGTATAGCATGGTACGCGTCTCCGCGTGGTAAGAATATATTTCATCGTTAATTAAGCGACGCCGAAATAATATAATATACAAAATGGAAAAATAAAAAAAAAACTCATTATCTCACGCGTCCGTCATCGTCTCCTCGGCATCACCTACCCCGCGTGCGTCCTCGGAATTTATCGTTTCTTTTATTCCCCCCCCTGCCCCGACGCGTACGGTTTTGCACGAAAACCCCAAAAGACCGGACCGCGCTCCGTGATGATTTCTTCGAACAGTTTTAATATTACGACTCACTCTATTTCTGGATAGGATCCGAAACACCGATAAATTGAAGTCAGGTGACTTATCTTGACACTCTGACGTTAGAATTTTTCACCTTTCCACCCTCACACTGTTTATTTCACGACGATACTACATGGTGAGGAAAAGGGTTTAAAAAATTGCAATGCCTTGAGTCTGGTGGTGATGGGGTGAAGTTTATTACCTCGTAAGAAAAATCGATAGTACCCGAGAAATGCTATGGTGAACATTCTGAAATTGGCGGTTCATATCAGTACCAATTCGATTACAATTAGTTTGAAAAAAAAAATTACGACATCGGGGTGCTCTTCCAATGGAGTTATATTAATGTACTTGTTATTTATACTAAATTTTTACCGTATTGATTTTTTTTTTTTTTTAGAAAACCTCGACGTGCAACACCTACGTTGTTATCACCAGGATAATAGTTTAAGAGTTAACATTTAAGCGATTAACGTGAAACACTCGCACAAAAAAACGTTCCGTCTCTCATTCTTAACACGATCGTTATTCGTCGCGTGGATATCTTGTCGACTAATAGAAAAGCCAACAAATAAATACGGATTTTCAAAATTAAAAACGGTTTCATATCGGAACGCGTGGGAGTAAAAACGATAATATACGATCACAAAAAAAAAAAATAAATAAAAATAAAAATAAACAAATAGTATAAATAAAAATACGAACGGCAAAACTATTATTATTTTTACGAAAATGTATACGTGGTTTTGTAGGCGTTTTGTAAACCGTACGGGGAAAATAAAATGCTTGAAAATCACCTCTTGCTGCAGCGCAGTACAATATATACCGTTTGTTCATGCGCTTACGAATACAATTAACATCCTGTGTATTCGATGCGTGTGTGTGTGTGTGTGTGTGTGTGTGTGTGTGTGTGTGTGTGTGTGTGTGTGTGTGTGTTATATGGTATCACATAATTATTATGATGCACAGGCGCGTAAGCGAACAGACGGGGAAAAATAATTGTTACATGTTGTTTGGCCCGCGAAAACGCCGACTTGGCGAAACGTCGCCCCCCCAGCACGTACATTTATCATAATTTGCTCGCGGTAAACACCCGTAAACGAGCGCGTACGATTTACTGTATACCTACTACGCCGGCCGTGTTTGTGTTTTGGAAACGAGAGAGAGAGAGAGAGAGAGAGATGAAACATCACGACGATTATCGTCGGGGGGCAACTTTTGGCGCGCTCGTACAAACGTATCACAGCGGTGGGCCGAATTTCAGATTGTGGAGAATTGGTTTTACAACGATGTTTATTTCTTTTTTTTTTCTTTTAAACGCTTTTTGGTACATCTTAGTTTGTTCCAAAGTTTCATCCCGGGATTTAAAGAGAAAAATATATTTTGAATATTTTGTAAAATCATAATATTTTGAAAAACACCGCGGGAATACTCCCTACGAGAGAGTAGTATGTAGAGAAATATTCTAACTACGCTATCGAACGGTCGTAGTTATCGCGTGCATATACTTCTGTCCATTTAACATTATTGTTATTTCACTGCGTCTAGCATAACTATCATATAACTAAATTCTACTAACTTCACTGCGAACGAGCACACATAATATACACGTACATTACACAGCCGTACAGTTGTCTGACGAGAGTTTTTCTATACATAGAAACAGCTATATTTCTGCTGTGACTTTGTAGTACTAAAAATGATGAGATTCGCTTGAATAGCATTATGGAACATAAGTGTATATATTTATATATAATTTGATGTACACACACACACACACACACACACACACACACACACACACTATACGCACGAATAAATATGTGTATATTTACATATTCACGTTAAAGTTGATGACAGAGCCGAAAGAAACATTAGGACGGTGAAGCTCGATAGTTGTGTAAACACGCGCGGTAGAAGAGTAGGCGTGGTAGATAGTATACGTACGACGACGATGGTACGTATATACGGGCACTAAAAGTGTATTACAAGGCCATAGGATAAAAAAGAATTATTTTTTTTTTGTAAAATGCAAAATAAAGAAAGGGAAAAAAGATATGATAAAACCGGAGGAATATTACAATATTCATGTTGCCGTTGCAATAGTATAAACGCGTGTGTGAAAATTCACTAGAAGACACGTGAAAGGGTTCGCGTGATCGGCTAAGGCGGAGAAACTCTCGTCGAGTACCGTGGGGTCTTTCCTGTGCCCGTTTTTTTTTTTTTTTTTTTTTTTTTAATATCAAAGAGTAAAGAGAGTGAGTGGAAGATATACTACGCACTTGGAGAGAGAAACAGACAGGAGGTGAGATAGAGGGATATTTATAATGACAGAGAAAGATATATTATACATAGACAGTGAGAGAGAGAGAGAGAGAGAGAGAGAGAGAGAGAGAGAGAGAGAGAGAGAGAGAGAGAGAGAGAGAGAGAGAGTGAAAGAGAGACGTCAGCGTTTTACGACGACGACGACGACGACAAAAAAAATCCTCTCCGACGACTCCGACGACGACGGCTGGTGCCTCGTACATGCCACTGCCTCCCGCAGTCAGAAATTCCCAGCCCCGGCAGTGTATTAGTTTGCATAAAGGATGTCGTCGTCGACCCGGACGACTAAATCCTCTTAGCGCGGAGTTTCCGCGGCCAAAACCCTTTTGCAAACATTCGGTCGCGATAATAATGCGGCGGCGACCGTGGCCCCGCGTGTTATTCGAGTGCTCGCGTGTATACCGGCGTGAACAGCGCGTGAATCGTCGTAGACCGAGTTCCGACCCCTCCCCCCTCCCCTTATCCCTATCCACCACCCCAAAATTACAGAATGTATACATATATATATATATAAATCGTACGCACGTAAAATATAACCCTGCAAAATGCATTACGTGTATTATAATAACGCGTTATTATCGCACAAGACCCGGCGGCGGCGTTGTGTTTGCACTGGGCTCCAAAATTGTCGCGCCACCGGCTGGACGATAAACTATGAACGTGTGTGCTTCTCGAAAACTGAAGTTGTAGTCGACTCGAGATCGATAACGATTTACACGCGTCCGGGGTAGTGTGACATGGAAATGCAAAATTAATATAAAAATCATCATGACTTGATCTGTGTTCAACTAATTATTTTGATTGTTCCATAATGCAATAGCCCTTTATATGCAGAATTAGAATTAATAGTCATAAATTTATATTATCATTCATCTAAGAAAATATAAATGTTTTTGTTTTTTATTTTTTTTCATTTGAAAAGCGTCACACTTGCCCCTAATTAATGGGGAAGTGCGAAATCAGATTGTTTTTTGTATACTATTAATATATTTTATAGCGATATATTGGGCAAGTGAAGAATATACTTTAATTTGGTTGTTGTTTCATTCAAATATCTCGATATTGACAGAACATTATTTAAATTCAAATACTTACCCAAATTAAATTGATCAACAAATCGCATAAAAATAAACAAAATAATTTTTCATATTATGTTCATGTACCATTTTTACCTAAGCAATAGCCCAAATATTATTTATTTAATAAGTTAATCGTTACATAATTTTGGCAAAAACGAATATCATAAAGTGGGGTAATTATAACATCAGTGTTACACTTACCCCGTGTTACGGTTTTACCCTTGCCCTGATTTGTATTAATACTGGGGAAAGTGTACTTATAATTGAAAAAAAAGGTATAAACGTGTCAAATAAGTCAAATAGACACGCGAATATTAAAGTAAGCATAGTAAAAAGTGCTCTTATCTTTTCGTGAGCACTAAACTAAACATTTAAAATAACATAAAACATTTTTTTTAATACGTCTATTTTGAAAAATATGACATGCTTTTGTGTAGAAACTTAATTTAAAAAACCGGTATGATAAATTATAGTACAGAGCTGCCACTTACATTGAAATGTCCTCCACAAAAACCACCTACAAAATTACTAGTTTTAATAACAATAGATTTAACTCTGATTCCGATAACTTTCAATTTTACACTTAACCTGTTTATTCACTTACTCCACTTAACCTTACTTTTTTTTTCTTTTGAAAACACGCTAAATTCATTTAGTCGAATTACGTATTTTTTAGACTCCGAGTTGAAATTGATTTTACAATGATGTTTTAATTTCGTTTCTGCAATCTGGAGACAAGTTTCCAGGCAGTTAACTATAACCGAAAGCTTTTTCCTGAAAATTCTTTAGACCACAAGTCGTATTGTAGATGGTACTTTCAGGGTGTGATTTTCTCATTTTTCAACAGTTTTTCTATGCAGAAGAAAAAATACTGAAAATTCTTGTTATGGACTATTTTAGTTATGGACTCATAAATACATAATAGTAATGATACTGGAAACCTGAAATGTTCTCCATAAACCGATAACGTAGGTATTGCAAATACTTATTATACAACTTTGACAATGTCATGTTTTTTTTCTAAAGTTTATTCATTATAGAAATTTTCATTCTTGACAAAAAGTTCTGAAAATGAATTAAAGATAATTATATATATAAATATATATATATATATATATATATTTGGGTATAAGGTAATGTTTTGAATCTTTTGATTAAAAAAACGTATCAAAAATTAGATTAAAAACAGCGTTTTTGAACATTGAAGCTTTTACATTAACGCTCAGAAGCATTCAACTAAAAAGATTATTTACCGTTCCTTTAAAATTCAATACATCCGTTAACTTATTTTCGAATCGAAGGAATACTCATGGTGTGATGTAGATCCGGCTTTTTTCAATTATTTTTACAGTGTGGCTGGGTATCGCGTGCATGACGATTATACAAAAAATGTCTGGGGAAAATATAAGGCAGCCTGGACGAGCCACGGCTCATCCTACGAATATTTTCGTGCAAGATAAGTTATTTTTTTTTTTTAAATACCTTTCAACACTTTTTTGAAATTTCGAGTATGATTTTTGATATTTGACTGTAGTGCGATTTTCGACGAGCGCCGCTATACGTGTTCGTCAGAGTCACGCGTTCCGCTCTCTGCACAGTCGGTTGATTTGTTCGATGATAATTATTTGTCTGGTTGGTTTTCATTCGTAAGCGCATACGTCATTTGTCGTGTACAATGTACATTGTGCACTGTACATATAATAAAGGGTGATTCGATTGAAACGCCGCGTCTGGGAACGTCGGTGCGAGTCGTAATTTTACTCATTTTTTTATCAATCGCAACGTTTTTCGTCATTTTCCCAACCCTACACCATATATTATATGGGTGTGTGTGTGTGTGTGTGTGTGTGTATGTGTGTGTATGTTTGTGTCATCGAAATAATAATTATAATTATAATGGCTGCTGTTCTCGTTTTCGTTTTATTATCATATACGCATATGTGTGTGTGTGTGTGTGTGTGTGTGTGTGTGTGTGTGTGTGTGTGTGTGTGTGTGTGTGTGTGTGTGTGTGTGTGTGCCTGTGTGTTGAATACAGGTCGTATAATATATAAATGTATGTGTACACAGTGGGGTAGTCCAGTTGGCGCGGTGGACGTTCTTCAAAAGCAATTAAAATTCACGTTGAAATAAAAAAGTAAAAATAAAATAACCCTCTTCCTCGCCGCAGCGTTTGTACACATACAGCGATCGACTGTTTTAATGAATGAGCGTGTCTGTGTGAATGATGGCCTGGTACGTTGAGATACGCATGTCTGAGCGTCGGACGGGCTCTGCAAGGCCGGAATCAGAGGAGGGCTGAGTAGACTGCATTCCAGGGGCTGTCACTAATTCGGAGACTTCACAATTTTTTAATTTTATGATAATATTAGCAAATGCGTTTCTATAATATATACTCATTAGGTTTGAAATCGTACGTAAAAAATTCTTCTATAACATGACGATCAACGACAGTTCATCGTCAATACTATTAAAGTAACTTAGTAATACTATTATAATCAGTTTTATCACAAAATTAAAAATACAGACAACAGTCTGTTACTCGTGCATTTTTTGTCACTGATATCGTCATTATCGATGTTTGGACGTTTAACAGCAAATGTTTCATAAAGTTGAAATTTGTTTGTGTGTAAAATTAAGTTCCAGGGATTTAATTTTAGTTGTTTAACATTATTATTTATTAGTTATTACTCAATCATCAGCTCATACACAGTATAAGCAATTTTTATGTTTTTAAAGCAAACTTGTGTTTTTACTCGATCTGATAGTTTGTATTATTACATATTATTAAATAAGTAGTCGATTGGTCATACTTTTTCGTTTGATAGCACATGTAATTTAATTAGTTAGAAAATGTATTTAATTGTTTTCTCATTAGAAGGCCCTACTTTATATTTCGTCCAGGGGCTACCACATACCTAAATCTACCCCTCAGACTGGGTGGCGTAGTGGAAGAAAACGTGTTGAAATATGGCCCGTGGGTACCCGTATAACCATAACGCAAACGATCAGAAGGACTTAGGTGGGTCCGACTGGATGGGCCTTGGCACGTCTTGCGAATAGTTTTCACCCATTAGAGACGAATGCACGATTTGAGTGGTCTTGAATTTAAGTGCGCGCTATACTACTTGATGTTAAAGTTCCTCATCGATAATTGAAAATAAAATAGAATGTACCAAACCACCTTCAGAACCGGCCAAGTGCGCACTTTGTTCGGGACCACACACAGCCTCCTATAGAGGATGTCTAGTTTTTAAAAAAACTAAATGATAACCGCAGTAAATCTCAATTACCTAAATCTATCCATCATCCGGTACTCAATCAAAATATTGTCACAAATACGTCAACTCATAAATCGCCAGATGTGGTTTGTGAAGATCACGCTCGGCAGCCTCAAACGAAATCTTATGCTGAAGCAGTCAAAATCGATAATTCTTCCGTTGAAGCCTTCCCTACTATTCTTTCGCAATTTATATCTAACTTTAATTCCTTAATTAGCCCACTAATTTCCCTCCTTACCGAGGTTGTTCATAAACGGTTCTCTCCTTAGCTAAAATGTTTCATTTTAAATATATCTAATACTTATCTCTCTATTACCTTTATAATTTAATCAAACTGTATAATTATATTACATAACACTGTTTGTTTTGCAAACTAATAACCTCCTATTATTTTATATTGTTGTCATGTTATACGTATAATCTTGAACTATTATGTTATCTACTTACTCCCAATATCTATTATTTGGTATGTTTACTTTATCTTATTTGAATTATGTTATTACTATCCACATACTTTGTTATTATCTATATTATTCCTATTTTATTTACATCATGTTGCTAATCAAAACCATATTATATTTTATAATTGTCGAACTGTAAAAGTATTTGCTGGAAGTTTTAAAATAAAAAAAAAAAAATTAAAAAAAAAAAAAAAAAAAAAAAAAAAATTGAAAATAATATATAATATTGCTAATTGGCTACGAACAAAAATTACATCGTTGACGCTAGTAGGTATTTCAAAAAAATATTAATAATTATAACAATACGGACTCGTATAATTGACCACATCCGACACTAGAGACTGTATACGTACGCCTGTGTAAATTACGGTATAATTATTGCGCGAATACGACGCCAATTATTAAACGAATTACAGGTGTGCGGGTGTGTGCAGAATATCCGCATAAGTGACGAACGGGGTAGATTGGGAGTGGGGAATGAATCCAAACCGTACTCAAGCCGCGCGCTGCCTGCAGCACACGAACGACATGGTGTTTTTGAAAAATGACGACTGAACCTTACACTATCCTCATGATAATACTAAATGCGTGTGTGTATAGGTGTATACGGTACGCGGCAGTGGAGGTAACTGTGACGGTGGGTGCTGACGTGAGTCGAAAAGTGGGTTCGAAAAAAAAAAAAACCGCGATTCTTGTGGTCCTTGTCTGCGAGCGAAAAAAAATCCTCGACGCGCACACGTCGTATTAAATCATATGATAATATGTATATACTATTATTTTTTATTATATTATTAACGTGCGCCCGCGGTCTCGGCGAAATCGTTTCACATAAAACGCACACGTGCGATTTCGCGGGCTCGGCCGACCGACATCCCGGCTGCGGTGGTGTAAAAACTATTCGGCCGGGCTAATGCCAGCGAATTTTATTGTCCGCTCTCGTCCCCACCCCCCGCGGCTGTGCCTTTTAAGTGCGCTTAATTGCGCGATTATCGCACCGAAAATGTCGCTTTCATACCTTTTATCGTCTTCTCCCCGCCGCCGCAGAGGAGGAAAACAATGGAAAGCGGCGCTCTCTCGTACTGACGTACACACACACACACACACACACACATGCTGGTGCGGTCGTTTCGCATAATTTTATCCATTTTAAAACGACGCGGTAGCACCCACGTAGGTGTTTAATAATAATAATAATAATAAAATATACGCACCGTAATAATTCACGCGTCAAGAGTCGTCGAAAATAATACGCGCGTGTAAGCGGTTAGGTAATAATACACACACGCCCGGGTATATTCGCAGAATCTGGTTTTTATCATCACGCGGTCTCGTTTTCGGGGTGAAATCCGAATTTAAATCGCTTTTTTTTAAGCCGACAATTTCCACGCCGGCGGAGTCAAAGATTTACTTTTCGTTTTCACAAATGGCGCCTTCGTAACGCGGTTGGGGCAATAGTGGATGTAATGGGGGGGGCTAGAGCGGGCTTTACTTAACCCCGTGACCCATCAGATATGTCTTATATTTGTGACGTTAACGTATAATTTATAAATAACAAAATCACTAACATCCATCAATATCAAATATTAGCCACCTCCACAAACGTTTCCTTTCCCGTCTTTGAAACCACCGATATTCACTCTTATAACTACTCTGACAGCCACCACGATCAATGTAGTGAGAACGACAAAAAAGGTGACGTGATTCGGTAGTTGATCAAATTCTCAACCGCCCACTTGGGATCTTGTCAATAAATATAGTAACTTCCGTCGAGCGAAATCCCGTCCACCGTTTAATCATTAATATTGCATTAATATTCATGATTTCCATTATTAAAGATAATTTGTGTAAAAATAAATAAACGAAAAAAGTAAAATGCATTTTGAATTAAACGTCTAAAATCAAACAAATATAGCTGTTGAATTATAATATATTATTGTTGTTAAGCATCTTTTTTATTTTAAATTTCTAATGTTAAGCAATTTCAGTATCAGTAAATAATATTTAAATAGTTCTTTCTGGGTACTCACTACATTGCTTATTTTAGATTCTGAGTGAAGCGAAGGATCTTATGGTTTTACAATGACGTTTATTTTTTTTTAGATTCTGAGTGAAGCGAAGGATCTTATGGTTTTACAATGATGTTTATTTTTAGATTCTGAGTAAAGCGAAGGATCTTATGGTTTTACAATGATGTTTATTATTTTTTTTTTTCTGTAAACACTTTTTCGTATAGAAATCCTTGTCCAAAAGTTTCGTCCAGCAACTTTTCAGATTTGAAATTGAACTGAGATGGTATTTTAGAAAGGTCATTTTTTCAAAATCTCCATAGTTTTTCCATTAATCAAGAATAACGATCGAAAAACTGAGTAAAAACGGTAAAATCGGTAAAAATCCGCCGTAAACGAGATTTTCACTGTTCAGATTTTAGGTGTATAGTCATAAATCGAAAAGTATTAAAGCTAGAAACTTGAAAATGTTATCCAATATCAAATACATACTTTTTTATATTGGACAACATTTTCAGAACAATTATAGCACTTTTGACTTAAATATAGAACTTTTAATTTACCAAATTGTTTGAAAGATTTTATTTAATATAATTTTAAATATTTGACAACAAGTTCTGAAAATTTAATATGACCTTACTCATATACCTACCTAATTATCCTAACAAAAATTCAAAAATCGTGACTCAGGATTTTTTTTTATACACACTTTAATAAATTATTAAAACTCACCAAAAATTATATAAATAACTGTAAAATACGTAAACAGTATTTAAATAATAATATATTATATTACACTGAAGCTTTGCTTGGAATCGTTTTATACTAAAGAAATGAGTCATCATTTCTTTAAAACTTAATACATTCATCACCAATATCTTGTCCGAGGTCCGAATGGACAAAGGACGAACTTGTACCACCATCATCTCACTTATTTTATTATCGTTTTTTCCTAAAGTCATTCACTACATCAGGATACGTGAGATGGAATTAATTAGTAATCCGAAGTTTTTGAACAGCTCCAAAAGAGGCCGCAGCGCCACGTGATATTGATAGATTGATAAGCTAGGTGTTCTTCAAAGATTTTTGTGTTTCTGTAACTTTTCTTATTTATTTATTTATTATTATTATTTTTTTTTTTTTTTGTATCAATATTTGTCACGTTTCGTGAAATATTAATTTTGTTCCCGATAAAGAGACCGGTGATCATTATTTCTTGACCTCGTTAGAATTATTACAACCATCAGATATTACGTAAGAATAAAATATTATATAACTTGAAAATAAAGCTATCATTTTTTTTTTTCGTGATACTTGTTTTCGTATTTCAACAATTTCGATGAAACTACTATAATCAAAGCTACAGTTTTATAAAATACAAACAGTGACAAAATTATGCATTCGAGTGATTTCATTGGGAACAATTAAAGAGGGGAAACAAAAAGTTGTTTGATTATAAATATTTAAGTGTCGTTGCAGGGGTTTCTAAGTCAAAATGAACGTCGAACGAATTTCGACGAAAAACCATACGAGACTTCTATGGTTAGTTGTAAAATCTCCAAGACGCGAGTACACGCTTTACATAGTCGGCCACTACAACAGTGAGCGCCTGTTTAGTTTATTCGGATTTTACTGTTTTCCAATCCACCGTAAGCGACTCGTCACAGCATCGTCACCTGTAACGGATTCGTCTGGAGAATCTTTTTCGTGTTTAAAAAAACAACCGCAAAATCAAAGCGCTCCGCACACGTTCAACGGACCGTTTCACGGCGGCGTGTCCGCTGTGTCGAGACCGAGGCTCGGAGATAAAACAGATAGCTGTAAAGTTTTTAAAGTGACGAAACTTTTCGTCTAAGCGTGAAAAAATGATATACATTTTACATAATGACAAAAACGTTTCGAGATAAAGAAAAACGTTGCAAATGAAAAGTAATATCGTAATAATATTATTGTTCTCCTATACAAATGGAATCGCGATTTTTTTTTTGCCTTGTTTTTTTTTTCATTCAACTTATATTGAATCAAAAACCAACCGTGTTTGCGACGAGAAACGCTTCGGTACACAGCCGACTCATGTGGAAATTCCAAACGACAAAAGTTTTTCTACATTTTACTTTGTCCGATTGCAATATACCTACTCATATTTTTTTAACACTTCGTGAACGATATGTGATTTTACGAATACTGCTGTCATGTGTAATGTCCTATATTATATTATACCTATTCACTTATCATGTTAACCTCGTGATAAACACGTTTTTTAAATAGTGACAAAATCAAATCGAATATGTTATCATTATTATTGTTATTATTATTATTATTATTATTATTGTGAATACTTTTACTACTTTAATAATTACGTGTATAACATTCAGGTATATTAGAACTTAAAACATTATAATTAATCGGTGCAAAAATAAATGGAAGCGAACAACCGTTCGACTTCCGAGATTCGGTTGATGTAACGGTGCGTATAGATTTCAGAATTATGGTTTAAAAACATTTTTATCATTTCATGTTTGTACACGTATTTTATATTTTATGTTTTCCGTCATTAATCAATTTAGTGAAATAATAATTAATGCTACCCAGATATTTATCAAAGGAACATTGGTTCAATGTAATTAGTAAACACCAGGGCTTGAAATCGGTTTTGAAATCGGTTTTGAATACCGGTTAAAACCGTTAAAAGATCGATATCGAAATCAAAATCGAAATCGAAACCTCAAAAATACAATACCGGTATTCAAAATTGAAAACAAAATCGAAAAAAATCAATACCGGTTATTAATATCGAAATCGAAACCTCAAAAATACAATACCGGTATTCAAAATTGAAAACAAAATCGAAAAAATTAATACCAGTTATTATAATATCGAAATCTTAAAATATTAAAAAAAAAAACAGATTAAAATATTTTAAAATCGTAAAATATATTTATAACAATTCGCCGTAGGCACTCGTCGAACTAGGCGGGTGAGTTGTGACTGACTAAAATATGGACTGAATATTAATAATATATTACTAGTTATTAGTCGTCATGATAGAGGCACGCCGATAACGATACAAGTAGTATTAAGTAACATTTTAACTAATTATTATTATTTAAATTTTCACTAAAAACTCATAAAATAAACTTAATAGGTAGATACTGATATAATTATATGATAATAGACAATAGTGTATAATTATAATAATTTGTTAAAACTTACATAGGTATTTCCTAAAAAATTTTAATACTGAATTTAATAAAAAACTATTATTTAGCTGTATTGATGCAACCATTAATAATTAAAGATTAAGAATTAAGATAATATTCTGTACTAATATTTAGATACCCTAGTCCATAGATGGCATAGTAACCTAACCTAACTCTACTATATTACTCATTATAGAAGTCATTATTAAGTACATACTTAATATTATTATTAGTAATGACTATAGTACTTAGTCAAGAAGCTTTAATTGTTTAACAAATTTTAGTGAAAAAGAAGGGTACCTATGAAATTGATTTCAATACCGAAATCAATATCAAAATTTTAATAAATTAAAACTGATTGAAAATTGACTCAAAATTTAAATTAAAAAAAACCGAAACTGAAGTTTCTCAATACCGGTACCTATACAAAATCGAAATCGAAAATTTTCAAAACCGGTATTCAAAATCGAAACCGAACCCGAAATTTCTTAATACCGGTATTGAAAATTGAAACCGAAATCGAATATTTTCAAAACCGGTATTCAAAATCGAAATCGAAACCGAATATTTTCAAAACCGGTATTCAAAATCGAAACCGAAACCGAAATTATTTCAATCGGTTTCAAGCCCTGGTAAACACTATTGAAAATAAACTTCTTGTCAACAAACATTAAACTTTTTGAACGAAACTTCTTTTCAAGCATATTAGTAATTTCACAGTTCACTCTATGTTCGATATCGAGAAATGATCGAAAATCACTAGACACTTAAATATATTTATAAAGACCAATGGAAAATGTACAACATTATAACAATGGTTCAAGTCATTTGAATTACACAACTATATATAGTTCGTAGAATTCTTAATAATTACATTCTGAAAAAAGAAAATAATAGGAGGCATAAAAATCCTATGACACCGGCCCATCGGGAAGATTCCCGATTTCCCGAAAGGCCAATCAGCTCCTGTAGTATGAATACCACGGAATATCCGTGATCAGCGTAATCATTACATATGGTTTACCGTAATACTCGTTGGCCTACAAATAAACGTATCAGTTATCAAACAGTGGTCCAGCCATAGAGTGTTACGGACTCTTATAATAGTAACAACACTACTCTACGGGTCCAACCATCGACATAATGTACGCAAATGATACCACGACATGATAATATAATCTTTGTGATTTGATAATATGAACGATTCATCTTTACTGTAATAGCGTAATGTAAACATTTTTCAATTAGATTGAGAATCATACACAAAAACAAAATGAAAATGCTTATTTTATGATTTATATTTTTAACTTGTGTACGTCTGTGACTGTGATTTGATTTTGATTGATAATTTAGTGTCGAAAACGATTCGTTATATTAAAGCGCACGTTTAAAGCGTTAAAATTAATTTTTTAAGTGCTATAACTCCCGAGCCCGGCTCATAAGTTATGAAATCCATTAACGTTGAAAATTCCCGGGCACGCCACTGGGTGTATGATATAGTCATAGATACCGTTTAACCTGACGTATTGTTTACACGCGTGTGCAGTCTAATAAAGAGGAGTTATTTGTATTTACGGTGTTAAAGGGCAGAGTTTGACCGTATATTATAACATTGTGAACTCATAACTGCGTCGCCTCGGAACAACGAGGCCTACATGCGGCTCGATCGATCAAGATGGACGGGACAAGAAAAAAAAAAAAAGAAAAATGTTTGACATCGATCAAAACGCCGTGTCGCATTAGACATTAATACACGCGGGTTTTGACTCACTGCTCCCAAAGAAAATCGCTGTACGTATAACTTGATTTAGTCGTGTAACGTGACGTTCGTGAACTGTACACAATTTTCGTCGAGCCGGTAAACGTTGTATAGACCCACACGATCCAAAGTGTAACACTGACACGTCGCTGTTATATGGAAGAGAAATTCCCGTTTTCACGTATACATATTATGTAATATGTAACGTTTTGTTGTAAGAGAATGAATTTATTCAAAGAGATATTTCCAAAAAAAAAAAAAAAAAACGTGTGATTATCATGAGTATCACGCTATCGTTGGTGTTTTGGCTATAAAACGAGAATTTTTTTATTTTTTATTTTATTAATGAGATTTTAACATTAAATTATAATATCTCGACAATTGACGAGAGATTAAAACAATGTTATACAAGCGTTAGAGGACGACGTAATACAAAGATACGTGATTTTTGTTGTTCTACACTCGTTTTCTCGGTCGATATATGGGTATTAAAAACACATTTTTTTCTCTCAAAATTTGAGTGATTCAAAACACTACACATCGACAAAATTTAACTTTTTACTATTTTTAATTTCGTCAATTTTTCAAGTTTTTATTCTTTATAAATGATAACTATCAATTAACAATTTAACGGAATCGTATAAAAAAAAACAATTTTCTTTGAAAACTTTAATTTCTGATAGTTTGTTTCTGTATATATTGTATGTATTCAACTTTTATGAATTTTAGAAGATTTTCTGTTATCACGGTCCACATTTGTCATCGTCATGTGTACTGAATGGAAAACCATAACCATCATAGATAAAGCCCACTGATTTGTTAAGTCATAATTGAATGAAATGACGATTGGCGATAAGTTAATTTAGCGTTTCTGTAAAAGATTATATAATATAATTTAGAGTTATATTCAAATAGCTGTGACTCATTTGAAAATTAAGCGATTAAAAGCAATGTGGAAAATTAATTTGTTTAACATTTTTTTTTTTTTTTACAATTTAAGAAAAGTACAAAACTTGAAAAATCACTCAGATAAAAAGTAGTAAAAATCTAAAATATTAGCGACACGCGTAGTGCTCTGAATTTTTAAAACGTTAAAAAAAAGAAATGTAAATACTCGATTTTGACCGAGAAACTGAGTGTAAAAGTATCATTTTGTACAGTGTACAGTCATAATAGAGAAGTTTTCCGGAGATTGTTTTCGTGATTATTTACAACTGGGCGAAAACGGCGATTACAGCTGTGAATAAATGTAATGTAAAAACGATCCGATAAGACGCTGTTATTGTATGGTCCAGTGTCGTGCGAAAGTCTTGTCACCTCCACTATTCCTCCCTGCCACGGTAATATATGAGTATACAGGGGCTGGGTTGGTGGTAATCACATAGATACGAGCTTTCTTGGTACACTGCAAGACGGCGCGCGTTCGATTATGATGACAATTGTATTTTCGAACCAATAAAAATAGTTTTTCTCCGCTTCAACGTGACACGAAACGTAATTTATGCGTATTAAAGAGGGACGAAAAAAAAAAACGAGAGAAGAACGTGTTTCACAAATAATAAGCAAATCATTATTTGTAAACTCATCTCACACGCGCACGGGTTATCTCTCGTGGCCGAGTTCCAAACTAATCGCGACCCGTGTACGTGTAAGACGTCAATTATTTAGGACGTATACGTTATATCATTATCTTACACGGAGTTTTTTTTTTTCACGAATAAACACCGCCGCGACGACAAAATTATTACAGTGTTCGCCTCCACGCCCCCCGTGTTAGTCGCGCGTATATCGTTTCGACGGTCGAACGCGTGTTCGACAAATAGACCATCGCACGAGAGTAATTTTATGTATTCTATATTTAGTCTCCCGTAACGCAGACGTTATTTATTCTTTCTAATTAGTTTTTTCCTACGGGATCTCGGAGTGAAAAATCTCCTCCTCCTTTCCCCAAAAAGATTCACGCCGTCGCGACCGCGAAGACGACTACGGCGCATTATACGTATGATGTATGAAAATATTATCGAATTGAAATCTTTATTACTACTCCCGTCTGCTCGGAATGCTCTGGAGTTCATTATTTATGGTCCAAAATGAGTACCGTGTACGCTGGCAGGTGCAGCGTCTGATGAGCGTCGATAAGCCAGGGTTCAGACTTCCGCGGATTTTTATACTCGACTATATTTGTACGATACATATTAATATTTTTTGTGTGTGTTTTCACAAAGCATTGACTATATTTTCAACAAATTAATTAAGACACGTGGCTATTTTTGTAAACCCTAATAAAATAGAAACAATCATTAGACGTGTGAAAATTAATTTGCTTTTTAAATATCGATTAAAAAACCAAAACGGAATCCGTTAACATTAGTTGGTTTTCGTCTGGCGATTTTTCGTGCGACTGACTTTATTTAAAATCACATTTTTAAGACAACAAATAGATTCGAGTAATTTTAAGTAAAACCACGTTGACCCTTCGTTACTTGCCCGGTAACGGCAACAAATGTTTAAAGCCTGGTGTCTGTGTCACCTACTATCAGTATCAAACACATATTATAATATAAGCAGTGAGAAAACATAATCTTCACCCGCAGCGTTCTAAAAATGCATTTGTAATATTGCTCGACTATCTGTGCGTCATTTCGTACAAGATCGTCTTATTAAAAATGATTATTCGTCTACCGTGGTGGCTCGTATTTTAGATTCTGAACGAAGTGAAGAATGTATTGATTTTACTATGATGTGTGTTTTTTTTTTTTTTTTTTGTTTTTTTTTTTGTTTTTGTGTCTGTGTACACCATAACTACTCAAAATAATGCTTCAATTTTGAACTTCAGGGTATGTTTTCGGTGGCAAAACGAATATCGGAGGTACCTTAGAGAGGTCACAAGTGAAAATTCCCAAAAGTTTTCAAATGCCACGGGAAAAACAAACAAAAAATGAGGAAAAAACGGTACTTTTTGTGCAAAACCCGTTTTCGACGAAATCGATTTTTTTATTTAGCCGTTACTCAAAAACCAAAAATTGTAGATACTTGAAATTTTCACCAAATGTTTATATTGAAATCATCTATACGTGGTAAAATTTTTGAACACTTTTGACTTTTTTTGAGCTTTTTATAGACAATTTAAATTTTTGACTTTTCTTAGTTTTTTTTTCTGAAAAGTGGATAAAAAAAATTTGGCTGGACAAAAAATCTTGAAAATTTAATATAAAGTTCCTCATAAGAAGTACTTATCGGTATAAAAAAAAAATTCAAAGCGAAATGCACACCTTTTTTTTTATAAGCATAAAAAGTTTAAATTTTTATGAAATATTGAAAAATCGCGAACATTTTAACTTATTTTTTTCTGAAATGTGGATAAAAAAAATTTGGTTGGCCATAAAACTTTGAAAATTTAGTACAAGGTTCCTCATTAGAAGTACTTATTGCTATTAAAAAAAATCAAAAATCGTGAGTCACAATTTTTTTTTATAAGCATCTAAAGTTCAAACGTTTACGAAATAATTACATGATTGCGTAAAATAATAATTTAGCCTTAAACGATTTTTGATATTTGTTCTTATTCAAAAAGTATAAGTCGAAAAAACTTGAAACTTTCACCAAATGTTTATATTGGAATCATCTATACGTAGTACAATTTTTGTAAACTTTAGACTTTTTTTGAGCTTTTAATAGACAGTTGAAATTTTCAACTTTTCTTTGTTTTTTTTTTTCTAAAATGTGGATAAAAAAAATTTGACTGGACAAAAATTCTTGAAAATTTAATACAAGGTACCTAATATGTCGAACTTATCGGTATAAAAAAAAAATTCAAAGCGTAATGCACAATTTTTTTTTTATAAGCATAAAAAGTTCATATTTTTACGAAATGTGTAGAAAATCGCGAAAATTTGAAGTTATTTTGCAGTTGAAAATTCATAAAATTTTAAGTATTCAAAACTAAGAATTGTAAATTCGGTACAAAGTTTGACATACGTTTTCCTTCATTTCTCTGTAAAAAAATTTGCACTGGAATAAAATCAAAAATTTTTATGAGTGTTTGAAATTACAATTTTTTCACATAATCGCGTAAAATAACAATTTAGGCATCATTGATTTTTGATATTTGTTCTTATTCAAAAAGTATAGGTCGTAGAAACTTAAAACTTTTACAAAATGTTTAAATAGGCATTTTCTTTACATAGTTGTATTTTCAAAATATTTCGTTTATTTTTTAGCTATTTATAGGCATTTGAATAATTCGATTTTTCTTAGATTTTTTTTTATAAAAGTCGATAACAATTTTTTGGCCCTACCAAATCGCTTGAAAATTTAATAGAAGGTTTTGAATAAGTTGATCTAAGAGTGATTCAAAAATTATTCAAATACATAGTCACAATTTTTTTTTATAAGCAGTTGAAGTTCAAAAATCGACAAAATTTGTCAAAATCACGAATATTTGCAAATTATTTTGTAGTTGAAAATGTATAAAAATTTTTGTATTCAAAGATAAGAAATGAAAATATTATGTAATATCACAGCTGATAAAGATAATTAAATAGATTAAGTTTATTATAATATAATCAGTAGCTGACAGCTGTTCTATACAAAATATTGGTAGATTGTAAACACAAGGTGTACCTATAACGTACCTTTACATGGTTGAATAGAACGTTACTAACTTCCAATTTCCAGTTATTTTAATGTGTGTATCAGTTCCATAAACATGCGGATTTTATATATTATTATTAATTATTAATATTTAAATAGACGTAGCCACGGAGCATTCAGCATATATGGACGGCGGGGTCGGGTGGTACCGTCACGATAGTGCATTTAGGCAAATAATATGGTATTTACCTACGCCCTATCTATGCACATCCTGGTTTGTCCAATGCTCACGAGCAGAAGTCACATGAATAGACAAATGTAAATTTAACCCAATCTAGGATATTAAAATAAAATATATATTACAATTTAAGGCTGACATCTTCATCTTCGTTCAGAATCGTTTTTTTTTTTTTATAATATAAAATAATTCCAAAATCTATCCAATAATGCCTAATCTAGCAATGCATCTCGTGTATCCCACCCAACTACTGTATCCTGTACTCAACTTACAATGATTTATCATTGCATTCAAATGTAAAGTACCATACAACTAAACTATCGTAAACCAGGTGATCCCATGATAGAAAGTGCTATACACTCCTCACCATTATCTTGTCCGAGGAGCGAAGCGACGAAGGACGAACTTCCACCACCATTATCTTATCGGCTTTTTTTCATTTATAACTAACATACGATATTTTAACATCACCCACGCCGAACATTTTTCCAACCATTTTTAAATAACTGATTCGCGGATTGTTAGTGGTAAATTATAAGTTATTTTCGAGGGATAAATATAGATACGATATTTCAAAGAAGTCACCTTTGTCTGTACACCCGACTTTATAGAAATAAATATACAAATAAATGCGACTCATAAAACAGTTGTGTATAATAGAAGTTGTAAAATTATTTCAATCATATATTTCCCTGCAAACACAAGACGCCCACCCATAATATTTTTATGAATCACGTGATTCAAATACACTCCTTTCGAATCACCATTGATCAATGACAATATAACGTTGTCCTGCGACTTTTATATTTTCCCGTTGGGTTTTTCCACGTGTTTCTCGATTTTTCTTTAATCTCGTAGATCCTCGCCAACATAACTATGCTCACGACGACGGTCGACAACCCTAGTCCATCGTTCCAATCATTTATCAATATTCATCATGGACTTTTCCTTATGTGTTTTATTCTGAAACTTAAGATCAGATCGGGATAATATATGACGATTATAGTTTGATGTTACAAGTGTATCTCAAACGCACTCACACACACACACAAAATGATTTCGTATCATACCTTTCAAAAAATTTTACGAGTATTTATTGCGTGCAATACTTGTATTTACTTTCTAATATTCTAAAACACGATGCTCGATATCACTAAGTTATTCGTAGTGGACTGTGGTGTCAAATTATTGAATATCGGCTCAAGTGGCTGCATTGATGATTGTTCATTTGTCTAAAAGTCGATTTCCAACTAATAGCTCATTTAAACGATAAATATAAATCTTCTTGATGCATTCTGCATCCGCTAGAAGAAATAAAATTTAAAAAAAAAACTGTTTTCACGTTTTAACACGAGTAATATACAGCGAGCGGGTGAAGCACGAGATCTCGTCACAAGATTTATACGCCCGGCCCGGACAAGAAATAAATTACTAGACTGCATCTTTTTTGAAAAATAGGCATTTCGAGACGGGAATTGTTTACGTTATTAATAAAAATGAGAGATCGACAGACCGTATAAATTGTCTGCTGAATTGCGTGTAGTGTTCAAGTAATTGGAAACACGTCGCCGACTTGGAAAAATCGCGTTCAACACTAATTTATATTAGTGTTTAATAGTACAGACAAAATACGCGTAACGCATTTGTCAACAATAGTCGAGCGACGTAATCGTTAGACTCTGATACGGAATTATCGAAAACGTTTTTTTTCTCGTAATACATACGGCTGGTACCGAATTGGTTCCCGAGCTCTAACCCCACATGCCGAATTGGTTCCCGTTTGAAAAAGGTATTTTATTAAAGTAAACTGAATTGGTTCCCGTTTAAAAAAGGTATTTTATTAAGTTGAGCCGAATTGGTTCCCGTTTAATTACGCACATTTTCCTCGCGTATAATTTTAGATGGTCGCTCTGTAATAAGTTCGTCACATTTTCTTTTTAGTGAATTTGTCAATTGTTGTCGCACAAGTTTACCATCGTCTTCACTTTTGTGGTTATGTGTTAATACTTCTTCACATAAACAATATCCGTTCAATTTAACGTATGCTTTACATTTTCGTTTTGTACATGTCCACCTCTGTATGTTATCTGCTAGGTTCTTTTGGAATCCAAACTCGTAATTGTCAATAATCAACAACTTAGTTCCCTTTTCACCAAACATAAACTCCATAATTACGAAAAATTAAAATTCAAAAATATAAATTAAAATACGAAATACAAGTTACGAATTTACACGATGTGTTATTCGAGATTGTACAGTGCTCACTGCTCACCAACATTATTGTCATTCGTACATAGGATAATATAGACGATATACCATACAGCTATAAAAGTAGCTGTATGATATATGTACATATATCTCAATCGTTATCTTAATTGATAGGGATATCACCGATAATTTGCTAAACTTCCAATATATAAATATATTGCCATCTTATTTGTATTTTATACTATTTATACTATAGATTATAGAGTGTAGCCGTGTAGGTACATTTATATGTTATACTGTCTAATTTATATTTTGTACCAAATTAAAGATTACCTGTACACAAACGGGAATCAATTCGGCTCAATCTAATAAAATACCTTTTTCGCACGGGAACCAATTCGGCCAAACAGGAACCAATTCGGTTACTCCCATACATACATGTCACTTGTTCACCTCGCCGCGCCGTGCGGAAATCTTAAGTCTTTGTGCACGTACCGTGGATATAAAATGTAGAAAAATTATTCGAATTGAAAAAATCGTTTTTAATCAGTGATTTAATTCATGTTTAAATAAGTAAAAAATAAAAAAAAAATTAAATTAAAAAGACCGTATTAATTCGAGTACGTCGTGAAAAAAGTCGTTTAAAATGAGACGGTAAATACGCCGTGTAATAGAGTGCGCCTACCTAATAATAATTAATACGCGCATATGATATTGCGAAAAAACTAGAAAGAATCGGTTATTTTTCCTCTACCGGGAGGTCGTCGTCGGAGTTTATGATGCTCTCTGCGAAAACCCAATGCCGAACGTACCGCCGTCGTCGTAAGCGGAGTGCAGTCATAATAAACAAAATAAATTGAAAACGCCGTTTAGCCGGTCGAGTGCACTTGAACGTCTCGCGGGTACTGCAGCAGGTAGGTCCGACGTTTTTAAATCGTATTTATCGTATTGTACGCGACGATGACGTAATTGCTATGAACCGTCAACTTTGGGTAGTTAAATACAATATAATATCATAATGTATAATATTATTATTATTATTATTTTATTTTTTTATTATTTTTTTTTTTTCATTATATTCTCGGCACTCCAGTTATTACGATCGAATCTCCGCCGCCCGAGCCGTATTCATTACGTTGTTATTGCCATAGTCATAATGCCGCGGCGCCGCGCGTTATATTATTATCGTTACTACGCAATTTCGAGATCTCGACATGTTTATACGCGAGGCGAAATCCTTCCTGAAAAACGTAATTAAGTACTACTGTGCACAACAATTCGCTCCAGGAGGACTTTATTTACCACGTGGTGCTCGTATATTCGTATAGTGTACACACACACACACACACACACACACACACACACACACACACACACACACACACACACACACACACACACACACACACACACACACACACACACACACACACACATATTATATACATGCGATGAAACGCAATTATTTCTTCGACTTAATAATATGTAACGGTATTCGACGGTGGTATGACGATATACGGTCAGCCGCCCCCCCCTATAACAATTTTAAATGTATAAAATTACTATTATATCAACAAAATTGGAATGATCAAAATTTTAATTTATTGCTATACCTAAGTAGAAAAAACTAAATCTACTCAAAGATAATAAATTAAAAGATAATAACTACTAATTAGTCATTGGTTGTTTGCTTTCACCTAATTGTTGGGTATTTATTTCATGATTTTTAGATTAAAAACTTGGTTTAGGAGCCAAATGGGGCAAACCAGATTGACTGGACTGGCATTAATGCATGTGCATAGAAATATAGATGTAGACATAAATAATATAATTGACCGGTTTGCAAAAAACAAACGAAAAATAGATTTATTATCATTATTATTGTTAATGTGTATAATATAATTATAACATTTCATTGTACAATTGTATTTATTTATTGTTATTATTATTAATAATACGTAGGTATGGTAATATATCGATTTAAAATTAGAATTGCCCCCCCCCCCTTGAAAACTGACGCCCCTGTACACGGTCCGGCAAAACCAACGCCTATGTAGGTACATGGTGCGTTTTTAAACGTCTTCGAATTCAGCCCGGTGTGTTGCATGTATGCGTTCGGATTGTTTTTGCCTAGAGTTGTTGTTGATAATATACTGTATTTTGTTTTATTTTTGTATTTTATATGAACAATATCTATGTAAAACGATGTAGCACCTTAAACTTTAGAATATAAACACTGCGCTTGTTTTGGAGCAGTTATTTTTCACATCTACCCATGGCTTTTGATACTAATATGGTATCAAATTGATAAAAAAAAAATCATCAGGCAAGTATAATAGATAAGTTTTTGAAATTAAGCGCTTATTCTGTATCATGACTTCATGTGTAGTGACTAAACAGTCAATAGATAGAATATTCAAGTATATAAATTGATAACACTTTTTTTCGATAGTTAAATCGCTTTTTTTGTTATTATACAACAAAAAACTGGTATTCTTAATATGTGTTATATTAGTATCATCACTTATATTTATTAAAATTGCGAATTTTCAATAATTTTACAATTATAACACTTAATGTTGATAAAAACACAGGTAAAATTTTGTGATTTTCTTTTAATATATCAATGGTATGAAATATTTTTTCACAACGCGTATAATACATTGTACATTACAGTATTATACACGTATTTAATACTGCCTCACAACTCACATTTTTCCGTATACAATTTATAATAATGATGCATCTACGTTTTCGTGAAAGAAAAAATAATAATTATAATTTTTTTTTTATTTCCGTGATTTTTAGGTTTTAGTTTTCTTAAATGGTAACTGATATTATATGACAAAATAATACGTATTTAAGACTTTTTGCTATTAACACAATTCGTAATATCGAAACAATATCACGTGGAGAATAGAGCAGCGGAGTAGTGTTGCTGACTGTTTTTTGGATGCCTCTGCTACTCCACAAAGCTACTCGCTAAATTAAAAACGTGTATACCTCTTAACCCTTTCAGGACAGCACCTTAATAAAATTAAAAAAGTAAAATTTTTTTTGGCCATTTCAAAATTTTTCCTATTTCTAAGATAGGATTTGAAAAAAAAAATATGTTTTTCTTTATCCTTCATCCTTATTTTATCCTGGGACTTAAAAGTCCCGCCAGTCCTCTACGGTCTGAACTTAAAAGTCCCGTCAGTCATCTAGGTCATTTTTTTTTTACATACAATCAATGTAAAAATAATTATAAAATTAAGGACTTTTAATAAAAAAATTAAAAAAAAAATTAAACAATTACTGTAAAACAAAAACTGTAAAAACGTGTTTATGAAAAGTATTAATAAACAAACACTGATATAACTATGATAACTGATTTTATTTCTTCCAAGATAATTTTTTCTGGTAGAATACAGGACATAGAAGTCCCGTCGGGCAATAACAACTGTTCCACATTTACACGTAATTTTATATGATTTTTTTTTTGGCTGGGACTTTAAAGTCCCGTCGGTCCACAAAGGGTTAAACAAATTATATGTACATTTTTTCTTTTTGGAGTGTTCAATATTTTACGCGAAAAAACACTTAAATCGGAGTATTTTTGATTCTCCGTCGATTGTTTTGTGACTATGAAAAACAAAAATAAATCAGTTATGATCTTGTAGTGTTTTCAGAAACAGTGTGCTATATGCTTTGGATTACAAGAAAGTTCTAACGTATTTCCACGTGTAACGGTTTTCACAATACATTTAACTCTGCAGATCATGAGCACATGGATCGTAATAACTACGCGTAGAATATGGCAGAAACTTGTTTAAAATCGAACAGAATCACGACATAAGTACATATTTATCACCTATGATTTGGTACGTGTAACTTGCGTACCATAATATTATTATGTACGAATCATTATGATCCCGAGTGAACGCATTTCAGGGATAGGATATGGATGAATCCCGACTGCATATTGAAATATACGTTTTCCGAATATCCAAAGCCTCTGACACTGTTAAGGCTCCCGATGATTCCCTAACGTCCACCTGTTCGTGTGTGTGTGTGTGTGTGTGTGTGTGTGTGTGTGTGTGTGTGTGTGTGTGTGTGTGTGTGTGTGTGTGTGTGTGTGTGTGTGTGTGTGTGTGATATACGATACCGAGAGTAATTATACGGTCGTGTATTCTCTGCGAAGGGGTGGAATTATGACGATGATGTATTACTCGTGCGTTTAAGACTGATAGCTGTGGCGTTTTTAAGAAAAACGATGACGTGCATTGTAGTGCGCTGAACGGTACGTGTGTATATAATATACGATTTAATTATTATGCCGCGTGCACCATACTAAGTATATAATATACATTACGCAGTGAACGTTCAGCCAAAAGGTGTGCCGTAATGGAGTGCGTTCGTATTGTCCATGTTTTAAACATATTCTCGTTTCGAGATAGGGTTGTTTTTTCTTTTTCGTAGGCACAACGGCTTGAAGATTACGGCTCAGGGGTGTTTACGGGCGTTTTGTTTACACAATATTACCTGAATAAATAAATACTACAATTATGCAATTATATTATATTATGTTATATTATTATATTATATTATATTATATTTAATTATATTATACAATTATGCAATTATGCAATTATCGTACCTCGCGTGTGAAAAAAAAAACGAGGTACAAAATCGATGGGACCCAAAACCGAATTTGAGTTCTTCAGATCCTCAGATGTCATTTTAATACGTTTTTAAAGAAAACTCAATGAAAAATACACTAAAAAATTCTCCAAAAGTCTGATATAAACATATTTAACTCACATATTAACTCGTCGAAGAAACAGAAAGAAAAATAGGGGAAAATAACTATCGCACGCACATACGCACACACACACACACACACACACACACACACACACACACACACACACACACTTACCCACACACATGTAAGCAAACAAAATGTATATACCAACAAATTTTAACGTTGTTACGAGCCAACGACAAGCCGACCGTGTCGTAGCACAGAGAGGAGCTTTCGATTCGATACCGTCAACGACATCCGTTTTAAACCCACCGCAAAAACAACACCAATCTTATACATACATATATAAATAAATAAATAAATAAATAGATATACTCACGATCTATACGTGCACTCAACAGTGTACCAAAACACATGTATATAATATGATCTCTAGCAATTTATATTTGTAAACGTATATCTATATATTTTGTAGATATATACACGCGCCGTTATCGAAACTTTACAGTCCATTCCACTCGGTTTGCGATGTCAAGCCGTTTTTTCGACGCCGTGTTCCGAACGACCTCCGCGGCAAAATCGTAATTATATTGTTGTCGCTATCAACGGACGGACGTGAAAACGACCGTCACCGCCGCCTCCACCACGTCCGTCATCGTGGTCGTGGTATAAATATGATGCCATATCACGTGTAAGTATAATATTTTGTCGTCTATAGAGACCGCGAGACGACGGCACAACGTTAGAGAACGACGGCATAACAATGACGAATACATCCGGTCGACTCACCTGAGAGATACTGATGATTTCGCGTGCCATATCGGTAGCAGAACATAATAAATGGATACACACGCGAACGTCGCATCGCACGGACACGTCCATCACACTTCGATTAAATCCATATGGATACGGTTTCTCGAACTCCGCAGGGTCGTGTTTGAAAACGGATATTTTTCTTCTTTTAAAATGACTTTATATGGTAGAAAGAATGCAATAACATGTATATAGCTATCTATTGTTTCACAATCAATTTCCCACGATCGATTTACAGTATGCAATGATTACACACACACACACACACACACATGCACATAAATGAAAAAAAGATTTTATTAAGACCCATTAAAGAAAGTTTCCGAAAATACCCACATTACCACCCGAGTATATGATGTTTTGAAATTATAAAAGTTTTTCTATAAAGTTTCCGTTGCCCGCATGTGTGTTTGTGTGTGTGTCGAAATTTTGTCGTCGGCATCGTCCCCAAAATACGAAATACGATTGTATTCGTTTTTAATTCAAGTCATTCTCCCTCCGTTTTTCTCCAGCTAGGCATCATGACGTCTGACCGTAGCCGTCCCATCGTCACGTAAACCGCACGAGCCACTGTGGCCATCACGCGTCGCCGACAGCTTATATTATTACGGTGCTCTCGGTAAACGTACGTTTTTTGGCAGTGATCTATCATTTGGCGGGTCATTTTTGCCAGTGAACTACGCACCGCATGCGTCGTGTTCAAAAACCGTCCGAACACAGAGACTTGACGCTTTGCGACCAAAGTGACGATGCCTGCAACACGCCCTTCGGTCGAACACCTTATAGGGATGAGAAGTTGTTGAAAATGCGTTTTTTGTGTAGGTCCTCTATATTTTATAGGTAGGTGAACTAAATACCTGTTTTATAATTCAGTTCGTATTGGTCATTTATTTTTTATTTATTTTTTTTTCATATTTTAGTGATTCGTTACGGAATCGCTTTTGATCAATGATTTTTTGCACATAAGTCGAAGACAAAGTCCATAATTTAATAATATATAGCGTTCAAATCTGAAACATACAACCTACATTAATTATGTCACGGTACTATTCATTGGATATCACATCATACTGAAGTATACTAATGAACTTTGTCTTTTGTTAAGACACGTACAAATATGAGGTACATTTTCGTACGATTCCCCATCTATAGAGTTGCTTTTGGACAAAGTTGTATGTATCAAAAAGTGTTTCCAGAAAAAAAAACTATAATATAGATCAGTGATGCCCAACTTTTTTTCTTCGGCGGGCCACAATAGTAAACAATTATTTTCAAGCGGGCCACTAAGTATAAAAGTACAAAAAAAATTTTTCATACGAGTATTAGACTTGTTTTCATAACTTTCATTGCCTATTGAAAAGATTATGGATTGAGGTACACTTCGTAGGTACGCAATATTTTGATCAACTTCGAGGATTAAAACGTTTTAATTTTAACCATATTTTTCATTTTTAGAAATACAAGCTCAAATTTCACATTAAAAATAAGTGTACGACATTTTTAGTTAATTTTTAGTTTTATCACTATCATTATTGTTGTATTTTTGAAATCTTTATTTAAAAGAATTCATAAATTAATAAAAAAAAATATTTTGTAATTATTTTACTTTTTTTTTTCATTGTTTTATTTTAGAAAACTCGTAACGGGCCACATAGAATACCTTCGCGAGCCACATGTGGCCAGTGGGCCATGGATTGGGCACCAACGATATAGATAAATATCACTGTAAAACCAATAATTTCCTTCACTTCACACATAATCTAAAAATAAAAAAATAAAAAACATAATTATATAATAGGCTCGAGTCTAATGCACCAGCCGGTGAGACTCTGATACCACTATGATACAGGTATGCTCTGTTAGTACATAATTGCAACGTTATACTGCGTTTCCGGTCGTCGGCTTCACTTCCGGTGATGAATGCCTTCGGTACTCACACGCGTGTGTACCAGAGACGAAGGAGAGCCAGACAAAGATCAAAAAAAAGGGGGGAGAAGAGCGAGAAAAAACAGTGACATAGAGAAAGAGTGAATAAAAAAAAGCAGGTAAGTGAGATGATGGTGGTACAAGTTCGTCCTTCGTCCCTTCGGTCCTCGGACAAGATATTGGTGATGAATTTATTAAGTTTTAAAGAAATGATGACTCATTTCTTAGGTATAAAACGATTCTGAGCAAAGCTTCAGTGTAATATAATATATTATTATTTAAATACTGTTTACGTATTTTACGGTTATTTTTATAATTTTTGGTGAGTTATAATAATTTATTAAAGTGTGTATAAAAAAAAATCCTGACTCACGATTTTTGAATTTTTGTTAGGATAATTAGGTAGGTATATGAGTTAGGTCATATTAAATTTTCAGAACTTTTTATCAAATATTTAAAATTATATTGCATAAAAACTTTCAAACAATTTGGTAAATTAAAAGTCCTATATTTAAGTCAAAAGTGCTATAATTGTTCTGAAAATGTTGTCCAATATAAAAAAGTATGTATTTGATATTAGATAAAATTTTCAAGTTTCTAGCTTCAACACTTTTCGATTTATGACTAAATACCTAAAATCTGAACAGTGAAAATCTCGTTTACGGCGGATTTTTACCGATTTTACCGTTTTTACTCAGTTTTTCGATCGTTATTCTTGATTACTGGAAAAATTATGGAGATTTTGGAAAAATGACCTCTCTAAAGTACCATCTCAGTTCAATTTCGAATCTAAAGAGTTGCTGGACGAAACTTTTGGACAAGGATTTCTATACGAAAAAGTGTTTACAGAAAAAAAAAAATAAAAAAAAAAAATAAAAAAAAAATAAACATCATTGTAAAACCATAAGATCCTTCGCTTCACTCAAAATCTAAAAATAATAATAATAAATAAAAGATGACGAAATTAGATATTTTACGGTTTCTCGCACAAAAGACCTCCGTCGTTCGGGCCGACCCTCGTGTCCGAAATCGTACGCGAGACGATCGGATCGACGGCGACCGCGCGGCACAATCGTCCGCTGATTGTCGTCGCCGATTATCGATCCGCGGCGGCGGCGGCGGCGGCGGCCACTTGAATGGCTCAATTATCGTCGCGTTCGTGTTCGCGTACACGTGCGTATAATGACACGCAAACGAGCGCGGCCACGCGACCCGAACGTCCCGCGCGGAAAGAGCGCACGCGGCGCGAGGCTCCAAGACGGCGGAAAATCGACGAGCGCCGGCGGCGGAAGCGCCGCGGCGGCGCTCGTTAACGCGACGATTGTTTTTCCCCGCCACCAGAGGAGGCCAATAACCCGCGATGACTCCCTGCAGTGGCCGTAAGCCGAGTGCGCGAGTCGTGTACGCGTGGAGGAACGGAGCCGGCGACGACTGTCTGCGTCGGACACTGTTTCGATTGAACGTGTCATATATTGAACGACTCGAACGTACAGCGTTTCGAATACGTTTTGTATTTTGTGTTTGAAACACGTTTCGATTGTTTTCAAATGCGTTTTAAACATATTATAAGAAATATACGAGATGCGCGTTTGAAAATACCGGCGAGTATAATATTCATAAATAATCGTCGATAAAACGTCGAAGAACTTTAAGCTGACCTCCTCGCTCAAAACGCTGTATTGTTCACTGGTAAGATCCTTACTTGAGTGTGCGTCCGTTCTTTGGGATCCGTACACGACAACTGACTCCTCACATCTAGAGCAAGTCCACAGGCGTTAGATTATAGAGGCTCGGATTGATTTCCTTGGTTGATAGACGTATGACAGCAAATCTAGAGTTTTTTGAGTAGGTGAATTAATGATTATATTGATGGTCCCTCCTTACTCTCTTAAAAGTTAACTTTAGAGTTCCCCCTCGTTTTTCTAGATCAAATTTTCCGTTTGTAATTCCTTTCCATCATACTAACTACGGTAAGAATAATCCAATTGATCGAATGATGCGTTTGGCCAATGAGCACCCTACCTTTTTTAGTCTATAATACTCAATTTATTATGTGTTTTGTTAATTATTAATTATTTTATTTCGTCAAAATGTTGTATTATTTAAGTTATATTAACCGATATTTTCAATTACTTTCTGTTGCCATACATTAAATCATTGAAGTGTATGTAAAATGTAATATTGCACTTTTGGGCCTTGTGCCCGTTATATAATAATAATAAAAAAAATAATAATAATAATTGACGACTGCTCATTGAACGTTCCATGACGTACTCAAGTTCGACCACCGCAGTGGAATGGACTCTCACTTTTCAAACGGTTACAGACGAGTGATCGCAAGCGCGCCCACAAGATGAAATCCCGCCCGGGCTAAAATCAAAATTTAAATGCCAAATCTTAGCATTTATTTTAAATTTTAATATGTTTCCAGTACCTTCGTTCTAAAATAGTATCGAGTACTAAATATACTAAATAAAGTAAACAGCATTATATCATCACATTAGGCCCTTTTACGTACAGATTATTAATAACATAATATTAACACTTTTTAAATACGTGTTTATTTAAAACTGTGTTATAATTAAGAGACATGATGTACAATATTAAAAATAGTCTCGAAAAAGTCACAGGTGGCAACGGCCCCTTTGCAATGGCGCCCTTGAGTAATCGGACTGATTAGAGCATACCGGTCGATTTCATTAGGTTGGGAAACTGATAAGGTTTTCATTCGTGGTCAGGTGAACAACGTGGATCCGTTGTCGAGGCTCGTTTGAAAAAACACCGGCCGTTTGATCTCCTTTCGGTAAGTTGTAGCATCCACAACGTCACCCCGAAAGCTATAAAATGGACCAAATTACTAGATATAGACTTATGATTCACATGTTATACCGTTTAATATAAATTTTTATTTTGAATTTGATTGCGACACTCACTGTGATTACTGTGATTTTTAATTGTATTATTATATCGTTATTATGTCTATGTTAACTATATTATATATGTTTGTAGAACGACATACAAAATAAATAAACTACAAGTCGTTACACGGACCTTTCGCTACCCTGATTTGAGCTCTTGCGATTTTTTTTTTTTTATGGGGGCACCGCAAACCTGAAGTTTTTTTAACATCGTTCTCGAGCTAAAAAAGAACTAACCCGTGAAGAAATCGACAAAATACCACACGATAATACGCTGGCGAGATTAATGGAAATCTTTTGAGAACCATTTTCATATACGGTTCTCGACTAGGCCGTTATTTTTTCGCGATATAGTTTTTGAAAAATAATTATAAAAACTTTGTGTGATAATGTTTGTACGAATAAAAAACAATTATTTATAGTCATGATCACCAAAGTGAGGATCACTGGACTGTACACCACAAGCAAATGCCGGACGTATTAAACACTAAAACGATTCGTCGAACTTTCCAACTGCCGTCAAATGAGACGGTGAGAAACCCATTGTGGATGACTAAGACGACCTATGCAACTCAAGTAATCACAGTGTTGATAATCACTTGATACTTACGAAACAAGTGATTCTATGGCATAATTCTTAACTGTCCTTTAGCTAAACTTCACTCGAACAATTCATTACGCCGAAATAGAAGGAAACTTCCGAGATTGAGGTCTGTTACATTTAGATAATGTACTTAGTCTCGATCGATCAACAGTTGAGACGAAAAGTTCAATTAACGATGTAACTAAATAACCGGATTATATATTTTGATATGTTACAATTAAATGAATAAAGAACAAATTAAATTAAAAATAAATAAATATCCTTTGAAATATATTTTACGCGTCTTCTTCACAATATAGTCTTTATTTTGGGACGAGAAGTAAATCGGTAAAATAGAAAAATTAATCTTTTTGAATCGGCAAAAAAGAATTCTTATTTATAAATAGCACACGAAAAAAATATAAAACTTTGAAAAGAATCTAATCGAAAAAATCAACGATCCATCGATCAATTCTCACAACACGGCGAGTCAAATGTTTCTCCTTCTCGATTCTTGAGCTCTTACTTTTTCTGTACCAGCGGCCCGCTCCCTACTGTCTTTGTCAACGGCCGTTCATGTTAATTAATTATGTCGATTGTCAACTTATTTTTAAAGTTAAAAAACTAATTAATAATACCAAATTTAAACACCAACAAAAACACTCCGCTGAACTCGGTGTATAAAATGAATTGTCAACTTAGTGTTGATTACTTTTTGTTGTCAATTTGACGGATAGTATTATTTCCCGTAAACGTTTGGTTGTGATCAGAGACGACGCTATTCGATGATGCCCGAATCGAAATTCAATTAGTTTATACATTTTTTCTGTTCTTGCGAAAAGGTCTAATGAACAACTGAAATCATTTCTGGCGTTTGAATTCGCGTCATGTGCCCCCTGTGACTGCACCTAGCCCAGAAATTAACTGCATTTGGTTATTTAATTGTTTACCAATTCATATGATTAAAATATTTAATTTCCGATAATTATCCAAGCCCGACGGCTGATGGAAAAAATCCGATAGTTGGCGAGTAGTTTGAAAAACTACTTTTAGAATTTACAAGTCCAAAACGTCACCATGAAAAAATATTTGGATTATTTTACGTACAAGTACTACAAGTCCATCAATTTTGTACACCCGGAATGATAAAATCGGTATCAGATGAAAGCTAATGATTTGCAAATATTTACAAAACTTCTTTTTAACATTTGAGTGTTATTTAGACGATTAATCGTTATGAGCTTTGATGTTATGAGATGGCCAGTCTGTTCAAGCCAAGAACCTAGGGAATCAACATCAAACTAGAGCTTATGACTTTTTTTTTGAAAATCTAAGTTAATAAACAGTAAACCAAATTTAAAAATATAATACATGTCTATTAGGAAATTTCAAAGACTTTGACTGTGCAGGGCGCTCTTGTTGTCCTCCTGACAACAGTGAAAGATGTGTTTAAACGTGAACGTAATTATTCCGAGTCGGCGCAAAAAAAACTCAAAAGATTTTCTATATTAAAATTGTTTTTTTCTGAAAAAACAACAAAAGTGAAATATGGACTATGAATAGTGTTATTGAAATAAAAAGTCTATATTAGTCATGTCTGAGGGTACAGTTTTTTATATACATAATAATATGAGTTTTGAACTAGAGAACACATTTTAAATTATAAAAAAAGTTATATTAATTGACATTAACTGTACAGTACAAAAATAACAAATAGAAAAAATATCCCAGTGGAGACACTTCGCCAAGAAATAAAAGTTATACTTAACTATACACACATTCTCTAGACATATTTTGTTTTCATATAGCTATAGAATAGTCACACATGGAAAAAATATAAAACGATACGTCACTCGAAAAGAATAATTTACGTGAATAAAAAATAAGCACCACAACAGCGAGTGGACATCGTCCAACCCGAAATTAATCTCTCTTGGAATCCGAATAACGGTAGTGCTGTGGCTGAAAATGATAGCGTACGTTACTGCTTGTGTGGAAAACGAAAATCATTTCACCATAAATTTGGGCTGACATAATTTACCATGTGGTCCACTTGGTCCAAAGTGAATTTTTAAATAATTTCGTGTACACAGTTACGCGCTTATGACGCGTTGAAGGGGGAGGGGGAGGGGAGATAAAGCACCTGTCCCCGGGCGTAATTTTTTATTTTTTTTTTAAGCACACGACATTTTATATCATTACCTATAATTTATTTTGCACTATTTTGAGTAACTATTCATATTATAGTAACCAAACATATTTGTTTTTTAATACATTTTATTAATGGCGGTGTACCTATCTCGTTTCCATCGAAAACACTCAGTCGGGTTAATCCTGTTGTGTAAACGAAGTAGGTTCAAAAAAAAAAAAAATTATATTAACGACTAGCTATAAAAAACTAGCGATATAAAAAAGATACTACATAAATGAATACTATATAAATGTATAACGGTAAATGTTTATAACATCGAAACGGAATGAAAATTGACATGCTTAAAATAGTAACAAATTATACGACGTAATGTACAATAGTAAATAATACATGTATTTATCGATATCAACGTACCTAAATAATTAATTAAAGGTCACTATTTTATTTCATTGTAAAATATCTTTATGAATATGTTTAAAGTTCATGCCGAGTACAGTAAAACCTCGATTATCCATCACTCTCTCATCCGTCAACTTCTTTATACGTCACCCACCGTCATCATGGTATCGTGAAAGTACTTAAATCATAAATAGAATATTGTATGTTCGTATTATGGGTAAACACGCAATTATTCTCATCTATTGATTTCATATATCATGTTTTGGGTCTACTGTTATTGTTAATGTTATTAAGAATATAAAAAAAGTTATCCGAAGTTACCGAAGAAGAGATATGTGGTAAAATACAGTCAAAATGGCCAATAGAGCATGTGGCTGGTGATAGTAACGAAGAGAAACCTGATGAGAAATCACCATTAGCAACTAACCAAATGCTAGAAGCGCTTCAAATTCTACGTAGAGGGATTCAGTAAAGGGGTGATTTTGGCGTATTTGAGCAACATAAATCCAACTAAAATGTGATTATGAAGTTGGTCGAAGAAGGGAAAAATCCAATCAACCCTAGATGGATTTTTGTTAAAAAGTTTTATTAGTCTTTACATACCTACATATTATTATATTTTATTTTTAATTGCGTTAGATTTTTATTTGTATACATACCTTGAATCTCTATAAATATTTTTTAAGTAAGTAAATAAGTTTTTGATTTTAAGCATTTAAAAATATTTTTTTTTTTTTTTTGGGTCGTTTGCCTTATCGACTCATTCGGTTAATGGACTCAAATGGTAAAGTCCCAAAGTGAGTCCAATAAGCGGCGACCTCTTTATATATATAATATATATATACATAATTAAGGTTTTACTGTACATTAAATATAATTTAATCGTGATTGTAGTTGAACATAATAATATTCTACTAAGTTTTTTTTTTTCCATAATACACTGTCTTTTAGTAACTAAAACTGAAACTAAGAACTATTCTTAGGGAGCAAATAACGAGGGAAACAATATTTTTTATTTTTTTCAATAATACCATTAATAAAAATTATAAAAACATTGAAAACTATTCCTCGTAACTTTGGAATCGTTTAACTAATCTGCTTACTTTACTTGTTGTCCATTCCCATAATGTTTTCAATCGATTGATACCTTGTATAATACGGTGAGCTCTCCGTGAGTAGATTTCACCGATGTTATTGAAATTACTAACACGATTTAAACATTAAAACTCTTGCTCCTATGTTTATCAATACTGAAATGACTCTTACGCATTTTCTTTTCGAAACTTTGTGCCGTTAGTTGGATACAGTGGCGCTTATATAATTGTTCGATAGGCCCATCAATCAAATTGATTATTTTGTCGGGATAGTCGGGTGGTCGGCCGTCGAACAATGACAAGCAATTATAAATTAAACAGTTTTTAACGTCATTATATTATGAAAAAATAATGGAGTTTGGAGTCGAGTCAGGTGATCGGGAACACCGACCAGGGCACATAAATATATAATTGTGTGTGTATCCGTCATTGCATTGGCCGGAAATGGCAATCAATAATCGTGATTGCTCGCCCGACGGTCAATTCGTGGAATTTCTATATATGTTTGTTTTTGGACGTCGATAGTAAATAAATTATCACTTATACTTTAAACACGAGAATAATAAACCATCTCGATGGCCGAAATAACTTATTAATCCGATATCGGTTGCGAAATCGTTTAGCAAACAACTTCGGGCGACAAAAACGCAGTATTCGCGCTAAGTACGTCTGCAACATCTGTGAAACGGAGAAAAAAATTATCATCATTACGTTTCCATCGGCGTACGGCAGACGAGTGGGAAAATAATTGTTTCAAAACACATTTCCTACACCGACGATTCACATGATTATCGTGTGACAGTTTTTCTTAAGGATCGCGGCCTTCTCCCCTTGTAGTTTTATCGGTTTTCAGCAAACGACTATGATCGTATTAACATTCGTACGTTTACCCACTACGGGGTGTGAAAAATCACTCGCTTCAAAATCAAAAACTTAACTGGTCGGTACTAGTCGTTTTTTTTTTCATGGACGTCTTTTTGTTTTCGGTAATATATTTTGTGAAATAACAACCAAATTCTAGGCATCAACTTAGTTTTTGAATAAATAAAATCCAATCATTCCAATAAAAATGCCTCCGTTAAATAACTAAAGAATATTTGTATACGTTTTCAAATCATACATTAAACGACGACTTATCCGTCCTATCAGTTCCAAATTTCACCGAAACCCTATGTAAACATTAAATTATCTAACCATCGAAATCTTCAAGCCTATGATCTATCTGAATCGCCAACTGCAGAAAGGGGACAAGTCCACTTTTTCTAATTTTTCAGGAAAAATAAAAAACTAAATAATAATATAGGAAATATTATTGTAAAAGTTTCAAATTTTTTTTACAATTATTTAAATCAATTACTTAAAAAAGTTCTTTTAATTTGAAAAAGTATTTCAATAGTTTAATTTTAATTACTAATTTTAAGTCTTGGACATGTAGCTCCTTTCTGCAGAAAATATATGTATTATGCATTTTATACTAATATAAATAGGGGACATATTTTCAAATAATTCTAAATATTATTTTTATTTGTCGATTTACCAATCATAATTCATTATTATATAGTACATGCAAATATAATATAATTTTAACCATTTAACAATTTTCGGTTGCTAATAAAACGTACAATAGAAAGATACATTAATTTAATGTTCATGATTTTTATTCAAGTTTTAATTAAGTAAATCATTTTGATCTTTTTTTGAGGGCCATTCACTTTTTATTTTTCAAAACCCATTAAACTCCTTCGGTATTAATTTCAAAGTGTTCTTGATATTTGTCAGCTTTTTTCGGTGATTGGCAATTTTTCTTTGTATGCTTTGTCGATTGGAAATAAAAAGTTCAGTGCAGAATTTCAAAGACGAAACGTATGCTCAACCAGTAATTTTATAAATTCTTGAATTTAATTTCATTATTTAAAAATTTAATAGAAACACAAATAAATACACTACTATATTCTACTACGCTGTCAACCAAGACTACGATATACTGGTTTTATAGAATATTATCATGGGTAAAATGAAATTGATTGATACAAATGTAATACCGATATAGCTATGATAAACTAAACATGATAATTAATATTAAATACCTATATAACTGTTAACGATAGAAACGGAACATGTCATGGACAATGGACATGTCCCTTTGCTGTAGTTGACTATGATTTTCAAACCCAATATTTGATATTTAAAAAGTAATATTCGACTCCTTTCTGCCGTTAACGATGTATTTACGTAAATACAAAATTCAAATTAAATCAAAATTGATGAAAATAGACTTGTCCTCTCTCTGAAATGAGCGATTCATCTGTTCCACACATTGTGGGTGTAAACTCTAAAAAACTAAAATGAACTACCACCTATCCATGAATCCCATCAACGAAAGGTTTCTTTAATCAAGACCGCGGCCCCAATACAGTTTTGGTTCGACAAAGTTATATGATTCATGTATACTATTCTATTGTATATCATCACCTTCATTTAAGCTTATTGTAAAAAATATATAAGTATTTATATGTGTGTGTGTGTGTGTGTGTGTGTTATTTTATAGACGACATAGCAAAAAAAAATTAATCCGCGTCGATTCCTACACGAGTGAATTTGGTCTAATCTGTCGTGATAAAAAACCCGACCTATCAACGTGACGACTCAGGAATCTCGGTGACGTCATAACGCTAAAAATGCATTCCGTCGAACCAGTATATTTTATTCCCAAGCGGTTGTGAAGGTCCTCACGTGGCTAGTCGCTTTTATAGATACGGTATTTACGCTCACTGCAGTCGTAAATGACGGACATTAATAATAACACAGTCGTGTACAATAAAAATAGAGAGAGAAAGAGATAGAGAGAGGGTGAGACGTCACCGTGGTTTTTTCGTGCTTATTCTTAGCCCCCTGATATCGTCGTCGACGAGCAGTGTAAACACAAGAATATCTATACTCGGCTTACAATATAATATTTTATACCATTCACGCGTTCACACGATTTGCTGCGGAGAGAGAAAGACAGAGAGAGAGAGAGAGACCCTTCGAAATTTCACTGAAAAGACCCCGGCGTCGACCCGAAAACATACAATTCTCTTAAATATTTTCGTATATATATTTTTTTCAACTCCCCTCACCCCGTCAGAAGAGATGGTCGCCGCCGTGTAAGCGTATACTGCAGTCTTCGTCGCCGCCGTCCTAATGATATTGTTCCGCGTCATTACCCTCGGCGCGGCGGTTCGGGGTGCAAAAGGACACGATGGGAATGGAATTATTATTTATTTTCGAACGTAGTCGTTACGATAAATCGTACACACACACGCACACACTCTCGTTTTCTCAGTTTTAATTTATGAATTTCTATTATTATCACCGCGCCGCCGTGACTAACGTTTCTCTTGCGTTTCTGTATAAACTCGTCGCTGGTTAAATGTCATCGTGACGCGTTCCGTACGCACGTCGTATACTACATTAAATACCTTTATTATTATTACTATTATTATTGTTATTATTATTATTATATGAATGCGGTGACGATCATAGCAGTCATTTTTCACGTCACCGTGGGTGTACGTGATAATAAAATAAAATAATAATCCTACCAAGTATTATCATAATAATAATAATATTTTATCGTATACAATACACACAAAAAGATTTACGATACGATAAAAAAAAAAACAAAATTAACAATCATTGCGGGGGTTGTACAATGTACATGGGTTTCAAGTTTTTTAGTAGACGAAATGCGCAAGAGATGTTCAAAAAATCTGACGTGATATTTGTACCGGGCATTGATAGTTTAGGTCTATCCGATGATTACAACCGTCGCTACGTCGACGAATACGGATGTGTAACGTTAACCGTGTAATGATGGGCACGACGCGCGCGTTCTTCTTATCGGAGACGACGTCGGAATAACTCCGGATAACACTCGACCATTTCAGAGTGCCATTTCAAATGATGCGTTCCGTTTTGTTACAGTAACGAGTTCCAATTGAACAAAATACAAAAATTATGAAAAACTCGACAAAAATATTGGTTTAACAGAATTTTGTACTGACTGAAGGCCTATGGAATTCACTGTAGTGCTTAAAGTAAGAATTTTGCTATGTTAACAAATCAACAATTTGTATTATGTTTTTGTTTATTTGTACATTTTGAGTCTATTTAATGCAGGACAGTTTTTAAATAAAAATGAAACGTTCAATTTCTGATAAACATTTCGAAAAAATTGCTGTTAAGTATAAAAATTGAAAAAAACATGTTAATTAAAGAAAAATCAGAGTACCTCATTTTATATTAATTATAATTTATAAGACACAATTTATTGTATATAAATAAAAAAATTCAGGAAAGAATTTCATGTAAAGTGAAATATTTAATATTCAGATATCTATATAGCTAGTATAAAATATAAAAAATAATTAAATTACGTGTAATATAAATTGTAATTTAATAATTGTCTTGATAAGTAGACAGGTCATTAATTTTAGTTAAATGTTTACAATCTGTATGTATACATAAAAAAATAAAAATACAAAGAGCAAATAGGTTAAAAATGAAAAGATCTAAGAGTAGCAATTAAGTCAAAAAGATCTTGACACCAGCGTCTTTTGGAGCGGTGAGGAGAGTTGTCAGAAATTGTGACTATTTTGTAAATATTTAGTGAAAAAAATGTATACATGTTGACTTTTAACTGATTTCTTTATTCCGTCAATATTTAAAAATTAAAAGTAACTATTATTGAACTACTGTTACTTTATTGTTATAAACATTTAATTTTGATTAGTTGATAAAAAAAAATGACTTTACAAGCTTTGGAGTCAGTAGAAAAAAAAATACGGATATGACATTTGAATGTCAAAAGTCAAAACTAATTGCAAATACCGTATCCTAAGAGGCAAACGCCACGTCCTAACAGAATCCGAGCGACGCGGTGTGGGTGATGCGTTTACCACCCCCGCTGCCAAATGTCGAGGGTAATTTTTGATAAAGCGTTCGAACCACATCATTTAATGCGCCCTGAATTATTGTACGTGAAAATAGAACGCGTCTCACTATATCGATTACATGATATCGTCGCTCCGACGAGACTAATAAAATCGAGTACCGAACGCCTACCCGTGAAACGGTTACCCCTAATATAAACGGAATGAACTCGATTTTTACAATAACGAGTGTCGAGTATCAAAAAAAAAAAAAAAAAAAAATCGAGAAATAAAAGAATAGTCGTCCGCCTCTTTCACTCGTGTTACGTGCGCATCCGTCCGCGAAACCTGCGACAACGTGTACGTGTACATTCATCCCTTTCGGCCGTCAATCATTTCGAAACGGCGAGACCGGTCGTCCCACCGACTGCAGACCTAATCGACCCTCCTTCCTACATCAGCACCGGTCCTTCCCCGTGATGTTATTAAACGCGTCCTCGAGTAAAAAAAAAAAAAAAAAACATTTCCCATGGTCTGTGCCTGCTGCTCGAAAATAAAAACCGGTGTGCTGCCCGTACGCGTCGTCTTTTTTCTCCCGCACCCCGTCTACCCACGTTCAGTCACGCGCGTTTCCGCTCTGCCCGCATTGTTGTCGTCAATGTTATTATTTTCGTCTCCGTCGGCGAAAACGGTTCGCGTGCACCTTAATGTATACATTAGCTATAAATCTATTCAATAGCTGCGACGGCAAAAGATCTCGTCGTGACGCTAACCGTTTTTGTGGTTTGCGAAACCTTATACCAGTACCTTACACACCCTTATCATGTCGTATGTACTACTCCGTCGAACTCGTAATATTATAACGACGCGTCGAGGGAGATGATTTTCCTCGTATAGCCGTACGTCATGTTAAAGGTGTATCGAGATGATGTTTCAATAAAACTCCACGAATTTTCCATAAGAAATCATCGACATTCGAACTTTTCCGCCGGTCTTCAAACAATTTTCGTTCCCTAAAAGTAATATAAAATAACACAAAAAAATAGTCTTTGAACTGTCGTTAACTCTTGAAGCCTCCATAAAAAAAAAAAAAAAAACAATAATTGTTATTTATATTTATGTACGAATACTAATATCTAATCAAGTCATCAAGTCGATATGTTCTCTATTTCTCCCAAATAAATCGGTTAGTCATTTTTGTTAGAATTTCTTTTGGTATGAATTAAATAATTTTATCAGTCAAAAAACGTATAATTAAACTAACAGTTATTACTGTAAGAGTACAAATTTACGATTTCGTTCTCACTTTTATAATTATGAGTCGACGTATTTATTTTATTTTACAAACTTTTCGTCACTGATATCAATGCACGTCACGATTCGTTTTATCTAGTTAGATTGGTATGTTTGATACACACGCGAAATTTGAATTCATTTCCTATCGATTTCAAACTCGTTTTTTATTTAACACCATGTCAATGATTTTATTTTATTTTAACTGACTGTTCTGTTCGGCCGCCAAATACATCTCCAGACAACGTCTGACCGTTTTGTATCCGGACTCACGAATTTGTGACCGCGTTCACCGAGGCGTGGTGTATAGTGTGTGATTCACTGAACGCACGCCCGACCGTCGTTGGTCTTGAAGATCAGGATTTCACGTCGCCCCCCCCCCTCCCCAACAAACTAACGCACATCTCGTCCTCACGAACCAAACGAAATCTTTTGTGTTAAATATTGAGGAGTGGCAATATAATTCCGTAAATATATAATTATTTATTTATGTAAATATATATTTAGTTATTTAAGTCAGTGCCGTATTTAGAAGGAGGTTTAAGGGGTTCACTCCCCCCCCAAAATGCATTTTTGTTACAAACTACAAATTTATACAATTTTTGAAATTAAAATCATGCCAAATTAAATGTGTTCTGGTTCTTAAACCATATTGATGTTAAATTCTATATACGTCACTGATTTATGTATACCCTGCCAACTTTCATATTAAATTGAAAAAAAAATGTGGTAATTAAGATGTTAATTTCAAAAAAAAAAAAAAATAATAATAATAATATTGACTCGCAATAGATACATTTAATAATTAACACTTTAAAATGCTTATATTATAAAAATAATATTATAATACAAATTTTGAATTTATTTTTTTCATGTTTGCAGAAGTGTTGATAATATAAATGTATATTAAACTGTATTATCGGTACATATATTCTTCAGTAATATAAAAATCACTATATTCATTAAATATTTCAAGCCTGGCATGCCTCTCTTGTCTCATTTTTAAAACGCATCCATGTTTTTTATTTTTCATAATCATCTATAGTAGTGGTATATATTATATTATGTCATTCATATTTCAAAACTTTAAATAATTCAAACTTTTACTTTTATAATTGTTTCTGAACTTAATAAATTAACAATGAAAGTAGAAAAAATGTCAAAATGGGACTTGACTCCCTTAAAGGGCATCACTGTTACGATCATGCATATTATATATATACACATACAGTTAATAATTGGGAAATAATACCTCGGTAAGACGAATTCGGTTTTGACGATCTGATTTTCACCACCTTGAAGGGGTTTTGCGTGTTAAATTTGTACAAATAACAAAACGATTTGAATTTAAATCATGGATTATTTAATTTTTTTTTTTTTTTAAGATAAGGTACTTATATTAGTCTAGTATCAAATCAGTATCTCATCCGTGCGCGTCTATACACGTACGTGCCCAGCACAAACGGATTGATTATTTTTCGTGCGCATTCGGCATTTGAGAACCTCCTCATCCCACGCACCGTCATACGACCGGGAAACATTGGCAATTATTAACGTGCTGCCGTGGCGTGACAGACAGTCCGGGCGCACAGACGTAAAACAGCGTACGATCATGCGAGGGACAGCGACGAGGAATGGTAGTTCAGAGGGGTGGATCGGAGACCGAAAATGGCAAATAGATTTTCCGTGTTACCACGTGCGAAATCTAGGCTTGTGTGCGTGTGTGCGTGCGTACACATATTGTATGTTATACCGTACGCGCACGGTATGTATGTGTGTATGAATGTGTGTGTGTGTGTGTGTGTGTGTGTGTGTGTGTGTGTGTGTGTGTGTGTGTGTGTGTGTGTGTGTGTGTGTGTGTGTGTGTGTGGTGATATTATATTCATGAACGAACGCGCCAGATGTCACAGCGCCCAACGTATCGGTTTATCAATGATGCAACGCGGCGTGAAAGACCGGAAAAGCCCCGGAAAGACCGTCGTGCACGCGGTCGGCCAGTCCACGCCGTGCTGTACTTATCGCGTTTATTTTCAGAGATCTTCGATAATACCAGTAATCCTAAAATGTTGGGTTCCCGAAAATTTTTTCGGCATAATCAAAACGCAAAATAGCCAGTCATTGTTTTTGTCGTAATGATTTTAATAATATAATCAAAATTGGATTTTCTACGATGACTACGATTAGAAACAGATAAAGAAATCGGATAATGTATACAACTAAACATGAGAATGAGTTTCGCAAAATATTTTGAGTGAAGAATCGAAAAAATAAACTCTGACCAACAACTGCAAAGGTATCATTCGATATGAAAAATATTCACGTGAAATCGTTACATTTTTTTTTTTTTTTTTTAATAAACTTATCAAGTTTAAGGGATTTTATGTATTAGTTTCATGAATAAAATTCATAACAGGACTATTTATTATTTTTATTTGAATACAATATGACAATAACAATCATAACAATTCAGTTCAACTTTTAGATTCTAAGTGAGGCGAAGGATCATATGTTTTTTTTTTTATTTGGAGACACTTTTTGCTCAACTTAACTTTGTCCAAAAATTTCATGCGGCAACCCTATAGATTGGAAATGTTATGTAAATGGTACTTTGAGGGTTAAGTAAGCTCTTATCTCAATAGATTTTCCGGGAAGGAGGATAAGCATCTGAATATGGAGCAAAAACGGCTAGATTCACCTTAAACGACACTTTTATTAAATCGAATTTAGTAATTTAGTCGTAACTCAAAAATTGATATTGCTAGAAACTTGGAATTTTCACTTTATATTATTGACTTGTTACTACATACATTAAAAAGTTTCAACAAATTTCATAATTTTTGTGCTAAAAACAGAACTTTAAAAATACCTTTTTTTTTTTAAAAATGTATCCGGAATAAAGTTTTAAATATTTGACATAAACTTTTGAAAATGTAATATAACTTAGCTCATATTATACTTCTATAACGACTCCGAAAAAATTTCAAAAATTGTACCAACCCTAACATAATGAAAGGACTATCTTGTTCGAGTACCGAAATATATCCATTACCTATGGTGCAAGTATGTTTGTCTTTTAGGCGTATGATACGGAATTTTGTATAAATTACCCTAATATTGTTTTTGACAATTATAAGCATAGATAAATTAAAATTTGAATCCCTTTTGATGTCAATAATCTGGTGGATATAGTAACAATGAAATACTAACTAAAATTGTCATATTTGATAAATTGTATTGTTCAGACGCATGTGACGTCATATCGATTGCCTCTCGCCGTACGATGTACAAAACCGAATAATATGAAGTACCTATTATCGTATCAATAGTAATTTTGGTATTTGATAATATGTAAAGCCGTATAGGCAACAATTATAATTACATTATATTGTAATATATTGTTTGTATTAGCGTTAAAATTTCGAGTCTGCGAAAACGTATAATGAAATACGTATTAGTGAGATATTTTTTAAATGTAATTCGTTTGACTGCAGTTTAATACTGTTTTTATGTTTCAAGCGACATAAATACGGTGTATACCCATACATGGCTTCGTATTTAACATAGGTAAATTTTGAATATTTTTTCAATTTTAAAATTGTATAATCCTTGCAATACATCGAATTTGACATAATTTTCAACATTGTGATTTTTTTGTTTTTTTTTTACAAATAACTAACTAGTTACTACTATTTATCATACGATATCATTGTATTGTATTCCTATATTTTTTCATTTTGATTTCTATACATAAAATACCATTATATATTTGAAATTATTGTTTTAATCGTATTAAAGTTCAGATTTTCATAGACGTGTTGTAGAGCTTTCAACTTTTACTTAAAAAAAAAAAAAACAGTTCAAAATGAACAGAGAAAACGAGTGTTATTATATATACATAAATATATATTTATTCTTCTCTGCAGGTACGAATATACTGTATTATACTCATTGTTGTGTATAGGCATGGAGTGTGCGCCCGCGCGCGTTTGTTCCACTGATTTATAAGTTTTAAACTTGAATTTTATTGCGGAAATAATATTTTATTTGGATTTCGTTGACGGCCGCGGCGGCGGCTGTGGCGTTTCGAAAACTTCCTTATTATTGTTGTTGTTACGGCGGACCGCGTGTTCTCGGTAATTGCCCCGCGGTATATATAATACGTATACACCATAGAAATGTAATTTGAGACGAGAATAACAGTCGTACGCGTATAATATAGTAAATCAGCGCCGTTTTCGCAATTATACCACGTCCAAGCCCAACCTCCCCCCCAATTCGTGGGCGTTTCGTGGCGTGGATTTATTGAAAAAGTTCAAAACTCACAACGCGCGTCGCGGCCGAACTTGTGAACATAGAAATGACGAGAAAACAAATAACTTTACCCCGACCGGAATCGCCGATAAAAACCTACAATTTTATGGTTTCGGGACCAACGACGACATGCCACGGCAGTTGATTAAAACACAACCGTCGTCGTGTTTAATATTAACATTTCCTGGCAACTTCAAATACGATGACGGATCGGGACGACGCGCGAAATCAATACTCATCCAGGGACAACGTTTCAGTTTTATGTATTTATTTTTTTATTGTTGGTGTCAACGTTTCTTCGGAACATTTAAAATAATTACCAGACCACAATAACGAGTACTCTTTGGGAAGAGTTATCGATGGGGAAGGGTAGTACCCCACATAAATTTCGAAAAATGTGGAATATTTGAATAATTCGTTAAAAATAACGTTATACTTTCAGTATGAAAATATCACCATTGTTACTAACCGTTTTCGTTATATTATTCATACTTAAAACGTGTAAAATGCACACTGTAAATGAATGCATGGGTATATGCGCAATATTCAATTTCCTTTACTATTTGTCTAACTATACGCTTAAAATATCAAATAATGGTAGTTGAATAAAATATGAAATTAACCCTACAAGTGTTCTCACGATGACATGATTTCATTTTTTCTGAAAATCATTCGTTTGACTGCTATATAAACCCTAAAAACAAATCATGCTTACATTATTATTAAAAGAAAAACCAAACCATAGATAGCTGAAACTAGATAAATTTCCATTTACAATTAAAAAAAAAAAAAATCAACGAGGTTCCTAGATACTATTTTCATGAAGTAACAAATACAGCTTAAATATAACAAGAAAACGATATAAATAAATCAACTTGACACTTAAAGTTTTGCACACGATTTCTTCTTAAATATTATTTACTGGTTAGGTAGTTATTTATACAAGTAAACGTAATTGTTTTAATTATGACCGACATTTAAATAAACAAATCAATTCATAATACACACAATATTCTTGGAAAAATCTAGCCGTGAAAAAAAATAGTTTTATAAACTTTTCTTCGAAGTATGCTTAAATAATATGCTTCGAATACGTCGTTATAACCGTAAAACAAATGAAACCCAACAAACATATAATACAAATGACTGACTGGACTCAACATCTGATTTAAAATACTCAGGTACATATCTGCGCATATATTTTATTTTTGGCGTGCTACAGAATGTGATTTGAAAAAAATCGATGAGAATATACACCCCCTCTAAATGACTTCCCTGACGTGATCGCGTTGTCGTAGGATGTCGTCGACCGACCGGCCTATTCCGAATTCACAAAGGAGGCGGGGGCGTGAGAGTGACGGAACTGTTGTACAACAGTGTGACTCGTGGGGTGTCCAACCCATGTTAGTCATGCGTGTGTTTCCGGTACGAGGCTTGGCGCTGAAACCCGTTCGGAAATAACCGAAATGCATTAGATTTATTATACGAGTTGAAAATCGGGGCAAAAGCCGGCGCGTCGCACAGCGCGTATATCAGTGCGTCAACGTAAATATCCGTCAAGTATGCCGGTGACGTATTTATAGATCGCGTTTCGGTTAGGGTGGTCCGTTTTCGTTGTTATTGTCGTACCGATACCTTTACGTTGTAATTCTAGTTTCGCAGCATCACTCTCACTGTTATGGTATCGTCTAGTGCAGTGTTTCCCAAACCATGGGTCGCGATTTTTTTGATGGGTCGCGACTCGCGTTACGATTACACTTATTTTAGTCTTAAATTGATAAATAGTATAAATAACTAGTATTGTAGAATAAATCACGTAGAGTTATTACGATTATTGAATTTTTATCAATTTTTATCTTATCAGTAAAGGTGATAATGACTAGTGACTAGTCGATGCGATCGATCTCGGTCGTTTGTCCATAATCCATAATATGCAGTTGAGCAACGAGTGGTACATCGAGACTACTGAAATTGTACCCCAGTGGGAAATTTTATGCAACAATGTCTAAAATCAAAATTCACACTAAATTTTCTATTATACTAATTTCTTGTATTTTTTTATAATTTATTTTATTTATTTATTAATTAAGTTATAATTATTGAGTATAATGTATTTGTATTTTATTTATTTATTAATTAAGTTATTATTATTCAGTATATTGTATTCGTATTGTATTTTATAAAAAACTCAATGATAAAATAGATTATAGTAAAAATCATATTTATTTATGGCATACTTTTTTTTAGGGGGGTGGGTCGCGTACCTAATAAAGATTAAATTTATGGGTCACCATAGCAAAAAGGTTGAGAAACGCTGGTCTAGTGGACAAATAATTGAAAATCTTGGAAAAGAAAAACCATCGTCACGACAGTGTGATCACGACGCATACGGTCCACCAGCACCTTCACGTGTGAATCTTGACACGTGCTCCACACATGGTTATTTAGTGTGCGAATCATATTTGAATTCACTAGCCAAGCATGTAAAATTTCGGTAAAACTCATTTATGCAATAAGTTAGTACCTATGCAAATACCAGTATAAACCATGCGTAGTGTTGCTCACCGATACCTTATTCAAAATTAATTTAGATGAACATAACAGATGATTAGGAATAATGTATATGATATACAGATAACAGATAATCTATGTGTAGATAAAAAATAAAACGAAAACAATTTTAATTTATTTTTATAAATTAAAAAATTATAGGTAAAATACAAAAAAAAACACGATTTTGTTTTATAACTATGAAATAAAAAACACTGTTTTAGTTTGAGTTTAATAAATATAAAAATATCAAACTAAAAAGTAAAAATTAAAATATGTGTGTCTTTGTAAACTTTGGCCTATCGATGGCAGTGTGTGTCTGCAGATTGAGTTTTTATTAAAACAATTTTAATTTTCTAGTTATTTTAATGAAGTACCTCAAGTGTTAAAAGGTAAGTCTACTGAACATAAATAACTTAAACGTATAAAAATCCGCCAGAGAAGTACGAATTAGTGCAAATCACGTAGTAAAAACCACTCTTTTTTTCATTTTTCTTGTTTAATTCACATGTAGAGTTGTATGTGATGCTGAATAGTAATTAAAGATCAATACAGATTCGCGTCTAAATTATGCCCTAATCATTGTAGAAGAATACAAAAACAAAAACAAAAACGATATCGCGCTACACTCGTAGTAGCGTAGCAGAACATTTATCAAAAAACCCTATTTCGCACGTGTTGTGTCGTAACGCTCGCCCTTAAACGTTATTACACGTGTTCACCCGTTTTAGTATAAACGTAACTATAACACGTTGCGACCACGATAAAGACACGAAGAACAATTTTGAAAGTTATTTTTACTATTTCAAGAAATAATTTTCTTTTCTCCGTGTTTTCGTTTCAGGGGCCGACAGCTGCAGTTACTCGCGTCGAAATATTTTGGATCGTAAAACATGTTCGATTTTTCGCCGTGATAACGGGAACGCGCGCGTTTGCATTAAAAAAAACACACACACAAACGCACACACATATCCAGGCGAGTGTTGTTATCTGTGGTGGCAAGTGGTGGCGGTGACGGTGAGGTAAGACGTGAGCGCGAAGACGAATAATAAAAATACAAATAAAAACGTAGCGTCGGAGGAATCCTACACTGTATTTTCAACGTCGAGTGCGTTTCGATGCGATGACAAGACGACGCGTGAGTTTATTATTATTTTTTCGCGATTCGAGTGAACCCATTATTGAAGAAGAATAACGTGATGATAATATTTTAAAACGCGATGACACGACGGATACGATCTCTCGAGTAGTGAGAAAAACTCAAAAACGTCGTCTCGGCCGTGTGCTAATGTGTGCGGACAGGTGATCAGGAACACGCGGTTTCAGCCACTGTACCTAGTACGCGCGCGTATTGTGCTAATAAACAAGACGTGCGGCCGTCAGCGAACGAGTCGCTCCTGTCGGTTTTGGGGGGAAAAAACATACTCGCACAGACAATCGCATTTACTTCCATTCAATTTGCGCCGTTTTCCTGAACGCGTACCGACTTTTATTATTATTGTTATATAATCATTGTGCCACAACCGGCCCTATGTGCACGAGACACTTGAATGGCACGTCGAGAACGCGAGCCCTCCATTCGGCGGCCCACATACACGCCAGTGTGGATAATATAATATTATACGCGTATATGTGACACTATACCTCCATACAATGTACATATAGTATACCGCAGGACACACACACACACACACACACACACACACACACACACACACACACACACACACACACACACATACCCACACACGCGAGTGTGGGTTACACATGCTTGTGGTGACCGTTTCTAAACCACATCGGGTCCGTTTCGAGTAGGACGACAAAAGAGCTGTGTCCCCCCCGTCGCCGCTCCGTGTGTTGAAAATGGATGTATACGAGAGCTGTAGAACGCGACCGCGAACGAGACGCGGCGAGTGTAACTCGACACCTGATGCTGTAGTAGGGAGGTGTATACACAATATTATTGTTATCAACCGTAATGGTAAAAAAAAAAATAAAAAATAAAAATAGGTATGTATTGTGCAGTGAGCGTTGCTGCTACACGTGTGAGCGAAGTAATAATGGGGAGAACAGAATAAAACAGACAAAAAAAAGAGAGACACGTGGAAACAAGATCGGAGCGTAATACAATAATTAAAATTATTAAAACTTTTCAAACGAATTTCTCCGCATCTCTTTATCTCTCTCTCTCTCTCTCTCTCTCTCTCTCTCTCTCTCTCTCTCTCTCTCTCTCTCTCTCTCTCTCTCTCTCTCTCTCTCTCTCTCTCTCTCTCTCTCTCTCTGTACTCCTACCTTTGTCTATTTGCTTTTATCTCCTCGAATCCTTTCAATACCATACGCGAAAACGATCACTTTACTCGTATATGTACACTTAATGCGTACATAATAAAACGTTGTCTGCACATTATATACGCACGTATTATGTCGTATTGTTTTGAGGCACACGAGATACTCGTGAGATACGTACACCGAATGTCGATGTCTTTGTTACTCGCATAGTTCTTAACTTCCCGGCGTTTAAACAATCAAACTGTTGGTGTACTACTTGCATAAATGTATATTGTTTAAGTTTTGAAAATAATTACGTCATTAAATTTAGGTTAACGACGTACATTTAATGAGCGGTTCTTTAAAACTTCAGTGAAAAATCCTAATATAGTAGTAGACTTCCTGCGTTTTTTCTGTTTGCTTTGAATACAAAACATGATTATTTAATCGACGAGATTACAAAATTATCTGTTATTGGACAAATTGTCCACGCACTCCAGATTTTCAGGTGATTATGGAAAACATTATCTTCGCAACGAACTTCTTGGCGAATGTCTTAATCTCATGTAGACAAATGTTCGTATGATTTCATCAACATTTGCAAAGCACAAAGTTTTACATCATATTACTGAAGGACCCCCAGTATACTCACGTCCGAAACAATCACTATAACCATTACACCATATTATCATATTCAGGTGTAAACAAAAGTTTCATATTAATTAAAACAACTATTGGTTGTTATTTCAGTATCTGGTTGCACACCTTCAAGACATAATTCAATATTGTTTTTGCAAAATGAATCATTTTTTCTCACCCCTCCCCCCCCTCTAAAACTACTGGTAATATCAATAAAATAAATAAATATCATTAATGATTCAATGTTGAAGAGACTTAGCCTTGAGTGGCTGAATTTCTACTGGGTTTGAAATACTATAGTTACTTAAAGTATACCAAGATATTAATATCAATAGATAAATAAATGAATACCTACATAAAACAACCAAATTATCTCTATACTGTGGTAATTTCTCTGATCGTAGAACAGAATACCTATCGAGATTTAAATTTTCTATTTTATAGTAACAAGAAAAAAAAAACCTAAATACAATAAATAAATAAATATACATATTATTTGCATTTGGTGGAGAAAGAATATAATAAGAAATTAAAGAGAATGCAACATCAGTCATTTTCATATATTTATAGTAATACAAATTTAGTATTTTATTAATTTTAAAAAAAAATTGAATTACGTCGGAGGAAAGTGGCGTCGATACTCCCGACATGGAGCCGAACGTGACAAAGTCGACATGATCAAATATCGGCCGACCGAGGGAGATCATGACATAGCGGTCACATCGAGGATGACTGGCTGATCTTCCATGGCTGGACTCAAGACCGGTCAGTAGGAACCTTCGATGGCCGTAAGTATAATATTATATAGGTACACTGTGAATTCACGTGTGTGTGAATGAGTTTACTTTCCTGCCACATTGTCCACTCATTATAACCGCTAACGTTTAGAAAAATAAAACTTATCCACCCTTTATACGGCAGATAACGCGTCTGCAGGGATGTAATGCACTGAAACCCTCGTGAAAAAGACACCCTAAGGCCTGTTTACCTGGAAAGCTGGTTCGCAACAACAGATGCCGGTCGTGGGTTTACCGGCCAAGCGTGCCGTACCAGCCGACGGGTAGGTGGATGCTGCGTGGTGGCTCATGTCCCAATGATGACGGACCAGCAGCGCCATCCAATCTCTGTGTCGTCATCCTCGATGGCTGAGATCTGAGCAGCTTCACCGGGTACCGGTCGGCCGGCTTCGAGGAGACCTCGTGGAACTTTCGCGGTCGGTACTGCGGGTTCGTCGGATTTTTACCGATTTCACGGGTGTGAGCACAGCCATCTCGGCATCACTAATCAGACGAACTTAGCATAGCAACCACTTTTCGTCACTCGAGTGACAACCACTCCAACGAGCCCGACCTTAGGTTGTGTGAACGCAAGCACAATCAGGTGGACGCACACCTGTAACCGACTTTAAAGTTTACTATTATAGTTATACTGAAATAACTGTTCGTTATTATTATTGGTCATAATGAAAATATCGTCAATATGACGTTTGATATAGATACATTTTGGCAATCAAGTACGTTACTATTAAACGATTTAAAATAAAGGTAAGTAAAATGTAATTAAAACAATGAAGATAATATCAACTATAGTATTTCATTATTAACAGCAAAAATTAATAAAAAACAATACACGTAAATACGAGTACGTGATAAAAGGGAAAAAACAACTATACACATGAACGGTTTTGGTGAGAAAGGTGTCAATAAGTTAAAATAAATTAATTTTTCAGAAAAAATTTGTTATTATAAGTGTTTATATTTACAAAAATAACTATACTTTATAAATAAATGATATTTAACTATTTTTAAATTCCTACATTTTTTTAAATTTTTGTATAATCTCACCCTTAAAAAATCAATTCTAATTAATTTAATTGACTTGGAAATTAGCACAAACAACATAATTACCAACATTTCATCTCTTACCAATAGATTTAATAATTATCTCACTGTATAATGTATATGAGTTTATTATCTATTTTTATAACGTTATATTGTTATTACAACATCACAAGTACCATGAACAAATTTTTCAAATTTTTTTGTATGTACCAAATTTAATAAAAACAATTTTATTTATATTATCACAACTACATTATACATGATATAAGAGAAAATTGAGTTTGAGTGTTCGAACAACGTTTTGTGTTTCAAGTTGTTATTTAAAATTTTAATACAATTTACCTACAATTAACTTTAATAATAATAATCCAAAGTAAAGGAAAAATATATGTCAGTATAAAATACAATTTAGCAAAATAAACATGTAAAAAAATACAGAATTACAAGCAATATACAATTTATGAGTAGAAAATCACAAATTGTATGTCAAATTATTAATTAAAAACAAGTTGCCTATCAATTTTATCGTACATATACCGATTTATACAGTGATTATTATTATTAATGCTTTTGGAAATCCGTTCTGAGTGAAACTCAGTTACTTTGCTATCTAGAGTTAAATAGATATCGAAAAAATTAAAAATCCTATAACATAAATATGGCTGGTGCGATTTTAAAGTCGTATGCAAACACATTTCCTGGAATAAGATAACAAGAACGTCCTTGTCGATTTAATACTGGTCATAAAAGTTATGTGATCCGTTTCATCGTATACAAATTATCAACCGTACGGTTTTTCTAATTATCGCCGCCGTAAGTTTAGTACAGTCTAGCGGCAGCTGCTCACACCTGACTGAAATATGTCGATTTTAAGAACCCAATATACATACGGAAAACATTCGGCTTTTTTTTCGATAATGCACACTGTTTTATTACCGCGCACGAGCGTTCGACGCGATTACGCCAAAATAGCTGCGTGTTTACACACCACGTTACGTATATTCAGTTGATCGTGTTCTTTTATTATGTTTTTCCCCCGTGATCAAATAACGTAGAGAATTCCACGAGTATTACGGAATACAAAAAACATCTTATAGGCAAATAAACGTATTTAAAAAACCGGAAAAACAAGCGATTTTAATACGGTACACAATATAAGTATATGCGTTAAGCATTGGGTTCGGCTCTCTTTATTTACTTGCCTGTGCCGTTATATACACCGTTGTGTACACCGCTAATGTGCCGATGAATCGCGGAGGCATTTTCCTGCAGGAATTCACCACCGCGCGTGGAGATCAAGATACGCGCGCACGGACGAACGAAAGTCGGGAAATAAACGATTATTTGAAAAAAATAAAAAAAAAACGACGAATAAACACTGGTAATATTATAAACTCTGGCTCGACTAAATTGTACTATAGTCAGAGTATTTGCACCAATCTCTCTCTCTCTCTCTCTCTCTCTCTCTCTTTCTCTCTCTCTCTTTCTCTCTCTCTCTCTCTCTCTCTCTCTCTCTCTCTCTCTCTCTCTCACTCTCTCTGGAATGGAACGGAACGTGATTATTGTTTTGGAATTAAAACGAAACTCGTACCTGGTAATATTGACTTTTCTTCAATATAATAATACGGATATAAGCTTTGATTATATATATACATATACGTAATAAAAAAATAATCCCAATCGAAAAATATTGCTTTTTTGAAATCCATGGTGTAGTTCTTGCAGTTGCAGTAACGATGGTCTTTCGATTATTTTGAAACACTGATTCAACGAATGACGACTCCGTAAAATAAAATTAAAAAATTATAGACTTGAACTTTAGATACTGACATATGAGAAAATGCGTACACTGTACGTCACAATATATATATATATATATATATATATAATAACGTTGATAGCATTGTCAGCACGCTCCGGATAATGCGAAAGACAATCTACACTTAACATGAAGTTTTAAATATTTTATTTATTATCACTCAATACATGAAATCTCATTACGTCATTCACTAGTTACATTTTCAAACCATAAACTTAGAAAAAAAAAGTCAGTACAAATAAAACTGTACGCATCACTTTTACGCTTCATACTAATACCAGAACCTTCAATCAAATCAGCAATGATCAGAGGCGCCGAACTTATACTTTTGTAATGACTAATGGCATAGATAAAATAGGTGGGTGGTGTCCAAGGTATAATAATTTCAACAGTTAACTTGTTTAACACTTACATAGTTAGTATAATTAGTTAAATATTAAAAGTAGTTAAACTCTAAAATCAAAGGTATACTGATTTGCAAACTTCAGGTTTAAAATAATTATATTATTATGAAGGCTGTATTGTTTTTATTTACGAAATACGATAAGTACAGTAATATGATATAAAAATTGAAAAATAAGTCTTCTTTATTTGTATTCGTGTACAATTTAACTATGTAAGATATTTTCATTTTTTTATGAATATTACAAAAAAAAAATCAATTTTGCATTTTAAAATTATTCTAGTTGCATTATAACTTTTAAATGTATTATGTCTTGAATAATATAAATACTAAAATGCTTATAATATTAATAAACAACAATAAAGTTGATAAAACACAACTATCTAAATAATTTGGTAAATCACCTATAGCAGTGGTCGGCAACCTGCGGCTCGCGAGCCACATGTGGCTCTTTCGGTCTAAAGTCGCGGCTCTCCAGCTACACATAAAAATTAATATTTTATGTTCAAAAACAATATTTAATATCTATGAAATAATTTGATATTGCCTGCGTGGAGCACAGTCTATCGTTGTAAAATGTTTGTTATAGATTATACCTATATAGTACATGCCGTTAAAACCGATAATCGCGATGCTGTCTACAACTAATTAGTCATACGCCGTCTCTATTATTAAAATAAATTTTTTTTATCATAAATTTATTATATTTTTATGAATTAATTTTATTATTATTATTATGTCTCTTAAAATTAAAAAACTAAATTATATTTAAAAAAATTACAAAAATTTTTAGTGGCTCTTTAAAATCTAGAAAATTTTGTCTATTGTAATTTTTGGCTCTTCCGTCAAAAAAGGTTGCCGACCCCTGACCTATAGCAACAGTACCAAACAACAAATCATAATTATAAATAAATTCAAGAAAATGAAAAGAAAGTTCGAAATTGGGTGGGTGGTGTATTAGCAAATCGCAATGTCATAAATTAATTTTTAGACATCGTCTCGTCTGGCAATGATCTAAAGTCGTCTAAAGTCACGAACATTTTATCAGAATATCACTTGGAATAGTGTCGCCGAATACATCTTTCTAGTCGTCAAGTCTAGTAAGTTAATGTCAGTTTTTTGCACACTGTATATCTATATTATTATACGTTTGCTGAGATATTGGCATTAGTTAAATATCTGTTGAACACTCTGTTTATCTAAATTATACTATATAGACTGATGATAAACACGTTTAAGGAATTGTTAGTTGTTTCCTCGGGTAAGTAAAAACTTTACTCAGGTATTACGAACCGTACAACGTGTTTTAACGAGTCCTACAGTATTACTGATATCAACAAAAACCATTTGTAATCAATATTATTTAACCACAAAACTATCAGACCCAAGACGTGTTATTTTGTGCCCACTGTTTCGAAACAAAACAAGTGAAGTAAAAAAAATAGACTTAAACGGCCATGTTATCGAGTCATTAACAAAACTGAATATCAAATTCTACTCACTCATATTGATTTTGTACCACATACGGTTTTAGTCCGTGGGCCCGGGCAATGTTGTTCGGTGTGCGTGGAAAACTTCCGACATTTAACTCCCGCGGTTTGTACGCGTATTATTAATTTGGTATCGAGGAGTATCGCCACCGCTGCAGTAGAACAGAGGACGGTCGATCACACGAGGAATCCGTCGAGAGTATTAGGAGAATAAAATATTGTGTGACCGCTGTCGCCAGAGTGAATAACGTACGCGGGAAACGTTCTGACAGATCGTCCGACGAAAAGATTTACTACGTCACGTCGTACCGATTACTACGGACCAAAGAGGTTTTCCGGTAGGTATTGAACATATTTCAGTGACATTAAAAAGATTTCATTCCGCGTCGTGTACCTGTCCGTACGATTCAATTATAGTGCAATAATATATTCAATGGCTTTTGAAACGACGCGTTAGATACAAGGCGATTTTTTTAAAGCGTGCTATTTTTTTTTTTTAATTTAATTAAAAATTTAAAACACAGATTAGCCTTTGTTTATTGTTTAGATTCTGAGTGGAAAAAAGGGAACTAAAGATTTCACAATGTAATGTTTCTTTATATATAATTATTGTTTTTTTTTTTCAAACTATTTTCGGTACACTAAAATTTGTCCAAAATTTCATCTAGCCACTTAATAAATCACTTGCAGACAAAAATATAACTCTGAAAATACCCCGTTTTTTACGAATATTTTTTATTTTCATATTAATACTTATAAATTTAATACGGAATTATGACTTTACTCTTGTATTTACATATTTCAAAATTCGTTACTCGGGATTTTTTTTTAAGGGTTTAAATACATTTTTAAACAATTTTCACGGAATCAACTGTTTTTGCATCAATAATTATCAATTTAAAATTTTCATAGATAAATAATATTTTTCCATCTTTTATTTTCAAAACTATAGTTCTAGATTGAAGAACATGATTTGAATCTTTTGGTACAAAAAAAATGTCCCCTTTTTTTGGGGAATAAAATGTAAATGGCTTTGATAAAAAAAACCTACATTGAGTCATACCCATTACGTTTAAATATAATTCAAACGATATTTTTCCCACTGCAGCTTGGTCAAAAACGTTTACCTAAAGAAATGATTTATCGTATTTTTAAAATGCAATACAATCATTTTCATTATCTTGTTTGAGGAGCGAGAATACCTACAGTGTAAAGTATGTCAGGGTTTGTTTTCACGTCATCTTCTACCAGCGTCATTATATTTTATATTTTTAAGTTTTCTTAATAAACTAGCTTACCGGTATTTCAGCTAAGAAAGAGATTTATTTCCGAAAATGTCGGTACATTTTAATTTCATTAAACAAAAAACCTTGAAAAATCGTGCAGACGAAATATAGTGAATAAATTATTTTTTACGTTAAAATTATCATTCTTATTTGAAGTTTTTTGTATGAACAACAAAAAAGATTCTTTTTACGTTGTGAATAAAAAAAAAAAAAAAAAAAAAAAAAAAAATTATAATAATACAAATAAGGGGCTACTGTTTACTCGAATACGATCACCCTGTATCGCCAAAGACACGGTGTGACGTGCACTTTTCTCGTAGCGCTCTCATAACGTGACAAGTTGACCTAACAATTATTACGACAATGCGATTAGAGTCTTGTGCCGCTAACGGATCGCACAATATACAGACAGCGGCGATGTAAGTGTTATTGCGCGCACGCAGTTCAGGCGTAATTCGTTGCAAACACGTCGTGAAAGACACGGGTGCAATTATAGTTGTCTATCTAATGTCGAGTACTTTTTTCCCGTCCGATACACGCGATTGGTGTAAAATAATAATAATAACGATGATGATGACAATAAATACAATATTGAAGAAAAAAAAATTGTATTTATCAAATTACGTTTATTTGACACGTGAAACTGCCGCAATACCTACAACCTGTATGAACGTTTTGATAGTTAAGAGACGTTAATCACTTTATTACATTTCGTGTCGAGGGTAAAATATTATGTTTTATACGTACAGTAATAAGACGTGTAGGTACGCCGACGAAAATTAAATAACGCGAATAGTGTGTTTATCGATTTCGAACGCGGAGAAAACAGTCGGAATACGACATTAAATTACGCGTGATATATGTATGTATGGCTCATATATCTGTGATTTGTTTTGAAAAAACGCGTTTTTTAAATGTGCACAGTGATCATATTAATTTCGTTTTTATTTTTAATTATGTAATTATTAAGTGTTACTTATTTCTCCGTTTCGCAATTGACACTCTTCGAGTACGTATGATTATAACAATAATAATAATAATAACATAATCATGACATAACGGATGATAATAATATAATAAAACTTGTGTAATGACGCGTTTATATGTGAAATCCCAAATACTTGGTGATTCCAAACGTACCCGTAATACAACGGATGTACAACGATGGAAAAGTCGTAAACAATTTACATAATACGAGCGGCAAATAAAAAAGTTTTTATTTATTTATTTTATTTTATTTTCTATCCCGCTCGCGTTATCGCCGCGTCTACGGTATAATTCGATCCTGCGTTTCTTTTGTTATTGTTGTTGTTAAACTATATTATGGTTTTGTATACTCGTACAATCGAATGAAATCAATCCGGCTGGCTAAACGACCGAACGAGTTGGACTTTTGTCCAAAGTATAGTACGATACTACGGAAATAGACGAATTCGATAAAACGACGTGAAAAAAAAAATGTCATCATGTACATCGCATATATACTCTGAAACAAATCGCATTATATAATTCCTATTATCATTAGGAATTTATATATTATTATATTATTACGACGTTAAACCACGACGTCTTTTTTATGGGGATCGGAGACAATAATAATTGTATTATATTCCCGGGACAAAAATGTACGACGTTATTGTTCCGTCGTACCGGTTTGGTCTTTGGCGTATTTATGTAAAACATAAACGTTATGACTAGAGTCCGGATTTGTATGCAATCAAAAAGCCTAAAATAGTATGCATTTATGCATCTAAAAACTTTTAAATATGCACTTGATATGCTCTTATTTTTTTTAATCATATGCAAAAATATACTCTTGCCCAACATATATGCATTTATTTGCATAATTTGTATGCACTTAATTATGTTTTTGTTATTTTTTTAATTTCTTTCATAAATAATAATTCAACTAAATTTGATAGGTAACTTAATTTTTTGATTGCAGACATCAACTTACAATATTGGTTGAGGAATAGTAAATATTTAAAAATGTGTTCAACAAATAAAACAAATATTTTAATTAGGAATAGCAAAAAATAATATATAAAATCATATTAAATCCTCTTATACCATTTCTTTGGTTAATATTTTTGAATAAAGATACAAAATAAAGAAATTAAAAAAAAAAACACGGTTTTGTAAACTTTAAAACTTTAATAGGTACTAAATATGCTTGAATATGCAAACATTTTAAAATATGCCGTCATCTCTGAAATATGGATTTATATGCAAAATACATTTTTTTCTATGCATTATCTGTTACACAAATCGTTCACATTTCTTACTGTCATCGAACTGCATTCACTCATTACAAATATGAAATTGCATAAAAATCCGGACTTTAGTTATGACCATCATCCGGTATGATATTATACTCTAGGCCAGTGTGTACTGCGTGAACGTAGCATTATATTGTACACAGACGTAACTTGGTGTTCCTAGAGTTCGTATACGTTGCTATATCTCCCATGTCGATTAGGACGATCTAGAATTGTGTTTTTTTTTAAATTTATGACCCACAACGCAAGATACTGCGATTTAAAATCTAAATTCGAGATATTCGATAGAGAAGAACAAAATACGAACAAAATTCGATTATTTACATTTGCACGGAAGATATCGTGGTTTAAAAACGCTCACGTGAACTATTCTATGAACGTCACCGTTCATTTATTAGTTAAAACTACTGAACTATACTCTTTATAAAACGACTGGTGCTGAAACGGCTTGTTACATCATAACGCCTTTATTGCGATTTCGTGTACTTTTGCGTGACTTTCTCATCGGATTTCTCACACGTGAACGCGAGAGGGTTGTCGGCTACGAGGACGATAAAATAACGATAATACGTATTAATTATATACAATATCGTAGACTGTACGGCACTGGAGTCTTGTTTTTCCCCACGGTCTACCGATCCACAACACCGTCTGCCACTGGTCTAACCGACCAGTCTAGTGACCGAGATTCTCAATAAAATAACAATTGTATCGTGCCGATGACGATAACGTAACATTTTCTCCGTCGCGTTACTTTCGAGCGACTCCTTTGTAAACAGTACATTCTTTCGCCTCGTGGGATATTTTTCACTTTACGGACAAGTTATTTAAGATAGATGCATTGAATTTTAAAGATATGATAAGTCATTTCCACAGTTAAACGATCCTGTGTAAAATTTCAGAATTAAAATATACTCTTTGGATAGAAAAATTTTTTAAAATAAATATTTAAAGTTAAAAATTGACGTGTAAACAGTTTATTTGTAAATATCGAAAAACAATTTACTTCAACACTTTAAAAAAGTCATGATTTTTGAAATTTATTCAATATCGTTAGTGAAATGTAGGAGTAGTAAGGTCATATTAAATTTTCAGAAGTTTTCACTAATATTTAAAACTTAATAGGGATAAACTTTAAAAAAAGGGTTTACAAAGTTATATTTTTAGCTCAAAAGTTGTCAATTTTTTTAAAATTTTTTTTTAATTTATGTAGAAATATGCCACTTATATATAATGAAAATTCCAAGTTTAAAACAACTTTAATTTCAGAATTATGACGTAAATTTAATGAAAGTGTCGTTTGCGAGGAATTTTACGTTTTTACTTGATTTGTCGGCAGTTTTTCCTCTCACCTAGAAAAACTAATATGAGGAGACCTTAATAAACCCTCAGAGTACCTGCATCTACATGTCATTTCCGATCTTCAAAGTGGCTGAATGAAACTTTTTGGATAAAGTTAAGGTGAGCCAAAAGTGTCTCCAGAAAAAAATAAAATATAAAATCACAGTAAAACTATAAGGTTCTTCGCTTCACTAAAATTCTAAAAACTAAAACTCGCTTTTTTATCAAAAGCGTGACTAGCCGTTTGGCTATCGGCTCTGCTACACCATAATGACGGCCGATCACGTTTGAAATTATTACGCCCTGATCAACAAATCAAAAACTTTTTCGTGAAATCCAGTCGAACTGTCGTAATGTTACGTTCGCGAGCCACGCGGATAATATAACGATATCAAAAAGTGTTTCCGTCTTGACTAAAGATCATATTAAATCATGAGAGGAGTAATTAAGTTGGCCGACAGCCGATAAATATGCATATAGGTATAACCTGTATCTCCTAGTTCAACATTATTTTGTTTTGACTATAGTTTAATAATCAAACGTATTTCTACACACGATTTCTATGGTAAAAAGTCTGTTTTTGAAAACGTTGTTACAAAAATATATTCAAAACGTTAATGAGTGAACCGTTGTTTTTGTAAACGGGACGTGAGCTACGATTCGGTCGTCCGCGACACGCATTATTACAAGAGTCGAGTGATAACAAGCCGACGAATCCTATCCGAAAGTCGAACGACATAAATATCGTCGTAGGTAATGACATTTTTTTAAATGTTGAAAATCCAACAGGAATCAGGTACAATACGATCGATTGGTTTCAGTAGGAACGAATAAGATGCATTTTTTACGACAAACGCTGTTGTGGCTTGTCTCCAAAGGTGTTAGGGGGAGAGTGAGAATGTGAAATGGCGGTCGGTCGTGTTCTCGGACCGTTTTATTACGGCCACGGTCGCCTATCGCCGCAGCCGCCCCGAGTCGTGGAGTTCCTACGAATTTTCGTCACCGCCGACAGTCGAACGCGCGCACGCACTGTGACAAACGTCCTGTAAATCATCACGTTTTAAGTACCCACCGCAATAATGCGTACACGTGTATACGCTAAGCAGACGCATACCACGCGAGTGTCCCGCCGACGATGCACTTGTACCGCCGTCATAAATCATTTGGAATAGAAAAAAATTAAAAAAAGGGTAGCCGACAAAAAAAAAACGAATGCTCACACACACACACACACACACACACATGTAGTATATTCATAAGATCGTACATATTTTTTTCGTTTTCATTTTTTTTTTCACATCTAGTTATTTCAATACGCCCTATAGTTCGTTTTTAAACGAGCTCTGCTCGCGCAAGTTTTTATAACCCTTCTGGTGCAGTCGGTTCTATGTAGGCGGTCTCGCGCTTCCTCCGTCGAAAATGCCGTCACTGGCACATGTCGAACACGCGAGGCGGCTGTTTACTTCCTATGTTATTGTACGATGTTATTATATGGCCCCGCCGTCGCTGTTGCTACCGAGTTCGCTTTGAACGACGATAATGACTGAGAAATAACATATTATGTAAATGTAACACGATTATCTGAATATTATAATATAATACGTGTTTATCAGAAAACATATTTAAAATAACAAATGGACCAGTGATAGTATTTTTTAAAATAAAAAAATTTTCGTTTACAGATCTTCCACGAGTATTTACTCTTACAAGATTTAACCATGTTCAGTATTGTACGATGAAAAAACTGTTTTTATCGACGAGCCTTTTTGAGATTGTTGGTTTATGTAAATGATATCCACCATTTACATCATAGTACTATATACAAGAGTATTCATGTCTTTTCACGATAGTTCAATAGTAAAAGTTATAATGTTCGATAACCACTTCGACAGATTATATTAAAACCTTAACGCAAATCTATAAAACTATATACTTCTATAACCCAGTCGAATCACACATACCATGGTCCCAATAACTGTAATAACTCTAAAACGTTTGCACAGATCTTTTAAATTTGATCATCGAGCAAAATAATGTGCGAGCCGAGAAAAAATACTCGACTGTGTTTAACCGAGTTCTTTCTGCACGCCTTGACCAAAAAATCTTATTGTAAACGTGTCGTGGTGAGATTTCATTTGATCGTTCGACGGTTTGCTGAAAATAAATATACGAATAACGACGATATCACGCGAACACGGTTACGTACAAATCGTGTTTCCGTTACGAATGTCATTACGATGACATTAATCGAATTTTCCGCATACCTTTTTATGCGCACGCATCGATATAATATTATAATATCGAATGAACGGCGTAAAACAGTCGATGTAATTGTACCCGATAATAACGATAAAGACATTTCGATCGCGAGTTATTAAAATACTCGAAGAAATCACCGCGAGTACATCGTTTCGACTCGAAGTCATAATATTATCAAATTATTAACGCTATAATTTGTTTTCAATTTCGATCCCGACGATTTAATAACGGCATACCAACAGTGTACGAAAAGACGTATACGTATAGTCGTGAAGTGGTACGACGATGAGATTTAATTCAACCCCTCCCCCATCGTTTATAAAATATTAACGCGGGAATTATTCGAAACCGCGATTGAATTTAGCGCTTTTATTTTTACTTTACGTTTTCAAGTCGAAAACAACGTCTCACGCAAAGAATCCTGCGAGTTAAATATAAAATAAAAAGACGTTGCAATAACCTGCAGCAGCTGAAAACTCGCAGACGCGTTATTATGATGATGATGATGATGATGAATGCTGATTATGTTCTCGTCGTGGTTTGGCTGTCGAGTGGCCGAGCGGTAGACTACGACGGATGTTTTGGGTTTTTTTTTACACCTAAGAATATATTATAAAACGATAAGGTCAAACTCTGGCGGACGCAGAGTAGGGTCATATTTAGGGGCGGATTTAACAATTTTCCGTATCCTACGCTAAAAAAAACATGTTTGTTTTGTATGAATATATGCGTATTCACTATAAAGTGTGGTATATATTATATATAATACGTATATACATATATATATATATATATATATATATATATATATATATATATATATATATATATATAATATTGTTAGTACATAAAGTATTAACTATACCGTTCCGCTCATCTTGAGCCCATGTAACTACATATGTCTGAATAAATCGAAGATTCAAAAATGTATTACAAGTTAAAACTATTGAAAGCTTCTTTCGGTGATAAATGTTTATGGTTTGACCGTATTTCGTACTACTTTTCTGATCTCTATAAATTTTAAATCGAAACCATAGTGCTCTAGACTCAAGATGAAATGGACGATTTATGTCGATAAGCAATCAGAGGCTGTAATAAAACATAATCGTCGTCAACATTATTACCATCGACGATTTCTTGGGAAAAAAAATATCACATCGCTCAAATAAACAATACACAAAATAAACATCATTCGTTTTATACAGAATATAAAATTAAGTATTTGCACTACATCAAAGCAATATAAATGCTTAAAACAATTTGTCCACCAACGAAAATTGCTGTCCTCAACATTCTCATGCCCTACGCAACCACATAGTTCACAGTGCCTTAAATTTTCCCTTGTCTCTTACTTTTTACCCGACGAAATAAATGTATTTAAAATTTGGAGTAGCGATATGGTTGCTGAGTTCCTGCGCTAACGCACTTCTGAATTCTAAAGTCTCAACTTGAAATGTTCGTCTATCATAAATAAATATACAATATTCCAAACATGAAAAATAATATGTAAGAACGAAGATTTTCAATACACGGTTATTGGTTTTTTGACAACAGCCAGTGAAAATAGTCGTTACCATACAAAAAAAAAAAAAGAAAAACCAATGCATCATAAAAATAAAGATTGTCGGTTATTTTTTGTTTATTTATTTATTTATTTTTACTAACATTTAGTTTTGTTGTTGTCCTGACGTTTCGATAGAAGGCGAAAACCGGATGACCGACAGAGTCATATAATAATAAACGAGTATTGCATAATGCATTATATTTCGGGTCGAAGGTGTACAATGTGCATTTTGTGTCGGGTCGACCTCGGCCACGAAAATCACGCTCACCGCGTCCGTGTAAATGTTTTACGAGTCGCGCGTATACATTTTAACAACACAATAATAATCTCAGGTGTGTTACTCGCAGCGCGTGTGTGTCGTTCATCAGCAGACTGCTGCGGGTCGTGACGGAGCACGATCGATTTGCCCGGATGGGTACGAACGTGCAGACGCCGACTGTATTATAGCCGCGAATATTATTATTATGTGCCTACGTATAATAGCCGTAAGTGCTCTGGTAGGATTGACGGTCAAAAAACACGTACGAGAAATAACGCAGTTAATATAAAATAATATGTAGAACTCGCGTTTGGCGTATGATGTATGGTAGTATCTTAATAACAGAAATGATTCGAGTAGAAAGAAAAACGACATTCATTAGAAAAGCACGCAGTCCAAAATGTCATTCACAGCCCGCGCTCTTAAACGCGTATTCGATGGTAACTCTTTTTACACGACGATCGTTCTTTGTGACGAGCTTTTGAAGAATTCCACTCAAATCCTGCATGTTAAGTGTCAACAGTGGTCTTGGATATTTTTCAACCAGTGAGGTACATTCAAAGTTGAAACTTTCTAGCGATTCTACGGTCAATTATTACTATCGGAGCTTTACATTTTTCGCTAAAATCGATTTTAATGAAAATCTATTTCAAAGCTCTTTTTTAATTTTTTTTCTTCAAATATCGAAACACAGAAAAACAGCGTATTTACAACATGCGATTTTTGTTCAATAGAGTGGATGAACATTATTTTTGGATAAAGTCTTCATCCGAAATAAGTTTTTCAAGAACGAGAACGCGTCAAACACCAATCAATTATAGAACCACTCGTTTCTGTCGAGATCTATCCGAAACACGATAACGGCTTTTTCGTATAGTAAAACCAAATCGTCACTCAGTCGAAATTTATTTCGTGCTCACATGTGCCGAACAAACACGACACATTCCAGACGTATAACAGACATAATACTATAAAACATAATAATATTAATATTATAACGAAGCTTCCTCGAAACGAAATTCCGTTTTAGGAAATTTTCCACTCAACGAAATATTTGTAGTAACTATCCCGCAGGTTTAGACGCATACGAGATTCTGTTGGGCGAATCTCCCCGAAGTCCGGGTCGTTTTAGTCGCCCGAGAGAGTCCGCAAAACGAAAGTTTCGTCTATAAAACATCAAGCACGGTATGCCGGAGTTATATTTACACAATAATACGCATATCGATTCCGCGTACAAACGTTTACGTCACCGACACGTCTAATATACTGATCGGAACGACGACACGAGACACGCGAGACGTCGTTCAAGTCTCGTGTACGACTCGTCGTATCGATATGATAATAATAATAATAATAATAATAATATGTGCTCCGCGTCACGTGCGCACGTCAATCGTCTTTCACAGATTCGAGTGGCGGTGGCGACGGATAAGAGACGTTCGCGATTCTGTAGGCTCCGCGCGCGTGTGAGTTCGATTGGCGTGTGCAGGGATGGGAGGTGTACGTAGAATGATATAATACAGTACGAGCGGTACAGAGAGACGATAATAACACCATGCGTTATATTATTATGCGGCACAGACGTATACTGGTTTCAGAGCGCGGCGGTGAAGGGTTGACGGACGTGCAGACGTTGAAATCCGTCAGCGCAAAATAGTGTCGGCAACGACGAAGTTTACACACGCACACACGCACGCTCGCGTGTGTTTGTGTGTGTGTGAATCGATAGAAGAAAGAAAAAACGACGATAATACCATGACACGAGACCCGTGTTAGATACAGTCTGCGACGTTTTCGAATTTTCGGTCGGCGGGTACGGACTGACAGGAACGGACAGAGCGTACATAGAGAGAGGAATAGAGAGAGAGAGAGAGAGAGAGAGAGAGAGAGAGAGAGAGAGAGAGAGAGAGAGAGAGAGAGAGAGAGAGAGAGACATACAGATACAGAAGAGATGACGTTAAATTTTTTACTCACCGCGTTAGAATATACGTCTTCTGTCGCCCCTCGCGCACATACCCCGAACTCCGAAGACGCACCGTGACGTTTCCATCACTCTATAATATTATAATTTATTCATACGCGTTTCACACACGAACGACGAGCAAATATAATAATATAATAATATGTATTCTGAGTGGGATTTACCGTCAAACGATATAGGCACGTGCTTTCGGCTTGAATCGAAAGGGGAGCAGCACAAAAATATCGGAATGATCTAAACTTACATTTTTTTTTTCAATAGAAATAAATACAAATTATTGATTATTTTAAATGTATAGCGTTAAATTTATGATCTATGTATGGTAAAAATACGATGTTTATTTTCCCGAGAAATATCGATATGCACGCAGCAGTGGTCCTTACTATTCGAAATGAAATGTATCAAATTTCTTTATTTTCTATTTCGTGACAACTGACTATGACGTAACTTTAATACGTTTTATCATATAGGTTCGACACATTTAGAACAAAATCAGTACCTAAACACTTGTTTTATAAAAAAACGCTAGTATACATTTCGTATTAGTTTCCACAACATCAATTATTAACAGTTGTTCGTATTTTAAAATTAATAATTTTTGAACGGTTATTTTTGTTTATTTCATCGACCGACATTAATAGGGGCACCGACATTTTTAGTCTCCAGAAAGCAGTCATGACCTGACCCATGTGTATGAATGATGTGTTCGTGGTTAGTGTATTACATACACACGAGTACTTAGCAAATTTATTCATGTACCTATTGATAATTTTTTTTATATTTATTACAATTTAAATGATTCAAAATTAAATTCGTTTTTAGAATGATTTTAACGTGTATGGCAGATACTTCTGTGCACTTCGATCCCTGCGTAATAATATTGAATTGTCCTAGAGAAACGACACGCAACAGTGAATAATAACATATTATGTATATAATGTACTGCGGCGTACATTCAAAACGGCGAAACACGCTGTACACGCTCGCGTTTCGATAAATCCGTACACAATCGTGCCGGTGTATAATAATTTGTGTAGCTCAAGATTACAAATGTTCACACACACACACACACACACACACACACACACACACACACAGGTATATTTAGAACTAGGCGTACACACGCGGTATCACACGACGGCGTTTTTTTATTTTTATTTTTATTTTTCAATATAATCGCGTGCAATCACGTGTGTGTTCACGCTCATTTCTCAATCTTCAATACAAAAACACACACACACACACACACACACACACACACACACACACACACACACACACACACACACACACACACACTCACACACACACACACACACTCACACGAACGTGCACAATGTACATTACTGTACGCACACATGCTTTTCGTTGTACACATATATTTATAATTACAATAACACACCATACAAGACACACCAACACGTCGCGGCTTGTAGGTATATCACATATGTACGCTTTTTACAATGTATATACATGTATTATGTACAAACCGTGCGGAGAGTAACAGTTTTTTTTTTCATGTCAAACTGTACGCACGCGTACATACGTATATTAATAATAATAATAATAATACCGCAGCACCACACCCCTCGAGGCGCTTCGAGACACGTTATTGTTCTGCAGTCTTAATGAAAACTCGTAGACACACACGCACGGCGCACGCATTATAACCATGTGTGAGTTGCACGCGGTTTTACGACGCGGCGGCGGCGGCGTTTTGTTATTTCACGGAATAAAAATATAATCACACGAGAAAACACAAAACGGGAGCGAAACGGTTCAACCGTGACCGACTCTTTGGGTTAGGCGACCCGGTCGTCACGTAAGCGACACGTACATATCATTATTATCATTTACAAATTATTATTCTTATCATAACAATCACACGGTTAAGTAAATCCGTTTTACGTGTAGGTACGCGCGCGTTCATCATAATATGACGCACCCATGGCGCAAGTCACCCGTGTGACCAACGATTAAAAACGCGTTTTTCTATTGCACACCAAATGTCAGTCCCAAATAATGAATATACACGGGTACGCCATGTAAATGTTTGATGTTTATAACACGAAGACGTAGTCGGTAGCCCCAAAGTCCGCGACACTGGTCGTAGAGCGCGTAAAATAACGCGAAACAGACACGTACATGACGTGTATGGATCTATTTTCGCCATCGTTCCGCAGTAACTCGATCGCAGCCCGAGGTATATAATTATCGTTGATTCAGGCTCTGAAGTGTTAGCACCACGTTTACGGGCATACACTAAACCTTTTTGGACTCGCGACCCACTTTTTTAGGCCTACATTTTCGCGACCCACGTAAACTTTATAAAAAATCTAAAATTGCTTAATACTTTGCAGTATTATAAAACTGAATAAATAAAAATAACATTTTTTTAATTATTATTAATTGAAAACGTATAGAATTCATATGAAAATATGAAATAAATGAAAAATATGTTTTTACCTTTAAGTAATTTTATAAATTTAATTTTTATTTTGAAAAGAAGACTTATCGCGACCCAATTTTAAAGTTTACGCGACCCAAAAACGGGTCGCGACCCACCGGTTGAAGACCACTGCACTAAACGTTAAGTGTACGACGTACCGTACTCAGCGTTTAAACACGTAAGTACCTATCGTGAACCCGAGCGTGGGGGGTAGGAGAGGGGCTTTGTGTTACGTTCAACGACACGTGAATGCGAGTAAAACAAAAGTTCAAACCGTCGACACCCAGACCCGGGTTGACGTTATCGTAGGTTATAGAAAAGCGTACACCGATTAGACGAAGCATATAACGAGCGTTCTGGTTAATGTTACAACTATACAGCGTCGTTTACGTTTTATAAACACGGATGATTACTTTGCTTTAAATGAATCAAGATTCCCAGTCCACTATACTATTTCACTACGTCAGTTCAATCAAATCGACGTAACGTCCCTCGATTTTTTGTGAAACACATTTATCCCATATGCATATTTTCTAAATGTTGTATTAAGTCATGTTGACAAAATTCCAACTCAACGCAAATGTTGTCATCGATTAATATTTTGTATGATGATGTACTAAAAAGTAAAATCATACACAGTAATGTAGTAGGTATGTATAGTACATTTTAATAATTGTATAAATTTGTTATGTTTATTATGATTTATTAAACATAAATACGTATATTATAAATTATTTTTGGAAACGATGTATATTTGAACGCATTCGAGATACGCGTATTCGGGGGCCACAACCGGGAATCCCTACATTTTCGATCCAACTAGTTCTTGAAGGGAGGATAGGCTTGCAAGAGCGCACGTGAATTAAAGTAAATCATGCGCAAAAAAGGCATTGGACGAGCGTACACACACATACACAAACACGCATACAGCACTCGAGTGTATGTATAAGTATATTTAGCAGTAAAATCTCCCATAAACTCATACACGGTAGAGAATAATCAGCAATAATACGTAGAATGCGACTTGACATGATTACGTACCTATAATCTATATGTGTTACAGTGTCTCGTGGTCATAATCGTCAACAACGCCTTCATCCGATATCGCGCGTTAAAATCTCCTAGCCGTATAATATATAATAAAAACAAAATTTAAATATTAAAAGTGTGTGTGTGTGTGTGTGTGTGTAATAATGCCCCATGGGCTTTTGTTATTACAACAAGCAGCGTAACTTTTGGCGAGATGCGCTTATTTTTTTTTACATGACCGTCTCAGGTCCTGTCTGTCCAGAAATTTCTCTCTCTCTCTCTCTCTCTCTTTCTCTCTCTCTCTCTCTCTCTCTCTCTCTCTCTCTCTCTATAATTCTGTTTCTTTTTATTGATTAGCACACGACGCGTTTTCGCGTAAACGATTATCCTTTCTCGTCTCTCGTTTGACCGTTTGACCGTTGGTAGTCGTCCGCGGAGGAAAAGTTGTTCGGGGACTTTAACACGACGACGGTCAGTTGCACTATAATCAGTCCATAAAACAATTATTATAAACGTATAATAAAAGTGTGGACCGGGTTCCTTATCATGCAACGTCTTATGCATTACGTTGTAGCTCGTGTGCCAATGATTTTTTTTTACGCATATATAATAATATTCAAAACACATTTATATTCGATAAAAAATAAATTTAAACGCAGGTATATTGTAGTGCTAAAGGTTTGTGAATTATTTATACCGATGTTAAACGCTAGCATAATTATTTGATTATCTAGATCGAAATAGCGTATATAACGTATAGAAAAAAAAAAATAAAAATCTTTGTGTATTTGTTTATATTTATGTACGAGTGTTCTGTGCAGCGTGTGTTCGTGCGCGTCGCGCGGCAACCGAATCGGTTTAATGATTGTATTGCGATAACAAACAATAATAATCATGAGGAATCGACGGGATTATAGTCATGATTTACGAATGTATCATTAGGCCGGCCGCACACAAAAAGAGCAAAACTGCTTGAAGCAGACTGAGGCAGCTTTATTATGACTAATTAAAAATAGAACACATGTAATTCAGTGAAACCCGCACACTGATAAGTCATAGTCAAAACAAAACATTTTTACTCTTCAGTCAGTTCTAGTCATGACTAATCGTGTTCTATCGAAATAGAACATGCTCTATTCCGTCAGTCAAAACAAAACAAGTTTTATCAGTCAAACCGCCAGTTTCACCGGTATTAGATGGTTAACTAGTTGGATACCACAGTCGTTGCAGAATTAATATCATTAATATAATTAATTATACAATTCATATGATCATACATATTTTAAAATTTTTTTATACGTTATACATTTTGTATACCTATATAAAGGTAATTATAAACGTATTCCACATATTACATTAAATATTAACAAATAATAAACATGTAACGTATTATTTTAAATTTTCTACTCAGTCTTAACTATGACCACTGAAAATATAGACCTGGAAACACTGATAACACTTGTTCAACAAAGATCTACCATCTATAATTATAAAGACAAACAACATAGCAACCGAGATGTTCAGGAAAAATTATGGACAGAAATCTCTAGAATACTAAAAGCTCCAGGTACCTATAATATTTTATAATAATATAATTCTAGGTTTCGCAGCTGAGCGCCTTCCTGCTCAAGCCCTTATGTTATTTTGAACTATTTTATGTTTTTATATGAAATCAAAATTTTTCACTTATTATTGTACAAAATAATGCAACACGGCCTGCGCATGCATATATATATATATATATATATATATATATATATATATTGCATATCTATATATTTTTATAGTAGATATACGCCGCTGAGCCGAAGATATTATCAAATATTTTTAGATTTTTTTTTTAATAATTTAATAATTCACTTTTTCAATTTCTATTTGAATGGTATGAAATATGTCTGATACACACTACATAATTAAAAAACTAATTTAGTAAAGTAAATAGGACAAAATAAAATTGATCATTGCAAAATATATTTTTATAGAAATAAGTAGTAAATTACATTGAATAGTTATAAAATAAAAGTATAGAAAAAATAAAATAAAGCACTTCAAATATACTAAATAAAAATGGATCTCAACTTACTTTTTAACCTTATATTAAAAAAAAAATAAATTTGTCAAATCTATACTATAATTTTATGACTAACGATGACTTACACAGTTTTGCTCTTTTGGTGTACGACCGACCAAAACAAATTGTTTTTAGTTGACTTTAGACAAAAATGACTAACGCTGACTAAAACAGTTTTGCTCTTTTGGTGTGCGGCCGGCCTTATAGGAACGTTTTTGTCGGCATAATTATTATTTTCGCATCAGGCGCACTACAGAGAACGGACAAGCGAACGGATAATATAATGTCCACTGTTGATGCTAGCGTAAAAAAGAGTGATAATAGTATAATAGTAGTTTCACGCGGATCGTGGCGTACAGGGCGAACAACCCGTGCGCCGACGGTGGTGTGTGTGTGTGTGCCTACTTCTAGCCACGTTGACCTATACGCCCGACCGACTTACACGGCGGCGTCACAGCCGGTTAAAGTTGAATGACTCGGAAAGTCGGCACGCGCGTGTTACGGAACGTTCGGTCGCCGTCTCGTTGCACAACTTTTATTATTATTATTTTTTTCCTAACATTTTTCTACTTTATTTTTCAAGACGTAAATATAAAAATATGATATAATTACGTATACATAACACTCGTTCTGTACGTCACGTACAAACACACACACACACACACACACACACACACACACACACACACACACACGTATGTACATGACTGTATCTTTGCACGTATGTGTGATCACGTGATTCTAACCGTTTATTAAAACACAGTAAAGTTGTTTACTCGAAGGCGTGTGCCTGTGCTCGACCGGACATTTTCGGGGTAGATAAAAAAGCGTACGATGCGTGTTCGTCAATTCGCGTCGTCGGTGTAGACGGCTCGTGTTATTTTATCCATTATAGTAGAATTTAACGTTTGGAGTGAGTTAAAGAAGTCTGAACTGCTTAGTGAAGCGTTCGTGAACGTGGTGAACATCGGAAAAATGTCTTAGGTTTCGAATAAAACTCTTTGCACTGATTTCACTGATTACAATTTAATATCACAACTATATTTTATAGTTGTACCAAAACAAAACTGAAAATACGATGCATGGAGTGTTGTAACTAAACGATCAAACATAAATATAAGCAAAGGCTTCTATTTGGGGGAGGGGAAATTGTACACTTGTCATCCTCTACCTTGGAAAAAAATGTCAATTTTAAATTTATAAGTATAACCACAATACTAACTAATGACTTAGTTTCATTTAGAATGCATTAACGTGTTTGGAATAAAGCGTATACATTAAGAGTTCTTATTCACCAAATAATACATTTCATTAAATCAAAAATTATTTTTGTACTGATTAAAATATATTTAAATAAACTGATATTATGTATTATGTTACAATACTAACATATCATTTAAAATTTTACCTATGGGCGCTCATCGATGTAAGAGTTTTTTAATTTAATACAGTATTATCTGGATACAGAAAAAAAAAATGAAAAAACTTACCTACTACCAAAACATTGATTTTTTCATACTCGATCATCAATTGAGAGTGCGTGCGCCATATCACATAATATGTTTACTACAATACCTTTTCCAGATTTACGTCTCAAGTTTCGTAACATCAGAATTTCGGATTTATGAGTATATGTGGTATTAAAGCCAAAATTTCAAAACGGTCGTATGTTCAATCATCAGAAGTCGTACACTGTGTCACACAACCATGGATGTATACTATTAGATCTTCAGTGAAGAAATACAGGATTAATTCGAAAAAGTTACTCGTCAAGTATTTACATTTGAAAGCTATAAACAGTTCATAATACGAAAATATAATTTAGTATTATGCAGGGCTGATTTAAAATATTTTTCAGCACCCCTTGCAGAGCTTAACGAAGCATTTCTAAACTAGACTTTAATTTGTATAGAAAAAAAAAATAAATATATATATATATATATATATATTATATATAAGCATAATTATTTCGGTATCTTGTAATATTTTAACGACAAAACTTTAAATATTAAAAGTTTCATCTCAAAGTTTATTGTGTTTATAAAATAATTTAATGCTAAAATAACGTGAGTGCAGTAACGTTTGTTTGAGCACCAAAAATTAAACTACTTATAAAACTATGGAACGTGTCATCTTTTTTTTTTATCTTATTATTAAATAGAACCATCAATAATTGATTATTATGTTATTTCGATACATTTTAAAAATACTGATGTCTAAGAAAATGTATTTCCTATAGAAACTAAAAAAATCGAACATAGCAATTACGAATTTGTTCTAACGAAGTTTGAGTAAAATCTATGCTGTTTATAAATATTGTTTTTAATAGTTTATATATTATGTTTCAAAGATATGTTATACATACAGTTTTTTTTTTTATTTTTTTTATTTGAAAGAAAATTTTCAATCTGTACACAAAACTATTATAATAGGCAAATTTGATTTGATAAACCATTTCAAAAAGTAAAAAAGAAAAAATAATCCACAGGTTTAAGTCGGACAATCGCCTATCGTCATCGGATATAATATTTATTTTTCATCACAGTGTCGCACACGTTTCAAACGTAACCTACGTGACGTGTTGGTACGCATTTTTTGCGTCAAGTCTACGAGTCGAAGTCAGTAGATTTCCGTTACGGAAACCTGAAGAGAGAGAGAGAGAGAGAGAGAGAGAGAGAGAGAGAGAGAGAGAAAGAGAGAGAGAGAGAGAGAGAGAGAGAGAGCAAATGATTATTATGAGACGTCGCTTACCGCTCCACGTTCGTGGTCCTTGTGTAAACCATACGTCTGTATTGTATGCCTTAGATCTTTTTGTGTACCTCTGAGAAGAAAAAAACGATTTTTTGGTCGACCACACGAGTTCCTGGAAGATCACACGAGAAATAAGTTCAGTGTATACGACTGCAATGCGTGTAACGATATAATAATACTATTTTCCTGCGTTTCCTCGGTCGTCTTCGTCATCATCCGGTGAACCACTGTTATTATCATGTGTGCGACTGTGCTGTCATAATATTACAATACCATTTATCATACGAATTTGAGACGTACCATTACGCAACGACCACCGTGCCCAATTAAAACGCGAACGTATTATTCAATCGACTCGCAAAGTAAACGGACTTTGTCCGACACGCTTGCAGGAGTTTTTACATAAATATCACTACGAAACGGTTAGGTATATACGTACATATATAATATGTAGATTTCTAACGCCTTGAAAAAATCAACAATACGCACTGCACAAGATTTTAACTTTTTTCTAACTGTTTTTGTTGTTTGTGTTTTTCACTTTTACAAATGATTTTTTACATTTATGATTCAATTTTTCCGCAAAACCATGCGTATATATTCGTGATCGGTGATGATGCGAATAGGCCACAAGGGTCGATAACATAATTATCCTTGAATACGTTCGCGCTTTGTACACTAAGTGTAGAGTAGAAGCATTTATATGTGGAATGATAACGCTATAACAGCAGTCTGTAGATTGGCGACCGCTTAAGACGATTTTCCCCCGATACTTAAATTCTTTAATAAAGAAAAAATTTGGTAACGACAATATATTTTTAAAATTTTAAATATTCTCTTTTCAAGTCATGACTCCAGCACACTGACGTGCGACAATAACTGTCGTGGGAAACATGTTTATCGATTTAAAAATAAAAATTTACCTAAAAAATAGCTGCAGTCGATAGAATAATTTAATATCGTTTTACATGGAAGATACACCTAACCTTGTAGGTAATTTGTAAATATATGTACTATCACTGCTTTTGAAGCCTTCTTAATACATTTTTTTTTCTATACGTCGTCGATATATGACATGGTTTTTTTTAAATTTTATAACTTAATACTATTCGAGATTTCGGCACATCGATAAATCACGCGCGTTATAAATTGTCCGACCTAAGGTTGAATATAACACTGTACGTAGGTGTATAACGTCATTTACAAGGCGATCCGAAGTTCGCGCCGACGGCCGAAACACGTGTGGAAAGTAGATCCGTTTATTAGTGGATCTATTTGTTTTTATGTGCAACATAACGACGTATAATGAAAAAGTACCAGGAAGGCCGATCTCCGATCGTAAGATATCGTAGATCTCCGATCTATTTATTAGTAAATAAGGTGCGGTTATTTTACACTGTATTGTTTTTATGCAAAAAAAAGTATGCTTATTTTTTTTGTAAGTAGATGTTCGTTAATAAATAAAAAATGTTCAGAAAATTATAGCTTGCAAATGACACCCTTAATGTATAAACTTGGTATGTTGTGTTTTGAAATGTTACTATTTTTTACTAATTTGTTTTCGGAAATAATATTTGAAAAATAAAATCTTAAAATGTCAAGCGAATTTTTTATCTTTGTATATTTATAAATTTATATTTTTTTAGGGTATTATGAAAAAATATCTTAAAGATTTTAAGGACGCTCTGGCCAATGAATTCCCCAACTAAGACATATACAGATTGTTAGAGAAAAGCCTCAGGAATCAAATGGTATGGGTCTTATAGTCAATTGTCGTGCAAAATTTTTAGATATAAGGGTGCAAAGATAAATAAATATTGCATTAGCCTTATGGGAAGAATTCATGAAGTTAATTATTTTTACCATGAAATCGCGAATTCCCCAATGCAGATAGTGATAAACTGAAAGTTCAAAGCTTAAAGAATTTATTGGTACTTTCCGAATATGAGGTATACATGGGAAATTTCGTGTAATTAAACGAAGAAAATTTTATAATTTATGATTTTAAAATACATTTTTTTCCATAAAATAATTTGTAAACTGCATTTAATACAAAATATTAATATTTACTTGATAAGTATATACACGGAAGTTTGAATTTGAGTTTTGAATTTGTTCTTTTTGCAGAAGTACTGTTTAATAAAATGTTTCATAAAATGTAAAATTAATTATATTTACCATTAAATTTGTGAATATTATTTTAAAAATTAATTTTTTGAATTTTTAAAAGTATTATTTGTATCATTTAAGTAGTTAAATGTGTATTATTTTTTTTTATCACTCAACGAATGGTCGTCGGACACGCTGGGGGTCCGATGCAGGGAGAACGATACATGCAGGGAGAATCGAATTGTAGTTTACCAGAACCCAGAACATCACGTTGTCATAATCGCGGTCCCAAGAAAGGTTTTCCATTAGCAACGTATAAAGATAATAATATGAACTATCATGTCGCTTGACGGTGATATGGAAGCGGAAGTTTGGGCGGCCACGTCTAGCCGCCGTCCGTTGCCGTACCGCGAACCTCACCCACAGATACTTTTACTGTATAAAGATTGTTTATGAAAACTCATGGAAATGAAATTTTCTTGAAATTTTGAGACTAAGTCCATTGGATTCCTGAGGTCGAAAACTCTTTGTATATGAAATATAAGAAAAATCGTTAGAGCCGTTTTCGAGATGGCATGACTGGAACAGGTACATACAATTCCTTGCTCGTTTTATAGTATAATAAGATGAATAATAACTTATTGTCTCGTACGGCGTATGTTATATAGTATGTACGCGTGCCTACCTTTTAGATCACATTCAATTATTATTGGAGACGGGTGATAGGAATTCATTTTATAACGCCGTCCCGTCAAAAGCAGACGTGACAAATAGTGTATGGAAAACCGTCGTCGGTGCGCGTCCATAACTGTTTGTACAACGCGCGTCGGTCTACGACGTGTGTAACACACGCGGCGAAATCGTTATGCCGTGGTCGTAAAACGGAAAAATACGCGCACGCTAAATGATTGAATACGTTATTTTATACATACGTAATTGAGTCTGATAAGAACGGCGTGTTCGAGTTGTCTGTATTTGATTGACAGACATTCCGCCTCGTACTAATCGTTGACCGGCGGCATTTAACTGCTAAAAAAAAAAAAAAAGATGAATAAGTAAAAAATAAAAACAAAACGATTTTCGATTCCGATGCGGAGATAAATTTACACAGTGTTGTTTACGATGACAGTACACTAGACATAACGGCATAAACTACACGCATATTATAATATATCAAGTGACAAGTTTGAGGAGGAGAAGACGACTATAGTGTACAATTATACAACGAAATACACTCTTTGTGTTTACGTACTAATATTCGGATGTTGTTGTGTACGTCGTCCGGGCAGAGTACACGTGAGTAAAATATGTCGTACATTAGTCGTGTAAACGTTAAAATATGATTAAAACAACGCAGATCTAGCTAAAAGAACAGTTTTATTTCAACCACTGTATAAAACAAATATATGTTTCAAATTTCGATGTATCGATACATTGAAAATGGTTGTTTAAAAATCATTTCCCATCCTTAGCACGGAATCAAGCCCCCTCCTACCTCACGCCTACCGAGCCTGTCAGGTCCAACACCCCAACAACAATAAAACAAAGACATTTTAAATAATATAATAATTATAACAGCCGTGACTTATTATATGATTCCATGAGAATTCGCTTTCGCCGTTGACGCATAACAGCATGGACAAAGCTTTCCGCATCTCCGTGTACGAAAATCAAATCAATCTTTTTTTAGTGAGAAAGATGGAGTGGTACTGACTACTGAAGAATGGTAAGAAATAAAATTATAAGAATAATATTAATTGATCTATACACGTAAACAATTTTTCTTACGTGAACATTTTTCAAAATAATCTAATCAATAATCTATTGGAACTTCTTGCACCTTGTTAATTATAAATCAGACGAACAATGTTAACGTTTCGTTTATTGAATGAAACTCTTAAAGATGTGTCCATCTCTATTTGACTACGATGACATCAAATCCTCTCTTTGAGCGCAGCCCATCTCTATAAACACTTTTGTCATGTACACACGTCAACACCTACACCTTTAACGAGGAAGGAAATAGAGAGAGTGTATTTGGGCGAGTTAATTCAATAGGAGAATCGGAAATCAGTATCTCGATTTTGTTTTCATCTAGTGTGTAAAAAAAAAAAAATTGAAAATTCAATTATTAAACATTTTAAATGATGAAATGATATAATCATAATTTAAATTGTACTTGCTCGAAAAGAAGAGAAAAAATCATCGAAAACAATAAATATATGTATTTTTTTTTTTTACAAAACAATAATAATAATAATAATAATTTTATTGCTAGTAGTATACAAATGTGTACAAGGGTATGGTTACATATGGATTTACTAGCTTTGCTCTATACTGAGGTAATACCTCTTATCGTAGAGCAAGATTACTAATCTAGATGAAAATATAAATAAAAAATTAAATTTAGAATAATGATAAAAAAAAATAAAGAATAAAAAAATAAAAATGTTTACAATTTGTTATGATATATAAGAAATACAATCTAATTAATGAGTACATTATAATTAATAACAAACATGATTTATAAAAATAATTTTAAACATTGAATATAAAAAAAATTCAAAGTTGTGTAGATAAATAGGTTTAAGTATAATATTTCTCATAAAATATAATAGATAATTAATAGATTTGAATTAAAAAAATACTTTTACAGATTATAATAAAACCAATTTTTTAGTTTGTATTTAAAATTCGGATTATTTAAACATTTTTTCAATTCATCCGGGATGATATCTAATGCCCTTAGACAAACTTGCAAGAATGTATTAGAAGCTTTCTTGGTGTTTTCTAAGCATATTATGATTGTTTTTAATTTTAAATTATTTAGTTTTATAAATAAAACATACCGCTTGCTTTTTATATAGATTTTCAATTTCGAGTACTCGTAATAGTTTGAATAATTCTATTGAAGGGAAAGATTTTGGTTTACTTAAGATAATTTTTACTATATTTTTTTGTGCTATTGATGATTTATGTATTAATGTAGTGTTGCAACCTCCCCAAGCGACTATACCGTATTGTATTAAAGATTGAATTATTGCAAAGTATGTTATTCTTAGATAGTTTATATTAAGTATTTTTTTTTTCTGTTAGGAAAAAGTAAGTTAGTTGTCTTATTTTATTTATTAGATTATCTATGTGCATATTCCATTTTAAATTTTGGTCAATTAATATTCCAAGGTATTTAACGGACGCGTGTCTAGTTAATTTAGGGCAGGAACATGATATAGTGTTGCAATTAATTCAATTCTTTTTTATTCGGGTCAGTTCTAGTATTATTAGTAAATGCAAAACATTTTGATTTATCAAAATTTATTTTAAGATCATTATTAGAAAACCATTTATCGTGTAATAACTTACTATATGTACATAAATATTAAATAGAAGGTACTTTGAGTGTTTCTACTAGGCCCGATTTGTCTGTCTCTCCGCGAACCCGCTCGCATATACGTAATATTATGATAATACCAAAAAGGAACGCACAAAACATACTACACTAATATAAACGACGGAGATATTTTTCTAGTGAAAACGCGTATGCGTTTTGTGTAATGTCGGTCGTGTGTGTGTATGTACAGACTGCTTTTTAGGACGTACTTGTTTACTCTGAAATATCATGCGTTATTTTTCATATTTAATGCGGTTTAAAAACCATTTCGAGAGATGAAAAATGTTTGCGATATTACACGAGGTGCCCGGACGTCAAACCGCATTACTCGTGTAAACACGGCGTGCATAATTCAACGTGTACGTGTGTGTACGCGTATATACGAGCGAGTGCGTATTAACGACGCGTAATGTGGGCAATTTCCATGGGCGGCGGTAGCCCGCGTGCCGTAACATTTTTTAACGAGCCAAACCGGAATGGTCCGGAGCGATCTGGAAAAACAACGCACCCGCGAACGTTTGCGATAGTTTCGAACGAAACTGCATCGCACTCGTACGCGCAGACGTCTTGTTATTAATAAACGTTCTACGTACGTACGTCGTACACGTATTACATAATTAGGTGTGCACCACCCGGGTCGATCATGTGACAGAACGTCGTTCCGGCGTAATATACATCGTGTTCCTCACTTTCCAATAGTTTTTCCGAGAGTGAGGAAAAACTCCCGAATCTTAGTGCTAAAAATAAATGGTCAAACGTAATAACTAGGGCCCGGATTTATATGTAAATGCATATTCTTCTATAATTCACCTAGAATAATTTTGATTATAAATGTCGACGTTTCGTGATGTGTAGATTCAATGGTCAGTTTTTTTTTTTTTTGCATATTTTTGCATATTTGAATGAAAATGCATATTTATTGCATATTTCTTTTTAGTTGCATGAATGTTGCATATTTTACAATTCGTAGATTTTACGTCTGTAAAAATATCTACTGTCGATCGTAAGTAATCCGTTATAATACTATCGATAGCCGATAGGTGTACATCGACGGCGAGGTAATGGAATGTGACGACGACGAGGAACTGTCGGTTGAAGATCTATTCAGTTTTAAATATGCACCAATTGTATCTTGTGACGTGGAAAGAAGTTCTTCCAAGTACAAAAGTATGCTCCGAGATAATCGTAGATCCTTTCAATTCGAAAACTTAAAATCTATATGTATTACTTTATGCTGGTACTCGTCTCAAAATAATAATTTAATATAAATAGTATACCTATCTAATACTTTAAAACACAATTTTATAAAAATAATGTTATTCTGAATTTCAAAATAATAATTTTTTATCATACTTACCTAATTAATGTATAATATTTTCATACTTACATTATGTAAGTGTTTACATTGTGTGTACATGTATGTGGTTTTTTAATAAATTTTAGCAAATTTTTATACACAATAATATATTTAGATTGTGTAATTTTTTTACTCAAAACATTATAGTTTGTTAATTTGAAAAAGAAAACTTATTTTGCATATTTTTTGCATATTTATGATATGAAACTGCATATTTTATAGGTTTTTGTTGCATATAAATCCAGGCCCTAGTAATAACAAACGTAATAACACTAGAAATATTACAAACTCGGAAAATTCATTTTACAATTTACTTTTGGGTGCATACATGTTTTATTGCATTTTAACTTGGTATGCAGATTTTTACGGAATCGATTGTTTTCATATTAATTGACTACTTCAAAAGAGTAATAATAAAAAATAATCGGTCCGTCCAGTCATTAAGAAATTTTAAATACATATTATGTAGGGAAACATATTTTGAATATTTTGGCTGAAAAATAAACCGTCTACTGAGATAAAACACAGATTTGATAAGTTTTGATAAGAGAAAAAAATGAGATATTTATACGAAAAATTCAAATAAACATTACGCACAGTCATGTTTTAACAATATTATAAACGAAAAATCTCGAGTGTCAAAATAGAAACGCAGTACGAAAATAGTCTCACAATTAAACGTCGAAAAAACAAACACGACTTTTGACGAAAAATACTGTTTACCGGACACGAAAATGAATCAAAAAATATAAAATCAATCCATGAAATATTCTAAAATCCCAATGAACACGTCGGCGTCGTCGAAAAAGTTCGCGGAACGGACGACCTGGACGGTCACGTCCGCCGAGACGAGGGGGTCGCGCGGCTCTCGCCCGACTCGACTCGGCGGTTGGGAGACGCGTGACGCCGACGCGATCCGTCCGTCGGCGCTCGGCGGTGGCCGTGACGGGAACGACACCACGGAGCCGGCGGCCGGCCTTCTCGGCACGATCGGTCGGGACGCAGGTGCAGCGGTGGCCGGCGGCAACGGATTTTGGTCCACGGCCGTCCCTTTACGGCGGAGCAGGACGTCGTCACGGTCGTCGTCTTCTTCTTCGATGGCCGACAAGCAAAAACTGCATTTATGCAAAACGTTTCCCATCGCGGCGCACTGAACGGTTTTGATTTTTTTTACAAAAGTCCGTACGAACAGACAGTGTTATAATATCATGTTGTGTACCCGATCACGCCTCGACGTTCTGGATTCACGATGATTTCTAGAACGAGTCGCCGCAGCATCATCTTCGTCCGGGATTTCACACCGAATTGTTCGGTTGCTGCGTGCGTTTTTCTATTCAGCCAGATCGACCACGTGATTGATAGTCGCCGTTCAACACAGCGTTACACATGTTTTTTACTTTTTAAGGTACGAGGGCGTGTGTGTAAGTGTGTGTGTGCCCAGAAGATAAATTAGGGTTAAGCCCCTCCATATTGATCCAGTGGTCTGTTTTTTTAGAAAAAAAAAACTTACTGTATAATAGAATAGACAGCTGTTATGGAGTCATTAACTGTTATGAGTTATTAATATTCACCATACAGATCACGGAACACGTCACAAACAGCAAACACAGTTATTCGTTATATCTGTTATCTATAATATCTGTACGACCGAACGGTCACGGCCACGGTCACGGTGTACCAGACCACTGATCACACACGTAATCGTCGTGGCCATAGAGAGTGGTATTACTGCGTAATACTAATTCCTGTGGACCCAACCGTCGAAACAACATATTATGAAAATAATACGTTGATAAAATGATATTGTAATATAATATTTACAATTGCACATCACAAACAATACGAATTTAGTGTAGCATTTCTTTAAAACTTAATACATTCATCACCAATATCTTGTCCGAGGACCGAAGGGACGAAGGACGAACTTGTACCACCATCATCTCACTTACCAGTTTTTTTAATATTTATACTAATTTAATTACCCAGGTATTTATTAGTACTCCAATTTCACCAATAAGTGATTTTTCCTCAGTGGTGAGTTGGGCCATTAAAGGCGGGTATTGGACGTTGGACTGGTGGCGTATGGTATGCGCGGCGGGTCCGGCGACCGGTGTGCGGCGCGACGGCGGACGTAGGGCGCGCAAGGCGAGACGTCGCAGACCGCCGTCTGCAGGGGCGTCGGGTTCCACGGCTTGGCCGCCGGCCGTCACGTCCAGGCCACCGCTCGTCGCGTACGCCGCCGGCGCTTCCTTGGAGCTACCAGGATCGAACCCCGCGGGCTCCACGTCGAGGCCGCCTTTGTTCCGTCGCCCGTACGACGACGTCGAGCGTCCCGCGGATAGCGGGGCCGCTGCTCTGGCGGGTACCACTCCGGACTGGCCAGTCGCGGTGGAGGCACGACGGCCATCGGCGTCAGCCGCCGCCGCCGCCGCCGCCGCCGTGGAGGTACCGGGGTCTACCCCCGTGGACTCCACGGCCTGGCCGCGCGCCGTCGCCGCCGCGGCAAAGCGTCCCGCGTCCGCCGACGACGCGACCGGCCGGCACGCGAAGAAGCCACGCGTGACGACGGCTCCGCGCCCCGACGGCAGCGACGGCGCCGGGAAAGGGCCCGTCATCTGGTGGACGCCGGCGCGCGCGGACGACGAGGCCCCGCCGGCCTTCGCGGCCAAACCCGACGTGCGGGTGTCGGTGGACCACACGCCGTCCGGCCCGGTGACCCACGTGACGGTGGGACGCGAGGCCGTGGGCGCGCCGCTGGCCGGGGCCTTCGTGTCCGTGCACTGGATGTCGTACGACGACGACGCGCCCGTCGTGCACGACGCGCTCAGGTGCCGGTACCGCAGCCACCAGTTGCCGGTGCGCGCCACGTTCCGCGACTTTGCGCCCCGCCGCACATATTACGTGGCCGTCCAGGGGCTGCTGGCTGACGGCCGCGGGTGGACGCCGACCACGGAGCGGAAGCTGTACTCGGGCTCCTGGTCCGTCGCATAAGTACGCATAAGTGTTATCTTCAGTGTTGGGAAATATCTAGATAAATTTATCTAGATAACAATTATTTATCTTTTATCTTATCTAGATAAATTTATTTTCAGTTATCTTTTTCTTTATCTAGATAAAATTTTAGTTATCTATGAGTACCTATCTAGATAGGTAATTTATTTAAATGGCCTGAAAAAAAAGCAAATTTAAAATATATTATTTTATAATTTTTTTTTTTTTTTAATTAATCGAAAAGATTATTGAGAAAAACTCGTGTGGAGGCCCAGGAAAGGGAGATTATAATATGTACTATCATGAAAGTGAAGTAGTCATACGCAACAATTTGTTAAAAAATGCAGAAATGTATTATTATTTTAATTTTAATTTAGAGAATGATTTGTCATCTTTTATGAAGTTTATTTAAAAAAGTACATGTATTTTTAAATGTTTTAAATTATGTATTTTTATTTTTGTACCTTATACCTGTAGGATGTAGATCCTGAATATTTTCAAAATTAAACATGAAATTATCTCAAATTCATCTAGATAAAAATGTACTAATTTTTATCTTTATCTAGATAAAATTTATTATAATTATCTTTATCTGTATCTAGATAAAAATGTTTATAATCATCTTTATCTTTATCTAGATAAATTATTAGTTATCTATTCCCAACACTGGTTATCTTTTATTTTTGATTTTAGAGTGAGTTCATATCTGATTTATAATAATTACTGATTTTTTATGTTTTATTATATACCTTTATAATATTTTGTCTATGAGTACGCATGCGTGTGTATGTGAATTTCCTCCCCATTGGACCTTGGTTGAAATCGAAAGTTTAGGTGTAAATGCAACAAAAGTTTCACACGAGAAATATTATGACTATGACCATTCCTTTTTGAATCGTATTTATTTATTGATTTTACCGATTCCGTATTATGCAATAATATAAAAATTGCTCAGTACATTATCACCTTAGTGTTAAATTATTATTACTGTCAATATTATCGCTTTTCATTGTATTGTTATTTATGTAGGATACATTATATTATGTATTATAATAGTTGATTTTTTGTCATAATTCTGTTTTACTGTGGCCCAATAAAAAAAAAAATTGTTTTACCTCAGGGATGACGCGTACGACGACATATGGCTTCGGAACCACCACTGCAGCCATAGTGAATATTGTAAGAATACCCATAAAAATCCAATGTGCACACACACACACACACACACACACACACACACACACACATACACATGCATACGGGTGGTAACAAATGCTTCAACGTATAGGGAGAATGGAATAAAAGATCACAACCACCGACACCGGCAGACGATCGAAGGGCGCACACGCGGGAACCGGTTTGCCCGACTTATACGAACCGTTGGTCGCGCAGAATCGACGGGTTCCCCGGGCTACGGCGCGTTATCTCCCTCGTGATCCCTGCTGCGGATCAATAGTAATAATAATAAAAATAACAACTGCTACAAGAGGATTTTGTGTTGTGCGTAACGTCTTCATTGTCAGAGATCACCGTACAGGGTGTACTTTTAAATATACGACAACGTTACATGCTTGCACATTTTACAATCTATCATATCTTTATGAAACACCCTGCACATAATATCGCAAAAACGCCTTGTCAGCATGAGGTCCCCATCACAGTATATTATACTGTACAAGGCGATATTTTAAACATGCTCATCTGATGTTCAGTCTTGTGTAATACACGCATTTGGCTTTTTTTTTTCATTTAACCTAACCTAACAAAAATTTTATAAAAAAAATATTTTATAATTTTTTTTATCAACTCGATTTTTAAATTGTTTAGTTTTCTAAAATAAATAATGGATAACTAATAACACAATATTTTGAAAGAAAAATTATTTTATGGAAATTATGTAATTTAAATTTGTCTTGTTGGACAAATAGTACAAAATATATAAGTTATAAGCATTTTTAGTTTAAAGCAGTGAAATAAAGGCAAAATATTTGTACGATGGCCCCTGCTTATTCTTGCTACTACTCTAAACATGAAACACTTATATTCCTTAAAATATTGGTTTGACAATAAAAATACAAACATAAAATTGTCTAAAAAAATGTTCTTATTCGTAATGTCATATTATAAATAGTGGATGCTGTCAAAAAAAAAAAAAAAAAAAACACTTAAATACTTAATTAATCATGTAGATATTATAACAATAGTAAAAAAAAAAAAATGTTTTTCATAAAAATGGATTGTGTGTTTTGAATTTTAAATAAAATTGTACTTAAATAGCAGCTTTATTACAAGAGGTTGAAGCACGCTGAAAGATCCACTATGTATTATTACATAATTATGGCTGAACGAAAGATCTGTTTGATTTCAAGACCATAAGTAATTTTTCACATTAATTTGCGATATCGAGAATAGTAAAATTATCAACGATCATTGTTATTATAATTGGTATTGTTTCAGAGAACTGGGGTATGTTTGTAAACAAAATTAATGGCAGTTAAATCCAGAAATTTCTCTCGCTCGCCGACGCCGTTATAACTTTCAACGACACGACTCACGAGTGCCGTGAATAATTAACCGTACTTTGAGAATAGTTTTCAATTTGGTCAATTTTTGCCGTGGTTCGCACATCCATTCGCGGTCATCAACTTAGTTTCCGTTTTAATTAATTATACTATTATGTAGCACGCTATTTTTCTCGAAACGCGTATCTGATTTCGACCGTAAGTAATAACGTCATACATTTTATATTCTGCGGTGTATGATAGGAACGTTACGTGAATAGAGAACACGATTTCAAACTTTTGTAACGAGTTAATACAAATAAGTTTTAATTAGACTATTTGTGTTCTTTTTTTTTTTTTTACCTCATTTTTTTCAGAGAACGACTTATTTTTTTCTCCAAAGCATAGACATTTGATGTTTAGATGAATTAATATTATTTAAAAATGTATAAAACATACCATAGGTCCTAAGCATACTTCTATAATAATAACATGAACATTGATATATCTACACGTGATAGCTGTTATTTATAAAAGAATAAAAAATGACACGAAAATCGATTAAGCCCTGAATAAATTACATTGTTTTTTCAATGATTATTTTATAAATGTACGCCAGGCTACTTGTAATTTACCTTTTCTCTTACGAGGTAGCCATTAGACACCTAAAAAATATGTGAGGATGTACAACGTAACATACGTATACTGTATCTACTACCCATATTATACCAATATAATTACAAAAATATTCATGTAATTATGCAACATAAAAACATAACACGTGTATTTGAAATATGTTTATTTCGTGTTCTTCCACGGAGGTTTTTGTGTTACTAATTATTGAATTCGCAGAAAAATCTTAAAACACGTTCGTTTATAGCATTCTTTATGATAGCAATAATAACTCGGTATAAGTATATGCAATAATTGTACGAAAACGAGCACTGTCCTACGATATTCAATAAGTACGCACGTGGCGTGAAACGTACATGATAATACGTTATACGGTGTTAAATGCATTCGTCGTATCTCGTGATTTGTGGACTGTGTGGTACTGAGATTTATTTATTTTTAATAAGACCGAGGAAAAAAAGACCGTCGTTTCAAAACGTCTTAGTGTGAGTACTACACGAGAGCACTCGTGTACCTCTCACGTATTTTCGGGCAACGTACATATCTGTGGGGAGTGTCGATACCCAATTTATATTGAATCGTGTGCCCCAACGTGCCGCCGCGCCGCAGTGATTCAAATGCGTCGTTCGAAGGGCGTTGGATTCATGCAGTTTTGAAAACGAGCCGGGTGTATTTAGTTTTGTTTTTTTTCGTTTTCCTAATTATTCGAATCCACGAAACGAAACGAATGGTATCGCGTTGTGACACGCGGTCGGACATTTCATAACGTCGTCGAATCTAACCTTTTTGTCATTACGTGACTTGGATCGCGTAGACCAGTTATGCCCAACCTCTTCAGCGTGCCACTTTGGTTAAAAAATTGTCTTCAAGCGGGCCACAAAGTAACAAAGTACAAAAATAATTGTACGTATTAGACTTGCTTTCATACCTTTTATTGCCTATTGAAAATATTATGGATTGAGGTACACATTAGTTTGATCAACTTTGAGGATATGATCATTTAAATTTCATACAGATTTGTCATTTTTTAGTTAAAGAAATACAAGATCAAATTTCGCTTTCAAAATAAGTGTAAAACATTGTTGTATAGTTTTTAGTTTTATCATTATCATTATTATTGTATTTTAGATTCTGAACGGAGTGAAGAATGTATTGATTTTACAATGATGTGTGTTTTTTTTTTTTTTTTTTTTTTTTTTGTGTCTGTCGACACGATTTGGGGCAGTAAAAATGCTTCGATTTCCTTATATAGCAACTTTTCTGAAAGGAAATTGAATCTAGTTGGTACTTTGGGGGGTCAAAAGTTAAAAATTTTCAATATTTTTTTAACGCGCCGGGAAAAACCCTTAAAAAATGAGGGAAAAACGGTATATTTTACGCAAAACCAGTTTTCGACCAAATCAAATTTTTTATTTTGCTATAACTCAAAAACTAATCGATGTAAATACTTGAAATTTTCACCAAATGTTTAGATTAGCGTTCTCTATACACCGTTAAATTTTCAAATTATTTTGACTTTTATTGAGCTAATTATAGACAATTGAAATTTTCAATTTTTTTAAGTATTTTTTTTTTAAATAACGATAAAATTTTTTTTTTTTGCCAGAAAATCTTGAAAATTTAATACAAGGTTTCTTATAAGTTGTTCCATAACTGATAAAAAAAAATCCAAAATCGTAAGTCACAATTTTTTTTTATAAGTGCTCAAAGTTCCAATTTATACGAAATATGTAAAAATTGCGAAAATTTGCAAATAATTTTGTTGTTGAAAAATCGTAAAATTTTTTTCTTTTATAACTAAGTTTTGAAAATTTGGTACAAGGTTTTTCATTAGTTTTTCTTCAATTATCTGCAAAAAAAACTCTACCAGATTCAGACAAAAAAATTTTATGAGTGTTTGAAATTTAAATTTTTACAAAAACACGTTAAACAACGGTTTAGCCTCAAACGATTTTTGCTATTTGTTTTTTTTTCAAAAAGTATAAGTTGTAGAAACTTGAAAATTTTATCATTTGTTTATATTGGCATTTTCTTTATATGATTTTATTTTCAAAAGATTTCACTCATTTTTAATCAATTTATAGGCATTTGAAATATTCGATTTTTTTTATTTTTTTTTTTATAAATGTTGATAAAAAAAATGTAGCTCGGACGAAATACTTGAAAATTTAATAGTAGGGTCCACATAAGTTGTTCTAACTCCCATTCAAAAATTATAAAAATACATAGGCACAATTTTTTTTTATAAGCATCTAAAGTTCAAACGTTTACGAAATAATTACATGATTGCGTAAAATAATAATTTAGCCTTCAACTATTTTTGATATTCGTTCTTATTCAAAAAGTATAAGTCGAAAAAACTTGAAACTTTCACCAAATGTTTATATTGGAATAATCTATACGTAGTACAATTTTTGTAAACTTTAGACTTTTTTTGAGCTTTTAATAGACAATTGAAATTTTCAACTTTTATTTGTTTTTTTTTCTGAAATGTGGATAAAAAAAATTTGACTGGACAAAAATTCTTGAAAATTTAATACAAGGTACCTAATATGTCGAACTTATCGGTATAAAAAAAAAATTCAAAGCGTAATGCACAATTTTTTTTTTATAAGCATAAAAAGTTCATATTTTTACGAAATGTGTAGAAAATCGCGAAAATTTGAAGTTATTTTGCAGTTGAAAATTCATAAAATTTTAAGTATTCAAAACTAAGAATTGTAAATTCGGTACAAAGTTTGACATACGTTTTCCTTCAATTATCTGTAAAAAAATTTGCACTGGAATAAAATCAAAAATTTTTATGAGTGTTTGAAATTACAATTTTTTCACATAATCGCGTAAAATAACAATTTAGGCATCATTGATTTTTGATATTTGTTCTTATTCAAAAAGTATAGGTCGTAGAAACTTAAAACTTTTACAAAATGTTTAAATAGGCATTTTCTTTACATAGTTGTATTTTCAAAATATTTCGTTTATTTTTTAGCTATTTATAGGCATTTGAATAATTCGATTTTTCTTAGATTTTTTTTTATAAAAGTCGATAACAATTTTTTGGCCCTACCAAATCGCTTGAAAATTTAATAGAAGGTTTTGAATAAGTTGATCTAAGAGTGATTCAAAAATTATTCAAATACATAGGCACAATTTTTTTTTATAAGCAGTTGAAGTTCAAAAATCGACAAAATTTGTCAAAATCACGAATATTTGCAAATTATTTTGTAGTTTAAAATGTATAAAAATTTTTGTATTCAAAGATAAGAAATGAAAATATTATGTAATATCACAGCTGATAAAGATAATTAAATAGATTAAGTTTATTATAATATAATCAGTAGCTGACAGCTGTTCTATACAAAATATTGGTAGATTGTAAACACAAGGTGTATAACGTACCTTTACATGGTTGTATAGAACGTTACTAACTTCCAATTTCCAGTTATTTTAATGTGTGTATCAGTTCCATAAACATGCGGATTTTATATATTATTATTAATTATTAATATTTAAATAGACGTAGCCACGGAGCATTCAGCATATATGGACGGCGGGGTCGGGTGGTACCGTCACGATAGTGCATTTAGGCAAATAATATGGTATTTACCTACGCCCTATCTATGCACATCCTGGTTTGTCCAATGCTCACGAGCAGAAGTCACATGAATAGACAAATGTAAATTTAACCCAATCTAGGATATTAAAATAAAATATATATTACAATTTAAGGCTGACATCTTCATCTTCGTTCAGAATCGTTTTTTTTTTATAATATAAAATAATTCCAAAATCTATCCAATAATGCCTAATCTAGCAATGCATCTCGTGTATCCCACCCAACTACTGTATCCTGTACTTACCATGATTTATCATTGCATTCAAATGTAAAGTACCATACAACTAAACTATCGTAAACCAGGTGATCCCATGATAGAAAGTGCTATACACTCCTCACCATTATCTTGTCCGAGGAGCGAAGCGACGAAGGACGAACTTCCACCACCATTATCTTATCGGCTTTTTTAAATATTTATTTAAAAAAAAATCATAAATTAATAGAAAAAATATTTTTTAATTTTTTTAATTTTTTTTTTAATTGTTTTTATTTTAGAAAATTCGTAAAGGGGCCACATAGGATACCTTCGCGGGCCACATGTGGCCCGTGGGCCGCGGGTTGGACACCAATGGCGTAGACGAATCGTCTGTTTTGTTTAAACATTATTCAAACGCCGACGTGGACACGTGTGTTTACACAACAGAGCGTTTATTCGCTGAAAAGTAAGTTTTTTGCGTTCAAATATCACTACGATGTTCTATCGTCCTCCAATGCAAACCCACACACGCCAAAGGTTACGTAAACTTTTTTGACAGCGTGTAAGGGGAAAAAATTCCAGATTTCGTATACGATAGAAACGCGTAGTCGTACTCGCTAAATCCTCACGCACACACATATTTACGCACGCGTAAATACGTTCATGGTGTTCATATACGTATATAATATGGTGGCAGTTGAACGTTTTCCGTTTTCAAAACGTAGGATTTGCGCTCAGGTATGCTCGCTCGCGTCATCACGCTCGCTAACGACACAAATTCTATGTTACCGCGAAACTATGGAGGCTAGGCGGGAGCCGATGGTGTTATTAAATATTTGTTCTCGACGGAAGGAGGTAAACGTTTTTCGAACACGTAAATGTGGAGGATTCCACGACATTATACAACCATCGATAATCACCTAAGTATAAATGCATATTTGATCTACACGGTTTGATGGTACACTGCACATATTAAGTATACCTACTATTTATACGTGCAAATTCTTTAGTAAATCAAATAATAAGAAAATATTGTTTTAGGTTAAATGTTTGAATCAAGTAAATCACACGTATGATTACGTACCAACTAAATAAGCCGTATTAATTACAGTTTTCGAGGCCTCTTCAGCCAATCATTAATGATAATAATTATTTCAAAATAATAAATTTTTTGAAAATTCTAAAAAAAATGTATGGCACATTTCATTCATATATTCGATAATTTTTTACCGCGTTAAGCAAAGCGAATGAACATTTTAGAAAACGATATCCTCAAATTATCTTAGCGTATACTTTGAACGGTACATTATTTAAAAACATAATTTTTAGTACTCAAAATATACAATATTTTTTTGTTTTACCGATAAATTCTCCACTCGACTCTTAACCTCCACTTGAATTACTCCACTAGTGGGGAGAATCATTTGTAAATCTTGGGTACTATCCATAGTTTTTTCATCGTACAATTTAAACTATTCTGAGCATAGATACTAGTTATGTATACACATCGCACGTATTAACCATAAAGGGTATGTCTGGGATCATCGCACACCGACCACTGTTTAAAAGCGTCAAAATTATATTTTGGTAATAAATAATGATCGATGTATACTATTATACAGGCAATCATAACAACGCAAACATTTAATATGGCTTAAACAGTAATTTAAAACGTCGACAAGTCTAATTTTTGAAATCACCGATGATAGGACTCGAGAACCTGCAGTACCTGATATCATATCATACTCCGTACATGAAACAATACGTGTGATTTAAACACACCCTGTGCTATAATATCGAATCGTCTTGGTCTCGACACAATTACCCGTTTGACCGAATCGTCGTGTCATTTCGGTGGCGTACCCATGTTGACTAATTATTTAAAGGCACGTTAAAATGCAATTCAGTCGGTTGGCTGAGTGTTTGTATGATATACAGAGTGAGTCTGGACTATTGGACAAATGCAATAACTTTTTTTCTATTCATTTTTTTTCATTTTTTTTTTTTAAATGAATATTAAGGCCCTGCACTACAATAATATTGTCTTAAAATATTTTTTTTACTTTTGAAACTCAAATTTGGAAATTTAAAATTTTTGTCTACCGTAAAAAAAAAAATTCAAAATAGCTATTTTGTAAACCTGATTTTTAGAAAAATATTGGTGTTTAAAATTCTGATAAAGGTTGTTCCATTCATTTTCTATGAATTTTTAAAGTTTGTGAAAAAATTAAGAATATTATTGTGTACCACATAATATTAAACACATATTATTGTATATCCCTATTAATTAAATGACCGATCGAAATCTAATTTATTCCATGATTTTTGTTATCATTTGTAGATAAATTAATATTTATCATTATCATCGCAATTAATTAACATATGTATAAATGTTCAATACTTCAATTATCAATATAAATTATAACCTTAAATATTTTAATTGGCTAATTTATAATCGATCAACCATTAAATAATAGTGTTATACGATAATATGTATTATGCGGTAGCGCGGTACACAATAATATTCTCAACTTTTTCACAAAATTTAAAAAAACATAGAAAATTAATGGATGAACTTTTATTAGAAATTCAAATACCAATATTTTTCTAAAAATTAGGTTTACAAAATGGCTATTTTGGAATTTTTTTTAAACTGTAGACAACAATTTTAAATTTCCAAATTTGAGTTTTAAAAGTAAAAAAAAATATTTTAAGACAATATTATTGTAGCGCAGGGCCATAGTATTTATTTGAAAAAAAAAAAATTAAAAAAAATGAATAGAAAAAAAGTTATTGCATTTGTCAAATAGTCCAGACTCACCCTGTATATATTATAAATAATATTGTGATATCATCGCTTGTGTATGATATTGGTATATACGCTCTGCAGTCGAAAATCGTAAACGGGAAAAGCTCAAGTCATTATCACGGAGGACTTCACACTCATCCGATCCGATTCCGCGACGGGGAATTAACAATCGGCCGGCGACGACTATGACGTGCAGCCGGGGAGTTACCATGGTGACAATCACCGGAGCGCAACAAACACGGCCGTCGCGGGATTCATGATATTATATTGATACATCAACGTCACATTAAATCATTTCGGACGATTGAAATCATAAATAAATATGTACACGAATATTTTCGCGCACGAAACGCATCGCCTTTCCCCGCGCTCCTTTCGAGTCCGTACGTCGGCAGTGTTGAAATATTAACGGAATCAAGTACAAAATAATATTATGCAATACATATTTATCGAGTACATTATTCTTGTTTACAGAAAAGTAAAAAAAAAAGACGATACCATTCGAATAAATCTAGGTGATAAATGATTTATCTTATAATATCACTTTTATTACTTCTCATTTAGCTTTCCTAATGTTCATGCGTTTGCGTAATTCGTTTGTACGAATATTTTACTACTACTATCAGTGGTTTTAAAGTTTAACGCATCCGAATACCACTTGCAGATTGTAAAAATTTTCACGTTAACAAATATCGTCGTTTTTTGCTCGTTAAAAATGTGTACGTTATATACTTATATATTATCAAACATATATCTACCATCATACGTGTATGGAGCTTTTTATGATGGAACTGTATTAGTCTCAGCTCATAACTATAAAAATATAAGTATTATTGATTCAAAGAAGTAAAATTAAATATGTACAATTGTTTTTTCTTTTTAAAAATTATAATTTTTTCATAAAATAAAATTGCTTTCGAGTACCACCTTTGAGCTATTTGCATACCACTAGTAATATGCGTGGCATTGGTTTAGAAACGATGATTTACATCAATTAAATGTATAATATAATTTAATACTTAGTAAAAAAAATCTTAAAAAAAAAATAATCGGAGAAAAAAATCGTACAAAAAATGTAAAAATAAAACTACTTATTCAAGGTTTATTTATGAGATCAATTATTTTCAATCAATGGTATTCATCACGAATAGTTCTTCCAAGTACGTATTTGTGTTAAAGATATTTTTAATAAGAACTTAAAAAGTAAGTACATTAAAATGTGTACATCATAGTCGCTTAGGAAAATTGGAATTAATACTATCCGTGTGATATTTATAGTGTGTGTGTGTGTGTGTGTGTGTGTGTGTGTGTGTGTGTGTGTGTGTGTTTTATACTTCGGATGTGATAATAATAATATGTTTGCCATTCACAATTCAAGAAAGATTACGATAATACGTGTTGTTTGAAAAAACTCTTCGTTCAGGATGGAAATCGACCGCGTTCAAGATTTTTTTTTTACGAATCGCAATCCACGTAACCATACGTCACTCGTGAAGCATAGTTAACGGAGGAATTCGTACGTGAAATCATTTCCTGATGAATTACAAGATGAAAGAATAACACGCCGCCGAGGCCATCCGTGAGAAAAAAGAAAAAGATAAAAATCAGTAGAGTTCGGTTTAACGTGTGGTGGGAAGCATAGCAAAAAAAAAAGGGTCACACCTCTGTACGCATTATTGTGACTTGACCGTTGCAACCGAACTTGTGACGATCTATGGTGAAGAGAAGGGAATGGAAACGACTAATCCCGTCCCTAGCTAGTCCTGGGTAACACGTGTAAAATATAAATACACAAACGATAAAACCTCACTTAACGGACGCCTCTAACCAGCGGAAAAGATCTTGATGACTCCATATGCCCGCCGTCTAGAGGTTTCAGTGTGTCTATAAATATTATTACAATACCCGTACTGCACTCACATCGACAATAAACGATTCGTTGTACGGGAAAAACTGGAGAAAAATTGCAATATTTATTTTATTTTACTGACAACGAATGAGACGGAAATAAAACTATTCAAAATAAATTTGGATACATAAACATACGTTTCGTCATCGACTTTGATTGGAACGTAATGTTTTAACGGTGAATAATACATTACGCTAGATATTATCTAAAACGTACTATAAATACGTTGAATTTATACGTTTATCGTTCATATTTACAGTAATTATTTAATTATTTAACGGCAAAAAAATGTATTTGATTATCACAGCATGTGACGTTAGAAACATTTTCCTGTCTCGATCTATCGTGTTCTGGAATACATTTTTCAAACATCGCAATCGTACGAAAACGCGAATTCCGAAACGACGCGGTCTAAAGCCGTTTGGTGACGCGTACATTGGTGATTGTAATGTCTCACGTATACGTTTTCGGATCATCGGCGATATAACTCTCAGTGGTATGAAAACGTTTTATTTCGTCGTTCACTTCATACTAGAACACCGTCGATTTATCGTTATGATCCCGTATCGTCAGGCACGCGCGTGAATACGGAATAAAATTCTAATCGAACCACACGTGTCGTCGCACCGCCACCGCCCGAATTGTGTTTTCACAAAAAAAAAAATGATAAAACGATAAAATATATTTGTAACGCGGTGAAAGCGCCTGTCCCGCGAACGGATATTTTATTAGTCTGTTTGTATTATTTAACAAACGACGACGACGACGACGTCGGTCGACCGCCGCGCGTCGGTTGTGCAATTATACGTACGATAATAACAATATAATAGTAATAATAATAATAATAATAATAATAATAATAATAATAATAATAGTTGTCGGCCGCGCGCGTAACTAATAATAATGACTGGAGCTCACAGACGTGAACAGGTAGTACGCGTTTTGAGCCGAGACAAAACTTCGGAATAATTATTATCGTTGTGCAACCCGGGACGATAATCGTCGATAATTTATTACGCGTAAACGTTGCCGGACCAAAGTGTAGCTTAGTATATTATAACAAACGTACGGACTCTCGTGATATTATTATTATTATTTTGTGTGTACGTTTTTACGACTCGAAACAGACGGAACGAAAATCCAATAATCGACTGTCGACGTGATAAATAAACGAAAGTATTTTTATCTAACGGTCTATACACGTAAAACAATAAAAAAAAAAATCTAAACAAAACGAATTACACAATACGTCGTCGCATTCAGTTGTTTTTCATCGATAACAGTAATGGTAATACGATTAACCTCCTCCGTTTCATGGTTACGGAATCATTATACTTTTGTTATGAATCGAATTGGATACGCGTACAACATAATATTGCCATAAAGCAAGGGTGGTTGGAAACTGTTTTGTTGGTGCCAAATTATTATTATCATTATTATAATTATTATTATGATATCGTCCGGCAAGTCCTCGCATAAAATAGCCGGGCCACGGCTCCACCATGGCTTGTGCAAACACTGATAAACCCGGTGCGCCGTAAAATGCGTTTACATTTAAATACGTAGATGTATGTGAGTGTGTATGTGTGTGAGTGTGTGTGTGTGTGTGTGTGTGTGTGTGTACGACGATAGAAAATAGTTTTTTAATCGACTGCCGTCGGAGCGTTGAACGACCACCGGGCCGGTGGCAAATTTTCTTAACATGCGTATACGGCTTCTCACCCTTAAAATATGAACACCGTGCGTTCCGGAATAATGACAAATTATCAACGCGATTCGTTTTTCCATCTCGGGTCGTTTCAACGAAGACGCCGTTGTGGTTACAACCACAATCGGCCGGGTCACACCGTCACGCACAAATGCTACACACTCATAGGACATTTTAATAACACAATAGTTTTGCAGGTAATGTAAAGCGGGTGAAACGAACAAACATGACACACACACACACACACACAACGTGAAGCGCAGCTGATAGTTCTGTGCAATTTACTCGTGACGTTAACGAAAACCAACACACACATACACATATACACACACACACACACACACACACACACACACACACACACACACACACACACACACACACACATACACACACACACACATACGCATGCAAACACACACGAACGGGTGTGTTGTCTCGTTCGTTTAAAGAAGAATTCTCTCGAGTATTTGCACACATACACACACACACACACACACACACATACACGGCCGCAATAATATAGTGTACACGCGTGTTCAGTGTCGTGCGAGACACGTTTTTCGTGAAAAATAAAGAACGAAAGAAAAAAACACGTTATACAGTATTGTATCGGGGTTTTGCGAGTAACTGTAGTGTGTACGCTGCGGGCGCAAAAGCGAACGTTCTCTAGACGAAAGCGTTACAGGTATTGTCTCGGCCGCGTACGACTTTGACACCACGCGGTGCCGTACCAGACGTTTGCGCAACCGTCTGTAGCAAAAGTAACCCCTTTGAACAACACGACTTTTCTTTCACTCGAACAAAAAGGCACCGCGCACTCGGCTTATACATACGCTCATACGTGCGTTCAGTAAATTGCACACAAGTGAGTCTCTTATTATATACTATTCAGTACATACACACACACACACACACACACACGTGGTGTTACGATAACCGACGACTGGAATTCGTTGTTCTGTATTGAAATTATAAGCATATATTATTAGTCTGCACAACGTTTCATTGTCCCTGTGCCACCGTCTGAAATGTTTATTGTAATTCATTTATCTTATAACATTATTACGATTATTATTACTATTATTATTATAACGTTGTTAGTCCAATTCTGCGAGATCGGTCGTGCCCCAGCCAAAGCCCCCTCCTCCTCGCACCCCTCCGACAAATACACTCCGCTGTACGTTGTACATATAATATGTGCTGGGTCTGTGGGAGCGTGAGCGTTTATCGTTTTCGCACGCTGTAGCCTGCAGTTGTAATGTGCATTTACAAGTGCACACATGCGTTTTGGTATGGTTTCCACACGTCTTACACATCGTCGTTGGGGACTTTGATTTCTGGTCGACCACACGTGACGAGTACGTCAGTACGTGTCGTGTTCGGTCGTGACTAGAACCCAGACGGCGGGTCTACACCGACGACCGAAAGCTCTGCGAACCATCAGTGTATATATATATACATATATATATATATATATATATATATATATATATATATATATATATATATATATATATATATTTTTTTATTTATTTTTTTTTTTTTTGGATTTTGTTCCGTGATCGACAGTCCTGTGAGTTTGGAGGTTTCCAAAGGCAGACGTTTCGTCTCGTTTGATTCGCGCGTCCAGTGGCGTCATTTTAAGTTTTTCTAATTTAGGATGACAATTCATTGATTTAATGATTTAAAAATTGTTTTAGCTGATTCAGTAAATTGTGCATGGGTGGAAGTGACCACAGTGTCAATTTTCTCCCGTTATAAGAAATCGTCAACAATCTTTGGACCCTCAAACATGTTTAAATCCATTTACAGTTTGCTCCAGAAGTCTCCTATCCGTGAAATCTTGTATACGATCTGCAAAGACTAAAAAGTAACAAAATTGTATGTAAATCATATTAATTTTTTTATTTTGTTTATTGTTAAATACAAAATGTGTAGTGATAATAATAATAATAATTACAATAACAATATTAATAATAATGATAATGATAATAACAATAAAATAATACATATATAATACTGGTTCGAAGTGTAATGATTAGGGAACGGACTTAAATGCCATAAAAAATAAGAAAAGTGCCCAAGAAAACTTTAAAAATGTATTTGAAATCAATAAAATTTCAATTTTGAATTTAAAACTAATAAAAAAACACATTATAATGACAAAATGTGTCTTATAAAAAATATTTAAATACAATAAAACCTTCTCTTGTCTTCTCAATTATCTTCTGTCCATATTCGTTTTACCCTAAAAATTATTTTCAAAAAATTAATAGGTATACAATTTAGATAGATATATTCGTTGATATATTACACATGATTCTATAATCAATGTTAATATGTTGTAACTTGTATGTATGAATATACGTGTGTCTATACGTGTCAACAATAATTTCGTATAGTGAATTCGTAACATAAAAAATATTTATTTTTATATTTATTCAAATGAATGTTCATTCATTTTTATCGAATTTTATCCATTCCTATATAAAAATGACGTAAAAACATAAAAATGCACTGAAAATGTCAAAAAATGCTCTAAAAATGTTTAAAGTCTTAAAAAAGAAAAAAAAATTGAATGTAAAAGTTACATTTTTTAATTCCTTGATGTATGAAATGAACTTTGTGCTTGGAAAGCAATGTTTTCAAACATTCAGAAAAAAATGCGATTTGCATTCAAATCCGTTCCCTAGTAATGATATATTATGCCTAGCTTATTATTGAGCAGTAATTGTGTGTTCATGTGTATGTGAGTGGTTGACAATCCGTCAATTGACTAATGAATATTAATTAATTATTTCTTTATTTATAAATTGTTTTCCTTAAATTTCGAACAGCGAGCGAAATAATGAAATTAACCAAAACCAAACGTGAATCCGGGTTAGTCTTGTGGTACTGTAAGCATCTCGAAAACGTGGGGGTGACTCCTGCACTTTCAGCACTTATGGGCTTAGAGCTAGGCAGTTCAATAATAAATTATAAATAATACACTGTTTGAACGAGTTATTTGGAACTTTTATTAACTTGAAATTAGTATCAAATTTATTTACTTATTAGTTCTTACAATTATATTATACTTTAACACTACAGCAACGGATAATATTCAGTTAGTACTTCATACACATAAATATACAACGTGCATCACGTAAACATGAAAATATGTAGTATAATAATATGTGACTGCTAATTTGAAAATTATGCCATTACGATTTTGTGAGGAACTCAAGCTGTAGACATGTTTATCAATCTTTGTATTAGCAGACAACTTAGCCAGTATTTCATATTATTTCAACGAATTAAATTACAAGTCATAAAGTTCATGATTTCATTCATTATATCACCTAGTCGACTATAAAAGTCTCGTATCTACTGCGTCAGTAAAATATGATGCGGGCACGACTGCTGAATATACCTCTTGCAGACCACACGCCGTTGAAATACCGCCATGTTGACGAGGGACATAAAAAAAAACCTTGAGACGATTGTGTAAATTCATCTATGATACTAAATATATTTCAATATCACTCTAAAAATAATTAACTATAAATTACATAATTAAACTACAGACTATTTAACTGCGATATTATATATATATTTATATATATATATATATAAATATTTATTTATATATATATATATATATATATATATTATATATATATATTACGTAATCTAATAGATAGTTCAAAAATATGTGATAAAATATTAAGAAACTATAACCTACAGGTTAGGAAAGTTTTAACGGCTGGTTTTGGTTTCAAAAATCTAATCAGAGTATTAAACAAGACTATAAATAATAATTTTGTTCTCAGATTCTTAGTAAATTGAAGGATTTAATGATTAAACTATAACGTTCACATTTTTTTTTTTTTTTGGCTGGATACACTTTGTTTAAAAGTTGCATTATGAAACTCTATAGATCAAAAATCATACGCAAATGATGGTACTTTGAGGATTTGTTTACCTATGTCGATAATTTTTTAGAAAAACCGAAAAAAAGCGATACAATTTTCCGTAAACGACAATTTCGGTAATTCGGTTCTAGTTATTTATTCGTAACTTCAAAAGTGATGTTCCATATTTGATGAACATTTAAAAACAATTTGAAAATTTTTAGAATAAGAAAGATATAATGGATTGGTATTTTATCCGAATATTTTCCAAAACGCCTTAAGTTGTTCATTTTAATAATTTTCGTTACGCTTTAATCGGTCATCACTCGTAATTGACTCATGAAAATAATTTTGAAAAAATTGCTTCGGGATAAACTGCTTGTGCCTCCTCGGGAACGCGATGACACCTCTAGGCAGGGATAATTACTGATATAACGTAAATGTGTCATTATCATTCATCGTTGCCGACGCATTCTCGCAGACCGAGTGTAAAACGATGAAAACACGATTCTATCGCTACGTTTATGATGTCACGATATCAGGTAAGTATGCGTAGAAGACGCGTCGTAGTAAACATTGTTTTATAACGGTCTTACAGAGAAGACGGAAAAATAAACGCATAAACGAAACAAACAGACGATCTCCGTCCGCCGTGCGCCAGACGAATAATTAAAGCTCGCTGTTTCTTTGAATACGACTGCATCGACGATGACAACAATCGAATCGGACCCTTTTTTTCGATGTAGTTTTCTAGCCTGTTATGCACTACACGTTTTACGATTAAAAGGAAACGATTTTTTTCCACTCATTATTTCTCGTCGAATGCATTTGTCATATTTTAATGACTTGTATATATACGTCATTTTCGTGCACTACACTACGCGCTCGGGTCTATACGGTGTATAACGAAACAATAAAAAAAAAAAAAAAATCACTCGACGAGTATACATAATATACGAATAATTGTTCGTAGTTAAAAACGATGACATAAACAATCGAAATTTCTGTGAAAAAGCAAATTAAACACAGCGCACTGCTCGCAATAAGAACGAAAAAGCTTCTTCGTTTTATTTTTTCAATTTTTTTTTTTTTTTTATCGCTATACTATTATTATTACTCAAGATTTTATGGTCGTAAACCGCGCGCATGCGTTTTTCAGATCGTATAGTTTTATTTTATTTTCTTTTGGCCAGTTTAACGACTTGTGTGCACTCTATTTACCGTTTTACGTTTTACGTGGAAAACTAAACGTTGTTATTACCTATAATCGTTTTCCATTCACATAGATTGTTTATCCATAGCGTCTTTGAGCACCTCGGGCTAAATGCCCTTTTCGTCGGTCCGTGGAATCTGTATTGTGGCAAGAACATCCAAGTGGTGTGCCTACGTTTGACACAGATCGTGTCCCGTGTAACTCGAAAATTTGTTTTTGATCGCTCAACAAATAAGATTTGCACATGTTTAAAACCACTTTCACGACAAAGGAGTTAAAAAATCCTCCTGAGTTTTCGTGGAATGTTTTTTTTTATAAAATAAAAAAGCTCGTTTCCATAATATTTTTTTTTTAAGTTTTACCTTTACGAAAACTCGTTTCCAACAACATACTACATAATAATATATGATTGGTTCAGCGTATATATTTCACCATTATTTTAGAACGAAACTCGGATTGAGGCTGGTTGTACGAGTTAAATTCATACACACGTGTTGACTATTATCGAATTTAATACGCGATTCATTTTTATACAATAAGATTGATAAGAAAACATAATATGATACGGAAGGACCATGTATTGTTATTGAATTAACAACATTAACATTTTGTTAAAACATTTATAATTCTTAAAAAAGAATGCACATTTTAAATTTAAAGAGTCTTCTGATGTCCGTGATAACAGTGAATTTTCCATGCTACGTACCAGATTTTAATATGAGTCGAAAAAGTGCTCGCGTAACTATGCTAAACGTGCTGAACAATCACTAATAAATAATCCGCGTCACTACTGGAAATTCATTAACAGTAGGTAATCGTTCCGACAATGGTATTCGTGCGTGCGTACACGGCAAATAAAGAAGTCGATAAACAATTACTCAAATATTTTATTTCATTTTTTATTAAAAAAAAAAAAAAACTATACACATTTTTTTCTGCATTCAGATCTATTATGACATATCATAATCGCCGCGTAGTGATAAAACGATTGACGCGCACGAGACAGACGAGAAATAAAAATCATAATAATACATCATATTATTATATTATCGTATAAGGCGTGAGCGAAAAAAAAAATCGAGCTATTATATCATAACGTCGACGAGACGGATCGAGTGACGTGACGCGTATATGGTACCGCCGCCGCGGTGACTATGACGTGCCGTAAACTGCAATACGCCGTTATTGTCGTTTTACCCGTGATGATATTTTTATCGTTCTGAGGACGACGTAATATTCGCGTGAGCGATGACAAAATATCATTTTGCTCCACGGTGGTTCCTAAAAAATAATTCGAGAAACTATAAACACGTCTTTTACCTGTATACGTAGCGTTTTGTTTCGACGGGCGAGATCTCTTCGCCCAAAATCGACCTTTTTCTCTTCACCCGTGGCAGTGGCGGAACTACGATCATTAAGGCCTGTGGATACAATTTTTTTTGGAGGCTCTAATTCCCTATATCTGCAATTTAAATCTCTTAACATTGGACTGTTTAATTGTATACAATAAAAAAAATATACATTTATAGTATATTGATAATTAATTGAATTATATTTTCGGAAACAGTTATAATAATATTTTATTTACAATGGAAATGATTTTTTTTCGCTACGGTCTTGAGCAAACGTCTTCACCAATAACGATAAGTTCAATTTTTTAGTGATTTTTAGAGATTTTTCAATGATTTTATTTACTTGAACCGACATTTTTTTTAAAAGTACATACATTTGCTGAGAGGCGCCGAGGACCCTTTAACGACGAGGCCCTCGGAAAATCCCGCCATCAATTATAGGTAGTCCCGCCACAAACCCGTGGTCTCTTTTTGGCCTTTTTCGTCCAAAAATGTTCAAATGAAGACCTGAGGGCAACAACAAGACTTCTCCAATTTATACAATTTTTCAGGAATCACTTTAAACTGTTTTAAAAATTCAATAATAGTTTTAAAAATTAAAAAATATATATTTAGATCCAACGTCAGTACGTATAAGTAGTAGCCAGTGACAAGTTGTTAAATTCAAGTATTTTCGTTCTAAATAATTCTCGTAATAATTATTATGTTCGGACAAACTGTTTGTCGATTCCATTGGGAATTTGGATAAATGTGTATAAACGTTTTATCGCAGGATTTATCATTCGCTGCGCGAATATCACGTGAACAAAAAACGCACCGTAATCTATTGATTTCGCCATTTCACTTACAAAAAAAAAAAAAATTATATACGAGTGTATAACATACTCAAACCGTTGACGCGTGATATTATAATCCACTTTCATCTTAACGCGTAACGATGGAACTTGACCACCGTGATGCAGTAACAAAATATTTTACTAAAACTTGTACGTTTACACACACGCATTACGATAAATTACCAGTATAGGTTAAAAAATATTTCTCTTTCGAGATCTCGGTGCCTACAGTTGCCCACACCGCGATGCCGGTCACGATCCTCGTTGCGGTCATGAAATTTATGTAACGTTAATAGACGTTTAAACTGGTGTACATTATGTACACCAGCGGCATAAACGAGGTGAGGGTGTGGTATTGGAATCTGAATCCACACCGCCCCCCGAATGACAAGAACTAAAAATCGTATGATTCAAATCGTTTATTGTTGGTTATTAATAGTTGATATTCTAAAATATTCCGTTTGGTAGTTGTTGAATATTGATAATATTGCCCGACCTCGTGCACGTTGATGTGATGAATCCGCTGAAAATCAGAAAACGTCCACCTCCGTAGCTAAAATGATCTTCACGTACCCGTGGTCGGATCGAGAAGGAGACTTGACCGGAATTCGACCTCTACTACTATGACGAAAATAATAACTAAAAAAAAATTTCCGATGGGAAAAATCGTAAAACATCATACTATAACAGCACGTTGCTAAAAGTTGTGATTTTATTCGGGTGACGTCGTAATAAATTACACTTTTCGATCTGGTTTCCCAAACTCAGGCGCACTATGTGTTTGACGCGTATCCCCGTACACGAAACGCGACGGTGGCGGGTATTTTCCGGTATTTCGAACGTTTATTTTTCCTATTTCACCTGCATCACTGGAGGTACACGCGTGACCACTTTTATACCACGGTAAACGTTTGTGGAAATGGTGAGAATGTATCTATCGACATAATCAAAAATGCCGTAAAAAAAGTTTTAGCCGAAAATATGTCACACAGAAGTAAACACAAACAAGTATTTTCAATATTTGACGAGGAACAGCTAATATAAAAAAGTTGCTGCTTTAAAAAAAAAAAATGTTCAGACATTTATAATGGCTGAGTACCTCACTGGCGTCACTCGTTGTATCAGTACCCGAAATTCCTGAGCACATTTAATGAAGGATTCGGTATTGAACATAACGCGCGTCAATTTTGAAATATTAAAATACTTTAAATAATTGGGAAAAAATATTTTCCTTTTCGTTGTTTAATGGTTACGTCCAATCGTACATAATATCACAAATATGTGCACGGCAAAACGTTATGTGTGCGATAACCCACCATTATTACCTGTGGTTAAACGTCACATGTTATTTGAAACAGAGTATCACTTAGGTTCGTACCATAGAGTAATGCTATTATCATTACCTACTGTATGGAACGTGCCCAGTTAGTTGTTGTCAGTAAGAGAATAAACCGTGATATTTCCTGATCCGTAGAAAACTGTTCGCTTAGTTCTTAGTGTCCTATATCTTCTGTTTCACCCAAAAGATCTCGAGAATCAAAACTTATATTCGGTCAACAGTGATTCGAGACAGATCTTCTTCTGTAGTCCAAATTATTGCCGAAAAAGAATATTTCTATTAGTATTGATCCAAAAGATAATTTTACACTCGACATTTGTACGAAGCACAATAGCTACATTTATTGTTTGTGATTACGATACGAATTTGTTAATTGTAATTAAATACTGTTATATCTTTAAACGTCTTGTTGAATGTGTTAATAGACGTAAATAGATGCTAATCATTAATGAATGATATCGATGAAAAATTATCGAATCGAAGGAAGAAGTAGCGTAGAATAAAAAGGGGTCGAAAGGGACGTATCAATAAAAATACTGTGAGGCTACAGCCTCCTCCAGAAAATCCAGAAAGCATTTCCACCCTGCGCCCATGGTCGGTGCTTGTACCCGATACCGCAGCGATGTTGGTCGATCCACGTGTACGCATACACGCCGCCGTAAAAATGTGATATTACCGTACTGATCGATCTGTATATCCATCGTACACAGAGCCAGATTAAGGGTCAGAGTCGTCCTGGAGCAATGTATAATTGATAGGAAATTTCTTATCGACAAGTCGTTAAAAACTCAAAGCAGTATAATATGTATTTCATGTAATATTGTATAAATAATATTGTAACAATAAAACAAAACAAAATAAATACATTCGGTACTTTATATTATTACGTAAATAACTATTACAAGTTAAAAACCTTAAATTTTTTATATTTTATTTATACACATACAATAGGCACAGGTATGTATATTTCAACAGAAATAAGACGATAAAAAGCGTAGTCAACGACGTGGCACAGTGAATCGATCAGACAAAACTACACGAGTCGTTTATTTCCAACGGAATTTTACAGAATCGTATGTAAACTGTGAATCTACAGACTGTCTGTAATTAATACCACTATATTCATGGTTATACTATGCCGCCAGTCCATCCTTATAATATTGTATACACACTATTAAGTGCTATAGATTATAATTTCATATTTGAAAAATAAGAAAATATATTATCATAATGAAATTATGTAATTTTTCAATAGCCAACCTTATATTACTCGATTTGAGCATGTACGAATTTGAATAATTAAACATACACACGATATTTAGTATTTGTATGACAAAAGTTATATGCCGTCCCCAAAAATTGTCCGCCCTGGAGCAAAAGCTCCTTTTGCACCTATGTCGATCCGGCTCTGATCGTACACGATATCATTACGTACACTGTGCGTAATATAAATGACGCGATCGAACGTGCGCGGTTACGCAAAACATTTAGCTTACTACAACTCGTATAATAATGATAATATGTACCTATTACCTACGGATAATTACTAAACTGCACTTTTTTTTCACTCTACATTTTTTTTTCACGTTTTAAAACGTTCCGATGTAATAATATATAAAACCGATGTAATTGGTTTGTACGCCGCTTTCAAACGGTCGACATTACGTGCACGCCAGCAGTAGGTACGGCACGTATCGTAAAAACACCACGTCTGAACACCGTAACGTGTGACGTTGTACGCTGTCACAGTTACCTATGCGGTGAAATATTCACCGCGGAAATCTGTCAAGCCGCTACTCTGTAATACGTAAATCTCCACTCTGATCTCAAAATCGACTTTGTTATTCAGACTACAAAAATAGCTTATCAAAATCTTCATTCCGAATAATTATGCTCCCATACTAATCCAAACATAAAACCCATCGCCTCAAATCATATGACAGATAACTCACCCAAGATATTAAACAAAAAATGGTGCGGAAACCTCCATGAATAAATTCCCACCTCCTTCTTCCCAAAAAAAGAAAAAAAATCAAAGTAGGCAGCTCCATTGTGTGCCCTCCTACATCGTGCTATTTCATGTTCTGTATTTTATTACTTTCTCACTATAACTTGTCGAGTATATTTTGTGTAATAGTAAATTTATTTCCAAAAAAATAAAATAAAAACAAAAATCCATTACCGTTGTGGCCGGTAAGTAGTGTGGTGTTAACGATTTCGTAGGATCTAAGAAAATTCGACGAAAGTTTATTTTTCGGTCCATTGTACAGTATACATACGGTACAAACAGTTTTTTTTTTTTTACATAGAACTTATTCATTTCTTAAAGCTATTCTTGAGGTAGAATATACAAAATATTACAATTTCGTTTAGTTTATCAATTTATAATTTAAATTTTAAAAAATTCATGGCTTTTTATAATTTATATTAGGAATTAAAAATTAGAAATCATCAAACAACCAATTTACAATAGATTTTTTTTCTTTGTTATTTAATTAGACTTTTTGAAATATTATGGAATACGATGGATCTGAATAATTCAAAAAAAAGTTTGCCAAACCTCTTTTTTATGTAAACGACTTGGATACCACGAGCTCTATGTTCACGCTTATTGGCATGTTCAAAACTATTTTTTGCTGAAACATTTGAAATGTCGAATCGCTTGTACAGTTACCTGACTGGTTATACGTTTAGTTTCTATAATAAGATGCTGTAGAGTCTTTTGGATTTTTTTCAGACAAATTCTAACCATTTTTTTTTTTTTTTTTGTACTTCTAGATATTTTATAGCATTATCTGCACAACATCTCCAAGTTATTAAACCATATTGAAAAATCGATTCATACATTGCGTTGTATACAGGGCACATAGTTTCTCCTGGTGGGATTTCATTTTTTTTTATTCATTTTAAAAACAACCTTAAACGTACACCCATGTCGTGTAGGTATATGTATATTTCAACGTACATTCCAATCAGTTATTATACCTGAATAATTTATTCTAGTTAACTCCAATTAATTTGTTTGGCAATTACACCGATTTGATTTTATATCAAGACGCATATCACAAGAGTGTATACTGATATCTTTAAATGATTCGTGTTTTATTTGTTTTTTTTTTTTTTAGGAAACGCGGCAAAATAATTTTTCTTTATACTCACTGTCGATTTTAGATTTGACTAATCTGCGATAACGTTTTTCGCTTCACCAGTCGCTTTACTTTTTAACATATGACCAAATGTCGGTTTCATTAAATATTATCGTCGAGTAAACGTCATCGTCGAACCAAGTCTTCTCGGGCTCGGGTTTCGGAGAGGACGACACGAAAAATAAAAAGAACACTAGTCTCCGACTGTTTCGACCGCCATGACCGGCGGTTCGTGTGTCGCATTAATTTTTTGAAAATCACCGTTTGATGACGTTCGAGTGAAATGCAGCAATAACATAAACACGCGGAATCAGCGGTGGTAACGCGATAATCCTGTTTTCGACGCGTCACGTATTCTCGGAATAGTGAGCGGATAGATATGAGCACGCCTACACGCGCACAAACGTTATACATCAGTGTATTATATTTACGTAAATACATTTTGGTCTACTGCAGTTTATTACGTACGTGCGGTAATGTGAACGAAGAATGTTTGCAAACAAACATTCGCGAGGTAGATAAGAAAGGTATTATTTTTTTTTTTTTAAGAAATTATGATTGACGGATACATGACAGTACGTGATTTTAAAACGAAATTCTAATTAAAAAAAGATCACTTCTAAACTATTCTTTGCGAAATGTTTGATTTTTAAAGGTCCAACTCCAAGACTAGAGAGTAGTTTTATCGAATATCAATTGATTATAAAATTATTGGCGATTAGTGTGACTTAATTTAGTAATCAAATAATTGGCTGCATCCGAATTGGTTCCCATACCTAAATATTGGCATCCGAATTGGTTCCCGAGATTTTATGTAGCATACATCCGAATTGGTTCCCGATATTATTTATGCATTCTATTTTCGTAAAATACCTTCGATATGGATTATGACTATGGATTCTCCCGGTCATACAGTTTATCTAATAATTTCTCCTATCTCATATATATTTATATTAATAAAAATAATTGATATTGACTAGATATTGACAATTTGAGTGGCATGGTTAAATATCTAGTTGTTACTTGTTAGTCGTTTCCTGTACGTTACGTGTTATACCTATACTTTTTTTAATATGGAATTTATGTAAAGTGAAAAAAATAAAAACTTGTGGTGTTAGATGGTTTTGAATTTGGATTTCAAAAAAAGTTAGCAGGAGTCAGCATAAGAATAGACAAATTTCAAAAAAATGAAATTATTGTAATACTTACTAGAAAAAAACAATTTTTAACCGTACCTACTAAATGTAGACAGTCCTAAGTCTGTATGAAATGAGAAGGAAAATTGAAATTACTCCCGTAAGAAATCGGGAACCAATTCGGATGAACGCTCCGTAAAAACTCGGGAACCAATTCGGATGTATCTTCCGTAAGAACTCGGGAACCAATTCGGACGTTTCGGAACCAATTCGGACTTAACGAAATAATTGCTTAGACTTAGAACTTTTGATTTTAGATCTACAGCACACGAATACAGCGTTATCGAAGCGTTATTTATACGGTATGGTGAGCACTTGAGTTTTTTTTTTCTTTTTATATTAATAATATATTACCGTAATATTCGAAATCACTTTATAACATAACATACGACGTAATGTCAAACTGGTAGGTCATCTCTGTCGAACGCGTGCCGGCATGTAGACGGCGGCGGCGATAAAATATTATTATGCTTTGCAAATATTACGATGTAACAATACTGATATTTATAATAATAATAATAATAATAATATTTAGATTTATATCGTCAATCGCGTCGGTCTGCGCATACGACACTCGGGGCGTGTTAATAACGACGCATCGTCTCGACGGCCGCAACCCGCCGACTTTATCATAACACTTAGAATAAATAATAATACCTAAACATAATATATACTATTTATATAATATGAAATATATTCCTATAAAATATCAAGTCGTTAACGCGAGCGGTCGTTGTACACGGTACACATAATATTATAATGCCGTGTGATATATTGTGATTTCGCCCACGTCCGCCTACTTGTGTGTGTACACCACATAATTTTACGTTAACGCGTTAATATTTTAATACATTAAATTAAAATACCCGTGTACACCGCGCACGTGAAATGAATCGAAAACTACATAGTGGTATGAACGTACATTGTAAATGGGGGTGGGTGAGGCTAAGCCCTTCTAAAATATCATAGGCCTCTTAAAAAAATAAGACTTCTTGAACCCGCAATCTATTTTATAAACAGGTTTTTTTTTCAAAAATACTTCTGATTTACATAGGTACACCATCAGGGTTATTCAAACATTTTTTTTGTTCTATTTGTTTTTTAGGACTGGACGATGACATTAACGTTTTTTTATATATAATAAATGTGTTTTAAATAATTGATAAATGTACTGATTGAGAAAAAACACTGCTTGAAAACAATCAGAATATTATTCAGCAACGAATGTGGTGCGAAATGGTGCCATGAAGACTGACCTGGATTAACCTGTCAGACTCATCCAATTATATAACAACAACTAAAAACACTCAACCTAAAATTTAGTAAACGCTTAAATCCAAATTCATATGCACCTCTATTTTCGTAAAAACAAAAAGTATCTATCATTACTTTTTAAGATTGTTTTGGTATACGATCATTACGTGTATTGAATTTATGAAGTTACTTTATTCATAGTGAGCTGTCATTAAACCTGACAAATCTCAAACTAAGTAGAAACGGTAACGTAGTCAGAAACGCAAAGACGAGAGAGAAGCCCCTTTGGACCGCTTCGTGTAAAAAAATTCATCCTCGTAAAAATATAATCCTCGTGCATAGAAGAAATTTTTGACGACGTAAACATAAGCTAACATTATATATTATATGGGTGAACATTATTACCATCAACTTAATGTTATTATATCGGAATGATTGCGACCTAAGCGACAATATAACGCTGCGTCGTGCGTACGTGATATATCACACGCCTGGTTCGAGTGCAGTGTATAACAGTGTTTTTCGCGTTGTTATATTAAAACGGATCTTAACATCGCCGTTTATCATCGGGTAGCGAGTGTCGGGCAGGTATAGAGTAAATTAAAATAAATAAAACAGAAAATTACGAGCGCAGTGTGTCGTAATAATATCGTCTCACTGCTGTTGTTTGACGGTTTGCACGTCACGATTTAAAAAAAATTTTTTCCTAGTATTTTTCTATTATATATATTTTTACCTTAATAAAAATATGATTGTTTTAATGAAAAATAATGTAACCAGTAATTTTGTAACTAATTTATAAAAATAAAGATGTATATTTTAAAATAGCTTAAAATTTGTTTAAATATTTTGAAATTGTATTAATTGTAGACCATGATAGTTTAAGTTCCTGAGACTCAGTGGCGGTCATAACTGACTTTTAAGGAGGGGACAGAAATGACAAAAATACAAAAAATTAGTGCCATGATTAATACTTCTTTCAATAAATTATTATAAAAAACACAGACCAGGGGGGGCGATCCAACTGCCCCCCCTTATTACCGCCACTATCCTGAGTAGGTAAAGTCTTGAGCTCCTACAATTAATGCTTTATGAACAATAAAACCAATTTTGTTATTTTATGCATGAATTTACATTCCAAATTAATCTTTTATGTAAGAATGATCAAATGTTGGAGTTGAACTGACATTTAAAGTGTATTTTGTAATGTTTTTTAATGATTGCCTTATATATTTAGCTTCTGTAGATGATAGAGCAGGTTGATGGTTCTGCACTTTTTGTTTTGTCCAAAAGCGTGCCTGTGGTTCAATTTTTCTTTTTAATGTTTCATTGACTGGTTTTTTAAATCTTGTGCCCTTGGATAGTGTTGAAATTATTTTATCACAATGCTTTATGACAAAGTCTTCATCCTCTACATTTAAATTTGAACAATTAAACATACCACACATATTTTCCATTTTATTTTTAATCTCACAGTCTTTTTTATTTATTTTATCTGTATCTGTCTGAATGAAACTATTATCAATTACCAAATCATGTGAATGTGGAACAATGTTTTTTCGCGTTGTTATATTAAAACGGATCTTAACATCGCGGTTTATCATCGGGTAGGTATGGAGTAAATTAAAATAAATAAAACAGAAAATTACGAACGCAGTGTGTCGTCAATAATAATAATAATATCGTCTCACTGCTGCGGTTTGACGGTTTGCACGTCACGATTTTTTAAATTTTTTTTTCCTTTTTTGCTACCCACTACGAAACGTCAATAAACTCGTTTTAATTGTAAACGTGGAAAATAATCGGTTTACCGCCTATTAAGACCACACGGGAGTTTAGGGCAAGACGATAATAATAAGATATTTTACATCCGTCGTTTGAGAAATATTTTCGTAAAACACACTTCGATTTGGCACACAAAGCGTTCATCGCAGTGGAATAGAAATCGACCGTCAGTACAATAGTTAGATTTATCGAATCTGCGTCGTTCAAAAAGTATTGTCGTCATCGTTTATAATTCCGAACAAAATGACATTCAAAGGAAACAATTTTGACAACACAAACAAGATAACACGCGTGCGTTCTGCGTTAGATCTGTTTGACTTGTACGTAATGTTGATTATTTTATTCGTCTCGTCGACGCGTTAAAATGTTGTCATATGTGAGGTCGACCAGCCCCCTCCAAGTTTTTTTCTTATGTTTCACAAATGCTTTGCACGAATTCGCAAGTCTACTTTGGAAATTCGCAAGTATTAATTTTCTATGGTTAATTGTGATAACAAAACTCTATAAGATTGTTCGATTTTATGTGGCCCACTCAAGTCGTCTTAAGACTTCAAGTGTGAAACGGCACCAAACTTAAAGCTTTTAATTTTTGATTCTCTACGGTCAATGTCAAAGTATATAATTTTTTAGAAATAGTATACACTAGCGGTTCAGTATCTAGTCGAGTTCCCAAGACGTTCTTTATTTTCTCTTTCTATATTTTGAAAATCAATTTGAAAAAATGATATAAGTATAATTTTATATAAAGTATAATTTTTACATAAAAAAAAAAATTAAAATGTATATTGAAAACATAAATATATATTGTATAGTGTTCAGTAGACCTACTGAAATAGAATGTACAATAATAAAATACCCTATAAATAGCACACATTAAACATTACGTATTAATTTTGTACAACTTGTTTTATATATTGTTTACCTCCATTCAAGGCACTTTAAAGTCAACATTAAACTTGGGGTACAGATAGACAGACACGTTTATAATTTTTAAGCGAAAAAATCTTTATTGTGTTAATAATAATAAAATTATTCACAAGGTTTTTATAAAAAAAAATCTACCGAAAATTAGAAAAAAAAAGATAAAATATATAAACATTAAACAGTATGTATTACACTCGGAATAATTTGCTCAGAATCTTTCCACTAAAGAAATGACTGTCCACTCCTTTCCAACTTGATCTATCACCGATCAGATTGATTTCACTAACTTTTCAAGTTACGATTCCCAAACAATGTGACTAACGCCGGATTCATGTACTAGTCGAAAAAAAAATGAAATCAACTTTTTTCAACACTAACGTAATAATCCAAATATTTCGTGTCGGAAATATTATTTAAATACGAAAACCTGACTCGGCATAATCCGTTATTAGCGTACCGCCGTCGGCGTGATCGATATAAAATGACGTACCTACGGTTCGCGTGTTTCGCGTTTGAAAATCGACCTAGATCTTTCGGGTGTCATCGTCGTTATAATAATACAGGGTGTGGCATAATGGACTCCCACGTTTCCGAGGTGAATTAAAAAAAAAAAAAACTATACAAGATATGGAATTTTTTTTTATTTATTAAAACTACATTAAATAAGTTTTTTTTTTAAGTTATTTTTTTTTAAATAATGTCGTCTAAATGATTGCCTCGACGAGCAACGCACATATGGAGCCGTTCTCGAAAGTTTTCCATCACTCTCGCCAGTATATCGAGTGGAATACACGCGTCGTGTCGACACTTGCAGTAATCTAATAGCCATGGTCCGAGTGAGGATCGTACGTAACGCAATGATAATTATTGTTCTACGTGGTTCAAACAAACGGTCGACGGTTTGCTGGAGTTATCACAAAGATCTGACATGTGGAATAACTATTGTTCTATTCGTCATTTTTTACTTTTGAATCCATACTTAAGTACTGCTTATACGATAAAAGTTTATTGAAATATTTATTTAATTTTCCGTATAAATTTTACCCAAAGTTGATATTTTTTGATTTTGCTCTACAGTTGAAAAATAATATTAAAACAACCATTACACAAACCATATTTTTAGAAAGATAAAATTTTGGTCGTAAAATATCTTATTTAAGTCACGTCATATTTTATTTACTATGATTTTTCAAACGTTTTGAAAATCACGTCATTCAATAAAATAGTATTTATTGTTCCGAGGACTATTAAATATAAATTATGTATGGACAATATCACAAAGATTCTTAAGAAACTTTAAAACTTTATAGAAAATCAACGGAGAAACCTATATTAGTACTTATTTGAGCACCACCATTTTTCTAAAAATGAGGTACACAAAATTGATATTTGGATTCACCTAAGAAATTATTAAAACTTATTTTTCAGTTTTTAAGTAAGTATACAATCATAATTTTTTTTTAACACAAAAACTGAGCAGTAACTATTTAATTAGTTAAAAGTTACTTTTTTTTATCACTTTTAACTTAATTAGTTAACAAATATTAAAAATTAAAAAATAACTTAGTTATTTGTGTTTATATACAATTTTAGCTTTACTTAGTTATTTTGAGAAAATTTGAATTAATTTGTATACCTACCAATATTTATTTATTTATTTATTTTTTTTTGTTAACAAATTCGAGTATGTACCATCATCAGTTCCTTCTAGTGCTCATATTGAGCGGTTATTCAGTGTAAGTGGCCAGCTGCTAATTGAAAGACGGGGCTCTTTTGCAGACCACGATTTCAACAAAAAAAACTCTTTTATTACAATTGAATAAAATATTTGTATAATTCAATTATTACATTATTTTCATTTACTAATTTTACATAACTTTCTTCGTAGATCAATCTGGTAAATATTAGAATTATTATTTTTGATTGGTTTGATCATTATTAATTGTTTATATTAGATAATTAATAATAATTTATATTTTGGTAAGTACAAAATATTTTTATGGGTGTGGTTAAGTGTTATTTAAACAAAAAAAAAACTTATTAACTTTTAATTTAATGAAGTAATTACTTTCTTGAAAATATGTAACTTAACTTAGTTATAAAAATTATTTTAGATTTTTAATTAACTTTCACTTAGCTTAGTTATTTTGTTTAAAAAATAACTTTACTTTTTTTTTGCCCAGTTTTGATAATAGTATGACGAAATAATATATATATATATATATATATATATATATATATATATATATATATATATATATATATATATATATATAAAAAAAGTTGAAAATATGCAATAAAACAATGTCATCACATATTATATCAGATCTTCGTAATACACCCTGTATATTACGTGAATTAATATGACGGCTCCTGCAGGACGTGTGTACGGTGATGATGACACGCACGCGGCTTAGTAGAAGTATGAAGTTGTAGTGGCATCTTGCGTAAGTCTATATTATTATCCCGAATACAACTCGGCGGACGGTTGATCTTTTTCCGACCGAGTTCGCGGTTACGTGCGGTAGCCGCAAAATCTTACGCGCGGTTGGTTTTTGTTGATATTTCAACGCGTTTTAAACTGCACACGTCGGTCGAACAGTCAATAGAAACTCGTACCCGCGGGTCCACGAGGATTTGTGCAGAAGTCCGTCTAGGTCATTCCGTCATGATGATACCATTACAGCCGATGGTGTTTATGTAAATATGTATATATGGTCACGTCTCACGGGATACGGACGTCACGCGATGTTATGTATGTATTTCTATTGGTCCGGCGACGGACGGACATACTAATTGAAATATAATTACGTCTAAGACTCGTTTGCATCTTTGTTTTGGGAACACTCGACGCGATGCTTTCTAAAGCTACAAATACGACGTGTATTGAGTAGGTACGCATTTTTTCGGAGCATTCTTTGAATAATTTTTAGCGGTTTTTGACTTTAAAATGTTTTTTTTTATACGTTTTTAGAGCATTTCATTGAAATTCAAACATACATAGTACTCAAGTACTTATATTCAGGCCCGTCGCGAGAAATTTTCCGCCTTTCGGCAAACGTTATGCCGCCCCTTTCAATCAAAAGCTAAATATTACAGTATACAATTTTATCACATTATTAATATAATCAATAACATTTTACACATTTAATTTAAAATTATTGTTGTATTTAATACATTTCAAAAAGTTAATACAATATTGTTATTTCCGTAGATTAATAAACATCTTATAGGTACCTATCTATAATGATAAAAATAATAATCTTATAAAGTTATAATATTGATAAAATAGTTAATATAAATATGTACTTCAACTTCAGTTATAATGTTTACAATACGCAGTCCATAAAAGTGTTCTAAACTAAAAATTAACTATCCTTGCTTTTTTAGAAGCAAAATCTTGAATGATGTCTTCGAAATCCAATTCTTGCGCCAATTCGGACTCAATGGATAACAATGCTAACCCGGTTAACCTTTCACTGCTCATGGTTGATCTGAGGTGGTTTTTAATAAGTGTCAACTGGATAATAGATACCACTACCCAAATTGCTCTCATACATCATTATAGTATTGTTTTGAAATGTGATATTCATCTTTCGGATTTACTATTGATTCACAACCACTAAAACAATTTAATAAAACGAATTTTCCATCATAAAAAAATGCCACCCTAGTTTCATTGAAAATGTTTCCGCCCTTAGGCAATGGTCTAACCTGATTATGCTCTAGCGACGGGCCTGCTTATATAATATATTCTTAGATAAAATGTCAGAAGACTTGTCGACGCTTTTTAAGTTTTCTCCTATTTCCTCGGTTGATGTGAAAAGAGATAATTTAATTTTCAAAATACCAGTATTAGCGAAGAATTTATTAAACAGCGGAATGCATATTTTAATTTCTGTTTCAAACTTAGTTTTTTTATTAATTTTTTTGACAGTTACTTATAAAATTTTAACCACATTTCACGTTAGACACGTGTATTTGTTCTTTGAAAACAAAAACATTGAATGTCATGTTATCTTACTTGAGTTTATTTTTGAAAAATTTTTAAATAAAACATTTCGTTACAGAGTTTAAAGGCCATACATGCACATATATTTAGATGCTGTATTGTTCTTTGATATTTTAGGAAACTTAACTTCTAGCCCTAAATGTATAATTAAATCATTACAATCGCACACGAACAAAGAATTATCTCTGAAATTTCATTTAGAGAGAGTTCATCAAAGTCATTTAAAATTTCTTCTGTGGTCAAAATCGTATATAACGTGGTGGCGATATTCGCCTACACGATCGAAACTCATATTCTTTCATATTCTTTTCATGTTTTACATTAATAACAATATATTTATATTACGTACTATAAATGTACAGGAAAAATCTTCATTGCCGTTGTCGTCGTTTTCATAGAATTTTTTTATACTCATAGACCAACCGGTCTGACGATTTCGAGTCACATCCGATAAAAGGGGCACCGGTTATGTTGTGATGGGGCCGGTAAACGGTACAATAAATAATATTGCGTATTTTGTGCAAAAAAAAAGCGACTTTTATAAGCGTCTATAAAAACGAAATATCGCAGCTTATGACATTAATATTATTTTTGAACCTCCATGATTCGAACTAAAAAAAAAAAAAAAACAATAAAAAAAAAAAATCAAACCAAATTCCATCGTCTTTGGAAAATAATTGAAATATTTGACTATTTTGACCATAGATAATATATAATCTATGATTTTGACCGAATTCATGACGACGGAGTGTAAACGTACGGTAGGTACAACATATATTATAACATTATAATATAATATGCTTGCGTGTCCGCCATTGAGTGTCTCGCGCGTCCATCGGTGGCTAGTTGCGATGTTGCCTTCTCCATACCAGCCGGTCAGCGATGAGCGAAGACGCAGCAACGGACACACCGTTATCGGTCCACAGGAGCACGACGTCTGTCTTTTAAACTTTTAAGTCGATCAACCGCAGTCGCACTTCGAGCCGCTATTTACGTGCTGTTTTCCACAGAGTACCTTTTATTTCAGACACCATCGCGAGAATTCGGTTTTTAGATTCTGAGTAAAGCGAAGGATCTTATGGTTTTACAATGACGTTTATTTATTTTTTTTTTTTCTGTAAACACTTTTTCGTATAGAAATCCTTGTCCGAAAGTTCTCGTTCACCGTAAACGAGATTTTCACTGTTCAGATTTTAGGTATTTAGTCATAAATCGAAAAGTATTGAAGCTAGAAACTTGAACATTTTATCCAATATCAAATACATACTTTTTTATATTGGACAACATTTTCAGAACAATTATAGCACTTTTGACTTAAATATAGAACTTTTAATTTACCAAATTGTTTGAAGGTTTTTATGTGATATAATTTTAAATATTTGACAAAAAGTTCTGAAAATTTAATACGACCTTACTCATATACCTACCTAATTATCCTAATAAAAATTCAAAAATCGTGGCTCAGGATTTTTTTTATATACACTTTAATAAATTATTATACGATTTTTTACGATATTGTCTGATTTCTTTTAAGTTTATTTCTAATGAAATATTGAGTATTTTTTAGAAAGTTCTGAAATTTTAATACAAGTTTAATACCTAACCTAACCGAATACTAAAGAAATGAGTCATCATTTCTTTAAAACTTAGTACACTCATCACCAATATCTCGTCCGAGGACCGAAGGGACGAAGGACGAACTTGTACCACCATCATCTCACTTACCAGCTTTTTTACACGTTTACTTCTCACTCATTCATTTGAAACCAAACAAAACCGTTTTTCTCGAAGCTTTTTATTTATTCCCCATTACCGTAGAAACGATAAATATCGATTTTCTATACAAAACGTATCTATGGAAACACCGCTTTATTACGCTTTTTATAGATCTGACTTTGCTTTGCTAAGAATTTAAAATCGATCCCGCATTATTGAATATTACGATGTTCAACTGTTTCCGTTCGTTTTGGGGACCCGTTGGTGCAGAGCGTCGGAGAGGGTTTGTGTCTATACACTGCAGTATACGGCACTATTTCGTACGTATATTAAACAAACGTGACGGAAGTCGTATCGTATACCGAACGGAAATACACGCACGAATTATGATAACAACGCAATGACAATAATTAATAACAACTGTCGTTTTGAGCCGACGTGAAATATCGCATTTCACTTCGCGACCGTCGCGGGCAACCACCCGTGTCCCGGGTCGTCTCACGTACGGGAAACGATCCACTGTATATCTGAGGTGTACACGTCGGTTGTGTTAGCCTGCTGGAACCGGTGGCGAAAATACCGAGTGATGGTGAACTCGGCCCGGTGATACGGAGTGTTTGAAAAGTCTATTGTGGCACGTTTTCTGCCGGAAATATTTTGATGAAAATTATCGATTTACGTGTAAACTATTGGCTCGAGTATGAAAAAAAAAACACAAGGACACATATTTTCGTATCTAATCGTCTATTGCATGGACGGACAACCACCTTCCAGCCCTCGTACTATTTTAATCTCAACCGTGTAACTTTTTAAAGTTTAAAAACTACAGTAAGTATAAAAATCTAAATAACTTTTAAAACGTTTAGTGTTTACGTAAGATATACGGCGAACCTATAAAATTACATTTTTACATTCTTCATTGATAAATTACATAGTATTGATAAATAATTTAATTTAATACACGATGTTTCTTACAAAAATGCAGTTATAAAGTAAAATAAACGATTATCGGTATTTCAAAAAGTTTTGTTTTTCTAATTTCTGTCCTGCTAAATTTTGAAGTTCTTAACATCGACTTTGAAGTAATTTAAAGTTGCCTGGTGCTCATACCTGACCCATAGTATAATTTTGAGAATCATTTAGCATTATTAAAGCGCATTCTATCCAACGAATTATATCATTTTTTAGTTTGATTTTGTTAAGAAATAAAACTGGATACGTAATTTTAAGCTAAGATAATACAATATTATCTCGGTTTGTTTTCGAATTTCTTTCATATTTCAATATTTCATATACCATTTTATTCATTTTTGAAACGCATAAATTCATGTAAAACGAATTTCAGTTTACAAAACGATTTATCAGCAACAAATAATTCAAAATTGATTTTTAGAATCACATTCGGTCCTTCCAAATCGATTAGACTAATGAAAGAACATCGTTCAAGTCCCCACACATACGTATTAACAACACGATATTTAATTAAATACATATATTTTGTCGACGAATAATGGCGGAAAATGTATTACATAACGACAGAGTATAGTTGCAGCAGTGTATAGTGATGATCCGAGCACGTTAATAATGTATGATCTACAAAACTGGGCCAGTTAACATTTTTTATAACTCATTAAGTTAAGTTAATGTAATACTATATAAGTTGAGTGAAGTGACTTATTATGTATTTTTTACCTGATTAAGTTAAATGTAAACTTTTGAAGAAATAACTTAACTTAATTAAAACTTAAAAATATCTAACTGTAAATAAGAATACTTACCTTTTATTTGTAAAGATAAACAGACCAATATTTAACAATAATATTACTTTCACACAGACAGTAGAGTTTATTCAAACAATTTTTACATAATTTACTAATTAATTTATGTTTAATTACTAGCATTATTGATATACAAATTATCTATACCTATATTTTTTTAATTTTTATTTTTATATTTGTTGGCCAGTAAATTGTAAATTTTCAATAAGTTAAACACATGTAACATAGATAAATGGCCTATCTCACCACTGAGAATAACATATTATCGGTGATGATGGAGTACAATTAAAAAATAAGTATGCATTTTAAATATTTTAAAATATTTTGGTATTCCTAGAAAAACTGTGTCATATTTGACTATATAATTCAAAAACATAAATATATATAACATTTTATATAATATACCTAGTAGTAATTAAAAATATATAGATATGAAATGAATATAATATAAATAACAAAAATATTCTATTTATATAATTAATTTACATTAGCTGAAGGTCACTAGTATTATTAAACAACCATATTTTAATTGAGTGTTTGTATATATCATCAGATGAACTCTTAATAATTTGTATCGGTATATCATTCAGTAATCTCATGTCTAATTGAGAAACACATGGACTAGATTTTAATAAACGAATAGTAGGGATTTTTAAATAATTTTTTGCGCGTCTATTATAACATCTAGGTTTTAAATCGATAAAATAAAATTTTTAGGTAAAATATAGGGAATTTCTGTGGAATAATATTGTTGAGTTGTAAAAACTTTGAATTCATTAAATAGTTCCTTAGTGGAATACGTTTTGTGTTTGTTTAAATTTATTTTAATTATACTTTTTTGAGCTCTGAAAATTGTATTGCTTCCTATAATACTTAAGCCTCCCCAAGCTGTTACTCCATATTGTAAAATTGATTGTGTCATGGCAAAGTATAGCAGACGTAGAGCCTGTTTATTTAGGAATTTTCTTGTTTTAATAAACAGTGCAATTTACGTAGTTTATTTATTGTAACATTGATAATAGGTGTATCCCATTTGAGGTGTTGATCAAATGTTATGCCTGAATATTTAATAGACTCCATTTTATTTATAGCATTGCATGAACAGGTATTAGATTTACAGTTTATATCATGCATTTTAATTGATTTTGAATTGGGTTGTTTTTTTTTGTCTATGGTAAAAGTGATGAAATTTGATTTAGCGTAGTTTATTCTTAAATAATGTTTAAGAAACCATGCATTTATCTAGATTAGGTCCGTTTCTGCTTTAAAATGAGTTTCGGCCCAGCCATCCCCTGATATAAGAATGGCGGTATCGTCTAAGGTTAGGTTAACTTAGGTTAGCTAACCTAACCGTGAAAATTTAAATGATCAAGTGAATGACATAAATAATATTATATAAGATAGGTGATAACACCGTTCCTTGAGGAGCCCCTGATGTAATTAAAATTTCCTCACTAAGTGTGTTGTGACTCTATCTTGATGTTTTCTATTATTCCGATACGATTCTAGTAATTTCAGTGGTTTATTAATTATACCCATAGATTGAAGTATTTTTTATTATTGTCAAAGTTCCTATAAATATTATATAGACGATATCTACTCAAAATATGACGATGTCGACAATAAAATGAAATAACTAAAAACATCGTTTAAAAAAGTTACTCTTTTAAGAGAAAAAATGGGGAAAATTTAACTTGATATTGATGTAACTGTATACAATAAACGTGAAGTTTTATGTCGATGTAAAAATACGTAACATATAAAGTCAAACGTTTACTTGAAAAAGAAAGTAACACAAAATGAAATTTGATAAAAAATATCAACTTATTTAAACGTTAAACTCGTCAATGCCCAACTTTGGACCGACCTTGGTGGCCGAGCGAGTGCAGTGTAACATAAGTAGCAGCAATAAAAATTTCCGTACGTGACAATACCATGGCTCGTAAACAACGACGGGCCGCGATCGTCGTCGCGAGATCGTTAATGATCGACGAGAACGCGCGTGCCGACGACGTACACGCCGTGAAAACCAATTAGAGACGGTTCTATTTTCGGGAGTCGCCGTTCAATTAGTTCTCTCCGCGTCGATGGTCCTCCACGTACGTATCTCCCGCGGGAGCCGCGCAAAAGCATCTGCGACGGCCGCGTCCCCGCCGAGGGCCGTCCGAGATTTATGGACCCGACACGGCGGCGGTGTGTCGGCCGTTTCCGTGGCTCCCCGCGCCGAGTCTAAAAATGTCCTTTAGTTCATTACGCCACGCGATTTATGGCCGCGATCGTTTTTCCTGCGACTCGGTCGCGTTTATCACGAATGACGACCGCACGCGCGCCACGGTTACCGGTGTCGTGACCGCTAGCATACCGCAGTGACCGCGCACGTCTGCAGCGCAGAATCACGTAGGTGCGTATGCGGTCACGTAGGCGTGCGTGGATCTGAATTCCCGGGGGGAAGAAGGGTTAAATGTTTTCGGGCTCTTTTTTTTTTTTTTACTTTGAACCTCTATGAATAGAAGAAAAAAATATAGAAGAATAAATTATAACGTTCACGGAGGAATAGTTCACTTTGATTTCGCTGTTTAATATTCAAAATACATAAACGATAAATGATAAATAATAACGCGCGCCTTTTACTCTCTATTAATGGAACTCGTCAAAATGACTGAATCCACATAGACGTTTGACACCGTTTCTTGTTATATCATGTAATGTAGAATATTAGCGACTCTGTGAACGATCTATGGTCTTAGAGCTTTTTAATTGACTTTTAGCGATACTTGATTTCGAGTACACTCACTTGCTCTGGACTTATATTTTACGGCCCCGATTACCACATTTCAGAAGATACCCGAGCTCACCCGAATCCCTCCCCCATGCGTTCGCTTATATGTACGGGTGATCTCAGGGTGCAAGTTGTGATTCGAAAAATTAAGGGGGTGGTTGTGGTCGCTCGCAATCCCCAGTTCGATTTGATCGAGTCGATACGACACGATATTATTATGTTGAGGCACGTTCCTAGAAGACAGTTTTGAAGCAGAGCGTGTTTTTCTAATGTCAATATAAAATAACTAAATCACATAAAATACATTGACTGTCGGTATTTGACAGCAGAAGTTAAACACCGAGAAGAAATTTAAAAACGATTGTGCAATACGAAAACCGAAGTTTGAATCGTTTAAAAGGTTGAAATTAATAGGCTTTCCGATCGAAACAAACTCACAATAACCGTGGTAAATGATACAAGTTATACTATATATTATATGTGATATTACGTGAAACAATTTCAAACTGATTACGTTTTAAGACGAATAAAAAAAAGTATGAAATTCCAAATTTTCGACGTCATAGAATGGAAATACATACCCCATGTCTTGTAAAAAATAGGATTATTAGTTTTTACATCCTTCACGGACGTCAATAGTTTTTTAGAAAATATTCAACGAATTCATATTAATAACAATTAAATTGCCCGCAAGTACTCAGCTGTGAGAATCTCGAAAATTCTAAAAGGGGTAGATAGGTCAGTAAAATATACATTAATATTAGCACGTGATGGTGAATTTCAATGACGTTTATAGGCATTATAAATCAAAGAGACCGAACGTCACATAAAGATTAACAGCAATTGGAACGGTATCAATTTTTCTGTTCTCAAAATATCGATGACGTTTTCCACAATTGGGTTTCGTTTAGATTAAAAATTTTAATTTAACGTCGAAATGAAAACGGAAAAAAATCAACGTTAATTCAACTAAAGCGATTTCAATTTTGATCAGACCAGTGTTTTGGATTTCAAATTATTTAAAGATTGTCATCAAAAAATCTTGCACACGTAATGGATTATAATGTTTTGTGGTCGAACAAACACAAACGTGCGAATCGATGTAATCGAAAACGTAAGAAAAAAAATCATGTGACAAAAAGCTCTTACCTTTTCTGTACAAGGACGTGTTCTTTGTCGTCGGCGAAGTGCCATAAGATTTATACGATAAGACAATGTCTATCCTGGTTAGAATTTTTGAAAAAATCAGTAACGACATTTAATTATAAAATAGCGAATTCAGAATAAAACGTGTCAATTGAAAATCTCGATTTGTTTTGGGTGCTTTAAAAATGTTTATTGTTTTTTTTTGTTTTGTTGCTCGGCTTAGCTTATTGACTGCCGGTCGGCGTGTTTTCCAATATAGTATAACGTATACGCATGGTACACGAAAATAAACACCCAGATCCCTGTGGTCCATATGTCTGGTTACGGTTCTTGGTTTTTCATGCGGTAGCGGTTTGGCGCGGGCGCACGGGAATCGTGGAACACGCGGTGGCGTTGGAGTATAACGATTATAACAATTATCGCGAGACGCGTCTCGAGCTTATCGGTAAGTCATTATTTTTGGTTTTGAACTCAACCGTATCGACTCGCGTCGTCTACCCGTTCGTTTTCAAAGGGCCGACCGCCGACCAAACGAGACCGCGATAAACAACGTCGTCCGGGAGGTCGTCTCCGTCGAAGAAAAACAGCCGAGTCGTCCGTTCGTGTATACTTAGCAATAATATATTGAAATATCCGCGTGGTATGAATGTCACTTGCTTTCCTGCGGTCGCTGTGTCCGCAGGGACAACTACGATAACGACAACGACGACCACTGATGGAAATCGAAGGTTGTTTGAAGGGACTAAGTCCCCAAAAAGTTTAAAGTAGAAATCTTAGCCCCCTATTCGATATAAAGTACTAAAAAATATTAAGTTTATATTCAATGGATTTTTTTTTTAATATAAACCTATACGTTATATATAATAGTGTTTAGATCATGGATGGCCAAACTGCGGCTCGCGTGCCATTTGTGGCACATTTGTTGTTATGGAATGGCACACTAGAGTCAGATAAAATAATACATAATTTTTAAAAATAAGTATTATTAAATTAAATTAAAAAAAACTTCAAAGTTCAACAGTTTTAAAATGCAAATATAAAGAGTCATCTGAGATAATAGAATTTTGGAAATGCCTACCCGAGGAAGATTTTCCAGAATTACATAATGTACCGTTGAAATTGGTTTGCAGATTTGGCTCTACGTCTACATATATATGTGAGAAAGTTTTTCGCGGATGACTTCCTTTAAAAATGAGTATAGAACCAAACTAACAAATTCTCATTTGAAAAATGTAGGTAATGCTTCTACCTTCAACTAAACTTAAACCAAATTATGAAGAGATAATATCCATTAAGCAAATTCAACATACTTAATCATTAAAAAAAACATTGCAATTGAACTGTAATAAAAATAGTACCTATGAAAAAAATCTTAAATTTATATTTATGTAAACTTTGTAAACTGTAAAGAAATAAATATTTTTTAAGGCACATTCTCAATTTTGTATACATTATTTGGCACAATATAAAAAAAGTTTGGCCACCTCTGGTTTAGATATATGTGTTAATAAGTTTTGAATTCATTTTATGAATTTTATTTAAAAAATTCTGTAGTTGATTTTTTTTTTTTTTTGTATGCAAAGCGAAGGTTTTGTACGTACAAGTTCGTACAAGAGTATCTGCCCTTGACGACGTCGATTTCCGCAGGCTGTTGATGTTCTAACGAGCCAGAGCGGCTGAAAACCGTATCGCGGTTAGGAAACATCCACCACGGTCACGATGTTCTCTCGTGGCGTCTGTCGTTTTCATGAAATCACGATTCCGCAGTAGTGACGGGCGTCGTCAAGTCGCTTTTTTCAAATACGACGCGATTAGTACGGTTTTTTCGAACACTCAAGCCACGTGTTTGCATGTGCATAATATTGTAATACGAATTTACAAGTGACGGATGTGTTTGAATGAAAAAAATTAAAATAAATCAATATAAATTTATAAACTTTGAGGATTTAAACACTCAATTATATCACTCGAATGATAAATACTCTGTGTGTACGTGTTGATCATTACATGCTCGCATATTCAGACTAATCGAAGATTTTTTTTTTTTTATCTTTAGGATATTGCATATGACAGCAGTATAAAATTCATTTTGTGCAACAAACATTTCAAAAGTAAAACTTTTACATAGTGTTTTTTCTGTTTTTTCTGTTTTTAAGATGTTTTAAAATAATTTTATTTTTAGTACATATTAACAAAAAATAGTAATAGAATTTTTAAGGTGGAATTTGGTATCTTTAAATTATATCCCGAATAATTTTGTGAACAATAATATTTCGATAACGTATTAATGTAACTGTCGAGCAATCAACGACTATGACTCTAGAATCAAAAATATAGCTCCAGAAACTTTAACTATACTCAACCAATCAATAATATTCATGATATTCTTATAAATTCTGAATGAAAGGAGCAATTCGTTTTACAGTAATGTTTTTTTTTTCTAGAGACAGTTTTTAGTACACTTTACTTTGTTTAAAAATGAATAGACGATGGAAAATAATATAGTGACTTCATATAAACCGAAAATCACATGTAAATGATACTTTGAGGGTTACTTTTACCCTTCTTTCAATAATCTTCCCAGGCATGAGCAAAATCAGAGTTAAAGTGGAAAAATTTGACGTCAAAAACACTTTCATTAAATCGACTTTGGTTCTTAATTTATTGTAGGTAATTGGTCATAATAATTTAAAAGTCATTTTTCACTATTTATTTTTACATACTTTACAAAAGTTTCAAAAAGTGTTGAGATTCAAAGAAACATTGAAAGTATTTAATGTTTTTAAGTTTATCTGAAGTTACGTTTTTAATATTTGATAAAAAGTATAACCATACTCATACACACTAAAGATACTGAAAAAGTTCAAAAATTGTTAGTCAGGATTTTATTTTATAAGCGTTTAGTAAATTACGTACTATACGATTTTACAGAATCGATTTTTTTATGTCGATTTTCAACTTTAAATGTGTATACAAATTATTGGACCATCCAATCGTTATGAATATTCGGGCACAGGTAGAGTGATATGTTTCGAAACTTTTGGTAAAAAAATGTCTTTTATCGTCAAACAAGAAAACTTTCCACAGGTGTGATAGAAAAAATCTACTGACAATTAGGTCAAAAATGGTAGAATGTATATTTACAAACCAAAGTTCAGCTTTGAATTAAATTTATTATTAAAAAAAAAAAAAAGAAAAAAAGAATCGTTAAACTGAAGAAATGATACACCATTTTTTTTTTAAATTAAAATAAATACACTTATCGCTATTATATCCCATGGTTCGAAAGCGTTTTTTTTCGTTTTAGAGTTATGCAATTTTTGAAATGTATATCAAGTTAATTTTTCGTATTCCAAATTATAAATCTAAAGACAAATGTGTACAAAAAACTTTAAAGCACGTTATTCATTGTAATAAAAATAATAATGGTTAGTGTATTTAAATCCTGGTCACAATAATCACTTTTTGAAGTAAAAATGAGTCGTTCAAAATATCCAAATATATTAGTATATTTCAACTCCAAATTCATTGAATAATATAATTTATTAATTTCCTACCAACATGTTATAGATTTTGGATTAGATTTAGAAATTATTGTTTTGTTTTCATAATAGGAACTTTCGATTTTAAATTTTTGAAAGGAGTAACACTACATAACGTGCATTTCCATACGACCTTACTCGCATAGTATTTTGGATTTTTTAAAAATAAATATTTTCATCGTATATTATTTTCGAAGAACCAAAATGTTGTTACACGATTATTAACAATGAATTATTTTCCCGAATAATGAAATCAATTTATTTTTAAATACGTTTTTTTTAGACGATTTCCATTAGTGGCCCGGACTTTTGATGAAAACAACAACAACAACATCCAAAACCGCTGTCTTGGACACAAGACGAGGGTTCGACATCTAATTTCTGCTCTCCGGTTTTTTTTTTCGTGAAAAATAAAATTACGGTCACAAAAAACTCCATTGTTCAAAGTATATTATTAAACAGCGTGCAATTCAATTAAGAAGAAAAAAAAATAATATTCCGAAAAGTCCAAAAGACATTTGACATTGAGCTTTTATTTACCCGCAATAAAACGCATTGCATCACATACATGACATAACGTTACGTGTAACGATTTTTTCACGACAGTTTACAAAGTATTTCTCCACAGCCGACTCGTGTTTTACAGCTAAATTCTGCGAAAACAAAAGGTTCTAAGAGGAAAACAAATTTGCGCGTTATTCTATAATATTTTATGACGGTTTCATGAATAAAAGTGAAAGAAAAAATTTCATATTGTTAGTTCGATGACGTTTTTGTGAAGCGACGTGGCGATGCGCACAGGGCTTTTGGAATCGTTCTTATTATTATTTTATTTATTCGGCTTTCCGTCACGGGTATTAAAAAATACCTGTTAAGGGTTGGTGAGTGAGTATGGTAAGGCTACGAAACACACTAACTAAACTAATTTTAATGAATGAAAGTTATACATGATTTATTATGTCTAACATTATGAATTGTGATAAAGCTATTCGCTAAACCATTGAGTAATATTATAGTCATATGACTAGTTTTACTATATTGCAATAATGCCGTAAGAACTATTGTACCCCTTAGCACGGTCCTGTTGGCAATCTATACATTTTTTACTTTTTACTTGTCGTTATTAAAATTATACACCGACGTGAGGAAAAACAATGAAAGGCATTTGCTCAACCTATTGTGGGTAGGTGGGCGGATAACCTAACCTAACCTAACCTTGCTTTGATGGTATGCTTATAATGCTTTGCAATACCTCTGAAAATTGACTTAGGTGCCACTGATACCGGTGTTGATTGCTGAGTGTTCTATGTGAGAACATTCTTTTGTAGGAGTAAAACCATTTTTTCGGTCAGACCTATTTACCTCAGCAATTCGCTCGATAATCCAACGTGATCTTTTCAATGACAAATTTAAACGTGTGGATACGCCAACCAAGCAAACGCTACGCGGTCGGTGTTAGCAAAATTCTAGACACCGTAAAACCAAGTCCTCGGACATGAGCACACAATCATTGGCTGTATAATTAACTCAATTGACTAGAGGCGCCGACTGATTAACTGTCGATCACGGGCACGGTCCTACGTATTTCGTTGAACTATTTATACATTGCTTTAGAAATAGACGACGGGTATCTATCTATATGATGAGTAATACAGAGTGTCTCCAGATGATTTCACTAATGAAATCACTTTTGTTTTGTTCGATATTATTTCATTTTTGTTTTTTTTTTTTTTTTTTTTTAACTAATACTATACTACGCTGGTGTACCATGCCCTACAACCCGAGAAGATTTTCCCATTCCAATATATTTTGATCTATAGACGTATAACTAAATCTATGTGATAAAAATAACGTAATAAATATGTTTTAAGTGGCGAAACATTTTTGTAGGGTGTTCCTGATTTTTCGATCTGTCATTCCACATTTTATCTTCATATTTTCAATCTTTTATAATATAATTTTATAAATATTGTGTTTGCCATTGGAAAAAAAAACTAAATACATAGAAAATCGCGAAAAAAAATCAGTAAAAGTACAATTATTTGTAATTTTTTTTTTTTCATTCAAACGTAGTTCTAATTTTTATGATCTGAGTATTCACGAAAATAAATTCACTATGCATATTCCTAAACTCTTTTTGATTCTATGCACATTGTACACGTTCCTCGTGTATAAATATAACGTAATATGGCAGTTAAGCTCGAGAAATTCGTTTAAAACGCGTCGTCGTCGTGCGGGTCTATGCGTATCAGAGTTCGGTGCAAAATTAAAACGATTTAATTTTAACTGATCGCTCGTGAAAGGTATAATAAATCATAATCGAAACAACAAATATCGAATTATTTCACTAACAAAAAAAGTTTAATTTATTTTCGGTAACGATCCACATGTATATATACAACGTGACTCGTGCGTCAGATCTATTTGACAAATGCGATTATTTTTATTTTATTCATTATCTTTAACGTTTTTTTCTTATACATAAATTATTGTAGTACGCTGCACTACAACAAAATTCTATTAAAATATTTTTTTGATTTTCGGAACTCAAATTTTCAAAGTTCAAATTTTTTTTTACTATTGAAAAAAATCAAAAAATCCATTTTGTAAACACGATTTTTAGAAAACTTCTGGTTTTAAAATATCTTTTTAAAATTTGGTTCTTAATTCATTATGATTTTTAAACTTTTTTGAAAATACGAATTCAATAATTAAAATTATTTTGCGTTCTACCAAAATTCAGTAAGTGATTTTGATTGATCTTTCCATGATTGATAATGATAATTATGTCAATCAATTTGATTAGAGTAATAGCTACAAGCGATAACAAAAATCTTGGGATAAATTAAATTTCATTCAAGTTTCAATAAAATTTCGTTCATCCATTTAATTAACAATAGTTTACAATTATACGGTCAAATTATGTGGAATAAATATTATCATTAAATTTTTCACACGCTTAAAAAAATTATTAAAAACTAATGAATTAAATTTTATTAAAAATTTAAGCACCAATATTTTTACTAAAAATCCGTTTCGTAAAATACCTATTTTGAATTTTCACCAAATAGCAGAATAAATTTAATAATGTTTAAATTTGAGTTCTAAAAATAAAAAGGATATTTAAATTCGATCGTGTCGAGATTCAAAAAAAAAAAAATAATAATAATAAATTAAAAATAATGAACAAAAAAAAAGTCATTGCATTTGTCAAATATATTTGTCTCTCCTTGTATTTATATTACCGACACTCGTGTGTAGGGTATATTTGTTTTCATCGTGTCGTTAAAATATATTATGCGGGAGGAATGACGACGGGGCGGAGTAAACCTTGAACAAACACAATTTCATGCCATAATTGACGAAAGCACGTCGAGTCCTTTGAGAGAATTTAAAAACCCACCCGCCGTCGACGGTTTCGCGCAGTTCTCGCGTTCAATTTTCCATCGTAGAATCCGATTTCGCACAAAGACGACAATGCGGCAGACGACTTATCAGGGTGAAAAAAAAAACAAGCGTGGACGAACATAATGCGAGATATTTTCGAAAACAGAACAATACCAACGTTGTCGTGAACATGGACGGCGCACGGACGTGTATATACATAATATTATAGACGTATGGTTGAAAATCGCGTATAATTGAAGGAGTGTATCTGATTCCCGCGTCCACCGCCATTGTAATAAGCAATATTTCCGCGGAAACATAATGTATAATAACGTTCCGCGACGGCGAAACCGATCGATGAATATTAATTGGGTTTTGAACGTCGCTTTGTGGGATTAAACGATTCGTCGTATTCCGGACGGGGTTTAATGTTTGAAAATAAAAAAAAAAAAAAAACACCCGAGCCACTCGATTTTCCTCCAGTTATAATTTTATTTGCGATTATTATTATTATTAGTATTATTTTCATCATATAATGATTACGAGTGCGCATAAAATATACAATAAAATCCAACCGGAATCGTATTGCTTAAAAAAAAAAAAAAATAACAAAATATAGAAAACACGTGAAACTCGTCCTTGTCACATACTATCAACGGTAGGGTCGTCTATACCACCACGTCGGTCACTATTATCCGGTCGATACATCATAACGTGATAATTATTAGAACAGTGCGGCGTGTTGGCATATCCTGTTTTTTCGGATTCCAACAATAACGTGACCGAATTTTGCGTGTGATGTACGGAAACGATTCTCGTTCGACAATAATCACCTCATTAAGTACTGACGCAAGTGGCTATTTATTTAGTGGCTGAGGTTTGTGATTTTTATCCCCCCCTCCACACACACACACACACACACACACACACACACACACACACACACACACACACACACACACACACACACACACACACACACACACACACACACACACACACAAGTGAGTGCATGAACGAAACTAAACATACGCACTGAACAAAATATGTATCCAGTGCCTTTGGAGAATTCGCAGTCTCGCTCGAAAAAAACATAATTATTTTGTTTTCACATCAGTGTGTGTTTTTAAAATGAACAGAGAAATCCCGTTTATATATTATGTAAAGTCAAGCATATTATTTTACATTCTGAGTGAAACAAAGGATCTTATGGTTTTTCAATGTTTAATTTTTTTCTGGAGATACTTTTCGTTCAACTTAACTTTGTCCAAAAGTTTTATCCAGCAATTCTATTGATTGGATATCACATATAGATGGTACTTAAGGGTATACTAAACATTCTACGTTATAGTTTTTCCAATCACGAGAAAACAGAAAAAATTGAGTAAATCGGCTAAATTCACCGTAAACGGCACTTTCATTAAATCAATTAAAACTTAAATAATTTCGGTGAAGTAAATTATTTTACGATTTGTACGTAATAAATGGTATTTACGTCAATTTTCAACTTGAAATATTTATCGAAATAAAATGTCCCATACAACTAGTAAACTATAACGTTGAAGCTTTGCTCAGAATTGTTGCAACTTAGTAATGGTCAATCATTTCTTTAAATTTCAATATTCCCATTCCCGCAGACTCGTCCAAAAAGTGAAAAACGCCCCACGGGTCGACGTACGCAATTTTCGAATAATAAACCAATCTTTATTGACAACACTTCACACGTGTGTTCAAATATTCGATCTAGGACAAATGGACGCGGCCGTTTATACGCAGCGGTTTGGAAAAAATCAAATTATTTTACAAATTATAATAAGGGCAAGTTATTAATATAAAATTTCGTATATTACAATACAATCTTATCTAAACAGAAATTATCTGACGTCGATCTGAATCGATGAAACCAACTGCACGCCTCTAAACTTCTTCAATGACATAATATTATTTAGTTGATCGAAAGCAGTAGTTTCGTGTGTTTTTCGTCTTTTCGTTTTTCGTATATATTTTATTACATTATGGCGTTAGTGAAATTTAACCGAAATACATATATCAGTTTTTACAGAAAATATGATAAGCCAAGATCTGATTCTTTTACACAATTTTGGCACTAAAAATATATATTTAAATTATAAATTATATTGTATTGTGTATTAATAATTTATCCTTACTATGATTAACGAATTATTTTTGCGTTCGAATGTCCTCGTGCCCAAACGGCCGCGTCCATTAATTGTCACTGTTCGCAAAATATCGTTCAGAGAACGTGGGGGCATTGTGTTTGGGCCGTTTCGAAGAAAACTTCGATTCTATCTAGTCGTTCTTGTTGTCGGCAAACACGTCCGTTCGCGAAACTCGTTTCTGGCCGTGAACACTACAAAACGGTCATCGTGTCGCGCGTGTATGGCAGTATTATCGTTCTACGCCGTTCTTCGTCGTGTCATTAAGCAATAGTTAATAGCGGATGCGATAGAACGCCGCCGTGGTGCAGAGCGCCCGGCGCGTGTTACGCATGCCCTCGCAGCATCGTTTCGTGTTTTGACGGCACGACGACGGGACGTTTACGGTCCGTCCGAACTCCAATTAGTTAGTCGCAAAACGACGACGACGACGACGACGACGACTCTCTGCGGCTGTGGCTAAAAAAGGAAGAAAAAACCTAAGAAAAATTAAACTACAACCCGTTTCTTTGCCGTCAGTTGGTCTCGCGCGAATACGATTTACCGAGATTTTTTCTCTCCACCCACCCTCCCATCGTTTGAAATCGTCGGCGATTAAATAAATACCAGGACGTGTGTCGGAAAATCGTATCGTTAAAATTTCTCGAGTGACGCAGTCGTAACGCGTGAAACTATTTCATACGATCGATGACCCATATGATTTAAAACTCATATCTCTGAAGCCCGAGATGAAATTTACGACATTTTTTTCTATACTTCCATCGCGATTTTTTCGAATCACTTAATTCATTATACGATTTTAACAATTTTTTTTTTTTACTACAATTGAACTCTTTTAGATAACGCGTGAAACAATGAATGTATCGATTTTTCAATAACAATGTTTTATGTTCTGAATGAAACGAACAATCTCTTGGTTATACGATGTGTTTATTTTTTCTTTATTTTTTTAAATGTGTTTTTTGCTGACAACAGGCACGTCGTAAGATATCATCCGCCCTAAAGCGAAAATTTGAATGCTGCTCTTAAATACTAAATTAAAAAGGTACATTAATTATATTGAAATTAAAAAATGTATGTTAATGTCTCGATTGATAAATTTGAATTTGACATAACTATAAATGAAAATACAACTAAAAAAAAAAAAAAAAAATTGAATAAAAAACGAGTACACATCATTCATATAGGTACTATTTGTTTGAATGTAAATCAACATGAGAAAAATATTTATAATAATTACAATAACATTTTTAAATAATAGTGTGGCATTATAAATTAACTTTTCTTGCCTTTTTGTCGCAAAATCTCGTACTAAATTTTCCAAGTTTAGCATTTGTGCCCATTCTGCTTCAATGGATGAAATTAATAATCCATTTAAACGCACATTACTCATTGTAAATCTTCAACGACTTTTCGTAAGTTTCAGTTTGAAAAAACTTCTTCCAGCAGACGCTACAGTCAGTGGAATCAAAAGAACGGTTCTTAAACCGGTTGCAATATTAAGATAGATTTTCTGAAGTTGATGACTGTAAATATACTCAAGATTTTTTTTTACCTTGAGAAGTATTTTTTGAACATTCAATAATTTAATTTTGCCACCTCGATTTCCTTAAAATATTTTGCCGCCCTAAAGCAACGCATGGCTTGCTTGTACCCTAGCGACGGGCCTGGCTGACAATTTTGGGTTATCATACGCTCTAAAAGTTTCATCCAGCCACTCTATGAGTAAGAATTGCACGTTTGAGTGTAATTTAAAGACGAGTAAACATGTTTTTTTTACAATAGATTCGCTACATATATTCTTACCAACGGTTCAAGTTTCATTTAGATCAACTCAATAAATAGTTTTTTACACACATCAAGAATTACCTCTCAAATAACTTTATACGAAATATGTCACATTTATTCAATTTTATTGTATAATATTTGTAACTTTTGGTAATAAGATCTAACATTTTTTGGTTCAACCTTCTTAACAAGTAGTCTCAGTTATATTTGAATTTCAAAAATATCGGTGGAGTAATTTTTTTTTTGTTTTTTTACACGAGTTAGAAGTTTTCAAGTACGGTGAAATTTAATATTTTCACGGATATTGTCAAATCAATGAAAATTTTTCCTGTTATTATTCTAAAACTTTTTTTACTTGAAATTTAGAAATCGCATAAAAATGTTCATCGCATAAGATTTTTATTTTTTCTATTGCTCAACTAGTTGAGATACGAAATGCATTACACGCGAGTGGCTCAGAATCGTTTCCAAAAACAGTGATTTAGGTATCATTTTATACTCAAAACTTAAAATAATAACATGCTATAAGTAATGTTACCCGACGCCATTATCTCGTCCAAGTACCGGAGAATACTCATGGAGCGAAATATGTCTGGATTTTATTTTATTACATATTTTTTCGTAAAAGATAAATTCACGTCGGTCAATACTGTGTGAAACGTGAGAATTTCGTTGCGGTGTCGCTCACTGCAGTGTCGCGGCGTTCCATATCGTTATACGTTTCGTCGGAATTTAAAACGTCGGTACCACCGCGTGACAATTAAAAAACGAAATCGATTAGTTTTTCATCGTGGTGCACGTCTTATTATTAGAACGAGTTCGACGCACGTGACGTTAAATTTTTTTTCATCTAAAGCACAACGACTATTATATTATTATACTGAGGTCATATACGCAAGGCTATGACAGCGAATCGTTATTGAACGTTTGAATTCGAAATTCGATTCGGACCTAAGGCAACCGAACTATGTGATTATTCCAATGCCCGAAAACATGCTCGTAATTTTAGATTTTGAGAAAAGCGAGAGATATATCGGTTATACAACCAAATTCGTTTATAACGATATTCAAGGTACCTAGAGAATCGGGTGATTATATCCGAATTTCTTTACGTCCAAATTAATGAAAAAGTCAATTGTTCTGAAAAATTTATTTACTAAACAGATTTTTAAATTAGTTTTTCATTATATTTAAGACTATGATCAATTATGTAGTGTAGACTTATTAACAACATTGAACGTACTACTCGTATTATTACCTACATACATCATGTTTTTATGGTTATATACAAGTATGAACCTATTGAACCTGCATATTATGTATTATGTCAATAAATTTATTACTTATAAAGACATATTACGAATACATGTATACACAATAATATTGCTATAGGTGATTATAAAAACCAATTATAATCGCAAAAAAAACATGGTTATATCCGGATTATCGTTGTAACCGATATCGTTATACACGACCAAAATTAGTACACGCGAGATACCAAACCAACCAAATACATGACTGAGAATCGTTTTACCCGGGATATCGTTATATACGACATTGTAATAAGCGGATCCAAATGTATTTTACAATAAAACTTTTTTTTTCTAGATCCAGAGATAACGAGGCGCTTTTTGATACTTTTAACTTCTCCAAAAGTTTCATTCAGCGACGTTACAGATCGCAAATGGCATGCAAATAGTACGCTGAGGGTTAATTTTTCTTTTCTCTCAATAGTTCAAAGCATTAGGAAAAACAAATTTGCCACAAATGTGACTTTCACTAAATCGATTTTTATTTATTTAGTCATAAACCTATTAGTAATGTCGTCAGAAACTTGAAACTTTCACGTTACATCAATGAAACATTTTTGCATACTTTACAGACATTTCAGGATAATTTGAAGACTTTTGGGCTTAAGATAAAAACTATAAAAATACCTCGTTTTTAAAAGTTTATTTCTAAGTAAATGTTTAATATTTGGAAAAAGTTTCCGAAAGTTTTACTTAACCATACTTATGCACTTTACTTACAATACTGAAAAATGCCAAATATCGTTGGTAAAGAGTTTTTTTTTTTTTTTTTATAATCGTTTAACATAATTCTTATATGGTTTTTATATCAACTGTTTTAAATAAGTTTTCATCTAAAAATGTGTATAAAAATCGATTGACCCTACCAATTATTATGAAACATCGGGTACAATTAGGTATAGATAAACATATTTCAAATCTTTAAATAAAACAAAATTATCCTTTCCTTAAACAATTATTTTTAAACAAAATAGATAAAAAAAAAATAATAGTGAAAAAATTAATTTTTCACTTTATGGAATATACATTAAATCATATATATATATATATATATATATATATATAGTTTTCGTTGTTCACAAAACCTAACATGCAAAAATATGTAATGATTAAAATATAAAACGACGATGGAACAAGCGGTTTTGATTCGTTTTGTCACTGATACAACGGACCCGTATTGATCGTATGGGAATCGCTAAATGAAACGTCATTGTCAGAAATACAAGTCATAGTTTTTATGAATAGCTTACAGTGTTTATGTATTCATGGGAATGAATCTGATCTCGAAATTCAGAGATCATTTGATCACTTTTAAAACGGTCCTCGTCTGTGGTTCGGATTGGATTTCCGGTATGGAGGTGCCGACGCTTTGATTTCAGCAGAGATCTGAAATACTGTCCATCAACAAGGACCGGCGTGATGGTAAAGTGATACTAGCGGTCGTTTGAGGCACCACAATGACATTTTAAAAGTTATTTTTAGGGATGAGAAATGAATGCTGTTATGACTTTAAAGTTGTCGGGATATTAGTAATATTATGGTGACTTATAATGTTCAGAAGTTCTAAAAACGCATCACTCGTAAAGTGTTTACTCTAGTCATTTCGTTTTCATAGACTCATAGTTATGTGCAAATATTGAAGCAGGGCTTTCTTAAGGCATACGAAAGTGGTATATTTGTATCAGGCGGTGATTTTCTTTCTGTCCTTTAATGTAAAATAAAATCTGTTTATCATCGCCACCAAACAGAGCAACTTAGATCCAAGACGATAATGCTACAGCACTATTGCTACTAAAATTATGTAAGACCACACAGACATTTTGAGTACATTTTATAGGATCATATTATGACTTATAAAGAGAGTGCAAGTTCCTGTCATTAGTTATCGGTAAAACATTTTTTAATGTTTTCTTTTGTTAAATGAAATAATGCACATCAGTTGAATTATTCGTGAAAGTTATTCATTTTTTTTAAATTGTTTTGTTTATTATAGCGGCACAGTCCTTTTCTCGTTCTCGATTTTGCCACATTTTAAGTTTTCGACACTAAAAGCACTTCCAAAAAAATTGTCTGAACCGATTGTTATAAAAACAAAAAATATTATTGTTAGGGCTACGATAAGAGCTATGATAAGGGAATACAAAATTCAGAATTTGAATATAAACTTAATGTCAATGAGTTTGTGAAACAAATATTGCAAGGAAATCAAGAAAATTACTATAATGAGTTCGATAGAGTTGGTTTACACTTATTTTATCGAAGTTCAGTGAATTTTTTTAAATTTTTGTTTTGCTTAAATGATTGTGTTATATACATTAATAAATAATAATTTGATCAAATACTACCTACCTATTATTATGATATGAGTATTATATTAAACATTAAATTATTAATTTTATTTTGTAAGAAATATAATTTGTATCACGTTTTAAGAAAATCAAAAAATACTAACTTGAGGTGCCATTTTACCCCACGCCAACCCTGATCATTAGTGAGGATTGTCCGACATTTAGATAAGTCCGTGTTGAGAGGTGTTTTACAAAGTATATTATTTATGTCAGTGGGTCTCGGCCAGTGGTACTCGAAGACCTCAGTGGTACGTGAAGAAAATTGCGCTGAAAAAAAAAATAAAATATGTATAATAACTGATTATATTTTACGCCGTGTATCAGTTTGATTCACACAAGCGATTCATACACGTTTATTAATCTTTTAAGTAATAAGTACTTGGTTTTACTTTTTATACGATAGGTATAATTACCACATAATCATCACGTTTCTGTAGTAATTCTATATCGAATTAATTTCTCTTTCCAAAATAGTACGTGAAATGTTTTCAAAATATACAAGTGGTACTGAGATGTAAAACCGATTGCGGTCGAGGTTGTGTTATTGTGACTTTTTTTTAAACGTATGCCTACCGTACACGAAGTCGATTAGTGTGCTGACACACATATTTACGTATTTTAATGTGCGTTGACTTCTCGAGTCATCGACAAAAAAAAAGTAAAGAATTTAACGCGTTCGTATGAAAATCGATAATTTTCTAAATAATATATTACAGTTTAAGTACTTCTCGTATTATTATTATTATATAAATTCCAATATAACGGTGTCTCAGCATCGTGCGATTTATGTTATTTTCACTCCGGTGACTTTTTAATTATGATTTCGTTAAACGGAATTTATGGGACATTTTAATTAATATACGTGAAACGGCGAAAAATATATACACAACGCGTTAACGGCGTGTTATAAACTTTTCACCGGGCGCGAACACTTGGTTATTGTATAGCGGCGAAGAGTCGCATTCCGCCCGTGTTTCCAGCGCTACGTTCGTCCAAACTCGTCTACGTCGATGAAAAAACGAATGTGCGTTAAATCTTTGCCGTTTTATTTTTCACGTTAAAAATCGTATTTTGAAAATCAAACGGTTTTTTTGATTTATTCGAACGAGAACGGATCACGGAAAGCCCTCTCATTTCGATGCCGATCGAAACGTTCGACCGTCTAGTTTTGCTTTTGGTATTCAGACCGAATTTTCGGTACAACTATTACCGCTCTTCTCTCGACACCGGACTGCAACAACAAACGCGTCATACATTTAAATATTTAATACGTTTGGGCTAATTTTCATTACTCGTTTTTACGTTATGTAAAATTCCAATGATGAAAACGAAATTCGTACGACCAAATAAAAAAAAATAATTTATAGCCTTACAAATACACGTGCGTTATATTATCGTGTGTATGTATATTGTAAATATACGTACAGGTGTCATTAATAAAATTATATACTTAATGTTTTTTTTATGATTATTATTGTTATATAATTCACATAATTAATTCAAAATATACGTTTTGTCCAAACACCGTAATATAATTATTTATAGCACGCATGTACATAAACTTTAATCCAATTATTAGTATTTCTGGGTATGCTAGTGAGTATACATTTTGTTATGACATAATAATAATAATAATAAAGAGTTCACGTATACGCAAAACGTGAAAGTCAATTATTATTAAAAATACACACAAACACACACACACACACACACATACACACAAACGGCTCATCATCGTAAAATCGAACGATTTTTTTAACGCCCAGCGTGTGCACATACTACGGGTAGACTTTACGACCGTAAAACCACGTCTTGCGCACGAAATTAATCATCAAAGTGTATCTATGTATAGATACGAGAGCAGGTTGAGTAATAATTTCTCGCACTGCGGCTCACGGGGCAATTGATTATTATTATGTACCTAGTCGCGCGTTCGTATTAACAACGTTACGAAACGTGTAATATTATATTTTATGTGAAATTATTATAAAAATCTACTAAAAACTACACCGTAATACGTACGCGTATGACGTGTGTATGGTATTTATAATAAATGTTACATAAAACTGTTGAATAATACACCCATAAACGTAAAAATATACGTAAATAAATAAATTTATTTATGCATGTTTATGTGAATATTATGTCAAGAAAGCCGTCGGAAATTCTCTACACGCCGTGCGATCAAAATATGATCGTCGGGGTGAGTTGTTGCGCAGTGGACAGTGATAGCTAAACACATCGAGACCTAAAGCTAGTGAAAATGGAATTATTATATTAAATGTATGAAATAAAAATACATTCTGTACACAAAGACGAGAATTGTGTCAGTCACCATTTTAAATCATAAAATTCGATGGTTTAAGGCAGCGGTTCTCAACCTGGGGTACGCGTACCCCTAAGGGTACGTGACATGATATCAAGGGGTACGCGAAAAAATCGAGTAATGGCGAAAAAAGTGAAATTTAATGTAACTGAAATAGTTTGCTATTAATGAAATACAGTTTGATAATTTAATAATTGTATACTTATTACAGTACGAATAGTCAATAGTCGTTTAATGTTACACGGTATCGTGCTACTTCGTATAATGTGATATGCACTGCAATGAGCTTAGTGAACTCGTTCCTCGTCGCGATATCCTCGTTTCCTCCGTCGATATTTCCGTTTCTTTGATTTAAACTTCAAACAGGTACAAACCCGATCACGGTTTTACAGAGGAAAAGTGTGTTGTCGTTTATTAATTACACGAACGTGTTTTTAAATCTCTGTTGACATACATTTTTGCTATGTCAGGCCGGAGATTTTAGAGTCACAATAGCGTTTAAGAACGTATTATTGAAAACAGACACAAGAGTTGCCTTTCAAAACGTGTTGGTACTTCTTCGCCATGGAAAAATAAAGGTAAAAATCGGAAATAAAATAAATCGTTGGCGTTTGAATTAAGTATACTTTGATCGACTTCATCTCTATAGAGTACGTGAGTTTTCGAGTTTTATAGATGCACAGTACATGTCGGCCTATAGTAGTTATACTAACTATCGTTAGATTGGATGGGCAAAAGTCCAATGGTTCCCGAGTATTAGCGACCCTGCCATAGAATAGAGTAAACGTAATGATAAAAATGAAATTATAACAAAAGTTTAAAATATGATTTCAACGACGACATGTCATTGCAATACGGATTTATGGTTTTAAAACATCCAACCGGGGAAACGACGTACACGCTCTACAACAAACGATACGTCCTTACAATAAGTACGAGATCCGTGAGATCGTAATATCCCGTCAACTGTCTTGACTCTCGTGAACGAATTAAGTGACGTTTTCTCAAGCAGGAAACCTCGACGGTTCACGGAGAGTGAATGGCCAGGAAATCAAACTAGTAAAATGTGATTTATGTTACGAGAGATTGAAGTCGATAAAAACCCATGTTTGTTCACTCGGGAAACCTTACGAGGTAGTAATTAATTAATTAACTATTCCCACACACCTAGAGTATCATATACGATGCTCGAATGTACGCCGGTCAAACTTGGTATAGTCGGAAAATATAATATAATACACCCGAATGATGCGGTCATGCGTTTAAGGTCAGTTATTTTTGAAATGTATTAACTAAACAAATTTGTACTCAGATAAATTATGCGTGCTGAAAAATATAACTCAGGGGTGGGCCACTGGTTCCCCGCTGTCCGTATTCGACCCACAATCAATTTCTGACTAACTCGCGTTATCTTATTTAAAGAGTTAAAAATAAAAATAACTAGAGAAAATTTCGAAAAAAAAACGTTTGTACATGCAATATATAAAAATGACTTTATTTATTGTGATAAACGCTAGTTGGCAATATATTATGAAATCACACCTCAAAAGGTAAGTGTCCATACTTTTTGTCACAATATAATGTATGCTATAACAATTAATTATAAAACGAGGCTTATACATTACATAATACATACATAGAAAATATGTACTTAATAATATTCATTACATATTATTAAAAACAATTGATTTTAATTTATCAACAGAATGAAAAACGAAATCAAAATTTTTAATTAAGTTACCCGAACGTAAGAGGCGACAAATCGGACTATTATCGTAATAATCATTAAATGAGAGTTAAGGTATTATAAATGGTGGGTTCAATCTTGAATTAAAAGTTGGTACTTTAAAGTTTAATTTGGATAAAATTTCGGGACAGTCAATAGACCCATTCAATACATTACGTAAAAAACATAAATCAAAAACTAGACGTCTTGATTTCAACGACTTAAGACATAAACATGTTGCATCTTCATCACAATTATTAGTTTGCATATTAGTTTTAAATGCACAAAAACGTACAGATCTTCTCTGAATTTTTTCAATTTTGTCAAATAGACGTTGTTGATTCGGGTTCCAAATAACAGTACAATATTCAAGAGAAGATCTTACAAGGGAACAGTAAAATATTTTTAAACAAAGTGGATTATTAAACTCTTTACAAATACGTTTGATAAAACCAATAATTTATAATATCAATAAATATAATCTAATAATCAATGATTTATTATTTAATTACGTTAGTTTTCAAGTAAATGTAAAAATACAAAAACATAATACATATTAATTACACAAATATCAATTAATATATGAAAATAAATGGCGATCATAAGTAACTTGAAAAAGATTTTTTATTTTTTTTTTACTTTTTGGTTCGCTAGATTTTAAAGTTTTAAATATTAGCCTCCCAGTTACTTAAAGTTGCTCCTCTCATCAGGAATATATATAACGCATATAATTTAAAGTTCGTATGAGAATTCATGTGTAGGGGATATAATTAAGCATTTGAAATGTTAATTTTAGGAAATGCTATGACGACTCATCATTATTGATCCCCTCGCAAGCTTCAAGAGATAGATCGATTTTAATGTATTATGATTTTAAATTTATTCAATTGTGAATTTTTTATTTAATTACTAGTTTAATCGGAGTACAAAGGAAAAGGTACAGAATACGGTGCGCGGGTAATCGCGAATAAACCACGTCTCGTACTCGATTCGCACCATACGGACAACGTTACAGCGTTCCCGCAGACTTACTCCGCACGGTCATAAAATTAATAATAATAACAATAATAATAATAAATAATAATAATAATAATATTTATTACGACGTTATGAAACGTGCAATATTTGTACACTGTGACGTATGTGAAATATGATTGACGACGCGAACGCGTCACGCACGCGAATAACACGACACGGCGCGGGTCGTAAAAAAAAATAAAAAATAAAGAACACCCAGTAAAGTATGACTTATTATTATTATAATTATCGTTACGCGTACATACACTTTGTAGTATATTATGAATTGAAAATAAACGAACTCGAGGTGTGCGCCTACGACGACGGCCGGTGAGACTGCACGTCAATTATCATTATTATTATTATTATTATTATTATTATTATTATTATTATTATTATTATTATTATTATTATTATACACGCCGACGTACGCGCGTATTGTACAGACGACGTGCTCGGCAGCTCACCCCTGGCCCTCAACCCCCGAACGCGTTTGTTGTACGTTCTCGCGATTTTTAATTAATAATACCTCCGTCGCTGGCTGGCTGGCTGTCTGGTGTGATATTGTCGAGCTGCCTCCGCAATAAACGTCCTGTGGCGGCGGCGGCGGAGAGACTTCGGGACCGGCCGACCGTTAATCGGGTCGTAAAAATTCCCCACGTTCCCATTATATCGTATTATTATATTATGACGACGACGACGACGAAGACAGGAGAAAAATGAAAATAAATAAATAATGACAAAACGATTTTCGTCTCTATACAGTTTTGTGTTCTCCGCCCGGGATCCCATCGCGCGTCTTGTCGCCCGCGTTTTGCGCTAATTTTCAGACATTCCGCGTAAATCACGGCTTTACACTACCCGTTTATTTACGTACTCACGTGTTCTAACAAGACAAAGCTGTTCGTTTGCCGAAATTGAATTATCAATATCACGTTATTAAGTTCAAGTCGACTTTTGAATCGATTAAAAACAAACAAAAATCAAACAGTGACATGACTGACGCAGAAGTCAACAAATTCTGATCGAACGAAATCTAAAATTTAAAACCCATCACTTACCCTATCGGCGGTGTCTATCGCTGCTTCACTTCGGTTCAGAGTCACTGGCTATAACTATAATATATTAACAATTCTCTACTTGCCTACCAATGATCGATGTAAATAAATTATAAGTATGAATATTGCGAAAAGAGCTTTTGTCACCGACTTCGTGTCTGGGCGGTAAAATATTTTCCAGGGCTCTTGTTTCCAACTGTTTTCGAACAAACTGAATGCGCTGCTCAATCACACTGAAAATCTATCAATGAATATTATGTGAACGTCATCGATCGACTTGATTTTTACAATCGTACGCCTTGGATGTCTAGTGAGGTGTTAACACACTGTTCGTGCGCTTTGCATTTATATATAGAAATAATTATTATTTTCAGCACCAACAGTTTCTAGAAATCAACGCTCCGAGGAGACGGGACGTTTTGTCGGTGTGAAAATAGCGTTTGAGATGTGGACAGACTGTTAAGTCCTATTAAGCCCGCACTAACTGTATAGCTATCAGTAATTTGTAATCAAATGTTTTTGAGTAATCTGCGTCGTTCGATTAGAAAAAAAAAATTCTGTTTTCATTTCACAATAGTAATTTTATTGATTACGAAATCGAAGATTTTATAGTCTCATACCAGTTGCTCGACGTTCAAAACGTGAATACGATCATCGATTTTCTTACCAAATCACACGCATGTGTTTATTTTATAAGGCGCGCTTTACGCTAAGATAATTTCATCTCGGAATTTTCCTCCGCGCGCGAACGGAAACGACGTAGTTCCATTGAACCGCCACAGATAAAAAGGCTCGCGAGTGTACCTTCCGACTTCTGTGCCTCCTCCGAATTTCGGCGTCGAACAGTGCGTTTCCTTCCGTCTTCTGCAATGCGATCACTCGGATCCACTCGTTTCACGAACTGATCTTCCACGAGACGACCGACACTTTGGACACATCTCTCAGCCCACGTCTTGACGGTAGCCGTGCTCGTTCGTACACTTTTCCCGACCCTCGTCTTTGGCTTTATACGTCAGGTGCGATTCTTCCCGCGATTCAAGTCGTTTTCAAGTCTTTTGAATGATTTTCTATTGGTCTTCGCCATCTTGTTCAAACGAACGTTTTGAAATATTGTCGCTTTTCTCGTTTATTATTATTATTATCATTATTCGTTTTTCTTTTTCGCGTCACCACCGCACTGTTAGTATACACCAGCCCGTCAGTGATATTGATCTATACCTCTATAAATAATTACGCGTTCTCGTTTTGCCCCCGGGGCAAGATAATATTACAATACACTCCGTTCACCGCATCTTCGGCACAGACCGTCGCCCGATTCTACGTCTACCTACCACGTGCAACGTGTGTAAAAGGTTAACAAGTAATAATTTCCACGTCGCTATTGTTGCGAGGAGAAAAATTTGAAAAAATACAATAATAATAATAATAATAATAATAATAAAAATAATTCTGTCGAGTCGTGGAAATCCAACGACAAAGGTATTAGAGAAAAAAAGAGAGAGAGAGAGAGAGAGAGAGAGAAGAATACGAGAAACGAAACGTTACAAACGCTGCGGGTGTGGGTAATAGCAGATACTTTTTATTTTGTCGTCGCGACGCACGAGCGGGCGTCACGCAGCTAAGAAACAATAGTTTAGCGGCACGGAGCTTAATATATCATAGCGCGCTGTAGACTGCGTAAAAAACGTAAAAATCGTTGAACATACGATGGGTTTTATATTTTTATATTTTCATTATTGCACGTTCGTCGACTCCACGGCCGGGACCGTGTTGAAAAGAAAAAAAAACGTCTTTCTCGTGAAAAAACATAAAACACGACAAAAAATTGTTTAGCGCGTTTTCGTGTTCCGTGTTGTGCGAAATAAGATGATTCCAAAATTTACCATAATTCGTATCCATTTTCAACCACGCACGTTGTTTTGTGACGAAAAACAGACGTACCGAAAAAATTTCGATCTGACGCACCACACGTTGTGCTAAGATCGCGGGAATCGTACCATACAGCGCAAACGCAAATATTCGAAAACGTATTTATAACTCATGACGTTGTACAGTGAATGTCCCACGAGGACTTACCATGATGTCGTGGATCGGCTCTGTGTTTTAAATAATACCTACGTTATAATACGCGTAAACTTGAATTTCGCTTTTTAAAAGTAACGAGAGTACATTTTCGCCACTGCTTCACTACTCAGTGGCTACACTCTATTACATTGTATTTTTTATAATTTTACGTATAATTTATCGCTTGAAAAAGAAGAATTTAAGTATTTAAAAAATTCAAAAACAAACAAATAAATCATTCGCGTTTGTGATGTTAAAAGTTGTACGTACAAGTTGTCATTTAAGAAAACGTACACCAAACACTAAGCCGAAAGAAAAATAACGAAACGCTTGTTTTATCAAAATATAGTTTTATTTGTGTTTGAATTTCGCACTAGAAATAATTCAAATTTATGCATTATATACGCAGACAAATCACAATACAATTTACACAATTCTCGAGGGACAACCTGCAGTATAACTGCAAAACCGTATCGTCCGTATTGTTTAGTAAACTATCCCGTGTTATTTGAATAAAATCGCGTCCCGTTAAAATACACAGCGTAACACAACACGAATCGTATCCGTTTAAATCACGTCAGAAAAAAAATAATGAAACGCGATCGTGTACGGGTAAACAATAAAAAAAAAAAAAAAACCCATTGATCCCGGTCGGGGACGAGCAAACAATTTTTTGACCATAGATTTTTGATGTATTGATACATATTTATTTAAAATTTGATTACTTCGGTATATCGAAAGAAAAACATCGATTATTTGTTTCACCAGTAACATAGATGTTCTAGAATTATATTGTATTATATATTACCAATGACCGCTACTATCCTTACTATCTAGTATCTAAAAAACTATGAACTTACATATAAGGTATAGTGTTAGTATATTTATTAAATAAACTCCACAACAAATAATTATATATATATATTATTTAAGCTACCAATATAAAATTATTACAGCTTAACAATTATAACTAAAGATACATTAACAAATAACAATACAAGACATACAGTCAGTGATTAAAAAAGTTAACAAACAGAAACCTGAACAATTAATTATAAAACTATTGTTTCGAAATTAAAAATGCTTTTTATTAAATTCGCATTACTTTCGTTATTATATGTAATATTTAAACAGATTATTATTACATAAATATATATATTGGCATTACATTTTAAAATGCAATAACTCGTATATATATATATATATATATATATATTATATATATATATATATATATATTGTTTTTCTTTATTGAAAATGTAACAACTTGAGAATTTTTACTTTTTAGTGTCATCATTATATGGCCATAGAGCAAGGGTTGCCATCCAGTCGATTGCGATCGACTGATCGATTACTTTAGAACCATTGGTCGAGTATAGTAAATCTTATTTTCCCAATATTGACCGATCGCGTTCTGTTGTTTGTAATCTAAATCCATGGTCATCAAAAAAGTTCATTATTTCCATTTGTCAGTCAGTCACATACAACGTGTCGTATATTTTTAATATAATACGATAATATAACGTAACCTAACGAAAACCTCTTTTATCATACGAGTACATGTAAAAGTGCAAATAATATTCCTAAAATCTAAATAAATATTAATCCATCCCTTGAGACATCGAAAGTTTATTGTAACTCACTTGTTGGAAAAAGTTGGTGACCCCTGACATAGAAGCTGACTTTAAAATATGTAACTGATATTATATTATTATTAGTACATATACATTGTGTGCACATAGACATAGATATTTATATAAATTATTTTGTCGTTATCATTGTGACATTACACCAGTATTCTATTGCCAAATGACTGAATATTATTTATGTACTGCTTTAAATTATACAATAGTTACAAATTTGTAATTCAATTACTCTACTACGACTCACAAGAATCCAAACAAATACTATTGATTTCAAAGGGTTAAAATTGTTAAATAATTTGTCGAATTTGAGTCATCTTAAGTTCAAATTATCATTCCATCATAGTGAGACGTATCAAATATGTAATACTACTCGTATATAATTATGACTATTGAAATTTAGAAAAAAATTATTATAAGATTAAACTTTGAAATAACGAGTTTAGAATGAATACCAATGAAAAGTGTAATACAGTTCAAAATTCAAATTGTTTACCATTTCATATTTTTCTAAGCATTTATAGCTCATAAACACGTTTAATACTTGTTCTCATTGACTTAGAACAATTTAAGCAATAATTAGATGATTTGTTCCATACACGTACAGTTTGATAAGTGTTTCAAATTGTATGCAAAAAAAAAAAAAAAAAAAAAAAAAAAACGTAAAAATAATAAATAATATCAATGACATTTGTGGATTAGATTAAGGTAGGTTAAAAAAAGTAGTGTTAAGGAGTATTACAATTTTGCGGAATATTATAAACTCATGCGCGGTAACTGAATATTCGCACACAGTAAATTCATGCGATACGCACATAATTTGACGCGAAGTGTTTGTGTCGAAAACAGAGACGGTTTTAATTTTTCTACTTTGAACACTTATTCTCCGAGTCGCTAGCAACCCTATCGTAAGCCGTGCGTCTTCCAGGCGTAAACCGATATGCATTACCACCCCTGTACCGGTTTAGTAAATATATACAATCGATAAGGGCTTCTCGTCGTCATCGTCGTGGTCGATTAAAAAAAAAAAAAAAAAAAAAAACAAAAACACTCGACTGGCGTTTTCTCACGCCCTCTCCATGACGTAACGTCGTACCGTGTGCGCGCGAACGACCCGAGAGGAATATTTTAGGCAGTATAGTATTTATAAGCATTATAATGTTATAGGCCGCGGACTAAAACAGACGACTCGTTTTGAAAACGTAATGTGTTTATAATTTGACGTGGGCTGTTTCGAACGAAAAGCAAGTGGTGAGGGAGAGCGGGGTAGAACACCACGTGCTGGTCTCGACGTCGAACGGCCGTTATCACTTTCCTCGTCGCCTCGTCGCTCTAACACCGTACCGTTATCGGCAAGAGGCCAGGGCTCGATAATTGTCATAAACACACACACACACACACACACACGCATGCACACACGCACACATGCTCACGTTTTGGCGCTACTACGGCACGACGTTTCTTTGTTTTGACGCACCGTCACACCCTCCCCCTCGCCATAACGACGACCTCCTTACTCGCGTCGTCGGACGCACATGTGTTCTTAAAAACTACCCCCCTGCACGGCGAGCGTTATACATTAGAAGGAGAAAAAAAAATCATATGGGTATTTCTCACGCCAATAATAATTGTCTTGGCGTGGACGGACGCGACGCCAGGTCTTGGTTGTCACCGTGATTGAGCGTTTACCGCGGCTGCTACGCCCACCGTCGATATAACGAACCCTGGAAATCGCTCGTTTCCCCGGACGACTCGTTTCCGACAACAATCGTCGACTCCGGTCCTTCATATATTTGATTTTGCGCGCTGCTCGCATTTGGATCGTAATAATATTATTATGAACTACACGTGTACTGCCGTACAGTGGCGTCATTTCAGTTTTTTCCAGACTAGGGCGATCATTTACTGATAAGCCGACTGAACTTTTTTTTATGCCGACTAAAATGTATTATATAACTGTTCAATTATGTTCATAAGGAGTGAAATAGTATTATTCATAATCTTCATTCGTATTCGTCATAATATTATATTATGACGACTCCGATTATTCGGCTGCATTCAAATAGATTGAATAATATTTATTATTTAATAAATGTTTGTATACAAATCGATAATAATATGAAAATTTCTTTTCTTATGGGTGGAATTGTAACGACTATAATATTTATAGACTAAACTAGTCCACTAAGGTATTAGTCTAAAAATAACGACGTTTTGTACTTAGTACAGTGTACCGATTTAGCATTTGGGTATGTCAATAATATGTGAGTGCCCGTCTCCCGTTATATCAATTTTATCATTTAAATATAGACAATAATATAGTCAATAATTGTATTCATAATTTATTTTCTACAGGTTTAATGGTTTTATTATTATTATTATTATTATTATTATTTTATTATTTTTTTTGTTTATTTTATATTTTTCATATGTACTAACTTGAGAGACTGAGCAGCTAAACACTAGACTGTGGCAAATGTATGAGTTGCCCCCCCCCCCAAATGACGCCACTGCTGCCGTACACGAATCCCGACACACGGCGATTCGCGCATTGATCGCACGCGACACCTTCGATTTTTCGTACGCAGTTCGCATGATCTAAAAAAAAAAACATATTTTTCGTCTCAACTCGACGTCAAATTAATAACGATAACCGTGTTTTTATTTTTTCGTACAGACTGTCTCCGTACTCTAACGTTTCTCCCCGCTGCCATACACGCCTACAGAATCGTATTCGGATATCCAAAAATCGACAAAAACAAAGTTCAAGTTTTGTTTTCAAACAAACCGTGAAAATAGCACATTTTTCATTTGAAAAATTCATATTTTTTCCATACGATAATTTCACAAATTATTTTCATCACCTATACAATCGTACTACACTCATAATAAGTATACCATGTTTACTGATTTAAACCACTGTTAGATACCAACTCGCATTATTTATATACTGTCGTTTGGGGTCAACTCCCGTTTTTGACATCGAACATTGGTCGTCATTATATGTGTATAAGAATTACCCTCCGGGTTTTACTTCAAATTGTATGTAAACCAATTTATGATTCAATGGTTGGAAAAGCTTAATAAAAACATTTGGTTGTTGACAACTTTTTTTGATGAAATAAAATAGAGCATTTGGATTTTCATAAATATTATTGAAAATGTTGGAACCTTTCCTGAAAAAATGTCCCAATTTTAATTTTATACTGTCTGGTTCCTAGTAAAATTGTAGTGGTCCCTCGTAATTGAAAAACCTAACCAAATCGCCTTCGATCAATCCGAGGAGCGACTTAAGTTGAAAAACGGTTCGGTGGGCAACGCAAGTCCTCCGTATTATTTTCCTGTGTGCAACTATAACACGCAGGTTTCTGTCACTGTACATAACGGTTCAAATATACATGATCTTGTATGGGTGTAACAATATAGTTATTATTATTCGTTTACCATTTTTGTCGTAATACGCCACTGTACGCGTGATAATTTATTCTTCCTTAACGACGGGTAATTTTTTCTTTTTTTTTTTACCTTCCCCGTGATGAGACTTATGACGTCGCGACGATTAGTCACGGTCCCAGTGCGTCATCATGTAAAACATACCTACGTATTCATGTCCGAACGTTTGTGTATGTGTGTATGAGTGTGTGTGTGTGTGTGTGTATGAGTGTGTTAAACGACTCTTGTTTTTGAACGGTTTTTATTCGACAGTTGCAATATGACGACGACGGAGCACACCGGTCTCGTGTACGGTTTCTACGTCAGCCAGCTGCCTTTTCCTTGTTCTTCAGTTTTTTTTGTCTACGTCTCTCTCTCTCTCTCTCTCTCTCTCTCTCTCTCTCTCTCTCTCTCTCTCTCTCTCTCTCTCTCTCTTTCTCTCATTCTCTCATTCTCTGTCCCGTTCACTCTTAATTTGTCCTGCCTTCAAATAAAATATTGTAATAAAACGAGGAAATTCCACATGCATAACGACCGGGACGCGGCACCCGCACAGCTGATGATCGTAAAAAAAGGAAAAAAAGGAATAAAAACACCATTTTCATCCTTCTCCACCCGCACTCGAATCGTTTAAAACGTACGGGCGTGTACATGTGTACTACACACATACGCACTCAAGACAAAACGTCACAACGCGTACGCATAAAATCACGCGTAAATTCTGCGGCGAGAAAAACAATAATTACGCGTACGAAATTTTGTTGAACGGACGGATGCGTCGAGGCCGGCGATAAGGTCTTCTGGAAAAAGATCTCACGGGAGCAAATCATCGTGCTCGTTATACGTTGCACACGCGTCAAAACGAAAATCACACCGTACTAAATGTCGCCCCGGCCCCCGTGTCGTGACGACAATACAAGACGTTCGGACGAGTCGTACTTACATATTATAGGTTTCAGTGTTTCTAAAACAACACGAATCGTACCAGCTGCACGGTAGTTGATTATAAACGTATTCCTGCACGCGTTGTGTAAGACGTAATTTTTTTGTTTTTTTTTATGTTACACTATTGAAAAAACGATTTCAGCGGCGGCTGCGCGATGTCATAGTTCATTAAATCTAGTCGTGGTATTTCAATTATTTCATAACAACTACTTCACTTGATTAAAATATGTTATATAACTAATTAAATAAAACGATTCTACTCTCGATTCCCCGAAGCTATTGTTGAGTCAGCGAAAGAATGTTCAGTAAGAAATAAGCGATGACATTTACGTTTTACATATTTCTATTTCATTATGCACTCTACTTAAACATTAAATTTATATATAAATATATTTGATATTATCGCGGGAAATCATTGAGTTATTACACGGTTTAATGAAACGTGCGCTCGAGTACCGCGTTACCGTATGGCCAGATCGACTCAATTACGACTGCTGAGTGCTTCCTCTGAGTGTTTTAGGTGCTAGCTCTTGAAACGGTACGCGTACGAAAGTCTTGGAAGAAGACGTGTTTAATGTTCATTTTTACATAAAATATACTCATTAAATAAATATAAAATAATAATAATAATAATAGTTAAGCGATAAAATGTCTTGCCACTGGTAAACTTCATTCTTCGTATCGGTCGAGTTTACGCATGTGTACTAATTATCCTCGCATTATTTTTAATAGTAAAACACGAATTACAGATAGTATGTTTATTAATAAATGTAAAAAAAAAAAAAAAACGTTATTTAAAACTATATTATCACTGTACGATTATACATACCGATATAAAATAATAAATGACAAATTTATAATACTATGATCGGGCGGACTTTGCCTCACACAGTATACCAATTATTGTAAAAATAATAAAATCAAATTGTCGAGTAATCAATTTACAGCTCCCTTTTTTGCAAAATGTTTGGCCACGCTATTATTTTTTTTAATTTCTTCCGAGTTTATTTAGTTATAGGTTAGTAAATTATTTAGTTAAAGTATTATTTAATTGGTTTAAAACGATCGGAGACGCAAAATGTATCAACGATTTCCATCGTATACAACAGACGTCGTCACGTACCACACGTCGTCACTGCATCATTATCGGGTGTGCATTATTTTATAGATTTTCGGGGTCTGGAATCCGCACGTAAAATGTCTCAAGGGAAAAACCGTATTTAGAGAACGCTGATGGGCCTTAGCAGCTTGACGTGTCGGACGAGTCGTCGTTTTAAATATGAAACCGACGAATGATCGCGTTGTAAGCGACAAAAAGCCTATTGCTCGAACGGAGTTGATTTACTGCAGGCCGATAAATCACGTTTAGCGCCAGAACGGTCGGCAAGCTCATTCGAATCATGTCGGCCAACGTATTTCGCCATTTTTCCGGAAAAGTTTATTAATTAAACTATCGTCTTTGAAAACGAAACGGCAATATCACTGCAGTGCTTTATACCTCTGTGAAAAAACGTACACTTTCAAAACGTTCACGTGTTGCTTTGAAAATCGATTTAATTTTTGTAATTAAAAAAAAAAAAAAATGATCAACAATGGAAAAAATGTTAAATGCGTACAAGCCCGTGTCCTGTACACAATAATGATCTCGAATAAACATAGAATACAATGCGTGTCACGGTACGCGATGAAAATTGTCGTTTTTTTTTCAAATAAAAATACGTACGATTTCTGTTCCGTATAATTTATCACACGCTTGTGTACGAGCGTCAAAAACGTGAAAATCAAACGAATAAACAATGAAAAAGGTTGTTGAAAAAAAGAGAGAGAGAGAGAGAGAGAGAAACGGATTTAAAGGTATTATTTATGGTAGATATAGGCGCGTTTGTGTTTGACGTATCGATCGACGATGAACTGTGACGTACAGACGCGAACGAATTAACACCTCGCGTGACAACAGAGGGATTTTTTTTTTTTCATTTCGACGGGTTTTCGTTTAGGGTCGAATACCCTATTCGCACAGTCTCTGCAGCCCCGTCTCCACCACCGTGGCCGCCACACGCGCCGCCATCACTGCCGACACCTCCACCACAGCTGCGTGGGCCCGACGATAGCCTCGATAAAGGATTTTCGCGACTAACCCGGCGTGTGATTGAAAAAATAAAAAAACAACCGGCTGGTGAAAAAACGGGAAAAGCTTTGTCGACGCCCGTCAGAGCGGGTCACGCGAAACACTACCGGTGCGATCGGTAGTCTACATAGGTTTATCACGACGTATACAGGGTCTTTGAACGTCCAGTAAAAACACCCCCCTACCCTGAGTCGAGTGAAACCCGTCGTTTTCCAAAGGCACGATGGTATCGTCGGGTAAGGGTGCGAGGGTCGAACGACGACGGCACGGACTCGGCGAATGTCACTGTACAGCCGTCGAAGTGGCACGGCGGCCGCCGCGAAAAAAAAACGCTCACCACGAGTCGTATACAGAACGACAAGGGTCGGAGCCGCGTTCGGACCGGCGCGGTGCGGCGTCGTCGTGACGTTTTCGAATATTATTAATCCGTCCGCGTGACGACACGTTCGCCGCATTACTGAGGACACGTATTTATTCATTACGACGCGGAAGGGTGACTACACCCCCGTGAGCTGTATTTTCACCACCCTTGTTCTTTACCTAAAAGGTATTGTTCGAATAAAAAGCGTCGTCTCGTCGTCGGCCCGACGGATAACATAAACAAATAAATAAAACACTGACTTTCCCTGACCGTGTTCTTTACTCGAGTGTAAAATAACTTCATATTATAATATAGAATACTAGCTGAGTTACCCGGCTTCGCCCGGGTACAGTTTTTCGTGCTACCTATTACTACTTTTAGTTTATCAGTTTTAATATTTATGACAGGCTGCTTTTAGATAATATGCTGATCCTAGGTTGCCCATGTATTGTTGTAACAATCAGAAGTCGGCAAAAAAATTACTTGATTTTAATATTTTGAAGACAAATTGTAAGATACAATTCTGATCGACGGAATGTTGAAATAAAATATACCCAAAAAATTATAACTTTCTGTGGTTGAAAAACAAGTTTTACTTATTATTATAATTATTATTACTGTTATTAGTATTGTTCTTATTATTATTAAAAATTGTATTATTAATTATTAAATTATCTTGTTTTTTTGTTAAAAATAGAAGTTTCTAGAAAGTCCAGTGGGTGTCTTCATCACAAAACAAAACTACTGTTCAAATTAATTAATACTCATAGCTTCAGCCGTTCCGGCTAGGTGATTTTTTTAATTTTCACCCTTTATACCCTTTAAACCCCTTTAAGGGTTGCATTTCGAAAAACCCTTTCTTAGCGGGTGTCCACATCACAAAACTAAACTTATGTCCAAATATCATATTCATAGCTACAGCGGTTCGGGCTAGGCGATGATGAATCACCCAGGACAAGTAATTTTATATATAGATGTTACCATCAATGTTAGAAATACGTCGTTTTCGGTATCGGCCGATTAGGCGAAGCCGACGTAACCGAGACGGACAAGACTAGACTAGAAAAGTAGATATCGTTGACTTTTCAGAATTATATCATTTAAATCATAAAACCCGTACGATCGTATACAAATATAATATTATAATGTTATTCATTATCACTAGTCAAACTACTACGGAACCTAGAATAGAATATTATTATTTACTTTTTTTTTTTTTTTTGCGCCGATTGACGAGCACTTCGGTTATTTGTACACTAATTGGTTCTACAACCGACACCCCTCTGACACCCCTGACTCACAGCTACACTGTTGTTCGTGAAGCCCGACAGCTCCTTGAAACACTGTTTCCTTTTCTGTTGCTATTCAGTTAATAACTGTCTTCGAAAACACCGATTTATAGCGTCGACCGAACTTATTGGTCGATTACGGAAATGTTCACCGATTTCCCTGCACATTGACTGATTTGCACCGACATCACTGACGTCATCTACCATAAATATTGGAATACCGACAGTGACGGTAATACATACATTTGCACTTATACCATGGAAAATAGTGTTTGATATAAATCTAATCTCGGCGGAAACAATTTAACAAACTCAAATGAAAACGTGAAGTAAAAAAAAACCGATCAAAATTATTTTATGCATTTTTTTTACATTTTTTAATTTAAAATACAATATTATATCAAAATTCATTATTTACTAAAAAAAAAAAATAAATAAACATTTTAAGGAATAATTTATTATTCAGAAGATTCTTCGTTTTCATCTGTGATATTTTGTTCACCATCTTTAACGATTGTTAAATACTTGTAGTTGTTGCTTGTAAAAAAATTATAACTCGACAAGACCATACTCAATAACAAAAATCATATTATCTAATAATTTTAGGTCAAATTAATGCTCACATTGGTCTTCGTAAAAGTGTATTGTTTAATGTACTATGACAATCAGTGCCGGATTTACCTCTTCAGCCGGCCTAGGCTATTAGGAAATTGCCGTCTCAAAATCATACAATCATTTTTTTAAAGTTTGAGTATCAAGACGTATCGTCCCGCGTCCGCATGCAATGTAAACCTTAAACATAATAATCGATATCGTGAGTTGACGACGACGACAAACGAAAATTGAAAAAAAAAAAATTCCCAGAACAATAGTAACGTCGATTCCTATGACATACTGAAAATAGCTCGTTTGATTAGAGACGTCGTATACGTCATATACGGATCTACGTATATGACCCAATGGTCGACGTGGTCAGGAAAGCGTTAATAAAATAGTAAAATAATTTTTTGTCTGTTTATAGAGACGAAAAAAGTGAAAAAATTTGCCGCCGCCCTAGGCTACAGCCCAGTTAGCCTAATGGTAAATCCGGCACTGATGACAATAGTAATATAATGTTATTATACTTAAAAATATAGCACATACCTTCCTCTGCCATAATCAAAAGAGTTATTTTTCAAATTGCACAATACAAACACAATAGCTTAAATGGACGATTTTAATGAATCAAAGTGCTGTTAACAACGACATTCGGTTTAAACAACAACGCTACGTTCCGACTGACAATGTCATAAGTAGAAAGACTGTGGGAATTTTTTTTTTACCTAGTCTAATCAAGCTGTTATCTAGCTTGAAGAATGATAATGTTGATATAAGTTTCATACTTACTTGATATTTTGACTTTTGAGTAGTTTTATTATACAAATACTCCTATGTGCTGCGGTCCGACTTTCAGGCGACTCGGCACGTCTCTCGGGCCGCGGCAAAAGACCGCTCCGCTCGTTCGTGGTTGCGGACCCGCATAAGTGATGGCCGACACCCGGTCTTGCCGAGGGTCCGTAATAAGTCCGTAGTAAGTTATTTACAAAACAATAAGAATAACAAATATATAAAACACGGAAATTATTCAAATACTACAATATAACATAATTACAAAACAGAAAATTGCCAGCTATATACTATTTTTTTCCTATTTAATGATCCGAAGTGGATATCTTTTTTTATTATAATAGGCATTTGATTAAAAAATTTGAAACGTAGGTAGTCAACAAAATATTGACCAAAAGCTTTCTTAGTGACTTTAACAGGTAGATCATATTATGCTCTGTGTTCTCTAACGTTATTAAAATGTATATTGAAGTTTTGCGAAGAGGCAGTTTTATTAATTATGTACAGTATTGCGATTTTTTTTATAAAGAAACCTTGTTGGCAGTGCACCTAGTATTTTAAAATTTAATTTAGTGAAGCCTTCTAGTGATTTTTAATTTAGTATTATTCTTACTGTGCTATTTTGATTTCGTTGTAAACTTTTGAAATTATTATCTTTTATACCACCCCAAACTAGAAGACCATATTGAATCATTGATTGATTTTTTATATTTTTTTTATTTAAGCTACCAATATAAAATTATCACAGCTTAACAATTACAACTAAAGGTACATTAACAAATAATAATATAAGATATAAAAAAGCCCAATAGAAATACATGCTGACAAAAAAAAAGAAAACAGTCAGTGATTAAAAAAGTTAACAAACAGAAACCTATCATTGATTGATAAAACGCAAAACATGTATTACGTATAGTGTTTATCGGTAATGTGTTTTTAAGTTTAACGAATTTATAAATTATACCACGTAACTATAAATCGCTCTTTTTCTGTCCCAGTTTCCACTAGTTTTAAAACAATTCATTCAATGATTACATACACTAGTTTATCTCTATGAAAAATACATGTAATTTCTATTCGATGTTTTCTTTTAGTTTATCGCACATAGTCAGACGTACTTAATATTTTGACTCGGTGCAATCCGGTGATGATTTTTAATGTCTACTCCTGGCTAAATGTTCATTCGATTACATATTTTTCTATTCATTTGTATGCGTGTCCTAATTATTAAATATGTACATAAGATAGCTATTGATAATATTATATATTGAATAATTATGAATTGAGTATTGACACAAAACATATTTTTTTAACTATTTAAAAAAACTATTATTTCTCAATCCAAAACGTATGTGTATCTTTAAAAAGGTCTCTACTACCGAACGGTTACATATCAAAAATATTGAATACAATGTACGCGCACAGTAATACTCGAATGTATGCGTAATCTAACGGATTTCTCGCCAAAACGAATACACCCACGACGTGAAATCCAGCCGTTCGTACGATATAATAATTTCAGCCAGCGTTTTACTCACTAAACGATTGTTGCGTTTCAAACGCAGGTGGCTGACGACCGGGCATGTGTGTGTGTGTGTGTGTCAATAGCAACCGACGTGACGAATACGAATCGAACGCGACAAATGTTCATTTACAATCCAACGAGCATCCGAAACGGACCAGAGCGTTTCAAACAGTTTGTTAATTGATACATTTATTTTGAATTTTTCGTACATCGCATTCATTACGCGTGCGAAAATGAAGACCAGAAGCGGAAAACTAGGTAAGAAAAGATCGCGTCTCGGCCGTTGTTGACGTCTGTTGTAATTGTTTTTCTGTTTCCCCTGTAAAGTACGCAATACCGTTAAAGCCGCGAAAAAAGCTGTGGCCAAGCCGAAGATCGCCGGGAAAAACGCCGTGTTGCGGCGGCACGCGGGAGCACGGCCAAAACGCATTTCGCCCGTGCCGACCAGGCGCACGTTGCCGCCTCGGGTCGCGGCTGTCAGCCGCAAGTTGCCGCCTCGCGCCACCACTGCCGGCCGCACGATGCCGCCTCGGGCCGCAGCTGTCGGCCGCAAGTTGCCGCCTCGGGCCGCAGCTGCCGGCCGCACGATGCCACCTCGGGCCGCCGCTGCCGGCCGTACGTCGACCGTCTCGGCGATACCCCGTCGGAAGCGATCGCTGTCTTCGGCCGACAGCGACGACTTGTCGCCGCCGCGGGGCGCCAAGCGTCGTCTCCGCGCTCTCCGGTCGCCTTCGCCGGCCGCCGGACCAAGTCGGAAGCGATCGCTGTCGCCGTCTGACAGCGACGACTGGTCGCCGCCGCGGGGCGCCAAGCGTCGTCTCCGCGCTCTCCGGTCGCCTTCGCCGGCCGCCCGACCACGTCGGACGTTGCGCCGTCGACCGCGGACGCCATCGCCGCAGCCGCCGACAACGGCCGCTCGGCCGGCGGTCGGACGCAGTCCGTCGCCGCCGCCGCGGCCGATGGTGCGCATGCCGCCGAGGCTCACTCTCGCGGACCTGGTGCGCATGACGGAAGCAGCGCGCGCGAGACTGCCGGCCCCGGCCCCGAAGCCGCCGCGACAACCGGTGGCCGTGGCCTGCCGCCCGTCCGTCGTCGCGGTCTGCCGCACGCCGAGCCCGGCCGCGAGCGACGGCGACTGTTCGCCGCCCCAGAGCCCGGAATGGTTGCCGCCCGGGGCCCGGCCACGTCGCCGACCGTCGCCTCTCGGCTGCCTGACCCTGTTGCGGCGAGCCCGACAGCCACCGCCGGTCAGACACGACCGGAAACCGGCGGCCGTCAAGCCGAAGCCGCCGAGCGACCACGCCGCCGCCGCGGTCTGGCCGGAGTACCCAGGCGTGCCCGTGGCGCGGGTCGTCCGCCTGGAGTACCCGAAGAGCCCGAGGCCGGTGTGCTCAACGCCACCCGCTACGGCCCTGGCTGCGAACGCAGCTTCCGGTGCGCCGACGACCGTTCTCCAGTCACCGTCGGACGTCGGTAGCGACCTGTCGGCAGGCGTAGCCGGTACGTGGTGGACGCCGCAGAGCGTCCACCCTTGCGTGTCCGTGGCGTCGATTGTGTGCCTCGAGTACCCCGTGAGCCCTTCGCGTGCCACGTGGTAAACTCGGGCGTAAACGCGGTTGTATATTAAATAAAATGTTTTGACAAATTTTAATGTCACACGACTGACTTACATCGGGGAACAGTCGTCGGTGCGTGTCATTAAAATTTGTCAAATCTATTTTATTTAATAAAAATATTTGTTAATTTGTTTATTTGTTGTTAAAATGTGTGTTTATTAATTTTTGGTTAAAATTTGTGTTTTGTAATATTTGTTAAAATTTGTGTTAAATAAAAAAATTGTTGAAAATTGTTGAAATATTTTTTATTTAATAAAAACAAAAAAAAAAAAATTTTAAATTTGTTAAAATGTGTTTGACATTAAAATCAACGTGGAAATTTGTGGTAAAATATAATTTAAGTTGTAAAATCGTGGTGGTTCGATTTCGAATTAAGTTCAATCAAATCGCCGGCAAAAATGACCAAATTCCGATGTCGGCCGTCCCGCCCTGTGTCGGCAGACGTAACTCGGCTAACCGTTGCAGACTCTTCATGTATGGTTTGTCTGGCTTCGTTTCCGCCAATCGTGGATCGTCAATAGCTTATGGAGCCTATGGAGCTTATGGGGTGGCTTTTAAAACCGCCCGGGAGCGCTGGATATAAGGTCCTCGAGACCGGGAAAGCCGCGTTTCCGGAGAGGGAATGTTTTGCATTCTCAAACAAACTCAATAACTGCAGGCATATTTCAAAATATAATTCGGCGTTTTTGACTCAAGTGTGGATCGTTTGATCGAACCAACCCCGACGGAGAACGTCCTCGGTCCCTTCGCAAGTGAAACAATACGACAGTTCCATACGTATTGTCGCTGAATCAATCGTTCGACCTAAACAGTTGAACCTATTATTAAACTATGTCTTTTTTCAAATATAATAAAATAATATATCAATATGTATGTACAAAAGTGATGTGTTAATTTTCATTACCAAATATCCAAATTAACGTCTCTCTAACTAACGAACTAACTAACTAACAAACTAACTAACAAATGAACATTCAATAGAGAAAAACGGCAAAGAACTCGTGGCAATACTCGTAACACTCGTACGTGTTTGAACACCACCCCATCAAATAGGCGAAACTTTTCTATCGTTCGTTTACCACCGGTCGCTTTGGTCGTATTGCCTTAGCGTGACTTTTGAGACGTTACTACCCGGATGAAATGGGTTATTTGGCAATTGGTTTCTCGTACAAAGAGTGAGAAACCCCGTGTCGACACACGCCCCGAAGAGACCGCTGTACGGTACACTAAGCGATCTTTTTTTTTTTTTGGCCACCTCTACGACTCGTGAATAGCTCCAATAGGTCATATTGTACATGACTGTAGACTTCGACTACCCGTACTCGGGAAATTTTGACTTAATACAACTAAAAAAAAGCCGGTAAGACAATGGTGGTGGAAGTTCGTCCATCGTCGCTCCGCTCCTCGGACAAGATTATGGTGATGAGTAGAGATACAGGAGTTGGGTGGGATACACGAGATGTATTGATAGATTAGGCATTATAGGATAGATTAGGACATTATTTTATATTATAAAAAAAAAAAAAACGATTCTGAACGAAGATGAATTGTCAGTGAATAATATGTTTATAGTAAATCGTAATTTAACGCCTGAATTTTTGTAGAAATTACAGTTTCAGACGCCCGTTAACATTTTTTAATTGAACCGATCATGATATTTTTATACTTTTTGCAAAAAAAACTTATGAACACCCTTGTATTAAATTTTCATTTCTTAACTTTGAATAGAAATTTTTATACATTTTCAACTACAAATGTTGTCGATTTTTGAACTTCAACTGCATATAAAAAATAGTCTAGGATATATTATATTTAAATATTGTAATATATTCTATTTTGAAACAAGTATTTTATTTTTCAAGTAGGACGCATTTGCATACGGCTTGGTCAGTGTTGTAAAGTATTTGAGTAAAAGGATTTGGGTAAAAGTATTCAAATACTTTTTGAAGTATTGAATACTTTTTTAAATACATAGCAAATATACATGATTTTGACGAATTTTGTCAATATTAGCACTTATAAACGCTTATAAAAAAATTTTGTGCCTATGTATTTTTATAATTTTTGAATGGGAGTTTGAACAACTTATGTGGACCCTTCTATTAAATTTTCAAGTATTTCGTCCGAGCTACATTTTTTTTATCAACATTTATAAAAAAAAAAATAAAAAAAATCGAATATTTCAAATGCCTATAAATTGATTAAAAATGAGTGAAATCTTTTGAAAATAAAATTATATAAAGAAAATGCCAATATAAACAACTGATAAAATTTTCAAGTTTCTACAACTTATACTTTTTGAAAAAAAAACAAATAGCAAAAATCGTTTGAGGCTAAACCGTTGTTTAACGTGTTTTTGTAAAAATTTAAATTTCAAACACTCATAAAATTTTTTTGTCTGAATCCGGTAGAGTTTTTTTTGCAGATAATTGAAGAAAAACTAATGAAAAACCTTGTACCAAATTTTCAAAACTTAGTTATAAAAGAAAAAAATTTTACGATTTTTCAACAACAAAATTATTTGCAAATTTTCGCAATTTTTACATATTTCGTATAAATTGGAACTTTGAGCACTTATAAAAAAAAATTGTGACTTACGATTTTGGATTTTTTTTTATCAGTTATGGAACAACTTATAAGAAACCTTGTATTAAATTTTCAAGATTTTCTGGCAAAAAGAAAAAATTTTATCGTTATTTAAAAAAAAAATACTTAAAAAAATTGAAAATTTCAATTGTCTATAATTAGCTCAATAAAAGTCAAAATACTTTGAACAGTTACTGAAATTAATTTGTCTTCTTTTCTATTTCATAATTTATCAATACGATCAATACTATTCTAAAGGTATCAATACGTAATTAATCACTTTAGGTTATTGTAAATTTTAATCATATAATATTTTAGTCATAAAATACGAATATTAACAATTCAAAAAATGACGTGCGTGTTATTAATCTTATCCTGAGTAAACTTTTGTGACGATCATTGTGTACCTAACTTCATAAATATTTATGATACGATAAGTGATTAACCGTTTTTATTTATTTTTTTTGGCCAATTAATTATCATATTATCTTATGTTTATGTAAATATTATAATCTGTAGACATTTATTGATCCAACTTTAGTTTATTTGACCAGAAACAAACGTATTTAATCATATTGGGTCTACCTTTGTGTTTTATATAGCTTATAAAGTTTTCTACTGGATTATTAAATTATTTGAGTTGATAATATTGACTTTAAGGCTAAATTCCCTTGCCGAGTAAACTGAATCTGGATTAGTAATATTTATGCAGATCAGAACATTTACTCAGTTTCTACTTAATATCAAATCTTTCGGAATTATTATTTTAAAGTTTTTTTTTTTCTCTTGGCTTTTTTTTCCCACGCATAATCGGTAAAGTTTTTTTGTGTTGGGATATCAGTGACTTCTTTAAACCATCAAAAGCATTAACGGCACAGAGCATAATATCGTAAAACGCATTTTATTTAGATTTTATGGTAATTTATTCATTCGGCTTTTATTTCTCATAACCATATCATAATTTACAAACACATATTTGCTTTTAACAACGACTCAAAATCCGATTGGTATCGATCCGCTACACACGTCATGTGACGTTTTGATTTAGAGTGGCGCGCGTATTAAGTAACGTGAGCTATCCGATATTCTCGGAGTATCGTCTGTTAATCTAGTTAATTACCGTGACTCGTCGAGAGCACCCGTTATAGAATTACACAGAATCGTCTCTAGTCTCGAATGTGGGTGCCTTCGAAAATTATTGTCTATACGTAAATTGTTAATACATTTCAATAGAATACCTCATATAGGGTAGAGAAAATGTAGCATTTGTATATCTGTTTTGCACGGTTACAAAAATGACAGAGTACGAAACAAATACGTTTTATGCATTTACAAAGCTGTTTTTGAAAATTTATTTTGCAATACATATTTTGAGTACTTTTTGTTTTTAGGGCGTATATTACATTTTCATACGCAATTTAATACTGTTTGAGACATATTTAAACTTAATTCAATTTTTTTCCATATCGACGTTTTTTATTTCCAACAATAAAATCAAAACGTTTGGATAAAAAATATTTTTACTTTTAATTTTTGTCGTCTGATATTGTTCTTGACTGTCCGTGGGCACTGGGCATACATATTTCCTAGAAGCGTTTGAGAATCAACAATAAGGCAATAATATTTATTCGCTGTAATTTTATTAATAGATTCATAATCGATATCGATATAACATTAGTGTTTGCATATTGAGTGTTTTTTAGAGCTACAAGTCCTCTGCTCTACTTATATATAATGCTTCGAAACAATTAACTTGGTAAAAAAATGTTTTTTCACCAATAAGCTCATCACGTGATATGTGATATCCTTATCTATGATCTGAGTTTCATAAAAATTAACCAAATGAGTTATTTTTTTATACGTGTTCGATATTACGAGTTCAGCTCAAATTACTCGTATAACGTGAAATGTATTCTCTTATTTTATATCGTTTGTAATTTTCGGTTATGAGATTTGAATGTTATAGACAATTCAGCTTTTTTAATGTGTAGCCCTAGCAAGTTATACTTTCATATTAATCTGGTGTTATTTTTACGATTATTCTTAAATCGACTTCGTTTATTCTTGTTGTTATTTCGGTACAAGTTTGCTTGAAAATTGCACCAGTTGCCCAAAATAGGTTTTTGTTTTTTTTTTTTCGAAAATTAATCCGATTGATACTAAACTTATCACGTGAGATTCACTTAGAATTATTTACCAAAAACAACGACTTATCATTGGTTTCAAATTTTAAAAAATGCCATCGTCAGGGAACGGATATTTATGCACTTACCATATTTTTTCATGGCATCTAAATTAATGTAGGGTTTCATTAGTTAGAGGATTCAAATTATCAATTTATTTTTACACATTTTTGAATATTTATTCGATTTTACCTAGTTTGATCATATTTTTATATTTATCATGGTTTTAATGCTTTTTTGTGGTTTTCCATATTATAGTACGTCAATCAAACTTCTGTTTAGTGAATACAATGACCGGCTTAGAAAAATATAAAACCGTCTAATTGACTGATTCTGTTTTAATAGTCGAAGAAGTAAAAATCAAATTTTTTCAAGCTCTATCACATATAGGAAAATCTATAAAACATACATAAAGTTCTGTGTTTGATAAAAATCAAGGACTGAAGATACTGAATACAATTTAAAATATTACACGAGGATAAAATCACACTATTTAATACTTTGAAGAAAAAATAACAACATCATACATACCATATTTCGAATATACTCCTGTCTCGTATACAATCTTAGAAAAGAGGTTTTCTAAATACAAAATAATGTTGTCGGATAACAGAAGAACATTTACTTTGAAATTCAAAAAAAAAAAAAAATTGATTGTCCAATGCAATGTCAAATTCCTGGGTAAGTTTTCAAAACGTGTAATACTGTGCTTGTTTCTAACATAAGCTTATGTGTATACCTTTTAAGGTTAACGGACAATTCAGGAACAATTGACAAAGTTCAAATTAAATTTTTTTTTTATATCTCATGGTTCTAATATTTCATATACACTAAAATTTTACTTCAGAATACGATGTCCCCTCCACTGAGATTATTTTAAACTTTATTCTCCGTTCGGATCTGAGAATTTAAAATATTGGTTTTTATACCAACTGATTTCCGTATAGTTTAAAAATTTGTAAAAGTCATGTCACGGTAATTAAAAATAGTATGCTTAAGCATATTAATGTAAACCTTAAAATGAATCGTTTTGTTATAATTATTATTATTATTATTTGTTTTTTTGCGAAATATTTAATGAGCTCAACAACTTTTTTTCGGTTATTCAATTTACTTTTATACATTATAGTTTTCATTGATAAAATAAAGTTTAAATAAATAAATTAAATCTGTGTTGATAAATAAAATAATGCTATGGTAAATAAACGAATAATTCAGTATTAATTTGACTGTCGTGAATTGATATTGATGCATATTTTAACTAAATTTAAACATATTTTTATTCTTTATAGTACAATAAGTGCATGCATGTTTTTCAATATTTTCGAGCATAAACATCCGTTCTTTAATCATCACGCTACTATTATATAGAACTATATGTATCGTTTACCAAACGTAATAACGGCTCATCTAAAATCAACCCAACTCCATTATCCTGTTCAAGGACTGAAAGGACGACGATTGAACTCCCATCGCCATCACCACGTCAGTGGTTTTATATTATTTTGACACTCTGCTAAAATACTTCTATATTATGTTGCGTTCACGGATCATACAATCACACTTAGTCCAAAGACCGCGCGTTGTTCGTACGTATACGATTCGCAGCGTCTTATTTGCGAACGGTCGATTTTCATCGCTGACGTTTTATTTGTTCGGGGCGCAAACGACGCGAATTCGACGGTTTACGTTAAGTCACAATTGGACCCGGCATCATCCATCCACCTCGGCAATTAGCTACATCGACCGATCGACTTCCGACAGAAGTTCAACAAGTAATATCCTGCGCTCCGGTACCGTCGGCGTTGTTGTGATACGCACACACACACACGTACACACGCACACACACACACGCACACGCATGAGCACGAATATATAATTATATCGCATCTATCTCTGTTTTGTGTGCACGAAACGCGCGCGTTAAACTTTAAGCGAGTTTATATACGGTGTTGTCGAGATTCAGACCGACGACGTTTGCTTTAATCACACAAACTCAGAACCAATATGTGACTTGGTGTGCCCGAGAACGCCGTTTAATTTGTTTGTCAATTATTATCGCGCTGAAATTTGTGTTGGAGCGTATACTCAGTGAGTATTACTCACCGTAAAGCGACCGTACGATATTACATTATCATAATCACGTAAACCGCCGCCGCTGCCGCCGAACAATGTCGACAGTTAAGGACCATATTATCGGACGGCCGTGTTCACGTGTATCTGTTGGCGCGCGAGAGTTTAAAAATACGTGCTTACGTTATACGTTCTATACGGGCGGAACTCTAATCTGATTTTCCTCTTTTCACTCGAATACCGTTTAGTAGATTCCTCTTTTCACCCGGTTATGATTACGCTATTTTTGCCGTTGGAAATGTTTCAATCCTCGTCTTAAATATTTATACGTTGTACGAGTTGTACTAATGTTTATGGACTTTGATAATCGATTCTAACAATTGATAATCTTTCATGACAACGTAATCTAGTATAATCTCGTGTATCATATTTCATAAAATAACAATGAAATAACATGACATTTATGAAGTTATATGCGATAGTAGCTGGTATTACAGGTAAATAGAAGTTTTATTCATTTTCAGTACGTCGTTCGCTTTCGTGTTATTCGTAAATAGTGTAAGATTTTCATTTTAATTAATTATTATTTCATAAAAATATTTGAGTTCTTAAAAAGTAAACGGGATGAATGAATGGTTACTTACAATAATACGTAATAAAAATAATGCAAAATATAATCTGAAAATACAATAGACCTCAGTCGATTCGGTATGAATTTATTAAATCTTATGGATTTTAATTATTATGCAAATCAACCATTTTTCAAAATTGAATTTTTTTTTAACGATGTCATGACGACAAACACTTATTTATTAAATATTTATGTTCAAACACTTTCTGTTTTAATGAATACAAACACAAATATTTAACATACATACATTGAAGAGTAATTAAAATCACCTCCTTCTAAAGCTGTGGCCGAAAGGAGCGTGATTGTAACTGGGTGAAAAGAAGAACCTACTTTACCGAGTTTTTTCGGACGAGAAGAAGACGTGGTCGAAAAGAGGAAAGTCAAAGTTGGGCGAAAAGAGTACACCACTCCATATACGCTCTATATGCGAGCACTGACGGCGTCGATGGCAATTTCGACGGACGTAAAATGTTTTCTATAACCCGACGTTTTCGTAAACAACTAAGAACTACACTAGGGTCTACTGCTAATAACGTTTTCGACGTCTCGTGTACCGGTGCGACGACACACGTCGTGGATGCTGATGCGGAGCATTCGATTCAACACCATCGAGATCAATAATTATAATCGAGATAATTTTTGGGGAAATACCGTTTTCGCTAAGAGCACGTGTGTTTCTACTATATAGGGGTGATTCACATAATAATAATAACCAAATAAACGCTTCGTCGTTCGAATAATAATATTATACGCACGATAAGTGCGAACGGAAACGAATGCAAATAACGAAGAGCCAATTAATCGGGGTGTAAAAATATCTACCCCTTCCCCCAACATACACACAAACGCACACGCTTACAGTAGTCGAACGTTTATCGATTTATTGTTTTATACAGCTTTGTGGGGAGACAAAATGTTCTGAAATATTGTTGAGCGTGTGTGTGCTCGTCAACGCCGCACTTGAACTTAAGCACATTTATTTTCGCAGTCACGTCGACATTTCTACGCTGCCGCAAATAACATGATGATCTGTCTACGTGGTGGAGTAAAATATGCAAATAAGAGTGTTCGAAGGATTCATTTGATGTTTGTTTATCGATCCTTTTTGTTATACGAATATGGGACTTTCACAAAAAATGCTCTTCATTCTTCTCATTCAAGACCGTGACTAGACCGAAGTTTTGAGGGGAAGGGTGGGCGAGGTTATGGTTATGTCTAATCAGGACTCGCGCTGGATTACTACTCACATTCATACTGAAATAAATGAAAAATTTCGATTTACGATGTTGAAATATTATCTAATCGGAAACATTAAGAAATGTTATTTAGCCGTCCACATATTGCCTTGGCCACACAAAAAAGCGTATTATTATATCAATATCTTAGTATACCACGTTACGTTATTTATTTATTTTTTTTTTTAATATTACATGTATACCTATACATTATCTTTTAGCTGAACTACCGATTACTGACAGATTAAAGTGTAAAAAAAAAGTAATGATTTAAATGAAAATTTGACTTTATTTTCAAGTTAGGTTCTAAGTTACAAACACTTCAAACATTTTAGAATTATTTGAATTGACCGAATTTAAAAAGTGAAAAGCATACAAATCTATTAATGCACCCGTTTAGAAAAATATTAAATGAAAAATAATCTGAAGTCTGTAGGTAGTTACATCAATTTTCACTTGTAAAAAAAAATTGATATTTAAATACAAATTTGGAAGTTTAATTTAATAATTATTTTTTATTTATTAAATTGTATAAATTTAGGTAAACAAGAATTATTTACAGTTAGATTTTTAATACGTGAACACTGAATATTAGTACATTCAATTTACAAATAACTTAGTAAATTCAACTTTTTGATATCGATAATAATTGATCTAATGTAACTGAACGTACAAAAGTAATATTCATTAATTTGGCCATAGAAAATTGATGCGATGATAGTGAGGAAATAATTTTCCATAGATACTCTTGCATAATATAACCATATTCATACACTATCTGTGCATTAATATTTTTAAATTTGTTTTATGGTTAATTTCTATGTTCATGAAAATAATATTAATTCGCTGGAATGCCCGTCTAGTTGTAACATTATTACAAAATAAAAATTATATCCTATTCTACTCATTAAAATACGAATTTCGAAAAATTCTTTCTCAGTTAACCTGTACATAGAAATTAGTAAATTCTTCAAATTTTCAGATAAATCGGTAATGTAGTTTTGACTATTCGCTGATCCGTGATTCAATGAGTCAGAATACGTTCGAGCGTATAGGTACGTATTTTGATAATATCGATTTGATATAGTCACAATATTTTATTGTCTTATTAATCATATAATTGTGTCTCATTGCATTCAAATTTGAGATTTTGTTTATTACATTCACGTTTCATTCATAAAACAATAATTTAAGGATTAGTCAAATAAAAACTATTATATTGTTTATTATTATTATTATCGTATGTACCTAGATGATTTTTTTAGAACAAATCCGGGTCTATATCATACACACACACACACACACACACAGACACACACACACACACACACACACACACACACACACACACACACACACACACACACACACACAGTGCCAGATTTAACCATTGTGTCACCTTAAGCACACAATAAATTGCCGCATTTTAATATAAATATTTTTCTAATCTAAAAAATGTTATTAAATCGTACAATTATTGTTTTTTTCTTTATTACTAAAAATTTTAATGATGAAAAATAAAAATATACAGCTGTTATAAAAATGCATACATATACATTCGTATAAAAAATGTAATATTATAAAAAATTTGATATAAAATATAATGATAAAAAACATGGTAGTAATAAATACTTAAATAGTTAATTATTGTATTAAAAATTAAATAGTTAATGTCTAGTACTCATTTCTGCGCGACTTTTGAGTCGCAAAATCATCTATTATGGCATCGAAGTCCATTTTGTTGTAATAATACCATAGAACATGCGACACTATAAGCTCTCGTTCTCTATTGCATTGACTAATTACTGGGTTTTTTTTTTTGTGATTAGGTACAGAGATAAACACACAATCGTCAACCCATGTTATATGAATAACTTATTTTAAAGTTTTTAAAGTTTACTAAAATAGTAAAAATGTAATATTAAAAATTATTTGCCGCCCTAAGCACTAGCTTATAGTGTTTACTGGTAAATACGGCACTGCACACACACACACACACACACACACACACGCATACACACACACACACACACAGGCACACACACATGCACAATTTTTAAAAGAAATAATACTATAACATTTTACGAGACATTTTCACTGTGGCAGTTGTTCGTTTACTGAAGACTTTTTTCTTTTTTATTAATTTTGCTTTTCAGTCTTTTATTCACGTAATTAGATACCGTCAACTGCTCGTCTAATAATGCGTTGACGTGAGAAGCGAAGACGGCTCGTCATCGATACCGGTGGAGTGCATTATAAACGGGAGTCGAATAAGAAAATATAACATACATGTGGGAGGAAGAGATGGCAAAAAAAAAGGCTCGTATTAAATAATAATTCCAAAACGAACACAAAAAACGAACGGAGAGAAGATGCTGGTGCCGTCGGAATGATTGAGTACCTGCCATCATTTACTCATCCGGTCCGTACAATTACGTGCGCGTGAGCGAGTGTGGCATAAAATCTCTATGGGTTTATGTGCCGCGAATAAGCCGTTATCATACCCATCGAACGTACGTGTATGTGTATGTGTGTGTGTGTGTGTGTGTGTGTGTGTGTGTGTGTGTGTGTGTGTGTGTGTGTGTGTGTGTGTGTGTGTGTGTGTGTGTGTGTGTATTTGCCCACAACTATACTTATACCGCTGACACGTCATTTTCCGCGGTGCACGGGCACATATTATATTTCATACGTGTGTGAGAGTGCGTGCGTGCGCGTGTGTGCATTATGATTATTTGAATAATGTGTGAGTGCAGAAACCGGATTTCGCGAGACGTCCGTATGCGCAGGGTCGACCCTGTCGATCGGGTGTTCCGATAAATCGCGTCGTCCGTACACCACACCGTCGTCGATGATGGGAGTGTGGGGGTTCGTCGACGACAGCGTTATTGAAATCGAAGGACGACGCGACGATCGAGATAGATCTTGAAATATTAATTCATCGCGACGACTGCGAAGCGCCCCCGACAACTCGAGAGATCGTTTGTCGTCACATATTATTATTATTTTTATTATTATTATTATTATTAAAATATCGTTATTATTGTACACGACCGGGCGAACGCGACGTGCATAAAGGTGCGCGTATAACCATTTTCCACGAGTGGCGTCGGGCGCCGGGGTCTCCGTGGAGTCTGATTATCGTCAGCGCATTTTTAGTCACGTTTTACGCGGCCGATAACGCACTCGACGGTGATTTGACGCACGTCTATATTAAAATGACAATGCGTGTGTTATCGTATCGTACGTGAGCTCGCGGTTCACGAGGAAATCGGAATCGGAGAGTCTCGGGACTGAGAGGACCCCGTGCGATTTATTTTGTCAATGAAAAGCGTATACAAGATATACATGGTTTTTCGGTTGGGTTTGACGGACGAGATTCGTCTCGGTCGTATAGTGCATACATTTTAATTTCTCCTGAATTTCGATTCGATGAAAAAAAAATAATAGTTTTGGCCCCTTCTATGGAATTTGTCGATAAAATCAAAAAATGAACGAGGTGATTATCGCGGAATAATTAAAATAATAAAAAATTGATTACGAACAAAATATTATTGAGTATTTGATTAGTATTGTTTGGTTGCCATGGCGCATGTAACTCGAAATAAGTGACCCAAAAATGGGAAAAATTGTTTTTCTATTTGTGGCCCAAAAATATAAATAAAAACAATTATTAATTTTCGAATAAATAAAAACGTGCCTATTAAAACTGAATTTTTCAATAATTTGATTACATATAATAACTAAATATAGGGTTACGTGTTTACACATTAGGTTTTTTTGTTATTGAGCATGATTCAGAAGATGTAATTTTATTTTTTTGATTTATTATTTTGATAAAAAAAAAAGTATCAACAGCTCGAAATAAAGATAAATATCGATATAATGTATTGGATTTATTTTAAGCTCGATTTGGAAATGCATTATTTATTTCGTTGTACAATAACCGAGGACGGTCATGCGGACTAATGCGGGTCGTTGCTCTAGTGCGGACCGACACATATTCTCTCTCTCTCTCTCTCTCTCTCTCTCTCTCTCTCTCTCTCTCTCTCTTTCTCTCTATCTCTATCATACTCTGGATTTGAAACGGCAGTCTAGGGAAAATAATCACCAATTCTATCGGTTTATTTTAAGACTGGTACTGACTGAAACATAATAATATACTCAAGTAAAGTTTCTGTCAAATGATCATCTGAAATTATTTTATTACCTTCGATATTAGTAACGATCGATGACGTATGCACAATACGTTTCCATAAATTCATTCCATCAAACTGGCATGATACGACAACGTATGAATTGCTCCAGAAAACAAACATAATATATTTCATGAATTTGCCTGATCTTTTCGTGAAAATCATTCTCGCGAAAACGTTTGTCTGGAAAACATATGAAAATATTAACGGTTCGAACATCCCTCTTGCAGGCCGACGAGAAGAGACGAGGCGTGAACACCACCAAACAACACCAGCACGCACGTAATTCGGCACTACCAAAAACGCAGCCGACCGTATTTATTCCGATTTTCTGGACGTGAAGGTTGGAAAATTAGTTTCTGACAGTGACTCGCACGACTATACATACTACGTACGAGCGTACCTGATATTATTATCAACTGTGAATCCAACACACGGGTGGGAGGGAAAAAAGTTGATACGTCGCGGATTTTCAACGAAACTTCTCTTCGACATTCAACTTGACCGTCCGTAACGACTCACGACCATCCCTTGTCGTATCATAATGCAATACGGCACACGTGGTACATTGCGAGCCGACGTATCGCGTAAACATGTACACCAGATGATCGCGTGTTTATCCCGTTTTCGACATTGTGTCATGCATAAATTTAACTACGAAATAACGAAATATCACTGTTTATGTGAAAAAAAAATAAGCTTCTTATTTTTACTGATTTTCAAGGTTCTACTCTTCGTGAACGGTTTATCGTTATGTTTTTAAAAATGTCGTTGTTAAAATCGGTTGTGAGTAGTAGCAGTACGTTCCGGGGGATATAGGTAATCCTTGGTCACCTACTCTGTAGACTTTAACCTTTAAAATTTCTCTCTAAATCTGAACCAAAGGTTTCCTATCTACGATCTAGGTGTCTGACCCATCAATATGACTGCTATTTTAACGGACGTTGATCCACAAGGCGATTTTCCCCCCGTGATTTTTAAAACTTTTCCTAAATATATTTTTTGTACTTTCAAATGCAATTTTACTACGATCATCCATTATTTGTAACACAATTTCATAAAACTAAAATAAAAGTGTTAAATACATTTGAAATTCAGTTATAGTTTTTAAAAAAAGCCTCATAAAAAAGTAAAAAATATATGCAAATTTGTTATGCATAAATGCATTTATATATTTATATATTATAATCTAGTCTAAGGGCCCTATCTTAAAGTATTGGATCCATGCATGTATTTTAAAATATAATTTGATATCACACAGTTTTAAATATATTTTGATTCACAAAACATGACTTCAAATATTAAATTATTAAATTAAAAAAATAAAAAAATAAATAAAATATGTTTATTTAGGCATAGATCTATTGAGATAATTATCATCTTCAGTCAATTACACACACTTTGAAGTTAATAGAAACAACTATTGAAGTCGTGACAAAATAATACAAAAAACAATCTCGTTTTATCGGTAAATTTTGTAGGTTTCACTCAATTTTTCAGTAGTTTTTCTAAAATAATTAAAATGCTTTTGAATGTTACCGTTTTAGTAAGTACCAATTAGACGAAATTTCTTTTCCGTAGTTTACACGGAGAATTAATGTAATACTTAGACAAAGATAACTACCGGGGGGAAAAAAAAAAAAGAAAAATAATTATCAATGAAAAATGTTTGTTTCACTCAAAATCAAAAGTTCAGTACGGTCTCAGTAATGTGACCTCGCATAAAATACTCAAGCCGTTTAATATCACGTGTTGCTGTGCGTCGACGACGGTGCAGTTGATATGATTATACGAGGAACTCCGTCGTCGCGTCTCACCGAATCCTCACAGCTTGCAATCGACATCGATCGTCCCGTCACGACCTAACCAAAAACGATTTTGCCGATCCGTTATCCGAGTCAGCGTGACGTTTAAAATTCCATTATGGTTATAAATCTACACGATCGCATGTCGAAAACGAATTGGGGCGTATCATCGGCGCGGCTCTCGCGTACGCAAAAAACGTCCGGCGCACGACGCGTTATTATCGTAATTTATAAGGAACGACATAAATCGCTCGGGTCTACGTTCATAAATAATACGAGCAGCCGTGACGTGGGACGAGAGGAAAAAAAAGTTAAAAAAAAAAGCGACAACAATGGCGATGTCCTGGTGTCAGTGAAGTCGATACGTACATTTTCCAGAGACGTATTTGTTGGGGGGGGGGCTCATGCCCCGGGCGGTAATATTTTGAGACCGTTTTGAAATATTCTAGGTGTTTGGCTGATAAATAAAAAAACAGGGGGACTAGTTGAACACGTTCAGAATTAAGAACATGCGACTCCCTATATGCGTTAAAAATTAGAAATCTCCAATTAGACTATTCTTAATTTTTTCAATCCTGAAATTTAATGATTCGGATAGAGATGAAATTTTAGGTTTTAGTTCATAGTAGAAAATGCATAGAGTTCAGAATCTGAAACAAATAATTCATAATAAATTCGAATACATACAATCGAGATTCTGTTGAAAATTCTTGAAGTTCATTGAGCGCTAAGTACGTGTGCACGCAGTGTATTATAATATTTTTTGAAAATGTTGTGTAGGTAATGATGGTAACACATCGGTCAACACATGCCCACGAGCCAGTGGCACATTTAGAGGGCGTGACTGGGGTGAATCCCTCATGTGCAAATTTTAAGGGTGGAATAACTTATACATCGACAATCGACATCTAGTATAATAATCAATTATCGAAATTTTTTTGAGAATCAACTTTTGAGAACTTCCACAATTCCATCCGTTAGAATACTGTTTAAAGAATATTAATTATACTCAAATGAGTAATTGCTCCATTGAAATATTATTTTCTGTTTTAAATGCATAAAATAATTTTTGAGATCTAACGTAGACTAATTTTGTCAGAAATAATGAAAAAAAAACTGATGAGCCGTATATTTTGATGTACGAGTATGTTCCGTAATTCTAACAAGATAGTGTGTATCAAAGTTATAAAATCATTTTTAAATTTATTTATGCTTAATGCTAGCAGTTTATATGTATATTTATTAGTCATATCAAGTGTAAAAAACCACTTCATACACTAATTTCTAGTAAAATTTAATGAAAATTTTAAAACAGGATTAAAAATTGTTAATAATGCTATTTTTCTTAATAACTTATTTCTAAAAGTGTAATACATTTTTTTAAATGTAATAATTTTTTGTTTAATTATTGATAATCTTCAGACTTTTTTTCATTGAAATCACATACATATTTTATCTATATAAGAAAATCTAAAAATGGAACTATTGTAACTGTATACCCTTATTTGTCAATTATTATGAGGAGTGTGTCAGTAAAATATTGACTAACAGCGTAGAATGTCTAAATGCGGCACAGTTACGAGCGTGTTTTCGACGGAGATATCATACCGGTTCCCAATATTTCAAGGAATTTGGAGTTCCAGGTTAGGTTCTTTTCGGTTTGGTTCTAGTCCATATTCACACATCAAAAAATCAACATACATACAAACATGATACATTTTTGAATTCTGAATATCGAATTTATTTCACTATGACGTGTAAATATATAAATCGTGGATTGTGAGGGGAACGTTTATTCTCTTACCCGCGGTGCAAAATTCCTCAATCCACCTCTCTAATTTTTTCCGCGATAATTATGTCTATGGAAGACCGGGGAAACGGTAAGTATAACAACGAGGAATCGGAGTCGGAGACGCGGGCTACGGATCAAACGCGATAGTTCCGAAAACGCCCCTCATTACCTCCCGGGCTCGACGGCATAATAATAATCATCATCGTTTGTTTAATACCGTTGTCGTTGTTGTTGTTGTTGTTCTCCACGTTTTGTCGAAATCAGACGTGTAATTCGCTTGTAATACGCCGCCGCGGAGTTTCGTCGCGCCTACTCGCCGATAACAAAACAACGACAACAATAAAATTGTATTATAACGTTATGATGTACGTATACCGTTCACAAAGCGGTCCGTGGCACACGTCGCGTTTAAAATCGCATTAAGTATAAGTACACACACACACACACACACACACACACACACACACACACACACACACACACACACACACACACACACACACACACACACACACACACACACACAAACACACACACACCACACGTAGACTGCACGTCGAAATATAGACACGAGATGCGGAATGTGTGTGTGTGCGCGGGAATCATTTAACTACACACGGTATACGGTCTAATGAGTTTTCAGTTGATCCGCGAGTCTCGTCACGCTATTGCATGTAGGCCCGCAAGCACGTCGACGGGGTGAGCACAAAAGCCCTGTGGCAATGACGGCGGGTAATCTCACGACCCGCCCTCACGCTTCTCGCATCCAGTCGCATTATACAATAATCCGTCCCTGTGTCTTACGCACACGAGACGGGATCGACGATGATCTGAAAATCGTCCCGTTCGAAAAATTCGACGTCGTCTGCAACATCGCCATATAGAAATCCATAAGCCGCGCGGTACTGGGACCCGACTCGTCGAAGGGTAGCCAATTTTATGTCATGGACGACCATCGTTTTTTAAAACTTTTTTCGTAATAAACATTTCACAAAATTATATTTTTTTATTTTGTTTTACCCTAGATCAACGGTCGGCAACTGGCGGACCGCGCTCCAAATCCGGACCGTGGAAGGCAGTGATCTGGACCGTCGACATATCTTTCTTTGATAGTTTAACAAGTACGTTATTTTAATTTCCATCGTGATTATTAAGACTTCGTTTTGTAAAACAGTTGTTTTGTAAACAAGTAGACAACAAAGTTAACGGATTCTCACCTTGAGCCTTGAGAACATATTGTTTCGTATTAGATGTTCTACAACAGTTCCCGATTTCAAGTTACAAGCCAAAGACAAGAAATGCGATTTCTCATAATACAACATCACAAGGCATGTTTACTCTTCAAATAATTTTAAAATTTTAGTAACTATTGAATAATGTAATAAAATTAATTTTTTTTTCTACGGACCCCGTTTACGTATTATTTTAGTTTTCCGGACTCCAGTAGAAATCACTTGCCGACCCCTTCCCTAGATGATTTACACATCGTAATTCGTATTATACCATGAATATCATCGTCTATCGCGGTTTATCCATCGTCGATCAATCGATCTATTCCGAGATGGATATTTATGTATGGTATGCAATTTAATTAAACACTTTTTAACGCGTACGAGTATGAAATAAATAAATAAAAGAATATGTTATAAAATAAAATCGTATCCGGCCGGAGCTTTATAAGTTTGTAAATTAATTGTACAATCGACCGGTTTTGATTTGACAAAAAGAAGCGTCAACAAGACGTACATAAAATCAAAAAATAAATCGAAATATTTTTAAAACATTTTTTGAATTTATAATAATGCAAAAAGTCGTGCTCTCCTCACACAGTATTTCGACGTTAAATCACGTGGACAGAGCGAGTGTACAGGAAGAAAACGTAGTTTGGAAAAGAAAATTCGTTTTGCCCTTCGTGTATGTGTGTGTGTGTGTGTGTGTGTGTGTGTGTGTGTGTGTGTGTGTGTGTGTGTGTGTGTGTGTGTGTGTGTGTGTGTGTGTGTGTGTGTATGACGAAAAGCGTTACGACGGGTCCGACGGGTCCGCCGGGTCCTCGCGTTACACAAACACACCTGCTGCTGCAGTAGTTGCTGCCGGCGGCGGCGGTGACTTGGAGAAAAAGTGACAGCGTAGCGCCACGGCGAGAAGTCGACGAGGATTACGTCGAGATTACATCTCGTGACTGCCGGACGGACGAATTTGTCAAACGATAACGAACGGCGATTTGTCAACCGAATTTGTCACGTTGTCCTACGCGTCTTGGGTCTTCCCCTCCGTTTCACTCTCTCCCTTCCCCTTTCACCGTCCCACTTCCTGAACGGTAAACACGCGTATACGTCGCTCTCTCGTTTTGTCTCTCCTCTTCCGCGACTTCTCGTCTCCGCTTCTCCTCTGTCGTGGGCGGGACGTCGAGAGACAACGATCTGACGCCTCGTTTTCCGACGGCTCGGCAACACAGTGATAACGACATCAACACACCGTGCACACTCACAGTTGTCGTATGGAAACGTAATATCTGTACGGTCCGACTGCATATTTTGAGGGTCGCGGCGCTCGATCGTCGGCGACGGAAGATAACGGCACTAGCGGCGAGCTGCAGACGGACGACGACCCCGAGCCGACAGACCCCGATGGTCGCGAGCGATAAATTGCGTCCCACAAAAAATCCACATAATATACTACGTAAATTGTGGTCTGGGTATATTTCATACCGATATTTCGTACGTAAATCGAGTTACGGATGTTTTTAAAACGTATTTGATTGCGTCCCGAGATATCCACGTATTTCCAGTCGACAAAACAATTTTCAGAGATTAGTGATATCTATGATTTAGATCAGCGATTCTCAACCGGGGGGGTCGCCTACAATTATTTAAGGGTCGCCAATTCGTGTGGGAAAAAATCGTTTCACTTAGAATCTTATAACGAAGAGCCATAAATAAAATAAAATACAATTAATACTTAATAAATAAATTATCATCGTTAAATGAAGAAAAATTAATTGAGTTGTACTCAGATAAAGGGTTGGAACAAATTTGTGATAGTGATAAAAACGTAAGTAAATTTTGGATAAAAATTCAATATGAGTGTCTTGCATCAACAGAGGGAGCTTTAAAAAAGTTAATTCCTTTTTCAACGTCATACTTATGCGAAGCAGGATTTTCTACGACGACTACGATATTAAAACTAAATCGATAAATCGGCTGGATATATCGCCAACATTGAGAATAAGTCTATCCAAATCTGATGAGCCAAGGATTGACAAAATTATTTCAAATCAACAACAGCAAAAGAGTCGTTAAATTCAAAAAATTGTCAAACGTACATGATATACGTACCTTTTTTTCGTAAAATGTATACACAAATAAATACAATGATAACAGTTTGTTCAGATGTTTAATGCTTACATTACAAAAGGGTCGTTAGACATCTTGGTGACATTATAGGCGGCCGCGAACTCAAAAAGGTTGAGAACCGCTGATTTAGATGATATGCTTACTAATATAACATAAGTGGCTTAGTTTGATCATAGCTCGTGTTCAATTGAATAGTGCGTATATTGTTTTCAATTTAAGAAAAATGAATTCATTGAAAAGCGAAAGAAACAAAACATTGAAAGTTGTTGATGGTTTCAAATTCCGTTTCCAGAATTTTCAAAAAACGATATTCAATAGACCCGGGTCGCAATTTACGTATGTATAAAATATACTCTATACAACTCACTCATATGATTGACACAACAAATTTAAAATCGGACGCAATTTACAACTGACTCCCGAAGTTAATCACTCACGTGTTCCATTAGTGTACTATTAGCTTTTACGCTGGGCAATATTTTGTGTTTTCTGTATACGCTCCTCCTGTAGTGTCGCATTATTGTCACGTCTGACTTCTAGTCTCGGTGAAAAGAGAGCACGAAAAAAAAAACCTAGTACGTCACACCTAACTAGTCCTGATTTTCACCCCGCTGATCGATAAACTCGGAAACGACAAACTTTCGTACATTTACAGAATTAAATTCGACGCAATTAAATCGTAAGTGTCCGAATATTCGAACCGTTTTCCGAAGAACAAATTATTCGCAAACGATATTCGAATCGTTCGAAGATATATTTTCTCGATTAATCGTATTTATATTTCGACGAACGTTCGTGTGTTGGTACGAAATGTGCATTCAAAACGCGGTGATATTGCACGAAAATTCCGAAATTCGTTATTGTGATTATAAAAAATAACGTCGTATCTGCACGGTGAAACTTTTGTGTTTTAAACAATTAATTATGTTTTGAAAAAGTATTATCGTATAAATTATGCAGAGGTATGGTCTATTTTTTTGCTTGAAAAACCGATTAATTAAAAAAAAAATGCGAGTCTTCGGAGCTGAAGCCGTGTTATTACTACATAGAACGTAAACGAGAATATTCGATTTTTTTTCTTCATATTATTATAATATTATTAATCAACGTTGTAACGAAGAAAAACCGTTTTGTATTCAGACGTAAAGCGGTGAATAGAAAAAAAAAAATGTCGAAATTGATAGATTATAACTGACGGCAGAAAACCGCGAGGATTACGACGCGACGTTACGTGGAGATGCTGGGTGATGTTGTTACCACGAAATGGACTCGATTGAACTTCGAAATCGAAACGACATTAACGCGGCGTGACGACGACGACGTGACATGAATCGTGTGCTCCAGTAGGACCTTTCACGAACGCGAGATCATTATCGCGTAATCGACGCGTCACGAACAGCCGAATTTGCAGTGTGTAAGCGCGCATTTTTTACGCGTTCGTGTCATCGAACCGAAAATTTGGCAGAAGAAAAACTTTGATAGCATACAAAAATGGATACACGTCTATTGCACCGATAAAATTATAAAATGACTTAACAAATGTATTGAAATAGTTAGATGTGTTCAACCTTTCTAGTGTCTAGTTAATACGTATGGATATTTATAAATAATTAATTTAAATATTTAAAAATAAACTTAGTATTTTTTTTTTTTATGATATAGTCATGATATATTCGAAGCCATTAAATTGGTCATCAAGACCTATATTAATACATAGTTGGCCAAACTATATACAACAGTAAAACCTGTCTAAAAATTAAAATGATTGGGACCGAATATTTTGTTAGACAGGTTTCCATTTAATACAGGTAATAAAAAAAAAAATACTATTTGTCGAGAGATATTTATCATTTTATTTTTAATGTTATTTATTACATTTCACAATTGTTTTACTTTACTTAAAAATAATATTAAAATAAAAAAAAAAAACTACAAATTATAATTATATATTCTTCATAAAGTCTTTCTGTATTTTGTTTTGTTTTTTTTTTTTTGTGATGTTACTTGCCATATTCTTTTCTATTAAATTTAAACCAAGCTGAAATTTCAAAAAGACAAACTGGGACGCATTCTGTGCTAAACTATACCAAGACTAATTCAATTCAATAATAATATCCCTTAAAATATACTACATGAATTCATTATTCATCAAAATTTTTGAAAATAAAATTTTTCCATACACAAATTAATACTGTTTTTAATGTATTTCACGTCTTGAGGAGTACTTGGATTCGTTGAATTATGAAGCGTGAAATGTAACATTTTGAAAGACTGCTCACACAGTTAAAGCAGCTTTTTTTCAAGTTCAAAGTTGACAATAATTTGATGTTGGAGTATTTTAGATTCTGAGTGAAGAAAAGGATCTTATGGTTTTACAATGATGTTTATTTATTTATTTTTTTTTTCTGTAAACACTTTTTCGTATAGAAATCCTTGTCCAAAAGTTTCGTCAAGCAACTTTTTAGATTTGAAATTGAACTGAGATGGTACTTTAGAGAAGTCACTTTTCCAAAATCTCCATAGTTTTTCCAGTAATCAAGAATAACGATCGAAAAACTGAGTAAAAACGGTAAAATCGGTAAAAATCCGCCGTAAACGAGATTTTCACTGTTCGGATTTTAGGTATTTAGTCATAAATCGAAAAGTATTGAAGATAGAAACTTGAAAATTTTATCCAATATCAAATACACACTTTTTTATATTGGACAACATTTTCAGAACAGTTATAGCACTTTTGACTTAAATATAGAACTATTAATTTACCAAATGGTTTGAAAGTTTTTATGTAATATAATTTTAAATATTTGACAAAAAGTTCTGAAAATTTAATATGACCTTACTCATATACCTACCTAATTATCCTAACAAAAAATTCAAAAATCGTGAGTCAGGATTTTTTTTTTATACACACTTTATTAAATTATTATATCCCACCAAAAATTATACAAATAACCGTAAAATACGTAAACAGTATTTAAATAATAATATATTATATTACACTGAAGCTTTGCTCAGAATCGTTTTATACTAAAGAAATGAGTCATCATTTCTTTAAAACTTAATACATTCATCACCAATATCTTGTCCGAGGACCGAAGGGACGAAGGACGAACTTGTACCACCATCATCTCACTTACCAGCTTTTTTTAAATTTATTTGAATCGTAATCATAATTGAAAACAGGCGATTCCTACCTAAAATGTCCATCGTCACAAACATTCAAACACGCAATTTAATTATTGGTACGAATTTATACGAATAATTAATTTATATTCGTTGTTTTTACGACAAACTGTGAACACTGCGGTTTACGATATAAGCAAAATTGTTCTTATAATATGTAGTAAAATAATTGTATATTATGTACAACCAGTGACATATTTATGGGGGGAGGACGGACACCGATTTTGACCCCTACAGAAGTAAAAAAAAAAATTAAATTCACGTCTTGAATTAAGTATGTATTATATAATAACATAGTAGTTGTATCTACAAGATTCCAGACTCAAATACAAATTATATTATAAAATCTATTTTGAATTTGAATAGTATAATAATTATTTTTTGAATCTTACAAATATGAATTATAATATAAGAAACTTCATAATTTTTAGAATAAAAATCGCTCAGAATATAAAACACCCTCCTCCCTAGAAAACATTTGAAAATACGCCACTGAGTACAACGGTCGTAATCGTCTAGTAAGTAAACATTTTCATGATCATCATTTTCATGATCCGATATCGTGGCTCTCCGGAATTTCTTCTGGAACATGGTTCCCAATTTCGTTTCGTCGTTTGAATTCGCGCGTGGTCTCTTCCGGCGGTTTTTTAAACATATAAATTGATGTAAAATATAAGAATGTGAAATTTTAAAAAAACACCCCCTTACCAACCCCTTAATTAAGGGTACATTTACAAAACTGATACAAAATTCGAATTCGGCATCCTTATAAGTGTAAATTTTGATTTTTCTCATTTTTTTGTAGCATAAATTTTAAGAGTTATAAATTTTTGCAAGCTAGAACTCAGTTTCATCCCACTGTGCGGCGGCGGGACACGACTACGACAAGGTAGGTAGTACGACTACGAGTACGAAAGGACTCGACGTCGTCGTCGTCGTCGTCTTTGTCGTCGTAATGGCACACTGCACACTCGTTGTCGTACGTGATGTAATTACCGTGGCAGTCATTAGCCGAACGGGACTTTGCCGAGGGAAAGGAAGACGAGACGAGGGGCGGTCGAAAACCGAACACGCGTGACTCATCGCCCGGACGGGAGCTTTGCAGGTCGTCGAGAAACGTTATTGCGCGCAAACCTCCTTACAACCTCCCCGCGCGCGTTCCGGTACCGCGTTAGGTGCAAAGCCGTTAATGACTCCGGAGTGAAAAGCAATACTCACTCGTGGGATCGTAGGTGTACCCATAGGTGCCATGTACATGGGTGCCCGGGGGCTCGAGCACCCACTGACATTATTATGGGGTGCTGGGCACCCATTAGAATAATGGAAATTTATGATGTGTATTTATATCTAAGTATCAACCATTTTAACCAACGACTATTGAACCAAAATTATAGATATAAGTTATAGATACTGGACAAATACATTCATGAATTCATCTAAAATTCGTCTAACACTTTTTATTTTGTAAACAATCGAACAAATTTAATACATTTTTTTTATTACTTATTATTGTTTAATAAATAAGTTATACATTTGGTTTATATTGTTTTTGTTATATATTTAATATATTTTACATGAAATTTCATTTTTCAGTGTGCAACATGATATTTATTATTTAATATAAATGAATATATGTATATTGTATTTTATATATATATATATATATATATATATATATATATATATATATATATATATATATATATATATGTATAAATTTAAATATTTTAGTTAAGTTGTAAAATTATGACACTAATGGGTGCAATTTGAAGAGCCAGATAACCTAAAATTAACATTTTAGGGATTAAATTCTAACTAACCCTCTGAAAAGGCAATTTCTTAAATTGTACAGGGACATTGTATTCATCAGGGCACTAACCCCCTCCCCCGAACTATGTGTTTATGTCTATGATACCAAGGCACCCATACAGATTTTTAAAACCTGGCGCCTATGGGTGTACCTGACTGACGCGACACTTCTGCTGGCACATCGGCTCCCCGGCGCGTTTAATCGATCTCGAAACACTGCAAGTGTTCCGCGAACAATGATGCTGCGCGTTGCTGTTATTATTACGAATCGATTTTTACGATTCGCAAACGACTCGGTTTTGGTTTTTCACTTAAAAAACGTAACACGTCGCGTAATCGACGAATCGGCTCGATATTTGAAATATTCCGTTGAGCTAGTGTGGTCAAAACCACGACTTTACCATAGTATTCCAGATGCTCAAAAACAGTGACGCAACCAGGTTTATGTAATGCGAGGGATTTTATTGCTAGAGATATCCCATACGCATAAATAAGCTAGTATGTATTTCAGATCTTATAAGTTATATCGAAAATTTCAAATTTTATAAAATAACAAAAAAAATAAATCTGAAATTTTACAAAAAAAGAATAAAAGTCTAAAAATAATTCATTGCGTAACTGTTTATGAAATTTGGACCGTACATAGAAAAATATGTAGTTAGTCGATTGAAGATATTTTTTATGTGATACATTATTAAACATCTTGAACGATTTTAACTAACGAAAATCTCCGTTTTACGTGAAAATTGTAACTTTAAAGACATGTAATAAAAAATCTTGAAAAACAATTTTGAAAATTATTTCTTTATTGTTAATTAAACATTATATGAACATTGAACATTTTATAACTTCAATGTTGGGTCGTTGTAATACAAATTTTAAATTATTTAAATAATACTTCAAAACGAAATATATTTTCCAATAAATTAAACCGTCGTATATTTCACATTTTCACCCGAAAGTGGTAAAATATTTTTGAAACTTTTATCAAGTCTGTATAAATATTATAAAAACATTATTTACATTTATTAATTGTTGATATAATCCATTTATTTTGAAAATGTTGAGTCTAGTACTATTATATTTTGGATTTACGACTAAATATCTAAAAATCTTACAGTAAATATTTGCATTTTTACTTAATTTTTGGATAATTTATTTCTTACGCTTAGAAAAACTATTAAAAAACAGAATAATCTCTATGAAATATATAAAATTTCAGATTCCAAATGCGGCTCGATGTGAATTTGTAAATTTGTAACTTTTGGACCATTTTTAACCGAAATATGAAAATAATACATTTAAAAAGATAGAAAAAACACATAATTGTAAAACCAATATACTTTACTTTTCGCATCATTTATGATCTGTTTTCATAAAGAACCGAATCAAATGTAAAATATAATTATATAAACGGTCATAAATTCATCTGGTTAAACTTTATGTAAATAAAAATCAAAGAGAGAAGGTTTTAACACACCCCACTCGCCTGGCTACGTCTCTGCTCAAAGAGAGCTTCGTTTTGACACTGTATACCTTATACGTATAAATGATGACATTATCTCGAGACAAAATAACATAAAATACAACGAAACGCCCTGGCTGGCTCATAGAATAAGTCAAAAGCGTATTCGACTTATTATTAATAACAGAAAGTTCAGGGAACAAAAACAATTGACATTTTAATATTGTGTATTGTCCGTTATATTTATAATTACGTTATTTAATATTTCTCTCATAATTTCAAGTAAAATTAGCTTTATAAATTTATATATATATATATATTTAGAATTTTTTTAACTATAAAATTTCCCTGTGTTTTAGATTTCGCAACAAAATAATGAGTTTTTGTTGTGTTTTAATCATTCTCGGCTAAAATATTATTTGAACCAATCGTTGTTTTTACTCAAATTGCAATTTGAGTTCACAAAAACGGTTTTTTGTTCGTTAAAACAAACATAGAAACTTCGACCGTTGCCGTTTACGATGCGGGTAACTGGCGCGATACATGCCACCATTACAACTCTGAAGTTACGTACATTTTAATTACAATTATAACAAAAAAAAAAAAAAATCTATGGGAGCCAAAATTACAGTATATAAACGAAAATTGTTTTCAAGTGTTATTACGACGAGGGTATGATAAAAAAAAGTAATATTGATATCGAACGTAAACGCATACACACACACACACACAAACACACTCGATATATTTTTATAACATTTTCACTTTAACTCAGTGGACTCAAAACCTCGAAATAATTTACGTAACAGTTGTAGTAGGCAGTCTGGCAGCGGTAAGTATTATGCTTATTATATATTACTTGGTGATTAAAATCTATGGCCGATTCGTAAAAATACTCTCCCGGCATCTTACCGAGTCTAATCCACTAATTGGTAATACAAAATGCGTAAAACCGATGTTACGACTACACCATAAACATAATATATTATCATAACTGGCCTACAGGTATGACGATAACGTGAACTATTAACTTACACGATTTCGTTTCCAAAAATATAAACCATCCATCGTAAATATTTTTACTGTGGCGACCAGTAATAAAAAAATAAATAAATAAATAAAAACGACAATCCTAAATTAATGAACTATTTTCAACAGCGATCGTTTCCTTCAAATTTCCGTGGATGGCTGCCAATTACTTTTTTTTTAATCAATTAAGTGGAGTCGTAAGAAGTAATAAACACATCAACGAATTAATACTATAGTAATATAAATATATTATAAATTAGTAATCACTATAATGTAAGAGGAATTTGAACTTGGCGATATTATACGAGAAGAAATTCATTCCAAAAACATAATATTATTCCGTTGACAATATTAATATTGTGTAGGTGTTCAATAGCGTTCCTTTTCACTAACGAATTAAAAACGAAAACAATATTATAGTAGTGCACCAAAATATAGTTCTTTAATTTATGATCATTTCATACTTTTGACAACTGAACAAGTATTTAAAAACCAATGTAAGTTTAACGAAAATTATCGTCGTGTCTTAATGCCATCGCATCCGTACCGATAACGCGACCGCTGCGGCGCATGGGCATTTTGACGAACAATAACAGTACTGTAAAGTAATAACTCATTGGAATGCGCGACGATTGTTCGCACGTCGTTTCGAAGAGCGCGCGGACGTAAAGTCGTCTGGATTACGTGATAAAATTTCATTTCCATCACCGGTGACCGAGATTTTCACGATTTATAACATGCGAAACATAACGACTACAGCAAATTCAACACGACACCATCTTCGTCGTCAACGACACGTCGATAATCGAAGGCCGTATGGAATATGATATTTATATTGTTATTATTGTCATTTGTTTATTTCTGCGTGCGCCTCGCTCGTCGTTCGGGGTCTCACCCCATGGATCGGACGTGTGTGAGTCGATGTGGGTCGAGGTCATCGACGGAATTAATTCGAAAAAAGCTACAACTGCGGTAGCTGTATTGTTCCTGTGGCACTTTGCAGTATATTAGGCGTGCGCTCGCTTATGAGGCTATAGCCATAACTGAGATTTTTTTTTAATTAGTTAGGTACTAACCAATAGGCATTAAGGTAAAAAGAGTCAATTACTCATTTTTTTAGGAAAATTTGAAATTTGTTATCAATAATTGATATAACAATTATTGTATCACTTGTGATTGGCATGCTGTTGTGTTATACGTACACTCGGGACGGTAGGCCATCGGTCTTTTGAAGCATAGGATATGTATTTTATAGAGCTGACATTCTGCGAAGTCAAATACTAATTTTCTGTAATAGATATATACCGTGGGTAAAACATTGTTTTGTGATATTTATTCCGTTATTTGCTTAATTTTATGATTATGAACTATTTATTTATTGTTATTAAATTATGTCAATTTAATACCATTAATATTAAACACGCGTAGATTATTATGTATCCAGTGTGTCCCGTTTTAAATGTACCACTAAATATCTCAGCCCGATAATCATATATTGAAATGCGGTTTGCTGCAATAGTTAGAGGGTACTGAAGTACATATTATAGGAAAAATTCAAATGTTTAACTCTTGTAGTTTGCGCATGCGCAATACAAATGTTTTTTTTTTAAATAGAAACGCTTATTTTTGTTACCGGATATGGATAGACCATTTTATTCTAAGTCATTTTGATCCATTGACCATAGTTCTAAACCTAAAATTGACTGATTTATAGCTTTTTGAAATTTGAAAATAATTACATTTTTTCGGTTATACCAAAAATAATAACACACATTAATTTAATACAAAAGTGAATCATGTTTGAACAAAAATTAATCTATGAAATAATAATAAAATATGATAATAAATCTATGAAAAAATCACTCAAATATACAAGTGTGTTATGTCTATGGTAAGATCAAAAAAAAAATAATTATTTTAAAATTTCAAAAAGCTATAACTCAGTCAATTTTAGGTTTAGAACTATGGTCAATGGATCAAAATGACTTAGAATAAAAATAAAATGGTCTAACCATATCCGGTAACAAAAATAAGTGTTGCTATTAAAAAAAAAACCATTTGTATTGCGCATGCGCATACTACAAGAGTTAAAAATTTGAATTTTTTCTGTAATGTGTACTTTAGTACCCCCTAACTATTGCAGCAAACCACATTTCAATATATGATTATCGGGCTGAGATATTTAGTGGTACATTTAAAACGGGACACACTGTATATATATAAATCAGTTTTACTATATACATTACATTTCTAATTACCTGTGTTTTATATAACCATTTTATTTTTAAGGGTGGGTATTTGAAGGGTGAATGGTGAAAAAAAAAACAATGAAAGCCATACCTATGGAATCGATTTCACGTCGATCGTGATTTAATGTGAACGTCGTCCGTACAAGAATAATTGTAGCAGACATACGCTCTTACGATGACGCGGCGCTCGTAAACACGCATAAATCGTGCGTGACGATAATTCAAACACGCCGAAACACGGCAAACAACGGGTATTTAACACCGACGGCGGCTTATTTGTCGTAAAAATGTTATAATGATTTATCGGACAAGGCCGCGCGCGCTGCAAATGTGCAATTTCATGAAGTGATTGGTTTTTCTTTTTCTTTTTTCAAATCGTTTTTTGTCTTTTTTTACTTCGGAGCACATGTTTGTCTGGGTGACGGAAATGACGTGAAATCTGTGGAAAGTGCATAAGTCCTACAGGGTAGCAACCAGCAGCTATTTTGTGAGCCTGTGATAGTTAAATACATTTTCATTAAGACGTACATTGATTAAAATGATTCTTACAATGTAGTGTTTTATCAGTTTGAAACTCAGAAACCCTATCAGATATTTGCACTAAGACAGAGAGAGAGAGAGAGAGAGAGAGAGAGAGAGAGAAGAGATTACTTAATTACAAATAACGTTTATCAATGACCGTATTAAGTATCTATGTATGTCATTATTGTATTATGAATCCCTCTCCTCTTTCAATTTTTTCTGAACATTATCTGTCGTCCGTCACGCCGCGATATTCGACAAAGCCAAGAAATCATCGTAACGTCAGTTGTATTTGTCGAAAAATAAAAAACAAACGTGTTTTCAATAACGCGACAGTAACGAAATCAAAAATCTACGTTTGGGCACTTTTTCCGACACTATCTAATAATCCTACTGTTGTTATTTACCGAAAAAATCAATATTTACAATAGTAATTGTATTTATTAATTATTATTCGGTGACGATCGTTATTATTGTTTGCGATTACGACTTCGGATTTTTTCTCGCGAATTTTTCACCTTTCTTTCCACATCAAGCATTTACAAAACATGCCATTTTGCTGTACTAAGATCGACATTATATATTTCCGCTATGCCTGTACGTCACGACAGTGTTGGACTCATAGACCGCACGTCAAGTCCATTGTCACAAAAAATAAAATTTGTACAAATGTAAAAAAAAGTTGGATCCCCCCCCCCAAAAAAAACACATTCCTAGATTCGCTACTTAACATTAACATTAAAAGTTAAATACGGGGAAAACCACGGAGCTTTCACTACGTGACGATCACGCACGACTATTTATACGCGTTTATTATCCGAAAAATATTTTTGAAATCACACGACAATCCTTTTGTGAAATAAAATAAATCGAACGCTCTAGTCAAAACGGTCCCCGCAATAGTTCGTTTGATTGGTTCGCAAAACTCTCCGGACATTTATATAGGACAAAGCTTTTTAATATCCGAAAATTTCGTTAAGCGCAGCATTGAGTCGAATTCCCTCTTCCGACTGTCTACGTTCTCAGGTAAAATAATACTCTCGTGTACAAAGAGTTAACGGAGCGAAAATGGGGATGGCAAATAAACGCGTACGGAAACACGAAAACCCGTGGCAATGCAATGATTTAAGTCTAAGGGTTTTACCAGCGAATCAGCCGAAAGTTGACCAAACAATAAAAATACTTTTGACCGTTCGAACCTAACCGTATGAAGTAAGCGAGCGGTGGTCGGTCTTAGATCCGTGAAAACGACGGGGAAAAAGCGTTGTGTCGTTTAAGCCGCTTCCGATCAGGGCGACGCGCCGTCGTCAAATGTCCGTGACCGTTTTCTGACGGAATATAATATTATTCTTTTCTTTCCTTTTTTTCTATCCTCTGAGGACTCGAAGAACGATTTATTCGCATATTTCATGTAATACTATCAGAAACAATTACGTCCGTACACGATTGTGCTACGCCCAAAGCGCCGTGTGCGCCAATGTGCGGCCTTAAAAAAAAAAAAAAAAACAACAACAACAATCAAATCAATCGTTTATACCATATTTTATACAGATACAGGTACAACGTCGTACACGACGGCACCGTATCACTCGACTTGAGATCGAATAAATCAATACGAATTACGGTCGCCGCGTGCTCGGAGAGACGAAGTGTGCGTAAAACGCTCGCGTGCGTACTATTTAATCAGTTATGTAACCAAGCGTGCACGTGCGTGTGTACACAAAGGCCACGGGTAGACGGATGAAATTAAAAAAAAAAAAAAAAAAAAACCGAATGCCGTTTTATCTTATTAAACGTCCGTCGGACGATCGGACTGGAAAAATACTATGTGACCAACGATTGTCCACCGCTATGTGTACGTCGCAGCGCGGTCTCCACGACAGTTTCGCTGTGTTCTATTTCCTCCGATTACCATCTACCTATCCCGTGACCTCTTTTCTGTGTGCGTATGTGTGTGTGTGCAGTGCGCGTATTCAAACCAGGGCCTGTTTAAAGATAACGCATCGTCGTTGAGATTTTATGTTCGAAACGGCCATGATGGGAGTTATGTAAGTACCTACTCGGTGTGGTGATTTATCGCCAACAACACGCAGTCGCATTCGATGTCGCAGTAGGAATTCGAGATGGGCGTCCACAGCTGTTATCTTCGCGAACACGCAGAATACATACGTAGAATTTGAGCAAAAATAATCATAGGGTAATAATAATTAACTCACACCGATATTATTGTCTTTTTTACATTTCGAAAAACGAGTGATCCCTATGTATAGTTCGAATTACCTGAAGTTTTCAGAATTTTACCGTTACCACTATTATATTTTCATTTACCGTTATATAGTAATTATCGATACAATTTTTTTCTTACGTCGAGTAAATAAAATAATACATTGACAAAATAACAAATTATTTTGCTTGTTTATTTAAAAAAAACAACATTGTGCTTGATTTGTAAGTTTCGTGACATTGTGACTACACTATTATTTTATACGTAGAATGAATACAGACGCAGCAAGATATCTATTGAATGTGGAGACACGATAGTGACAAGTTATCAAGTGTTATCTTATTCATTTACTCGGGCCAATTTTTTTTATCCTATGTTTATCTTGACCAAAATATTAAATATTGTTTGCATGACGTATGCGAATATTACTAGATGTATTAAAATGGCTTTTTTTTTTTTTTTTACAATTTATCATCTTATCATCTTATGTGTAATATAAAATAATTTTTTATATGTATTTATTTCAAGTTATTAAATTCAGAAAATTTAAAAATCATTTTGCAAAAACAGTTGATATAAAATAAGTTTATGTTTTATACCCATTCAACTACATTGATGATTTCTTATACGAGTCAAAAAGAAAACGTATAATTAATATCAAATGGTCGTTTTATTATTAGGTTTTCAGCTTATTAAGCGCACAAATTATTAAAAGATTATACTTTGATTCTTGTTTTACGTGTAAATTTATTTATTTTTGTTTTTTCATTAAATTAATAGCACAATTTTATAAACGACACAAATTGGAATCGATGAATAAAATCTTGAAATTGATCGGAAAAAAAAGTGAAGATAACGGCCTTTACAAAGTAATGAACCCTGTAATATAATATAGTGCTACGCAACGTTGTATATTTTCCGAGATTCGTGTCGAAACGTGTCACTTAAAATCTTAAAACGCGCTCTGAAAACCTATAAAAGACGTCGAAACGAGCATTATAAAAAAAAAAAAAAAAAAAGTACACTTAAAAGTTTTTACTCTCAGGTCTCCGGGCTTTTGAGACTCACGGCTGTCTCTTTGACGATCCGAAATAATAATGGTGTAGAAGTGAATTCACTGCCTGTCGTACGAACGCGCGCGCACACAACACGTCGTTATGATAAAAAGACAGACCCCCCCCTCCCCCGATCATGTCGACCGAACAACTTCGGACGGACACACGGCCTCGAAGAGCTGAAAGTTCCGGGGGCGCGTTTGCGTCGGGAGCTCCGAGCTGTTTTAGCGTTATAATAGACGCGTGTCCCACGAGGGTCCCTCCGGCGTCAGTGTAAAAACAATCGTTAGCCGCGTAACGCTTAATATGTATGTCGAACGAGCTCGAATATAAATCGTTGTATCCGAACACGACGGGGCTCGTCACCTTGCCCTACGCGTTTATACGACGGGAAATTCACGAAATTTCCAAAGGGGTTTTAATTCGCGGGTTGAAATATCGTGAAAAACTCAATAGCTTTATTCAATGTCGTCCCTGACCCTATTTTCAAGGGGGGGAGGCGACTTTTAGACTTGTTATGTTGAGGAATAAAAAATAAACAAAAATAATTTAACTATAATATTTAGGATTAAAAATAAATAAAAATTCTTTTAAACGAAGCCACAAACTAATTAAAATTATTATTCTATAAAACATTTTCTTTGAATCGTTTGTGTTCTGAAAATCCATCTATTACTTTGCACGCATCTAGTGTACTACGTGAACTGTGAAACAAAAAAAAATTTATCGAACGTTCAGAATCAGATAACGTGTATCTAAAAGTATCTATCGTTATAAAATCGATACGATACAAGCTGGGTAAATTCCGAGCGCTTCTATCAATACATTACACACCTATATCATAATCTATGACTTTAAATAATTTCGTAATATTTTTCTAATGATTATCATAATATAATACAGATAATGTAAAAAAAGTAAAAAAAAAAAAAAAATTGAAAAGGCCCGGTGGAGGGGCGATCGCCCCATCGCCCCCCCCAGAAATACGCCCTTGGCTTTATTAATAACCGATTGAGTACGGTCGAACCGAACCAGGGAACAGTGAGTTCCTACGCGATCACGTCATAATAATGTTTAATCGTGCTCATGATACTCACGGATATTCCCAAATGAGAAGGAAAACTGACCGAGTGCAACAACGTCCTGGAGTACATTAAAATGTTCATTCAAAACTCTCGTCCAGACGCCTAAACGCATAACGAATTTAAAAAAAAAAACCTCGTCCGACGCTGCCACCGGAAACGAACAGATTCGCTGCCGGCCTCCGCCCACCCAGTCGACGCCTATATTGCAAGCGACGTGTGGAAAATTGTTAATAATCGCCACTTGAAACCAGTCGTGAGTGCATCGCTTTTGTTTGATGGCGTGGTGCAACGACTAGTAGAAATTTTGATTAAACGTTTCGAGTGCCATTCAACATTGTGCCACCCTATCGAGTCTGTACATCATATGTGTTAATATGTATAGAATGGCTCGAAATTGGAAAAAAAAACGGGATTTGTGATAAATCCATGGAAAATAAAAGGCAAATCCCATATTGATTTAAACCACAAAAATGAGACCCAAAAGCTTATGGCTTGAAGATCGGTTTTGGAAAATCTAATCATTTTCAGAAAATTGCATTTTCTAAAATGTGTCCTTTCCGTTATAACATTGAGGTTTCCTATACATATATTGATATCGCCATCGTTAGAGATACACGAAACTGGATAATGATTTTTTTCTCGTGATCTTTAATGCTGACTAAACAGGACTTTACACCATTAAATGGTCTGATGATAACTATTAAATGAATAGAAAGTCAACACCATAACGAAAGTTTGCGTACTTAAGTAATGAAGCTATGTAATGATGGAATTTTCTAAAAATGAGACATTTGAAAAATGGTTTTAAAATCGAAATAGCTCGTGGTCTGATGCTAAATATAGTTAATTTTAGATATTTAATTAAAAAAATATTATATTACTTTGTACACTAATAACAACCATGCACAATAGTTGTGTAAATTCATCGAGAATATTAAACGCATATTTTGAAATGTAATATTGTTGCACTAGGTATTAAAAACGTGCATATTATAGTATCTCTTAATGAAATAGCTCTACGAAGATGGGTAACTGTAAAAATTTAACATTCACATGGATCGAGATAGAAATGGGACGAACGGGGAAGGTTTTATTTTTCTGTTCATGTTGAGGGAAAAACACACGAACAAAAATAATACATACAAACGTATCACAAACAACTAGATAATATGTGAATTTTACGATATTAAGGTAACAAAAATAACAAAAAATAGTTTCAAAATACAATTATCGTTCGTCTCTAGACGGTGATTTATATATTTCGGAGGAGCAAATACAGTATAGTTGCTGGACTGTAATTATTTTCTTAAATTTAAAAATAATAAAAAAAAAAAACTTAACAAAACAAAACATTTTTTCAGATAATTACGCTCAATTAATCCGCAGATTACGCAGTCACCGGAAAGATGGTTATTAAATACTAAATTCAAGAACGGCGTGAAATCTAACAGTGATAATGTTAGAAAGAACAACTTTGGAACGAGAAAATAATCCCGTCGAAACAAAATCGTGATTATTTTCACAAAATCGTAAACGTCGTATATTTTTAGTTGATGACTCGTGACGGGTTACTGGCCGCGGAGGGCCCGTCGTGGCAATCTGTAGTCAGACCGCTGTCGAACACACGCGAGCGCGATCGAGACCCTATTATACATTTTTTATTTATATAAATATTAATATATTAATATATGTATTATTGATTATCTTTGTAATATTATTTAACTATGTATTATAATATAAGATAATATTATATTATCCATTATGATACAGACGTATATGGGATTTTTAGACACAATTACATACATTATTCATTTTTAATAGATTTTAATTCTCGCACGTGAGTTATTATTGTATACGTGAGTTCTAGAAAAATACAAATAATTATATTGCTTGAAACATTGTACAACCTCATGGCCTCGGTTTGAATGTATTATTTGTGATTGCTCCGCTAGCGAAATCATTCCTGCTACAGGGTCATTTTTTGAGAAATCTTTCCGATTTCAAAGGCGAGTAAAAAAATCTCCAAAACCTGGTATTGTACATCAGTGTAATACGCCAATGATCTCTTCGACTTATCACGTACATTTAAAATATATGATGTATATAAAATAATAAACTGATGTATCAACGCACAGCCTAAATCGCTAAGGACTACAGACTTGAAATTTCGCTCAGAGGTTTCTTATATAACGTAGGCAAATGCTAAGAAAGGATTTTTTTTTTTTAATTCGAAACATATTTTGTTTTTAAAATGCATACCCTTATGTGGTGAAACGGGATTTTCATAAAAGTTAAAAATGTTTTCAGACATTTTTAGCTTTACTCGGGGAGTGCATTCTAATAGAATTTACTTATATTTGGATTTTTATAACGATATGCCTGTACATAATGTAATAATAATATTATTATTATATAACACGCGATTTCCAACTAAATCGGAAATTTCACTTAACACAACAAAGTACACCAAATCTATCGTACCGAATCATGCGGAATGTTCAGAAAATTTACTTATTGCTTTTAATAAGCGCACAAAGAAAGGTGTTTTCTAAATTCCCTTTTAAAGGATCTAAACAACATTAAATAGTTTATCGATAATTTATGCCTATTACAAATTGTTATCCATAAATGTTTTATAATTTAACCCGGAAATGGCGGGCAATTCAGCTAGTATGTTATAATATTGAATCTGTAGCCGCGGCGTTCGGACAAAGGATCGGATTATAGACAACAGATTATCGTTTTTCGTCGTTTCGTTATAGATCAATCGTTTTACGGCCATCGTCGATGACGAGGAACGTGCGTCGTTAGTAAGCGTAAATGAATCCGTACCATACCCAAGTACAACACGACACGGGCGATATTATATTTTGGTGATATTACACGACACGAAATATTCGTACGACACGAGCTCGCGTATTTCAACGACGACGCATTTACCACATCAATTGTCCATGCGGTCGGTGACACGACGGTCGTGAGTTTTTGGCGCGCGTACCGAAAGTAAGCGTACGAAACCGACGGCCTTCTCGGCCAACGTGCAAATATCGGTCCTCTCTTACGGGTCTCTCGACATGTGTGAAGCTCGACGGTGGCGTCATGTTGATCGATAGACTCCGCGTGAGCGGTGTACGAACTTCATCATTGAAATCTCTTTACGGGGCGCAAGGTGGGGGGAGGGGGGTTCATCGGAGTGCATTCATGCCTTTGGCTCGTCTCTAGATTCCGGAGAAAGGGGCGTTTTTATTTCAACTTTTAAATACTAAATTGAATTTATTATATAAAACAGTGAAAAGCGTTGACATTCACGATTAGTACTAATAAAATAGTGAAAACTCAAAGTGATTAAAAAAAAAAAAATCGAAATTACTGTTTGATTATATCAACATCTGCATAGTAATAGATATGACAAACAAGTTAGATACCTATTCAATTTTCGATGTTTAATATAAAAATGATTTACGATTTATTTTTAATCAAATATAACCAAAAAAAAAAAAAAAAAAAAAATAGAATAATACTACTTAAGTACTTGAAATTAACGATAACAGTTTTTTTTTTAATTAATATTTTACTGAGTAAGCATGTGTACGCTTTTAAAGGAAAGTTTTTTTTTTTTTTTTTATCATTAAATCAAAGAGAAATTGACAATCTGTAGAGTAACATAATAATGAGTAGGTACATATTATTATGATAAGTGACGTGAAAAAAAATTGACATCAGTAACGTGATTGAAGGAAGAGGCACATTAGCAACATTTTCATCATTTGTTGTTTAATTAATTTAATTTGTCGCTTATATTCTAATACGAACAATTATATACGGAGGGAAAAAATAATTGAATGTACTTGGGTTCGAGAACGTTGCTCGTTTTTAGGAACTATATTTCCCTCAGTTACGCTTAGACGTATCACATCACTCCTGACTATTACAATCGCCTCTTGGTAACGTAATTACGTTGCCAAGAATTGTGCGTACATTTCTTATACTAAATGCAAATAAAGCAACAAGTGAGGTTGTGTGTTTGAAAAATCAATATTTCTTCTCGATTACTATGGATACTTGATGTTGAAACCGTGACGAGAATTTCTTATATTATTTAAAATTTCAAAACTTTAAAGCCACTTTATTTTTCGTACATAATCACGACCGGAGTAAACTCGGTTAAAGAAATAATTTCTATAGCTGCAGAGTACAGTATCGCCATACAGATGAAAACGTATTTGCTTTCGTAATAAATTATTAATAAGTATATGGATGCTTTAATATGATCAAAAGGTATAATCATGACGTCTGCAGTAATCATACAAAGTGGTCGATTCTACTGGACGTAATAACAAGACACACTAAATATATTGCTTTCGGGTTTCACGAGACTTATACTACGTATAATATATCGGTTTGGCCGATTTCATAAACTGGCCATCACATCAAAGGGCTCCCGCTGTATTTTTGAAATCACTATACTTCACAAAACATCTTCTTGGGCTCAATGAGTGTAAAGATGATATAAAATGAAATACAGTTTGAAATCTAATATTATAATTTCATACTATGCGATAATACATCGATTTATGGGCAATAGGGTACCCCGATAAAGCCGAAAATCATGATGTTTTCATCGCCATCTCACGTATAAACGACGTGTAAACGCAGGGGAGTATTGCACAAAAACTTTAAAAAAAGCGGAATACGCGCTCTTATTGCTCCTCGTCTACGAAAATCAAATCGGCCGTATTTGACGATAAATGTCGATCAATATTTAAGAACGTTATTGATGAAACATAATTAACACATCAATCTTTCTGAGCATTTTTTTCACATCACTCACGGACATATTTCAATATCGGTTGATGATTCATTTATACTTATATCAGATTTAATTGATAAAAATAATTGATTCGAAAAACAAAATTGACGTGTCAATTACTTCATGAAAATTGCAACTATATGTCTTATTTTTTTTTTTCTCAAACGATGACTTAAAATCTCTCTTCTCTCTCGAAACGTTGCAGTCTGTCATTTCTTTTCGATTTATGTCCTCTGCTCACTATTTTTTTATAGTTTGAAGAAAAATAACGTTTTATACGAATTTAATCGAGTAAATATTTTGTATTTTTTCAAAATTACAGGTACACCACAAGTTTTATTTTTCAACACACCAGAATGGGTCGTGACGAAACAGCCAACACTCACAGGATACCGGAAAAAACCACAAGTGTTTTAGACCACGTGTCGACCTCGTCGCATTTTCATATCGACGATATCGCCGTCGATGTACCGCGGGCAGTGTGTGTTTACGTTCAAAAGTATAGTGATTTATAGTTTGGAGAGCAAAAGTGATTTTATTTAAATAGAAATAATTTATTTTTCAGTTCACATACGATACACATTAAACGTATTGTTGCAAGGCGGCCACGTTTCACGATCCATTATACAGTTTTTTTTTATCACGAACCGTAGTTACAGACGATTTACAGATTCCAGCGTTTATGCTCCAACAGGTCTCTTACAGGCGGAGAAAATGCTCACGGACACCTCGAGGTAAATATAACGTAAAATAAACAAATAAAAACACAAATTGATGATTTTATTGTTTTGTTCTCTCGTTTGAACGTGCTGATTTTTATAGAATAAAATAAAATAAATAAATCACGTGCGCGTTACTTCATCTGTAAGATCGATTGAAAATAATTAGCGCGGCGGGTTTCTTCGACAATTGATCGGACGTGTGAGTGATCGATATTCCAAAGTCAGATTCGTAAATATTTTATCGCACTGTTAATTGCTTTTTCGATAATTTCGACAACGCACAATGGTTGATGACTTACGTCTGACGTACAAGTCTTCATATTATTATTGCGTACCTACACATAGACAAAGGAATTTCTAAAAACACGCTAATATCGCAATGTTTGTTTTGACGTGAATAATTAATACGCGTGTCGCGAAATAACTCTACGTGAACGCATGAAACGCGGTGTCGTCCGAGACCAAAATAGTTACGTCTGATTTACAATACACGACATGCCGTTATTTCTGACGTTTTTGAAATTAAATCGCGTACTCGCTGTCCAAAACGGTCATACGGTTTTGAAAACACGTGTTTCTGTGATAAATACAGTCGCGGTTACAGTTCACCATAAGCGATATCGCGTGAAATGGCTCAATTTCGTATTTGGTCTCGTAATTTTTCATTTCGTTTTTTTTTTTTCATATTTTTCGTATTTTTTCTACGGATTTACGTTGACAAAGCGTGCGCGTGAATTAACAAAACATCTGAACTTTACCGTGATAGTTATAAACGCGTGAGTGAGCGCAGCAAACGGTATTATCGTTGCATCTGAAAATTATTTTGGGATCTTTGGCATATTTTATATTTACAAACTAAATTGGAATAAATAAATAAAATTAAATTATGTGGATAAAAAAGGAAAATGTAAAAGGTATAAAAAAGTGAAAATTATAAGCTATACCCTGTAAAGAACTTTTATTTATGTGTAAAAAAAAAAAAAAAAAAGGCTGTTTTTATAATATTGTATAAATACAGTTTTAAAAAAGTAATGACCAATGACATTTTCTGTGATTAACGGAAAAACATTGAATCATAATATTATAAAATAGTCAATCGTTACGCAGCGATTGAGTGTTAACAAGAACTTACGCAAAAAAGCGTTACAGAAAATCGGCTACGTGAAATCAGTTACGAAAAAAAAGCCCGAAAGCACGTGATAATAAATTTAGCTATTACTTAATATTTTTGTTCCTATTCATTATTATTCTTTAAATATATAAATATTTATGCTGTACAAACATATATATATATATATATATAGTCTCTAACTTATAAAGAACGTTGAGTCCAAAGATAGTCTGTGATATTTTATAAATTTCACAGAAGAACAAAAAATATTATTCACAATTTGGTTAATGACCGACTGCTCGTAGTTGATCAGTGGGAAATTTCTGGGAGTCTAATAATATAATAAAATAAAATAACCGAGTGCAGAAATTCATTGAAAAGCAACAACGTTGAGGCGTTTAAGACAATTCATAACTTCCCCTACGTCTACGAGGTTGCAAGAGAAGAAACTTAATTAAAAACTTTTAATTGTGATAGGTATCATCAAAAAAAAAAAAAAAACTAATACAATTTAACTTTTTACTAATTATTTAACTGACAAAAACTATTATTATTATTTTTTTGCTACGTATGTTCGTTTGCGTCACGTCAGAGCATAATGTTATTAAATTATTAAATTAAACAAGAGCCCACCGGCCTATTTTGCCACGGTCATCATTGGAAACTCTGGTTACGCCGCCGATTAGTAGGTAGTGATAATGCATCATGGCGTGTGTACACTGTAGAGATCAGAACGGGCCGTTTTTTTCGGCCCAATCCGGCCCAAAGGTTAAACATATAAATTGTTGACGTCCAGGCCCGGTCCGTTTGTAATTTTTTCAAATTCCAACCCGGCCAGGCCGTTTGTAATTTTTTCAAGTCCAACTCAACCAGGCCCGTTTGTATTTTTTTCAAAGTCCAACCCGACCACGCCCGTTTGTAAATAAAAATATACATAAACTTCATTTCCTTTCAGTATTGACATTGTAGACAAAAACATTTCATAAAGTCAATACATTTATTACAAAGGAAAAGATATTAATTTTTATTAAAATTTAAATATATTATAATATATTATAATAATTACATTTTCTTTTTGAAGAAATCATTTAAAAATAAAAGGGATTCAACTGTATCACCTTTATTATTATTAATTTAGATAAACTAGATCACATAGTGTTGCGAATTAAATTAATAAGTTTTATTTTTGACCGACCCGGACCCGACCCGGCCCAATGAATGATATTGCGATCCCGCCTATAACCAACCCGTAATATTTAAATTATGGCCCGGCCCGTACCAAGCCCAGTATGGGTCGGGCCGGGCACGGGCTGGGTCGGGCTGACCCGGCTCGGACTGATCTCTAGTACACTGCACACACGCTCGTCCGTCACCGACCACCTTACCTTTCGACGTTGGCGTTGTCCGTATCGGTTTATGACCATCGTGTGTTTTCCGGACGACGACGACGACGATGACGAGCCTCCAACCGTCCGATTTTTCAAAGGGTTCAAGGCGCGGGAAGCCGATCGTGCGTGAAGTTTTGGCGATCGCACCTCACCGTCTCTATAATAAATTCACGTTCCACACGTGTATTCGTTTTAAATAGGTGTACGCGCGTCGTCGTGTACGCAAGAACCTTACCGGGCGCGCTACGTGACTGGCCGTGGAGGACGTTCCGAAGACGACGCGAATGCGATGGACCGTGTAGACGGGTGCTTACAGATCGTGCTCGGAGTCACCTTTTAGATCCCGAGTGTAGCGAAAGACCTATTGGGGTTTTACAGTGACGTTTATAATATTGTATTTGTATTTTTATTATTATTATTTTTCTTTTTTGGAAACCCTTTTCGGTACACTCGAATTATTCGAAAAGTTTCACGCAGTGATCGGCTTTGTATAGACCAGGAATCTGACGTACATGGTTAATTTGAAGGTCTCTCCGTTTTCCTCTCTTCTCGAAAGTTTTTCCGAGTGTGAAGAAAACCGAGTGAAAACTGTAAAATTTACCGAAAACGAGACTTTCCTATAATCGATTTCAGTTATTCAGTCAAAAATATAAAAGTAAAGTCACAAGAATTTTGATTAAAAAAAAATATATATGTATTTAAAACGGTTAAGTATAATATAGGTGGAGTATCTCACATTAAAAGTTTACTCAGAATCATTTCTTTAAAATTCAGTTAACCTATTTCTATTATCTTGTCTGGGGAGCGGAAAATAACCGTGGAGTGAGTATGTCCGGGATTTTCGATTGAGATTTTCTATGACGACGGACAAATACACTCCGTGTATTCACTTTTTTTTTTGTTAATAGACCAATTGCACTTGTTTATTTTTTAAGGGTGTCTATAGACTAATTACAATACAAAAAGATATTTTTCTTAAATTCATTATTATTTTTAAATAATATTTATTGTACTCCACAAGACTTGAATTATTATTAAAACAATAATTTGTCTATGAAAAATTAGGTATGTAAAAACGAGACGAGTGAGTAACAAAAATTATTATATTTTGACGTATAAAAAAATAAATAAATAAAATGTATGGTTACAATATCATTGAACATTGTATTTCAATCAAATATCATCAAAGTTTATTTACTGTCCTTCTGCGTACGAGTTTCTCATCTTAATACTGACTATATTCATACTTTTATTTATATCTGCCCCAGCATCTAAGTCTTGGCATCTTCATATGATGGACATGATTTTTATGTCAAATAATATGTTGAATGAAATTAAATAAAAATATTTTTACACTTAAAACTAAAACTATAAAAGGTGGCGAAAAACTGGCTGTGAAAACGAGGAGCACGATTAGTATACCTTTAAAGGTATAATATGAATTAATATTACGATTTCGTTTTAGGCGCAAATAGTACATGCCGAGCAGATGACCTGCAGCAGTGTTCAACGAAAAAGGTACAGTTCCTAGACATATCGAGGTGATATTTTGATTGATTACCTATTGAAAAAACACGATATTGCTGTTGCAAATCAAGTTTTTATTTGCCAATAATGCCATTTGTGTACCCGGAAAGTGTGGTTATATTTGTCTACAGTTTATCGCGATACATTATTTATAATGACTGTATTTTTTTATGACTTCGATTTTTAAGTTTTCAAACATAATATTCCTATCATTGAAATTCGACAAAAGATCTCAATCGATTATTTAACTCGTTAGTGTACACATAATAGGTACATTCATTAATATTATCTTGATTTTATCTTTATTGGATCTCGATTCGTTGAAAATAAAATATACCTTTTACGTATAAAATATAAAAATATTACATGACGTGTCTGACCTTTTTTTCTACTTTTCTGCGAAATAATGTCCAAGACACTAGAGCGTGGACTTCAAGGCCCTTTTTCATTGTTACGTTTTTTTAGAACGGATGTGAGAAAAGGCGTTTTAAAAACCGTGTATGTACACAGCACGCACCGTGCTAAACGACCTCTTATCGAAAAAAAAAATCATGAAAAACAAAAACAAACGTACGTCCGGTCACGTACTGTGATTAATTTAATGTGGTTAAAACGTGGCCCTTTCGACGAACGGACTCGTTTAGTTTTATAAGTTTATTAAAAGTTTATTTTTTAAATTAACATGTCGAGTTTAATGCGGTTCTAATTTACTTAAACGGGCGATTTTTATCTATACAAATAGGAAATCTCTTGTTGGTTGTTTAATTTTAATTTGCCTCGAGAAAAGAGGGTTTTTGTTAGTCAATTAACATTTATATTTTTTTTTTTCAATGCCGCACCATAATTAACGTTATAACGACGACTGAACCTAAATTAATGAAAAAAAAAAAAATAAATAATAAAACCTGAATAAGGGAACGAATGTTTCTAGTAGAAAAAAAACACACAAACGCAGACCAAGTTATCGAATTACATACGGGCTAGGAATATTGTTTTCTTGAGCCCGTTACGCTTGGTGAAGGGGGAGAGGGTGGTCAGGACGAACCTTTGCACGAGACAGAGAATAAAAGTAAACTACTGCGGGTTCACTGTAGGATGCTATGCGTGCACACACACACACACACACACACACACACACACACACACACACACACACACACACACACACACACACACACACACACTTACACTATATATAGTTATGAATCCAAATACAAGAGTTAAATCTCGCAGACCGGAACACGAGCGCGCGCATACACACACACACGCATATAATACTCACGAGGGTCAAGTTAGACGTCTAACGAGCTTCAAATCCGTTCACAAAGTGAGTGACCGCGAGCGAGTGGTGAAGAGAAAAAGAGGATAATCTATTAAACGACCGCCACCGCCGCTGCGCTATTATTTGGCCGTCGGTGGAACTCGAGTTGGAACGGCGGTGGTGGAGAATAGATGTTTCAAAGAAAAATAATTGTATTCGGGATCGATTCAGTGTATACAGAGGTTTAGGGTCCGAAACGGTGGAAAATTGCTGTCGTGGATTTACTTTGCGGCCGCCGACTTTGGCGAGTCTGCTATTCCGCGCCGTTTCGCACAGGCATAATAATATTATATCAGTGCTAGTGGTAGGTACACACTCGTATCATTTAGGTCACGATCGTCGGCCGACGACCAAAGTACAATATTATTATCACGACGCGTACGACCGGCATGCCGATTTCGGCCGATCTGTACTCGGAAGCCGTATTTAAGGGGTGATCCAGACGGGCACAGCCCTCTGTCAATCATTATGATAATGGCGACATTTTAAGGTGACTAAAAACAAAAATGAATAGATTTTCATCATATCATATTGAGTTACGGCTACGTATGCATAAGGAATACACTATTTTGGAAAAACCTCAATTAAAATATTTGATTCAAATGTGAAACGAATATAGTTGTATTTGATCCTTATGATAGTAATAACAAAAAGGTGAATCATGATGATTTACACTAATCATACAGTTGGTTGACTAGAAACCTTTTTGATCTCGTGTAAATAATATATACCTATATATATATATATATATATATATATATATATATATATATATATATATATGTATTTATTTATTTATTTATTTATTTATATTGTGTAACTGTGAAAAGTTATAATGGAATTGGAAATAGTCGTTTGTGAGCAAAGCGTGTGGCTTTTTGTAGGAAAATTTCATTGAAAATACTCCTGTACTCTCTTTGGAGTTTTTTGCTATCATTATATGCATTTTGCTGCTAGACCGAGAAAGAGGTGGCAAAATCTTAAATACAATCCCGTTAAACGTAGTTGGGATAGGTTTCGATTTTTATCCAACGTGTTAGGCGTTCTATAGCATGTTCAAACATTGTACATACGATTTTATCTGCAGTTTCACGTGCAGTCTGCATTATATTTCGCGTAAAAGTTTTGTTTTCAACTGGATTCCGGCTGAAAAGTCCAGAGACAAAAACTTTAAAGACACACAAGTCCTATTTCAAAATAAAATCGGTGAAATGGTTCGAAAAATGTTTTTCAAACTTTGTGTTCGTTTTTCATCGATTCCCATCTCAACTTTAAAAACATTTCAGAATTTTATACTTTAAATGTATATATTTTTAAAAATTGTTCAGATTTAATTTTTTTTTAACTTTTGCATTTTCACGCTTATCTTTTTCGAGTCTTAATTTTTAAACACACTACCACTAAAGCTTTTTATCATAGTTTATCATGTTTTATCACTTGTAATTTTTTTTCTCTTAATATTTAAAAAAAAATATTGATCTTCAAAATCTTGGGCCCGGAGACAGGTTTCACCCCTTTACACCTCTTCCCATTTTAGAGCCAAGGCCGTACATATTATGTAAGTCATTAAATTAATAATAGTAATAAGTGTAGCAAAATTAAATGAAAAACAAAAACCACACCGACTTCAAACAACATATGATATTATAATAATAAACAACATTTCTATTAAATATCAGTAATCGTGATTCGTATTTCGCGTCTTAGGGTCAAATAATTTTGGAAAACATATTATTACATATTATGGGCTGGCTTTTAATTCGTTTAGACGTCTGCATAGCGACCGTTCACGATGTCAACACGAATTTACTAGTGAGAAATGACCACCGGTAAAATGTACCGACTGCTAACGGTATTCAGTCCAAAACTAAAACAAAGTAAAGTATATTATTTTTTCAAAATAGTTTTTTTTACATCCTCATTGCGGGTGTTTTGAAACGCTGAATAAAATCATTATATTTTCATTGGATTTGAAATTATTATTCAATGATTTATTATCATGTAATCGTCTGAGTTTATCGCGGTAAACAGCGTAAGATAAACATGAGTGTTCGCGAGGGTATTCCGAACGGACAACTAAAACTATCCCATGGCTTATAATTTATATTTTATATGTATTTATTTATAGTTTCCTTTAAAATAAATTGTGTTTTCATATCTCGTCCGAATTATCAAACAGGTAAATTGAAAACGAGTTAAATGTCGATACATATACGCGATATCGATTGATTTAGGTTGTCGGTCGTCGACGTTTTTCCTAGTTGAAAAATGTCCGATGTAATATTATTTTCTGGACAGGATTTCCGCGCAAAAACATGAACGTCCTGCCGGCAACATCTTCACACGTCTAAGGATAATTATTATGATAATATATTACGGCATATATTTCGTGTACTCGTTGAATTTTATGATATCGTGTATGATAATATTATATCAGCGGTTTTCAGACTTTTCTCCGTGGCATATTTACAAGAGTGATCTAGATACTTTGAGGGCCCGTCCAAAATAAATTGAAACGATTTTTTCCCCTATCGATCCGTAATACGTCAATCAAAAATGTTATAAAATATTATTCGGACATCAGGTAACAAAAAATAGCATGTATCTAATATTCACTGTACATTTTATGCGCTCTTGTAATACGCTAGTACGTATACGAAAATATAACACGCGTAATCAATATTGTACTCACGGATTTCATCGAAATGTGTTACTTTCAAAATGTAAACATATTACGCACGTGGCGTTATTTCAGAAATAATTTCCAACAAATGTCATCGAATCGTTATGCTTACATGATTCATATGCTCCGCGGCATGGACGCATGAAAAGGGGGGGGAGCAAAAGGGGCATTTGCCCCGGGCGAAAATTTTGATGGGCGATAAAAAATAAACGAAGCGAGGAAAATGTTTTCAAGCTATTCATACTAACATACATATATGTTACGGTAAAAGTACGAATACCGGTAAATCCTAGGTTTTACCGACTGCTCTTGGTAATTGTTCTAATTTCGGACATTTAGCGATTTATATCGGTAAAACCTAGGATAAACAAAATAGTGTGGTCGAACTCCGAATGATTTTTGTAGTTCGAACTTTTACAAACGAGATTTGGTAAATCTTAGGATAAACAATCAGTGTAAGTAAAAGTCCGAAATTGTATTCATTTATTTATTTTTTTACACATTGCGTGATATTTTTAAGTTTATTCATTACTTTAATACACATTTATATAATTATTATTACATATTAAGACAAAAGTTGAATTTATTACCATATATTATTATAAAAAGACTTAAATTATTATTATATATTAATACATAGGTTTAAATTGAATTAGGTATATTTAAAAATACAAATATTTACTTATTTGTGCAGGCTTGACTATTGTGGCTTCTCGAGTTGCAGAGTAATTTTTTTGATCGGAATTTACATCGGTTAGTTTTGCATTTTTTCAAACAGTCACACCTTATTAATCCTTGCCCTCCAGTCAAAGAGAGTTGCGATACTGCTTGACGAATACAAATTTCATTTTTAGCAATTAGTGACGGTTCCAAAAAATTTTCTTCGCACATGGCAAACTGGTTCCGTTAAAATTAAAATTCCAGAAGTCGATCGAAGTAAAGTTGATTCTCGCATATTACTTGCTGTTGTGTTACAAATTGTGGATAGGAGATTTTTATCGTTTGGTACAAATGCATGAACACGATCTCGACTTTTCACTCGGGACCAGTTAACTATAATATGCGAAGAAAATGTATATATATATATACAGTGAAACATGCTTAAGACGCTCTCGCTTAAGACGCTTTCCCGCATAAGACGCTGTTTTTAGTCGGTCCTATACTAGTCAATGTAAAAATCACCTGTTAAGACGCTCAGTTTTTCTCTGTCTAATCGGGTAAAACGCTCTTTTTTCAGCAGATTACGATAAATTTTAGTAGTTTTGTGAAAATAAAAATATAATTTTTAGTATTATACGTGTTCTTATCGTTTTATTTTATCGCTATACCTATTTTATCATTACTTATTATAACAGTTTCACTGTATTTCATCGTATTATGACATTTCCAGTATCTACTCCTATAATAACTACTGGTTTGCAACATTTATCGGAAATTCGGCAAGTATTATCCTGTGTTGAAAATTCCGAAGAAATGTTAGGTTGTCTTAATAAAATTGAAAACTTTCTTGCTGAAACGCATTGTCAGAACCTTAAACAATCAAAAATAGATAATTTGACATTAATATACAATAATAAAATATGTATGTAATAATAATATTTTTTAAAATTAAATTCAGTAGCACAAAAATATAAGTATGTATGTATATTGTAATTATAATTAATTTATAAGTGTATTTCTCATTAAATTATGTTTAATAATAAAAAAATAAACTCGATATTTCAACCACATCATTTTGTTTCATTCCCGCATAAGGCGCTTTCCCGCTTAAGACGATCTAGAGAGCTGGTCCCTTAAAGAGCGTCTTAAGCGAGTTTTACTGTATATATATATTTTTTTTGTTTTTGTACAAATTATTTATGCCCTCCCCCAATATAGACCTTTAATACGTCCCTGCTCCGTGGTTTAAATACCCCGATTTCCCGCGAAAGTTTTGTAAACAAAACAATATAAATATTTTACCAACAAAGTCTATGCAAAATCAGTAAAAAGACAGTAACGTGAGTACACTCAGCCCGTACGGAAATTTTGACAGACGTTATCGGCGTCTATATGACCAGCCCCAGATCAGCTGACCAGACAGACGTGTCTCAGTCTCTGTCTCGACATTGTCATTTGGATCTCTCGTCTCTAGTATTATTATGTCACTCTTGTGAAAATTATCGTTAATTGTTTTTTTGTGTTCAATAAACTCTTTACGTGCGTGTTAAATATTTTGTTATATTTTTCACACATACATGTTTGTACGTGTGTATGCATATATAATATATATATTATGCCTAATAATCATCATTGCGATGTTCGTGTGCCCGACTAACATCGGCACTTCACATTTCGAACGTGTTATAATATAGCAAACAAGATATAGTTGTCATAACGTGACTTAAGTTGGGCTGAGCACTAATAATTAACATCCGGACACAAAATTTATCACGTAACCATTGTTTCTATAAAACCTATGTGATTGACGATTTCCATAAATAGTGGTCGTGAACACAACCTATAGTAGGTAATATTTTTTACGAATGATATTGAAAAATGTAGTTCATTATAACATTCTATAATTAAACATAGAACCTTCAAAATCCGAGATATTTTCGTTTATTTAAAAAGTTCTATATTCATTCGGATAGTAATAAAGATTTTTTTGAAAAAATTGTCGTGTGTGTACCACATATTATAGACTATTGGTATCTCGTGAACATTTTGATTTTTTCAATATTAAGAATTATTAATTATAATTTATTAAATTTATTGATCTGACAAAATATCCAATTCATAGATGAGACCAAATGTATTTTTGGGACCACTATAACCATATAAGCTAATTTATTTACAGATTAAAGGAAATTAAGCATACGTCATTACAAAAATCATATGTTTAATATTATAAAATAAATTCTTCAGATTTACCTACACCCAAATTAAAATGAATTATTTTTATGAAAAAAAAAAAAAATGTATATTCTTAGTTATTTACGCTTGAAAAATTGTTCATAGTAACTCGAGTATTCCTTGAAGAAGTTTGAGAACCACCGCGCTGGTGTATACAATGAATCGGCGGCGTAAAGCCGTTTGTGATGATTTTGCATGATTCCGGAAAACGTCGTCACACAGGGAGTTTTCAAAAACAATAAAAGGAAATAAAAAAAAATAAATAAATAAATAAAACACTAAACGCGAGATTTTACAAACTTTTTTTTTTTATAGCACGTCGTGTCCGTTTTATTTTCTAATAATAAAATAATAGTGCCATTGTCGTAGTCAGTATTATTACGACACGCCGTTTCCCGCGTGCCGTTATTATAATATAATATAATACTCGATTCTCGTCGTTTTTCCATTAACTCTCCGAGTTTTATGAGCGTTTTATTTATTTTCCGTTTTGTTTTTTTTTTTTTTTTTTTACCTCTCCGCAACGCCACCGTCGTACTTGTTCGACTTGGCGTGCAATCTCTGTTGCAGTCCGGCGATAAACGACGGATTTCACGGCACACGAAGCGTTTATTTTTATTTCCGACGGCTCAAAACTGACCGACTCACGACGGCGCGTTTACGAAACGAGTAAAATCACCGAGTGACTTCTAGATACGTGAAATCATACCCCTGGACATAAGGCCTTTGCAAGTCTTGCAGATGTTGTCGCAATCGGTCCTGCGATGAACTGTTCTCCGAACGAATCTCATTCTACACCAAATCCCTCTGTGAAAAAATCGGAGATCTAGAAATACCGTTTCAAAATATTAGCGAGATAAAAAATCCAAAGACAGTAGTATCATAGTCGGACGGTAAACATTTTCGGTTTTCGGGCTTTTTTCCATTAAAAAATCGAAAAGCATTGTTACTTTTTTTTTCAAATTTCGTAAATTTTATTTTTTTTAGATTTGTATTTCATTTGATTTTAATTCGATAACATTTTAAATAATTATATATACTTTTCACAGAGTTTTTGTTCGACTATTTTTTCAAACGAGGCGTTTTGACCCAAATTTTTATTCATCTTTCATAATAACATGCACGTGACACACGTAATTTCCATCAGCGATATGTTCGCGTCTAAAAAGTACCACCGAACATTTCGGATTGAAAACCGAACCGTTCTCATCGAAATATCGACGGGGAGTATTATGCGGTTCCCCGCTCCAAAACAATCGGCTATTCATGTACTTAACCACATTTCAATTAAAGACCATCTCACCGAGATATTAATGGTGTAATTTTTTACCGCCAACTGTCTCTATACTTGAACATCGTGGCACCGGTAGTATCGCGTCGGCCTCAACTGTGCAGTCTTTATATATGCGCACAAACGTAACGCCTTTTACACCCGTTAACCTCGATTTATTTTCTGTTAATATTCTAACATGACGAAAATCGCAAGAGATCGTTCTAACAACATGTAAGACTGAATGCCAGGAGCATTTTTTACATAGTCAACCTTAGCGGAACAAGTATTGATAAAATCTGAATAATATTAAAAAAAAAAAAAAAAATGTAAAATATACACACGACTGAATGTATGCGCAGTATATTATTATGGCTGGTATAGTACATAGATAAAGTCATTTAATTCAATTTAATGATTTATTTTAAAATTTTCATTTTGGTTTCTATGCACGATTTATTGGTTTGTGATGATAATTTTATTATAAATATGCTGATTAAAACATTATTTCGTTCTCATTCACGCATTTGTGTGTGTGTGTGTGTGTGTGTGTGTGTGTTACGTTCTAAAATATTATTCATTAATCCGTCGTAACTCAGAATCGTATAAAGTGCACGTCAGGACGAGGGTACCATGCTACGTACCTAATAATATTACGGGCGCATAACATAATATTTATATTATTGTACCTACGCTTTGTTGTCCCGAGAAATAAAAACAAATCATAACAAAATGCCAACGGTATCGTTTGGAAAATATATCGACTGGTCATATAGAATGATTTAAAATTCCAATAACCTATGTTATTAAAAAACCCCGTAGTAAACGGTGCATTGTTACACCACCGTAAAACTTTTAGTAAAACACTCACGACACAATAACATTTTATCAAACCAGTATATCGCCATCCGGGCTCGTATGCGCAACACGCACTTACACACACACACACACACACACACACACACACACACACACACACACACACACACACACACACACACACACACACACACACACACACACACGCACACACGCATATGAGCATTCACAAATAATTCTGTAGTATTCACGGTTTAATCATACTTGAGTCATTTATTTTTACTCGTATGACTGTATAACCCAAAAAGATAAAATATGATTTTAAGATAAATACACGGTTGAATATTATTGAAAATAAATTGGAGACGATTACTAGAGACTTACATTTTTAAACGTATCATACACATACACCAGCTGTGTTACAGAACGAAAACCTCGGATATATATGGTGTATAATGTATATATAATACGGTAACTGCAGAGACGAGTTTGGCAAATACTGCAAAAATAACTTAATGGACTCGCGTACGCACACACTAGTACACGCGGGACGATTGATTATGTCCGAGGTTAAGTGCTAGGCTATTATACTATAATATTATTTGCAAACAAGAATATATTATACAAACACGTATAACGAGCATGACAGTTGTTGATACGATCCCGTACAACACACACACACACACACACTCCGTGCGGGAGGAACATCAACTTGAAATGGATTCGATGACATGTGTGTATATCAACGGGTACCTATATATATTTTAATGCACAACATTTACGTGTATACAGTGTATATGTTTATAGACTATTGTAATACATTTTTTTACAGTTCAAAAATGGATTACGTTAAAAACATTAATCATTTAGTATAGTAAAAAATGATCGTAGATACAACATGAAAGAGAAATATATCGATAAAAAATGGTTACTAAATCAAAATTATAGTTGTATGCCTTCACCAGACAATAAATAACTTGCTAGTAGCTAAACATTGAATACTAGATGCTAAATAGGTATTCTAGGTAGTAATTTCATCTGAACTTTATAGTTAACGATACACACCGAATTAATACGGTGTAAGTGGTGCTTGGGTACCAACATCGATGTTGATCGATCACGAATTGAGTGACAAACTAACTACACTAACTTGTGTATATTGTGTTAAAATAATATTTACTTATTGGACATATTTAAATACATTGTATACGACATTGCAAATTAAAATTAAGATTTTTCTTCATTACCTTTGCTCCTCTTCTTAGAAAAATATCTACAAATGTCCATGGTCGTGTTCGCTCGTTTTCCCTCGTACACACCTAATAAACGTAAAACGCGCGTAAATCTCTTAAAAGATTGAAAAACTCGTCGAAAATCAATTTCTGGTGACGCGCATTTCACCGCGGATCGCCTCTTCGTATAGTAAGCTGCTGCGTAGTCGATCAAAATCATAAATTCACCCTGTCGCCGCGGGCCGGCCAAACGGACAAATCGTTATCGCGTAATATTTATAACGACGATACGAGATTCATGGACGCGCGTCAAAACCGAAGTCGTCGAAGTCCACCGAGCAGAGCGCTGAAATTTATTACGTGAGAAAAAATACTACTCGATTTAAGTAATTCCGACGTTGATGACTGTCTCATAAATCTCACGGAGCATGCGGACGATTTATGCGCCTGGAACGGTCGTCTTTTTAAAACAAATTAAGATGGTCTAGAAGGCGATATTTTAAATGTGAAACAACAAAAAGCTGGTAAGCGTGATGATGGTGGTACAAGTTCGTCCTTCGTCCCTTCGGTCCTCGGACAAGATATTGGTGATGAATGTATTAAGTTTTAAAGAAATGATGACTCATTTCTTTAGTATAAAACGATTCTGAGCAAAGCTTCAGTGTAATATAATATATTATTATTTGAATACTGTTTACGTATTTTACGGTTATTTGTATAATTTTTTAAATGCTTGGAAAAAAAATCTTGAGTCACGATTATTGATATTTTTTCGGTATTGATAGTTTAGTGTAAGAGTAAACTTGCATTAAAATTTCTGAACTTTCTAACAAATACTCAATATTTCATTAGAAATAAACTTAAAAGAAATCAGACAATATCGTAAAAAATCGTATAATAATTTATAAATGTGTGTATAAAAAAAAATCCTGAGTTAAGATTTTTGAATTTTTGTTAGGATAATTAGGTAGGTATATGAGTAAGGTGATGTTAAATTTTCAGAACTTTTTGTCAAAATATTTACAATTATATTACATAAAAACTTTCAAACAATTTGGTAAATTAAAAGTTCTATATTTAAGTCAAAAGTGCTATAATTTTTCTGAAAATATTGTCCAGTATAAAAAAGTATGTATTTGATATTGGATAAAATTTTCAAGTTTCTAGCTTCAATGCTTTTCGATTTATGACTAAATACCTAAAATCTGAACAGTGAAAATCTCGTTTACGGCGGATTTTTACCGATTTTACCGTTTTTACTCAGTTTTTCGATCGTTATTCTTGATTACTGGAAAAACTATGGAGATTTTGGAAAAATGACCTCTCTAAAGTACCATCTCAGTTCAATTTCGAATCTAAAAAGTTGCTGGACGAAACTTTTGGACAAGGATTTCTGTACGAACAAGTGTTTACAGAAAAAAAGAAAAAAATAAACATCATCGCTTCACTCAGAATCTAAAATATACATCATTGTAAAACCATAAGATCCTTCGCTTCACTCAGAATCTAAAATTACAAATGATAAATAAATACATTATATTATACAGAGTGCGTTATAATTTCCGGTACGGCGTGTCACTCGGCGATACATCGTGCCGTTCATTGTTGTCGGGTCTGTCTATACCGGGCCGTGTACGCGTATGATTTTCGAATCGCCGTCAATACGTCCCTCCGAACGTCGTCGTGTGACACGTGACGTTGTTTATTCGGCGATCATATACGCGGCCCGAGAGAAGTCCACTCGACGCGCGGTAATAAAGTTCCGGCGCGTGAGAGCTCGTTCGAACGCCGACCGAGTGCTGTCCATTAGTGTGTTGTACATACAGACGACACTGATACGACGTCGATGTACTCCCGATAAACACAACCAGTGTTGGGAAATATCTAGATAAATTTATTTTCAGTTATCTTTATTTTTATCTAGATAAAATTTTAGTTATCTATGAGTACCTATCTGGATAGGTAATTTATTTAAATGGCCTGAAAAAAAAGGAAATTTAAAATATATTATTTTATTGATTTTTTTTTTTTTTTTTTTTAATTAATCGAAAAGATTACTGAGAAAAACTCGTGTGGAGGCCCAGGAAAGGATATTATAATATGAACTATCATGAAAGTGAAGCAGCCATACGCAACAATTTGTTAAAAAATGCAGAAATGTACTCGTATTATTATTTTAATTTTAAGTCAGAGAATGATTTGTCATCTTTTATGAAGTTAATTTAAAAAAGTTCATGTATTTTTAAATGTTTTAAATTAGGTATTTTTATTTGTTTACCTTATACCTGTAGGATGTAGATCCTGAATATTTTCAAAATTAAACATGAAGTTATCTCAAATTTATCTAGATAAAAATGTACTTTGGTGGCAGTAATGTGCGAAACAGTCTCCACCCGGTCCTAGTTTTACCACGGAAAAAAAAAAAAAAAAAAAGATAAAAATGTACTAATTGTTATCTTTATCTTGATAAAATTTATTAAAATTATCTTTATCTGTATCTAGATAAAAATGTTTATAATCATCTTTATCTTTATCTAGATAAATTATTAGTTATCTATTCCCAACGCTGAACACAACCGATCAGCAATCGAACCGCAATACCCAAAACGATATGGGTTTCAACGGTAAACGCACTATTGCGGCTACATTGGACCGGTTTTGCAGACACGACCGGACCAAACCACGACACGTTGTGGCTGTGCGGAAAACGGGACGCGTTCTTATCTGCAGTTGCCGAAAAACGCATAGTGTAGGCATAGACTAAAAGCTGGCAAAAATAATTCCCATCAAATCGTATTGTTATATATTTAAACAGTAGAATAGTTCATACCATATTCGGAACATGTTTAAAGCACACGGCGTGCTTTGAATTGATCTGTAGTTACAGCAATCATAAAATAAGTCCGCCACACATCACAATACAAAAATCGCTCTGGCAAGTTTTTGAAAGTTGTAAATATTTGTAATTATTTTGGTACTTTAACAAATACCGAATTCAGATTATCATGCACTCAATAGCAATAGGTCGGTTACATGATTTTAATGCAATATTTATTTTTATTTAGATATTGTACCTACAATAATTTACATTTAAAATAAAAACAATAAAAAATTATATTATTTCATTATTTCATAAGAATATTGTATTATACACTTTAAGTTTACTTCTTAAGTTAGTAAAAGTTAACTTTTCAGTTTTTGCAATATGTATTTGCCAAAAGCGTATTCTTTCGTTTCGACGAAAAGACGGGATCGAAAAAGACTGGCCCTATCGGTTTTTCTTCAAATTTCACTGTATAAAACTTACAAGGACGTGTTTTTATTAATTCTCAAAACCAAAATTTGTCATACAATATTAATACGTCTCTAATTTGATCGGCTGAAATTTACATTCATCATAATAAACATGATTCAAGATGCGCTTCTTAATAAAAAGCTGTATATTTTAATTTAGCAAAATAGCCGGTATAGGTACAGGGCAATATTTTCGTAAAACGATTATCGTCAATTCAGCAAGTGACTTCCAAATAAAAAAAATAATGAATTTGAAAAAATGTGTATGAAATGAAACAGTCTAACTACTCTTAAACAATATGCGCACAAAAAATTATCAAAAAATACAATTCAAATTAAATTGTTTTGGGGTTTTGGCCAAGAGCTATTTGAATTTTGAAACACTGCTGTGACGTACAATCGAAAGTGACGGATTTCGGCCTATCTCTGTGAAGTATGGGCTTGAGTAATAAATTCCGAAAAAAATTATTTCATTTACGTTATATTAGTGTTATGCATTTAAAGCCGTTTTACAAACGCGAAATAAAAACGTTCACGAATAAAACTAGTAGGTTAGACCGACAACAGAAATCGGAGCATGTATTGTACATCAATAGTATTATTATTGTAATAACAACATAGATATCGACACGCCTCACTTGTTAAAAAATATTAAATAAATTTTATATTCTAAGACAATAGTAAATACATCAGATCATACATGTATACACGGTACATTTCTAATTTAAATGACAAGAATATGTAACAACAATCAGATGAGTAGTATCTATGCCACCCAAATATATCGATTTATATATAGGATTCTAAAATGTCATGAAATTTATTTTCTTGAAATATTTCATTTATACGAAAAATAAAAATTTTCCCGAAATAAATTTAAAAAAGGGTTGTTTTCCAATTAATACATATTAGAGCTATTCAGCTATATTATGTAATAAAGATGAGAAAATACGTTTTAATTAGGTAGTATATCTATTCTATTCTACGAAAACATTGAAAACATAAATAATTTTTAAGCACAAAGTGCCCAATGCCTATGTTTTTTTTTTTTGTTACTTTTAGTTCTATAGTGTTTAATTTTTTACTTAATTTATAATGTATAAATAAAGGTGATACCTAAATATAGCCTGAACCAAATTATATACACTTATACAGTTATACTTATACATAAAACATACTTACTATTCATTTTTAACCCTTGCGTTTGTGAATGTTATCTATACATTTATTTTTTACAAAACAATATTATTTATCTATTACAGATTTTACTTTTTTTTTCTCAAAATTATTTATGAAATGATATTATCTCTAAATGAGTACAAAAAATACAATATTAGACAGGTATCTAATTTGTAACTAGACACTTAAGATTTCTTTTGCAAATTACAATTTACAACACAAGACAAGAAAAAATAAATAAATAATCATTACGAAATAACGAATTATTATCAAGTAAATAAAATTCAAGTAAATAAATATATCCACCTTGATATATATATATCGATTATTCACCTTATATCCGAGCTTTGTGGCTCGTACAATTCGCAGTCGGATAGTCATGGAAGAACAACAGTTGAGTTCTGCCACGGAATAACAGCACTCAATAACTCATGATCACGGTTGCGGTATTCAAACAGCTGATGGTCGTCGTTTGCGGTTAGTTTAGAAGAAAAATACATTTATGGAAGACACATATTTTTAGCTCAAGACTTCTCTAACTTCTTTGGAAGATAACATCGGGAAGACTGTCTGAGAGAAACAGTCTAACGCGTTAATCAATTGTCCCCACTGAGATAAATAAGAATATATTATAATTTAATGTTATTATGTTAGTACATTCTTATCTACGTTTCCATATCATAAATTATCTTCACATAAACCAACGTTCCTAAAACTGTGCTTCGAGGAGCCATGGAGCTTCGCGAGGGTATTTTCATGGATCCACAGACACTTCATCATGAAATCAAATTCATACGATAATTTTGGTAAAACAATCGCAAAATTTATACGTCGACATATTATATTTCATACTTACAATATTATTTAACCCATTTAGTCTGAAAACGACAGGATTATACAATAAACTTGTGTTTTTATTTTTAAGTCAAAAACGATATTATATATTCCTGATTTTTGAGGCTCCGAAATTCGTTTGACAGCATCTAAAGGGCTCCGTAAAAAAAAAAAAAAAATTAATTCACTGATACAGACCACTTCAACCGATGGCGACCGTTTTAATTCAAAAAAAAATCTGAGTTCGAAAATAATTATTTCTCAAAGAAAATGTACCGTTGCTTAGTGTAAATTAATGATAAAACAATGTAACATCAATTTCACACGAAAAACATTATTTAAACAATAGCTTTTTTCAAAATAAAACACTAAAACACTCTCCTCTGGTCGAAATACATTGGGCAAGTTATACAGCATTATCATACCACCGTATTGGACCTTAACAAGAGCATGTATATATATATATATATACAGGATGTTTCACGAAGATCTGACATGGACATGTTGAATAACTTTTGTTCTATTAAATATTTTTAACTTTTTTTTTTTTTTTTTTTAATGAATACTATAGCCTAGCGCTACAATAAAATTACATTAAATTTTATTTTTTATTTTTAAAACTCAAATTTCAAAATTTAAAATTGTATTTTAGAGTTTGAAAAAAAAATCTAAATAGTAATTTTGTATAAATGATTTTTAGAAAAATGTTGGCTTTTGAAATTCTTATAAAGGTTGATCCGTTAATTTTCTATGATTTTTTAAAGTTAACGAAAAATGTAATAATATGTATCGTTTATCAGTCATCAGATAATATCACATAGTAATAGTTGAACTATTAAGCAATTTAATTAGATTTTTCGTAAACTTTAAAAAATCATAGAAAATTAACGGATCAACCTTTATAAGAATTTCAAACACCAACATTTTTCTAAAAATCATAAAATGTTTACAAAATGGCTATTTTGATTTTTTTTTCAAACTCTAAATTAAAATTTGAAATTTTGAAATTTGAGTTTTAAAAATAAAAAAAAAAATTGTAATGTAATTTTATTGTAGCGCTAGGCTATAGTATTCATTAAAAAAAAAAAAAAAGTTAAAAATATTGAATAGAACAAAAGTTATTCAACATGTCACATCTTCGTGAAACACCCTGTATATATATATATATATATATATATATATATATATATATATATATATATATATAATATATAGAACAAATAAATAAATTTCGTTTACAATAGTAAATCGTCTAATATAATATTGGCTAGTTTCGTCGATCATAATTTAGGGATTTATTTTATGAAATATTGTTGACCGTGTGTACTATTTTGTTTATTTTTAGTGTATCAACCTTCAATAATTATATTTTAATGAAATGTCTAATACGAACTTTTTCTTTAATAATACATCAGAAGTCAGTACGTGTTTCATAAAGAAGGGTTGCGTGTGTGCGATAGGGATGGCATATTAGTGATGGCGTATGGCGGTGTTTTCACGAAGTCTGACCCAGACTGTCAATAAATATTGGTAACGTATACCACGAACACAAAGTGAATTTACGTCATGGTATTTTTAGATTGTGAGTGAAGCGAAGGATCTTATGGTTTTACAATGATGTTTATTTTTTTTATTTTTTTTTTTTTTCTGTAAACACTTTTTCGTATAGAAATCCTTGTCCAAAAGTTTCGTCCAGCAACTTTTTAGATTTGAAATTGAACTGAGATGGTACTTTAAATAGGTCATTTTTTCAAAATCTTCATAGTTTTTCCATTAATCAAGAATAACGATCGAAAAACTGAGTAAAAACGGTAAAATTGGTAAAAATCCGCCGTAAACGAGATTTTCACTGTTCAGATTTTAGGTATTTAGTCATAAATCGAAAAGTATTGAAGCTAGAAACTTGAAAATTTTATCCAATATCAAATACATACATTTTTATATTGGACAACATTTTCAGAACAATTATAGCACTTTTGACTTAAATATAGAACTTTTAATTTACCAAATTGTTTGAAAGTTTTTATGTAATTTAATTTTAAAAAGCCGATTCTGAGCAAAGCTGCAGTGTAATATAATATATTATTATTTAAATACTGTTTACGTATTTTACGGTTATTTGCATAATTTTTGGTGAGTTATAATAATTTATTAAAGTGTGTATAAAAAAAAATCCTGACTCACGATTTTTGAATTTTTGTTAGGATAATTAGGTAGGTATATGAGTAAGATCATATTAAATTTTCAGAACTTTTTGTCAAATATTTAAAATTATATTACATAAAAACTTTCAAACAATTTGGTAAATTAAAAGTTCTATATTTAAGTCAAAAGTGCTATAATTGTTCTGAAAATGTTGTCCAATATAAAAAATTATGTATTTGATATTGGATAAAATTTTCAAGTTTCTAGCTTCAGTACTTTTCGATTTATGACTAAATACCTAAAATCTGAACAGTGAAAATCTCATTTACGGCGGATTTTTACCGATTTTACCGTTTTTACTCAGTTTTTCGATCGTTATTCTTGATTACTGGAAAAACTATGGAGATTTTGGAAAAATGACCTCTCTAAAGTACTATCTCAGTTCAATTTCGAATCTAAAAAATTGCTGGACGAAACTTTTGGAAACTTTCGAAAATTTCTATACGAAAAAGTGTTTACAAAAAAAAAAAAAAATAATAATAAACATCTTTGTAAAACCATAAGATCCTCCGCTTCACTCAGAATCTAAAAACTGCACCTCAAGTCGTTAATAGTCCGATTCAAATATCTCGATAGTTACTTTGAAATAATGTCCAAATGATCGTCTTGAACGTCGTGTCATTATCGAATTTTGTCTACTTATTTGGACTCGACCGTGATTTATGATACGTATACGTGCGTTAAAATATGGTACCTACTATGAATGACGTATCTTGTATTGCGGAGAGGACAGGATATGTGTGGCTTGAATCGTTAGTGATAAGATAAAATATGAATTTTATCTGAAAACCCTTTGACCGGAATGAAATGTGATTTAAACTCTGCCGAGAAAACGTCACAGTATGACCACATAGCGGTCTATTTGAATGAAGTATAATAGAATGTGTGGATGATATTTACTTTTATCAGTCTGTGATTGTTTGTGACGTCATATTATTTTTTCCGTACGGATGCGTTGTCCAAAACGACCAAGACGTGTTGCCCATCGATTTTAGCGATTTGACGTGGTAAAAGTAAACGTCTCCGTTATGAAATGGGTTGATTTGAATTTAAACCGGACATAGACACAAAGTCACGTAAACTCGAGTTTCACTTATTGCGTTATTATTACTATTGCTCGTAACGAGCGCAAGTGACGTTAACGGCAGACGATTATATTAAGAGAATCTATTCACCTTTGAAGTCGAACGAATCTACGTATGCGTGAGACTCGATCGGGTGTGACGAGGAAAAATGATTTTTAAAAACAAAATCGTTTTTATCGTCATTACTGTGATATTAAATTCTACGCTTTGTTTTTAGATTTTGAATGAAGCAAAGAATTTTACGGTTATTCAATGATGTTTATTTTTTTTTTCTAGAGACAATTTTACTCAACATAACTTTGTCAAAAAGTTTTATCCAGCAACTCTATAATTTAGAAATCACATACAGATGGTACTTTAACAATTTGGTAAGTTCTTCTATCAATAATTTTTCAAGGTGAGACGAAAAATTAGCAAAAATGGAGTAAAATTGGTGAAATTGGAAAATGGACGAGCTTTACATGTCATGGGTGTATATAGAGGATAGGGATCTAGGAGTTATACAACTACACTTTTTAAACGTACATGTCCCCAGCCCCACCCATTTAACTTTTCGCAATTTTTTTTTTCGCATAATTAGTACGTCATTCCTATGAATTCCTATGATAGGTTCCAGAATTCCTACGCAAAAATTCCGGCCGTGAAAAAAGAATTCCCGTGGGTGGGGCTGGAAACACGTTTCTCCACCCCCACCCATGCCTAAAAAAGGGTTTTACGGAATTTTTATTTTTTTGCATAATTAGTACTTAATTCCTATGATAGGTTCCAGAATTCCTACGCAAAAATTCCGGCCGTGAAAAAAAAATTCCCGTGGGTGGGGCTAGAAACACGTTTCTCCACCCCCACCCATGCCTAAAAAAGGGTTTTTCGCAATTTTTTTTTTCGCATAATTAGTACGTCATTCCTATGAATTCCTATGATGGGTTCCAGAATTCCTACGCGAAAATTCCGGCCGTGAAAAAAAAATTCCCGTGGGTGGGGTTGGAAACACGTTTATCCACCCCCACCCATACCTAATAATTTGTACTTCGCAATATTTTTTATATACTTTGAAAAAATTGTTATTTTAAATCCATTTTGTTGTACTTGGAAACGTTAATTTTTTTAATTGAATTAAATAAATGTAACCGATTTAGTTTAGACAGTTTAGACTTTAGAGTATATAATATATATGCATTGGAGTTGATTTTTTATTAAATTTGATGAAAGAAAAACATTACAATTTTAGGAAACATCATTGCAATATCTCATCATCAACTTTCATTTAAATCGATCTATAACTATATTTTAAGTACTATAAACCTTCTACACCCCCACTCATGCCTATAATAATTAGTTAGTAGATAATAAACAATTTTTAATTTGTAAATGCTATGCATTTCTATGAAATAACTGAATATGATTTACCTTACTGTATTATATTGTGATCCATAATATTTGACGAAAGATAATTGTTTTAAATAGTTTTTTAACTTGTTGTTGAATATTTTTTTTGGAATGTAGAAATGTTGAAATATTATAGATTATAAAATCTACAAATTTTTAATATTTTACATGGATATTACAATATAATGCAGTAAGTTAAATCATATTCAGTTATTTCATAGAAATGCATATCATATACAAATTAAAAATTATTTATTATCTACTAATTATTATAGGCATGAGTGGGGGTGTAGAAGGTTTATAGTACTTAAAATATAGTTATAGATCGATTTAAATGAAAGTTGATGATGAGATATTGCAATGATGTTTCCTAAAATTGTAATGTTTTTCTTTCTTCAAATTTAACTAAAAAATCAACTCCAATTCGTATATTATATTATATACTCTAAACTGTCTAAACTAAATCGATTACATTTATTTAATTCAATTAAAAAATAAACGTTTCCAAGTACAACAAAATGGATTTGAAATGACAATTTTTTCAAAGTATACAAAAAATATTGCGAAGTACAAATTATTAGATACGGGTGGGGGTGGATAAACGTGTTTCCAACCCCACCCACGGGAATTTTTTTTTCACGGCCGGAATTTTTGCGTAGGAATTCTGGAACCTATCATAGGAACTACGTACTAATTATGCAAAAAAAAAAAATTGCGAAAAACCCTTTTTTAGGCATGGGTGGGGGTGGAGAAACGTGTTTCCAGCCCCACCCACGGGAATTTTTTTTTCACAGCCGGAATTTTCGCGTAGGAATTCTGGAACCTATCATAGGAATTCATAGGAATTACGTACTAATTATGCGAAAAAAAAAATTGCGAAAACCCGTTTTTTAGGCATGGGTGGTGGTGGAGAAACGTGTTTCCTGCCCCACCCACGGGAATTCTTTTTTCACGGCCGGAATTTTCGCGTAGGAATTCTGGAACCTATCATAGGAATTCATAGGAATGACGTACTAATTATGCGAAAAAAAATTGCGAAAAGTTAAATGGGTGGGGCTGGGGACACGTACGTCTTTTTTAATTATTTAGGTTAGATATGATTATATTTTTTTGTAAATTTATCAAGGTGGATATTATTTAATATTTATTGTAGTTTTATAACATATAATTTATAATCTACATTAATTGATTTTAAAAAATCGTTCAAAATACATTATATGGTTTCAGTTTGTTTAATACTATCACTTTTTTTTAAAACTCAAACATATAATTAAAGGTTCTTATGATTTGTATTTACTTTATTTGAAAGCCATATTATAGTTCCTGTTTCAAAAGAGAACTTTTTATCAAACGATAATAATAAAATGCGAGTTATTGAAATGCTTCAAATAAAATTAATAAATCATGGGTTTATTGTTAAAATAGCAAATGATCATGCCAATACATTAATTGTTAACACTGCCATTAATGTATCAAATCATCATTCAAAAACTATCTTGGATGGTGAGGATATTGACTTATTAGTACTTCTAATTGCTTTAACTCCTAGAGAAAATAATATTTATTTTCTAAAACCTAGTTCAGGAAAAATAGAAAAAAAAATGTATAGTACTGAATTCATACAAAACCATGATAAATAAAATATTGTTTTATCATGCGCTAAGTGGTTGTGATACAACGTCAGCCTTATTCCAAAAAGGAAGAAAAAAATGCGCACAGATACTAGATAAACAGAAGAATATAAATTCAATCGTTTCAATTTTTAATAATCCTAATTCATCTCATGAGGAAATAACAAAAAATGGTGTTAAATGTTTTTTTTATATTTATATGGCGCATCAGAAAATGAGAAGTCATTGAACCAACAACGTTATAAACTGTTTACAAAATGTGCTACAAAAAAACAAAATTAATCTTGCGTCACTTCCTCCAACAGAAGAAGCTGTCAGACAACATTCTTATAGAGTTTACTTGCAAGTGCAGTTGTGGCTAGGTCATATAAAAAACCCGGAGGGTTGGGGATGGACATTTCAAAATAATATTTTGTTACCAGTAACCACACTGAAAGCTCCAGCACCCGATCAACTACTTAAATGTATGTCATGTAGTTGTACAAAAGGTTGTGGTAAAAACTGTGGTTGTCGAAAAGCAGGATTTAAGTGCTCAATTATATGTGGACATGGCAAAGACCATTGGTGTACTAATTCTATAGAAATAGAGGTTGATTGTACAGAAGATTGTACACTTTCAAATTTATTAGATGAAATCATCGCAGAAGATGAAGAAGAAGAAGAATACGAAGCATAAAAGAATAATCTGCCTGCCCTATATATAGTGTAATTAACTTTATATTATAATAATTTTTTTTTACCATACAAATTATCTGTATGCTATCATAAGTTTTAAAAATATTAATTTTTACTATGTTATTATAATTAAATCGTTCATGTTTATAGTTTGTAGAACAAATAAGTATATTTAATACAGTGTAAAAAAAATTTAACACGGAAAGAGAGAGAAATTTATTAATAATTTTTTAACTGTCAATTTTTATACAAATATATCTTGCTAAATATTTGTTTCAATGAAAAAATATAAGATAACTTTTTTTTTTGTAAATTGTCTAATCAACAACTTTTATTTGAAGCTTTTTTTGATATTCGTAATATTTTTTTGAGATATTCAAAAAAGCTCGTTTTTAAACTTTCGTGCGCTTTTAAAAAAAATCTAAAGTCCGATCAATGGGGAATTTTAGTATTTTATAGGGCATATTTTATTAAAACTTAAAAAAAAAATCTTGGTTGGAATTTTTTTCCGCCATTTTCAAAAATGTTGTCTCTATTGCCTGGCCTATATAGTATGGAATCTACTAAAATTTGTTTAGTAGTTTTCTGACACATTGAAAGATTTTATGAATCTTCACTACTGACCGACTACAGTGATAAGAGCCCGAAGAAAAACGCTCATTTTGACAACTCAAGTGAATATAAATTATCCGAAAATCTTTGCAGTCAAAAAATGTTATTATGTTACAGAATTAGTATAGAAAACATGCATAATAAACTTAAAAAATGAAAAAAATTATCGAAATTTTTGGTAATTCAAAAGCAATACAATATTTTTGAAGACAGATAAAACCTATTTCAAATTAAATATTTTAATTTTTTGATGTGTCGTGTCATGTTTTTTATTTATTTATTTACCTACAAAATTAATATTCTATTGATATAACCTAATATTTACAATGTTATTTTAAACAGTTTTTTTTTATACACCATTTAATGAACCTATTGGATACCTCGAAGTAATTTTTTTTTTCTTTTAGATTTATAACATTTTTTTTTCTCCAACTACGAACGAATTGTAAATACCTGTGTTCTTTAAGACTCCAAAATACTGAAAATTTCGAAGAAATTGTACTACGGTGTACTTACAATATCACAATGTAACGGTCCTCGGCTTGCACCGCGATTGTTTATCACGGCCGGCCGTACACGGTGCGGTTAGACACATGAACCCACACGGATCCGTTATGAATTGGATGGTTTTCAAACGGCCCGAAGGGTTCCTGCATATATGGTCGGAAATAATTTCCATATGGGGGGGCAGCCATTGGCCCTGGGGGTCCGTGCCAAAAGTGTACCGGACTCAGTATTGGAGGGTTCGCAAACGACCCGTGACCCGTGTGCTGAAAATTAGCCGGGATTACCGGAGCGGGGCCTGCAAACGGCCACTTCGCAAGGCCGCGGTCGTCCGCCCACGCGCCACGTCTCTCCATCGTACGATCGTAGTTGCCTCTGGCAATTTCTCCGGCCGTTACGGTGCGCGCGTAGTTCCTGAAGAATTTTTTCCGTCTCCACTCGGCCTTTTTGTCGATCCTGTTCAGAACGATTGGCTTGGCGGTCGCCGTCGGGTTGTCGTACGTTAACTCTTCGACTTTCACAACGGTCGTCTGAAAACAATATCAAAAAGAATCTTGTACGTCAGGCGTATCCAAAATATCGAGTGATATAATGTATTACAATAGTCGGTACGGAAATCAAACGGTATCGACATTGAAACACATGTTCGAAACGTGAAACGTATGATATTTAATTTGATTCTAACCTGTGACGTGCACGTACTGATTTCTAAAAGTTTTCCCTGCGGTATTTCTTCACGTTCGATCACCGTTTGTGGGTCGGTAGATCGTCTCGGGAATGTCCTCCGTAAGTCCGTAGATTTTTTCGGTCTTACGTATGAATTTTTTCGGATCTGATTGTTTGTTGACTAAAAAGAAAAAAAAAATCACGGAATTCGGAATACTAGCGTCGGATAAAAACGTATTCATGGCACATTTTTCTTCTAGTTGAAAATTAATTTAAAATATGTGCTCGAAAAAACTGAAATAACGTTCGACGTTTGTCGAAAAATCCAGTTAACCAGTTAACGATAATATGTTTAAACGAACTAACCGGCAGCCGTATTCTTTTCTGTTGTTCAGTTTTCGACGGTTTGCCGCCGACGCGACCAGTGGTTCCAGCCTGCCCGTCCAACGAATCGACCCTCACGGTCGCCGTAGCGTCCAAAGATCCGGAGACGGTTTCTACCTCTGCGTCCAGCTCGGTCGTCGTATGTCCGGCTACTTCACTTATCGCGTTGATAAGATCGACACAAAGCAGTCCGTCGATCACGTCAACGAGCTCTCCGATCACGATGCACAGACATCTGCCGACTGCGTTCGTCGTATCCACTAGTTTTCGAATCAAGACGCCCAATACGAACGTCAGACCGTTGGAGAACCGGTTGATTTCGTTCGGCAGGCGTGCCGCCGACTCGCTCAAAGTGAGTGCCATTATTCGAACCAAGACGCTCAGCGTGGCGACCATGGCGTCAGTCCATCGGCCATGCGACTCCTGCAGAGACGACACGATGTTATAAGAATAAGCTTACACATTTCGTGGCCGGCCAAGATCCACGTCCGTTTTGCAGCTGAACCCGTCATCCGGCAGTTACGTAAGACTTTGGTGCGTCGTGTGTGAGCACGCCGGTAAAATCGATGGTCTTGAGCGCTCGGATATAAATGTGAACGATGAATGCGTACAGACTTTAAGCGCGTTACGATGTTGACGGATTTATAAATACGTACGAATGATCAAAAAATATAGCCACGCCGGACCCGTCGGAAATTACAGAGAAACGTACAGACGATTAGAGCCCGACGCGTTAATTCGTCCCGAGCTCGAGTAACGTCAAATCGTGATACGGAGAATATCGAATCGGTTTCGATGTGGCTATGTTCGTTAACGTGAATCCTTCGGAGGTAACGGTCGAACTAAAATAGTAGGTTTGTACGCGCTTACGAAGTGATATACGGGACGAAGTCATAAAAAGATAATACGATTTCAAACTAGTCTAGGGGTGAATCTCAAATCCCTTCGCGATATATCGTACTTACCGTGCGGTCGTCATGCTCGAGGATGGTCGCCAATTTCGGGCGCTTACTGCAGTACACTTTGCGTGTTCTTTTTGAACGATTTTCGTACCACGAAGACATATTCTAGTTTATCTCTCTTATTTTACGTACAGACAACGAGAAATACGCGTATGGTAATACGGTATCACAGATTGCTATTGTAAAATAGGTGAAAATTCAATAGTTTATATTTGATGTTTAACTAAGAGAAAATTCGCATATATTTTCGCAAAACAAAACTGTTCGACGACTAAGAAATTCTAAATCGTTACTCCATACAACAACAATAATTATTTATCGAGGCTCGTTGATCCGGGCAACAAAATAATCGATGTAGATAAACAATTTGTTTTAGCCAGCCACATTTTAATTTTAAATGATCAAGGAATTAGGTAATACAAGTTTAAACCCCTATTTTTCATTTCATAAATTGAAAACACTTCAAAACTTCAACTTTCGTTTCCTAAAAAGTAGTATTTTTTTATGTAAATTTAGATTTACGGAGTAGTCCCTGTTTTTATTTACTCTACCATTTTAAACTTGATTCTTATATTAAAAATATTGTCTAAAATATATATATTATTATTTAATAAATTAGCTGACCCGTCATACGTTGTCCTGTCTTAATTATGATCTACTCGAGTATATAAACTGAAAAATTCGAGTGAACTGTTTAATAGATACCAATCAATTGTATTCTCAGAATTAAGACGATATTAAAATGAATGAAATGAGAGTCATGGCAAAGATGATCCGGAATGGTTTTGGTCATCAGTGTAATTTTCCACGACTATAGTTTGGTATAAGAAAACCATATACGGGTCATTAAATATCTAAAACCTATCGATAACTTTTTAACAAGTTTGTTTGTTTGTTTTATATTATTTTCACGCGACATTTTGGGTGACGAAAATGGTATAATATGTCCGTAACACGTTTTTATCGACGGGGCTGTTTCGAAAACCAATAATCTTCGTTTAATAGCAGCTACGTAATATCTTATCGACCGGCATAATATATTAATATGTTTCGGTGTAACTATAATGACGTGTACACGTGGGTATCGTTACACGTCGGTACGTAAAACGCATTATGTCCTCTCTTGGATGACGGATAAAGCGCGCACGCGTGAGAGACGTTTAAAAATTGATTTTCGGCCCGACCGAATGGCATACGAGAAATTAATGTTTCCGTCGAGCCGTTGTGTGTGTGTGTGTATAATATTATATTATATTTACGGTCTAACTCGGCTTACATTATAACCACGACGACGACGACGACGACGACGCGGCACTCGACGGCAGCAGTGGCAGGCGGTGACCGTGGAGGCGGTCGTGCGCGCTGTGGAGGTGGCCGCGGCCGGAAGGGATCGCCGCTTAATTAACGACAAATTTATAGCCTTCATTAACAAGAAGGCTTTTAAGAAGTTGCTTCTCTATTCCGAACAGATCCGCCGTTCGACTATTACGGCGTGAAGTGCGCCGCGGTGCGCGTCCGGCTCCCATCCGCTGCAGGCCCGTCTATGAGTCTGTTTTAACGCGCCAAACGGTTAAAACACTCTCGTACGAAACACGATCTTTGTCCCTTCCGTCATCGTGCATGTCGTTGACGATCGCGGCTGCTCTTAGAAATGTGCTGCAGTGTCTCGTGTCGAAAACGCGCATCAAATTATTTTAGTATTATTATTATTATTATTATTTTTATTATTATTATTATTATTATTATTATTATTATGAGGCGCTCACATTAGGTCAAGTATTCCGGGTCTCGAGTCGTCGCTCGCACTCTCGCGGTCGGAACGATAACAATCGTCGTGAGAGGAAAAAAAAAAGAAATGAAAAAAAAAAAAGAAATATAACCTGTAACGCTTGGGTAGTTTATGAACCGGGAGAAAAGCAACAGCGAAAAACCCTTAAGACTTAAGTGCACGCCGCCACCGCCGTCGCGTCTGTGAAGGGCCGTAAATAACGGAGTTTTAATATTGCTCGCGCGGAAGCTCTCACGTCTCTGTCTCGACCGCCACCGTCGAATCACAGGTACACCGCTCTCCCACTATGTTCTTAAAACATTCTCTCTTTCTCTCTTTCTTTCTTTATATATATATAAATATATATACCAAATCACGAGACGTCAGTCTGTCACCGTCGTCGTATAATCATTATAATTAAAATAATAATCATAATAAGCGATACGTTTCTTTTTCGATCTTTTGGTCGTTTTTTGTTTTGTTTTTTTCCCCTCCATTAATATTATAATTATTATGATTTTAATCGTCAGCAAAGTGTCGCGTTCCCGTCATCATTGTTCTTCGTTGCTCGTACTCTTTAAGCCGGTCGTCGGCGATGTGAAATTTTTAGCATTTAAACAGGAAACGCGGACCCGAGAGAACGCGACGGCGGCGTCTCCGTGGTCCACCCGATCCCGCCGTGCGAATTCATCACTGTAATAATTATTAATTAAGCCACGACACACACACACACACACACACACTTACAAACAATGGACGACAATATAGGTGGGGTCGTTTTTCACGAGCGCGGAAAAAGGCTTGTAACAATAATAAAAATAATTATAATCATTGTCGTGGCCCGGTGATGTTTTCATTTGTGGGGGCGCCCGCGCGTACACAAAAAGGAAAAATAATATAAACAAAAACAAAACAAATAAAAAAAAAAAACAAAAAAAATGAAAAATGAAAAATAAAGAGCACTACAATAATAATAATAATAATAATGATAATAGCTACCTCCTGCCAGGTGAACGCCCCCGCCTCTCGACTTCTTCCGAGATCCCGTCGTTGTCTCCGGTGCACACACTGCACCCTTTCAGACCGGAACCCTTTCGGATCGAATTACTGCGCCGGTGCCGGTGTTGTCATAAAATAATAATCCAAAGATAGAGAGAAAGAGAGAGAGAGAGAGAGAGAGAGAGAGAGAGAGAGAGAGAGAGAGAGAGAGAGAGAGAGGTGAAAAATAATTAAACGGACCGAAAAGGTTATAATAATTTTTCTCGCGTACGTACGAGTACCCTGTAATAACATAAGAAACTCTACAAATCGTTCCCACGGTGGTGCTTTTAATAGTCTTTGGCGTCCTCTCCGCCACCCTGCCCCCGGCTCACGACTCGTCGGCCCATCGTGAATAGGGAACCGCCGCCGTCTGGCAAGGCGTTTAATTTCCGGCGTTCGATCGGTGCGGGGGATCTGTATAACACACACTCGTACTATTATATTATCACATACAAACACGCGTGTAAGTGCGTCGTACGCGAACAAACGAATCGGTCACCGTCCGGTCCCCGGAGTCGAGTGCATATAGGAAATAAACTAATACGTAGCTGTAACTATGGAGATACGTCCAACGCGATTGGAATTTATTGCCGGTCTGACGAAAACACTCGACGCTTAGGCCGTTTGCACACAGTCCGATAAAATCGAACGAAATAATCGGTGATTGTATCGGATACTCCGATAATACGTCATTTTAAATCAATCGTTTGCACACTACTTCCGATCCGATAAAATACCTATTTTAATTCACCGATATCGTTTTGCATGTCGGACAAACGACTAAAATCGGACGATTCTTTACCGGTCCGCGATTTTAATGATTACTATAAATAAATGGTTCATTTGCACACTCGTCGATATTATCGGAATAATGAAGTAAAATGTAGTTTTAATTCCCCGCATGTATCTAGTAGAAATATGTATTATTTAAGTATTTAAAATTTTGAAAAATGAGTTACTTTCCCTACGACTTGCCAACTCTGATTGAATTAGTTGAATCAAGACCATGTCTTTGGGATAAAACAATAAATGAGTATAAAGACAGAAATCTTAAAAAAAAACAATGGGAAGAAGTGTACATGTTTCTTGAAAAACAATTTTTTATGGTTTTCTTTTTAGAATTCATTTTAAATTATTAAACACTAGAAATGGTAAGGAATTTCTGACAGATACAAGCCCAAAAACCGTAATAATATGATTTTTATTCTTTTATCGGAGCGATAATTTTGGCTAATGTGCAAAATAGATCCGATATTATTATCGTTACCGATTATATCGTCCGATATTATCGGACTGTATGCAAACAGCCTTACGATATCGTAAATTCTTATACAGAGTGCGGCGCCACAGAAACCCGGCAGTTTTTCGACAGTAAACTCGTTTGTTTTTTTTTTATTATTAAAAAATAAAATTATTTTCATGTTTTATCGGTTGGTCGGATGAGCCATACCGCGACTGGGTGTCGTTAGTGGCACGATCGCGAGTCTGTTCTCAGGGTTCAGGTGACCGACGAGGTCTATCGGATTTCCTTCGTCATTCGCTTTTTACAGTTATCGTCCGGTGTTTTGAGTCGGTTCGCACTAGCACGAGAATTCAGATCTCCCCGGTGGAAGAAATCGTCCGCCCCCATTGATCTCGGGGGGCACTGGGGCACATCCCAAAACCGATTTCACTATTTCCACGGTACTCCAATCAAAAGTTCATGGCGTGATTTCGAGAAACCACAATCAAACAATTTGAACCGGCACGATTCTTTCGACTGAAAAAAACGGGCAAATGTAAACTGGGCCCTCGATTACCTTTATTGTTGTAAATTCGGCTGAGAAATTTATTTAAGATGATAAAAAAGTTGGGTTATAATCTCGGTCCGATAACTAAAACTTTTGAATCAGTCCATGATTATTTTAATTCATGTTTCACTTTAACTCACCTTAGTAAATATATTCCGTCATTTCAAACTAGATGAAGTACTAACAGAAACGTATATTAAAATCAATAGCCTAAATGCACCATTTCAATTTCAAAATCCAAAAACAAAATTTTTAGAAATTACATTTAAAAAATATTAATGAGTGACTACGTCAAACACTTGGCTTTTTCTCAAAAAAATAGATTTTAATTACGTTATTACACATTTTCAATTATATTTTTACACTGAAAAATTACGTACTTATTTTTTTTGCTCAGAATTCTCAAATGAAATCCAACACTGAAACATTTTACATTTTATAATGAGTAATGATATGAAAATAAAAATATTATAAGAAAATTAATAATATCATATATTTATTCAGATCGAATTTACACGTCAATAAATGTTTACCCGAAAAAAAACCGGGCCGAGTTTACAATAGATCTTTTGAATACTTTTTTTTTCCTAGAGCCGAGTTTAAAATCGCCCGAAAAACTATTTTTAGAAGACGTTTCACGAGTATTTCATATTACGTTTTGCCCGGATCATCGCAATCGATAACAATATAACACAATAAGCGCTTTTGCAATAGTAAGATTTAATCTATTTGTACTCACAAGTTCATGAACTTAAATCTCACAATAATTATAATTGTCTTTTTTGTTCTTTTAATTAAAATAAATAAGTCAGTTATAGACTTTTTTTGAATTCAAGAGGACCAACATGATTTTGCTATAAGAAGCTATGATTAGTTATTTGTCCATGCGTTCATTAGACATGAAACGAGTCCACTGTTTATAAAATACGGAAAGCCAATAATTCGTCTTCAACGGTTATTGTCGTCAAATAATAACTATAAAAAGCTGGACACACTTCGCACCAAAGGTATTCATCACTCCTCGAACAAGATAGTGGTATGTTGAATTTTAAAGAAATGATAAATCATTTCTCCCATTGAATGATTCTTAGCAAAGCTTCCGTGCAAAAAAATGTGTATTTATCCATTTATATATAGTTTATATATTATTTAACTGTTTTAGGTTAATTGTCTGTTGGTTTTTTTTTATTAAAACCGTTTAAATAATTTCTATTTCAACAAATAGAGATCTTTCTTATCAAATAATTCAAAATATGTTTGTTTTATCAGGATCTAATAGTTCATAATGATTGGATGGTCCAATAATCCTTAATGGCTTTATAAACGTTTTAAAGTTGAAAATTAATGTAAAAACAGTTGATTTCATAGAAGTAAATCAATATTTTACCGCTTAAATCCTGTATTCACCATTTTTTTTAAATTTTCAGTATCATTATTTGAGTATAGAAGAGAAAAGTCATATTAAATTTTCAGAAATTTTAGTAAAATATAAAAGTTTTTATTAAAACTTAACTTTGAAAAATTAGGTATATTTTAAGTTCTATTTTTAGCCTAAAATTTGTCAAATTGTTTTGAAACTTTTTTAATTAAGCCACAACACGTCAATGATATATGGAGAAAATTTTAAGTTTCTAGCGACAATAACTTTGAAGTTATGGCCGAATAACTGAAATCGATGTAAAAATGTCGTTTACGGTAAATTTTAACATTTTACTCGGTTTCCACAGTTTATCGTTACGCCTGAGAAAACTTTTAACAATAGAAATTAGTGAACTTTCATAACACTATTTACATTCGATTTCTAATTGACCGTGCTTCAAAAATGAAAATTTTCATTAGTTTAATTTTCACAAAGTCGATATACTAATATGTGTCTCTAGAAAAAATAAAAAATAAGCTTAACTGTAAAACCAATAGATTCTTCGCTTTAATCAGAATCTAAAATGTAATAAATATAGAGGATTAAACACGAAGAAAATTGTATTGTGGTTTGAATGAACGATAATGAGATTTTCAAACAAATCGGCGTAATATTCACCGAACCACACATTGAATCAAATACTTAATGTTTTATCAAACTTTAAATCTATGGTAATCTTAATTCAGTTTTGCCACAGGGTAACGACATTTTTTCTAAACGAAAACACAAAACCGAGTTACCGAATTTTCAATTGAATTTATATTATAGTGATTCATGTGTATGCACAGGTTTACGCGTTATCGTAACAGTATTAAAATATTTGTTATCTATTCACTTATCCCGTATCACTTATCCACACTACTGAACTCACTCCTAATTCACTTATACGCAGCCTGCGAACCGCAATGAATCGAATCGTGATGAATTCGAATCAGCATAAAAATGTGTTCAATAGTAATCCGCATCGAAAGCGAGTTAGAATAGTTTTCATCATATTATTTGGAAACCCACGGTTATAGAATGGCTCAGTATTAACCGAAATAAATTCATAACTGACGTTTTATACGTCACAAAAACATACAAATAGGATTTTGAAGAAACTGAATTATAATTTACTCTTAACTATTGACTACACCGGTGGTTCTTAACCTTTTTAGAGCCGCGGAACACTTATAATTTTATAAGATTTTTGCGGAACACTAGGCCGTCAAATAAAACAATAATTTACATTTTTTTTTTTTTTTTTTTTTTTTAATAAAATTACATACATAATGATCCTCGTATTTAGTCAATGTAATAATATAATACAATTGGTAAATGATATAAAAGAAATACAATTTTTAAAGAAATTTTTAGATAATTTAATATTTGAATGTGATATTTGGGCCTGACGGCTGTTGCATATATTTTCAATATTTGATCTTATATATATATGTGAAATCGCTACTGTCATATTTTCCTCTCCTATATTAGTTAGTCTATATTATTTGTACGTTATTTTACAATAATTTACGGTTTTACCCAAAAGTACTAATATTATAATTCATTGTGTTGTAATAAGTACGATTATTGAAAACGGTGAAATCAAAAATTAAACTATCCCAGTAATTTTAATTAATAATAGTTTTTTTTTTTAGTTTTTTCGCCAATTTTGAAATTTTGGCGGAACACTTTAGCCAAGTTCACGGAGCACCAGTGTTCCGCGGGACACCGGTTAAGAACCACTGGACTACACGCAAAAATCAAACCAAAACGCGTCGTTTTATGCGTGACACTTCTGTGTATAAATATATTTGAAATAATCATATATCTCGAAAACGGGATATAAAACAAAATATTACAAATTAGTCATGTTAAATCGTAAAATACCGGCGGCGGTGTAACTGTTGTAAAACGCTAAAAGAGACGGTTTTATACGACCGACTACTGCGATATTTTCATACACCGATACCGTCATCATAATGTTATTATCCTACCGGCGCGGCGGGTAAACGCGATATGCCGGCGCGTAATCGGTTTAGTGGCACGAAAAAATATTCCGAACGTTGTAGATAAACCGCGTCAGCGTGTACGAATCATAATTATTATTATTATACCCATACGCGTGTCGTTTGTTATAGATTCTGAGCGAAATGAAGGAAATATTGATTTTACAATGACGTGTTTTTTTTTTTACATTCTACGTAAACGAAGGACCTCTTGGTTTTACAATCATTTATATTTGTTTCCTGTTAATACTTTTTTAGGTAGTAAAAAATACTCCCGATGTTTCATGCAGCAACTCTATAGATTAGAAATCGCGTGTAAATGGGACAGTTTTTCTTTTTTCTCAACAGTTTTTTCAAACGTGAAGAAAAACTGTCGAAAAACCACGTGAAAACGATTACATATTTTGTCGTTGAAGACACTCTTGCTAAATTGACCTTAGAAATTCAGTCAATCATCAAAAAATGATGTGGCTGGGAACTTAAAAATAACACCATGTATTATAATGACGTATTTCTATATGCTTGATAAAAGTTTCGACAACTTGCGGGCTAAAAATTTAACTATAAAAGTAATTCGTTTTTCAAAGTTTTTCTTAAATATTATTTTTAATATACCTAAGACAAAAAGTTCCATAAAAAAGTAATATGACCATACCCTTATATCAGAATTTTATTTAAATAAGTGCTACATAAAATTAATATATGTTTTATACAGAATATTACTATTTTTTTCTTCAACATTTGTATAAATCATGAATCTTTGGGTACAGATAGAACTACATAATATTTTGAATCGTTTGGTTGAAAAAAAACGTCTCCTTTGTTAAACAAGAAAACATTAAAAGAATTCGAAAAAAAAAATCTACTGACAACTATTGAAGCTTTGCTCAGAGTCGTTTGACTAAAGAAATTACCTATCATTTCAGTAAAATTCTATACAATCGGCCCCATTGTCTTGTCCCAGGAGCAAAAAATACCCATGATGTGGAGTAAGTCGGACTTTTTTTTACTTTTTTTTTTCATTTTATTCGCGCACGTGATTTCAGAAAGAATGCCGTTTTTCAATTGTATATATAACGAAAACGCGCCGCCCGGAAGCCAAATACGGACGCGCATTGTTTGGAGGTACGTACGTTGCACACGTATATGACGCGTGGGTGTATGCGCGCGCGCCAGCGAAGGGGCGCAGACACTTCCTGTGCCGGGAGTCGTTTTTCAAAGTGAATCTTTACAACTCATTCGATAACTATATGGCTATCGGTGCTGGGACGTTTTCAAAAAGCTTAAATTAAGCACTAGCCTGTGAACGGACTTGGCGAAACCGACGGACTTGGTTCGTTGACCCGGCTGAAACATAATAATAATAATAATAATAATAAAAACAATAAAAAGTTTAAGCGTACCCGGAGCGTACGTGTGGGTGACTCTGGGGTTTTCGGGCACTCGCCTCACTTGTGATACTTGCAAATCCGAGAACATTGACGCAACTAGGAGGTGCAAAGGGGACTCAAGCACCCCCATATCCATAACCAGCCACCCCCCTTCTCAAGTATTTAAACTAGTTCACCTAAATTTGTATCCGAGTGTTCAATTTTTATAATTTATTTTTCAATTGGTGTCATAATTGATCAAACTCAATATTGAGTGATTATTTTTTGAAATATTTTTCGTTCGTTTTTTAAAATAGTTTAACAGTTTGATAATGGTGATAATAATCATGACTATAACCATAGGTAGTAAAAATTATGAATATTCAACTATGATTAGGGAATGTGAATTCGTGATCAAATCGCTATTATAATTTCAGTGATTCCTGCATTTTGCGAACGGAGTTTTTCAAATTTTCGGATGAATTAAACGTTGATTGAGAAAAATTATTCTATAACAACGGTTTACTGATTAATATTTTTAAAATATTTATCGATGTATTACAAATAATTTACAAATTAACTCAATTTAAGATTAAAAGGTATAGTCTAAAAACAAAAAAAAAAACAAAATTTTGAAACAATACTTAGTATTAGTATATAAGATAGGATTTAAACTAGCTGTCGTTAGAATTTAATACATTATGTATACGATAATTTTATTGAACAACAAGATGAACGATTTCTTGAACATAGGGCCAAATTAAAAAGTTTTAACTGTTTATTACCAAAACCTGAAGAGCAAATATCTGAAGAAACTTTTGGGGACTTTAAAGTTATGTTCAATTTGTATACTGACATATTAAATGACAGCAATAATGTGATAACGAGGTTAGAAGTATGCTATATGGAGAACTTAAATTATGACACAACAGCTGTGCATTCAAATCATCAAAAACAACAATAACAGAATTACTTTTTCTTTGTAATCCTGATTTTTTTCCTATAATCTCAAACTCGTTGCAAATACTTATTACACTACCAGTCACAACAGCTACTGGAGAGAGAGAGAGAGAGAGAGAGAGGTCTTTTTCCACTCGCTGACTTAAGTCGTACCTACGAAATACTACTAGCCAAGTGAGACTAAATGGTTTGGCAATGTTTAATATTCACCGAGATATTAATATTGATCCAATGATTATAATCGATGAAATGGCAAAAACTTCGAAAAGAAAACTCAATATTAATTTTTAAGTTGTTCTGTTTGTTGTTTTATAATTAGAAGTTTGACATATTTTATTATTTTATGTGTTATAATAATTTTAAATAATATCAATTAATTTGTGAAGAATAAAGTTTAAATTTTTCAAACATCCTCTCATATTTTGGTGAGGCCTATGCCTTAAAACTCATTTCACATACCACTGGTTTTGATGTATTTAATATAATAATGTATATATATATATATATATATATATATATATATATATATATATATATATATATATATATATATATATATATACAGTGTGATCACGATAAGTGGAAACACTCAATAACTACGTGCAGGCTTCATATATTTCAATTCTGCTTTTTTGGCTAACTAATAAACATTATTATACACATTTTCAAATAATTAGACTATTTTTTTAACAGTTAACTTTGCGCATGCGCACAATAACTTTTTTTTTTAAATGGCATGATCCATTTTTGACCACAAATTATTTTTTTTGTATTTTTTAATGAATTTAAGTGGTTGAATTTCTTTTCTAAGTCAAAAAATGACCGAGTTATAGCAATTTGATTTTACGTTATTTGCACGGGTATAACAGACCTAACACCTACGGGCCTATGTCGGTGACCTTACCCGCTACGTCGTGTAGTAATACTATTGAACGGGGTACGAATGAGAAGAGATAGTGAAATCGACAGGCAAATTCAATGACAACGTCACCACTGCAGGCGAGGGACAAAATCAGATTTTTGATCCAAACAGTTTATGATTTCTGGAGTAAATATCCTGACGTGAACATTCCAGGGAAATAAAAATAATAAAAGAATTCTAATTCTAATGTTATATAATAGTATAACCATTAGATTGAATGGTTTACCACTGAAATAGAGTTGAAATAAAATATAACATATATAAAATATATGATTTTTGAAAATGAAAATAACTTTTTTTTTAAAAATTCTGAAAAATGTTACCGACGTTATTTTTTCGATTTATTTATTGTTTACAAAATTATCCATTTCGACTTAACTGTACTTTTTAATATTTTCGTGGTATGTAAAAAAATGGATAACACTCCCTTACAGGTATTTCCAACCATCTCAAGACATGTTTTTGGTTTGTGCTATGATGAAGAAATAACGAACATGTTATTTTTTAATACTTGAGAATCAGATTTGAGAATGATGTTGTTAAAATATTGATCTTTATTTTTAAGGACCACCATATTGTACATGCGCATGTTCCAATACGTCTGTAAGCTTTTGAGAAAATATGTCTAGTGGATTTGTATCCGTGTTTGATGTAGAATTTAATACGATGTAACACACGTTAGTGTATATATTACAGAAGATCGATCGATTTCGCCAATCATAAAAATCAAGTCCGACATTTCATGGCGTCGAAGGTAGGTTTACTCGAAATCAGATATCGTTTGACCTATTAAATTATTTAAGAGGCAAAATTATTTAAGCAAAATCACGACTGTTCGTCGATGATGATAATTATGCCTCATCAAACAAGCCGTTTTTGGAATTTAAAACGGTCTGTAAAGGTCGACGACAAATGCTCGGTGAGGGACTGGATAGACGCCCGTTAAACGTCATATCCACTCGTATTATACATTTTAGTCCGTTTGTGTCATATTTCCAATCTAGTCTATTCGTAATATGTATTAGTTTCTCGTCAAAATAACAATAAAAACGACAAAATATTTTTACTGTACACGTAGTGTATAATTATAGTATCGATCGACGAGTTAACGATATCGTGCAAGTTTAGAATCGAGATTCGAAAGGTACCAATTGTTAGTAAAATATATATTTATATATATATTAACGAAAAGTTTATTTGAAGAGTTAAGGACACGTAGGTCGTAATGCTTTTTTAACGTTACACTCTATGAGCAAACGGAAAAAGTTTGCAGACGCAGCACGAGACCACGACAACGCGATTTATTCGCGCATGAACATGGAAAAATGTGTAATCTGAGTTCCTAGAAAGAGAGAAAAATCGAAAGATAGATAGAGAAGGAGAGAGAGAGAGAGAGAGAGAGAGTGAGAGGGAAAAAAATACACAATCAAAACGACAGGGTTAAATCCCCTGCGACAGATTGTACGCTTCGTTAGCGTACGTCACTGCCAGAAGGAGACGACAATGGTTTGATATTTATTATGGAAAAGAGTCCTGCAGTCGAGAGACACGGGCAAAGTACAAAAGATCATTTTGGGTGAAAAACCATCGCAACGGGGGCCGTGAGTGATGTCGAGGAAAAAAATAAGCAGAAAACGTAAAAAAAAAAAATGATAAAAAATGACATAGATTTGAAAATGTTTCACATTTTTGTCGTCGTTATGAAAACTTAGGAATACATATTTTATTTCCATATTATAAATGTATGTATAATAAGGCGTGTGCGTACGTAGCAGCTCGAAAACAAGACGTAACGAAAATGAAAAAAATCCGTGAAAAGGTCTTTGGGTCACGTGGAGAAATTCACTGCGATAAAGTCGAGATGTCCTCCGTGCGCGTGTGTGTAGGAAAAAAATAGTTTAGTAATGTTACGCTCACTCACGTACGGAAGGTAAGGAAGACGTCGTAATATAATAATAATATTATCAACACACACACACACACACACACACACACACACACACACACACACACACACACACACACACACACACACACACACACAGTGGTGGCTTGAGTTTCTGAAACCCAAGGAGCAAGCCTCATAAAAACACCCACCCACCTACCTAATGTATAGAGTTGTTAATTATATTTTTTTTTATATTATACGTCATTCGTATTTCTTACTTCGTTATTCGTTTGGTAATTAGAAGTAGGTTGTAGGTACCTACCTTCTTTTCTATAAATATAATATGAGTACCAATTCTGCTGTAGTTTAATTGTAATAGGTACAAAGCATAAACTTTGATTAACTACTTGTATTAGATACACACCCACCCTTTTTTGGACCAGGAGCAACTGCTCCTGGTAATCTTATAACAAGTCGCCTCTGCGCACACACACACACACACACACACACACACACACACACACACACACACACACACACACACACACACACACACACATACCATACTTGGCGAGAATAACGGTGTGGATGACATGACTCATTTAGACGGTCAACTGTTTAACTGTCCAAGGATTATTGAAATCACAAAAACGACTTATTTACAAACCCATCATGACGTTATATTCTTATAATGGTATACGCATGATAAAAAATGTATTACATTTCATTAAGCCATCATTTATATCCCACCCGCGAAACCAGACAGATCGGTCGTAGTCCATTTTAAATAATCAAAAATATATAATGCAGCAAGTTATAGAAGTACCATACTGAACACTACTCTTGAATCTCTGCAGGATATTGGTATTTTTGAACGTGGTAGTATTCAAAAAGAAAATTTGACTTAAATGACATCTAATTCAAAAAAAAAAAATTTTAAAAATATAGAAAAGTATTTATTGTTTTTGAAATTTTCAAAATATCAGATTTTTGATCTGATCACAAAAAATTTTTTTTAAAATTGAAATTATGAGACAAATCATCAAGTTAGTGGTTAGTGAAGACCGAAGATGACGTTACAATATTTCGTATTAACCATAAGGCTATAACAAAATAAACACAAATACCGTTTTTGTTCCACACACGACAACAACACATTGTTTCAACAACGTAGTGTTCAAATACGCGTGTAAGGTAGTGTTTCTATTATTATTATTATTTTTTTTTTTTTTTGTAATAATTATCATGATGTTTTTCCCTACTGCAGAAGGAGCGGAACAAAAGGAAAACCACAAAAAAAACAACACGCCCGCTCCTCATCGTCTCGTGTCACAAACGTTTGTCGTCGTCACTTTTTCGACCGCCATTACGAGGTTTGTCCCATGTGTCGAGTGTACACCTATCTCCACGTCTGTTTGCAATGCACACAGGGTGTCTCTCGAAGATGACCGAATGTGAAATGGAAAATAAACACGTTACGACATCGTTGTGTGATACCCTTGGTATACCCTGTGTATAAATGAAACTATGTCCGCTATTAGCGCCGAACACGCACGCGGTCGCGACACGGTCAATCGCGTCGCCGTTAATCATTCCCTATTTATCGACAGGCGCGCTCGCGAGTGTGTGTGTGTGTGTGTGTGTGTGTGTGTGTGTGTGTGTGTGTGTGTGTGTGTGTGTGTATGTGTGTGTGTGTGTGTGTGTGTGTTTTGATAAATAGACCGTGTAATTTGTCGATACATCTGAGAGAGCGAGTGTCAACATTATTGTTTGACGAAGAACGACGACCGAGAGGGTGGGATAGAGAGAGAAAGATACGAGTCTCGATGAACCCAGTCCCGTTGATTCCCGCGTAAATAAATTATACTCATCGCTGTCGCTTCATGACCATAATACGAGACAGTGTTCGTGTGATACAGACGAGTGGGGTGTGTAGGGTGAGGGCGAGGGTACGTGACGATAAGTGCGCGCAGTGGTTTTAAACTGCAGATATATATATATATCATCATTGAATGTTTAGAATATGCGGTAAAGTAGAAGTAAATCTCTGTGGGTACGCACCTTCATAACTATTATTATTATTTTAAGTAAAATTCATAATAATTATTGTATACATCTTGAAAACTGTCAAAGATTGAAAAATAAAAATCGATGTGTCAAAATTGTCCAAAAATGTTTGAGTGGAGTATGGTTATTCAATAAACTCAGATATATCAACTACGTATCGGATTACCAGGGAGCCACGTGAAAATGACAAGACGACGATGTTTAAAAAAAAAATAATACGAATTTTCCTCCGCCATTCGTCTAATCCCGAGCGCGTTTGCCTCTCGTCGACGTTTGTGCGTGGCGTAATATTATTTCATCAGGTCCACCGGCACGGCGCCCGTCTGCGCGTTATACACCTACGTCATAAATTAAAATAAAAGAAAAATAGTATTTTAAAATATTTCCTCCGTGAGATTTCCACTCTAGTAGCCACTATTTTTCTCCGATCCAATATGATATTATGTAATAAAATGCAGGTTTCCTCGGTGACGTAGTTCGTAGCGCATCCACCGCAAGAATATGATATACGCGAGTATTATAGTGTATATAACGTCTTCGATCTTTTTCCCTACGAAGTTTTTTTGCTCACGGCATCGCACGAGAATACGAGTGCTATTTTAGACTTCCGATTGATTTTTTTTGTTTCTTTCACATCACCGCTAGAGTACAACCATCGGGCGATGAATTGTCTCACTGGACAAAGAAGTATCAGAACCGTGTTTTCAAATTTCCCATAGATGTATGGGGATTATGACTCATATCTATGTGTTTGTGGTGGAAAAAGTCGATTTCTATAATTACGCTATATAAAGTCTTCTTTTTAGACTTTGGTACGTAGGTGCCAAGATTTATTTATCTACACACATTGCAAAGAAGTCACATATTGAATAGATATTATATAGTAGTTGTGTTCTGAGGTTATCTCTACATTTGACTTTTGAGGCAGATCTACGCTTTATATCTGTGACAGAAAACCAAAGACGTGCTACATAATTGTTGATCTATAGCAGGGGCGGCCAAACGGTCGATCGCGATCGACCGGTCGATCGCGGACAGTTTCAAAGTCGATCATGTTGGAATTTATTTTTAGGGACACGCGTACGAAAATTAATCGAGGTTGTAGTGAAAAAATTGTCGATAATTTTTATCTGTATAATTTCAACTACAACATTTTCTATGAAAGTCGATCCTCAAAGTTGAAGTATATTTTTAGTAGATCGTGACCAAAAAAAGTTTGGCCACTTTATCCACGGTTATAGATGCAACTTGATCTAGAAACATGACTGTGTCTTAAGTTTTCAGTATCCCGTTTAACCGAACGTGTTTCATTTGTTTTAGAATTTGTCCAGCAAACCGTCTCAAATTCGTCAGTATTGTGCCAGAACGAGAATTAATTTATTTTATATGTAGATTAAATGAAAAAATTACTATTGATTCAGTTTTTTTTTTTTTTTTTTTTTTATTAGCTTCTAGTCGGAGACTATTATAGCTCAACAATTAAACATCATACATAATATTATAAATTAGACATTGTACATTAAATATAGTTGCCAATTAAGATTCTTATAAGGTTTCGACGTAGCGTACGCCGCAACCGATATAAGAGATAAGATAGCAGATGAGTTAATTAAGTCTTAAGATATATACTATTTAGACAAAAATAAATACATTACTACTATGTTATATAAGGAAAATTTTCACAGAAATAGCTATGGAGATAAGGAAGTTTTTGGGATTAATGTGTGTAGGACTGAAGATAGGAGGGTAATTAGAGGACTGATTAGAGAATTGAGGTTAGAAATAAAGTTAGATAATAGGACGGAAAAATTATCTGTCGAAAAATCTTTGGTCCGGGTGGCTTCAGCGTATGATTTTGGTCTGGCATGAGGGTTTAGCGCCGGAACTTTGGTTGGAGAAGTCTTGAGAAGCCTTGGGTTTTTTTGAGCACTTATGAAAGCAGGGCAGCCTCTGAAATTGGCGGTATGGTCTCCGGAGCACAGGGCACATTTGGCCGGGCTATTCCGATCTTTGGAACATTCATTGGTGTGATGATTTGCTCCGCATTTGACGCAGCGCGCGACGTGGTGACAATAATTTTGAGTGTGACCGTATGATTGGCATTTATGGCACTGCGGAGGACCGCGGTTCTTTTTGTGAGGTTTTTCTATAATGACTTTAGTGTTAAGTAAATACGAAATTTTAGTGATATCCACATTGTTTGCGTCTTGGGAAAGTTCTATAAAAAATAGAGGTAAGGGGCGTTTGTTTTTATCTGATATATTTTGAACATGTACTACAGAATGTCCCAATTTGGATAGAGCAGAAACAATATCTTTTTCAGTGGTAGAGAAGTGTAAGTTTCTAATAACAAACCTGACTGAGCGAAATTGACGGGGTTTGAAGGTGTGGAATTCGGCGTCGGTGTCATGTAGATGTTTCACGATTATGTTGAAATTTGACAAACCCGAGGGCTGAACAATAAGATATAATGTTGACGATTTGCAAGTGAATCCATTCGGACCGACAAGATTCGTTAAGAGGTTTTTGAATGATGAGTAATTTGAAATATCTTTTATATAAATTGGCGGTGCTGGAGAATCTTCGCACTGATCGGGAATGTGAGCGTTGCCATGACTAGATATGGATGTAATAGATGGTGTAGTAGTTTCAATTTCGGCGGAGTCGAGAACGGCGTATCTGTTTGGTGTGACGAAAATTTTTGATTTTTTATCGCCAATAGTAGGTGATAAAGACGAATTTGACAAATTGCGTTTTGAATGTTTTGAGCTTGTAGGTTTATGTGGCGAACTGGGACTCATGCTCGGATCTGGATCTTTCACAAAGACGTACTTATCATCGCTGACCTTGACCAAACGAACCGTCTGGCTCATTTGTACGTCTATGATAACTACCAATTATTGACAATAAAAACAATTAACGAGCGTAAAACAGAGATAACGGAACGAACACAGTGCGAGGTACGTGCGTTCATGTTGAGCGCTGCGGCCGAACTGAATTGATTCAGTTATGTTTTAATAGCGTGGCGGATAGTTGACGACGATTTATTAGAGTATATTTTGACCACGCACGCTCTACCGTCGTTATGAGAACGACGAGACAATGAAGAGAAGACGACGCACCACGGACGTGCAAGGAAATGCGTCCGAAATCGAACCAAAAATACGATTGTGTCCTGCAGTTTGTTGTTTGTAGTATTTCAAGACGCGTCATAATAAATCGTATTGTTAATGTTTTTGTGGAATGAAACAAATTGTAGCGATCCATGGGAAAAACAAAACATAAATATTACACATACGGAAATTCGATGACAAACGTTATTATTATTATTATTGTTTTGGTCGCTTGCCCGATGCACATACATATTTTCAAGTCCCAAAATAAATATATAATAAACGATTACGTATTATATATTTTATAACAGTGAAATTGTAAAAGTTTTACCGATTTATGGCATCGTCTAGCTTTGTTACCCCCGAAATCGTTCGTTCGTATCATTTTTAGTTTACTTAACACATTTCAATTATTATATAGATATCTAATGGGCAAAAAAGAATATCGCATTGTTGTCAAATAATGTGTGAAGTATATTTCACAAGAAATACTACTTTAAAAATTCAAAATAAATATCATATTGTCATGAATTAAAATCAATTATAGTGGGATTAATCGTTTCATAAATAGTTATATAAATCTCGTTTGTGGTGACGAGTATTACGTACGACTACAAAGATTGCTCGTAATACTGCATCGTTCAACGAAAATAATTTATATTATTTATTACATATAGTTGCATAAACGATTAAATTATGCAAATTTAGTTTATGAAACTTTCTAGCGTATTTTCTGTATTTGGTCAGTGGCTTTTCCTAACGTAACGAAAACTTTTGAGAATTCAAAGAAAGAAAGTCATTCCTTAAGTACCATATGTATAAACCTTTTGGTCTATAAAATATGCTTTGAACCGATACTCAATGCAAATGTTGGCCCAATCTTATCATTCATCTGCACTACTTGAAAAAGTAATCAAATTAAAATAACACATCAATGTATAAACAATATGATACATTTTGTTTTGCTCTGAATTTAAAATATTACTGTGATGAGTTTACTAACGGTATATGTTCCCAAAACGATGATTGAACCCAAAACGAATCATTATGGAATGGTTTTTCTGATGTTTTTGATATCGTGGGTTTTGGTATATGAGACATGTTTTCGAACGTAATATTATAATGATGAGTGTTTGCACGTGAAATAAAATCCAAATCGGTAAATTTAATTTTCTCTGGGGTCAATCTTTCATTGAATACCGTTTTATTAACATTTCCAATTCGACGTTTCGACTCGAATAACCTTTCACGTCTAGGATAATAAACACCAACAATTTGAAGTAATATTGGTCACGTATTCCAAAGGTATTGGTATATGTTTGAGTATGTGTGTGGGGGGGGGGTGGGTTTTGTTTCTCTCTCTCTCTCTCTCTCTCTCTCTCTCTCTCTGTCTGTCTCTCTGTTTCCGTCCGTCTCGACGGGCGCGAGAGGACGTCGTCGTCGAATAATGCGTTGTCAAATTCGGTTTGTAGGACTTTCAATTTTCGGCGTTCGGAGTAGGGGCATCGAAAACAAAGATTATAGCATTAACTATGATCGAAGGGCTTTCCGAACCCTACGTGTGCATGTATACGCGCGCAGCGCGTCGTGCGTGTATATAGAGGCGGTGATTTGTTAACACAGCGCGACGTCGGGGGTAAATTGATTGTGTGGGGATGTTTGATGTCGAAATGAAGATAAATCACCTTGAAAACGCGACCCAAGTGGGTGGAAAGTATTTTCGGACCGGGCTCGCCTTATATGACACACGCAAACATACGCGCACGCACGTAAAAGAATGCGACCCTTTAATGTACGTTCTGTTACACCACCATATACGTTTCGTACGCGATTATGTATATACGAGTATATATATATGTATAATATATATATATGTTTTGTATACACACATGATAATGTGATAAACACGAGATTTCGTTTTCTACTCGATTTGAATTCGTTTAACGTCTCGCGCTGGCTGCCGCCACGGCACAACGCCGCGTGATTTATAATAATAATAACAATAATAATAATTGTATATGCGCGCGTTCGTCGTGTTATTGTGGGTACACGACACGTCGCCGCCGCGACACGAACGAATAGAGGCAGACACGCCCGACCTTTTTTTTTTTCATGCTCGAAAAACCAACGGGTTTCAAGTCATACCTGTGTATATATTACGACGACGACTTCAAAACGTACACGTTCAGTATCCCCACCGAATGGCACGGGTCCGCGGTGGATCGGTCGAACGATAACAACCGATTTATCATTCACTGTGATGACTGCAGTGTACGGGTACTGGGTGAGCGAGCGTTATCGTCCGCGTGTTGGGCCAACTCGTAATGATTTTTCCCCTTCGAGTAGAGTCGATTTCTAAACCAAAAACCCGTACGTTTTTTAGATTCCCAGTGAAGCGAATGATTTAATTGATTTACAATGACGTTTATTTTTTTTTTTTTTTATTTATTTATTTATTTATTAGTTTTTTTTTTTAAAGACAATTTTCGACACACTTGATTTTGCATAAGAGTTTCGACCGGCAACTCTATAGACAGGAAATGGCAGTAGATGGTACTTTGAGTGTCCATTATTCTCCCTCTCGATTGTTTTCCCAGACGTGAGGCAAAAATGCCGAAAAATCGAGTAAAAACATTAAAATTTATTTTTCATTTTAGATATATTTTAGTCACAACTCGGAAAGTTGGATTCCTAGAAACTTAAGATTTTCATCATATCTTATACAACATATTGCTACATACTTAACACACGTTCCAAAAATTAAATTACACCTTTTGGGTTTTAAATAGAGTTTTAAAAATTCCTAACTTTTCAAATTTTATCTCTGGTAACATTTTTTAAAACATAAATTGTAATTTTTTTTTAAGGGTTGAAGTAAGTATTATATGCATTTTACAAAGTTGATTTTTTTCACATGAATTTTCAACTTTAAATGTTTATTTAAAGAAATTGTATATGATTCAAATTATAAAGAATCTTTGAATACAAACGGAACAACATATTTTGAATAATTTGATTGAAGAAAAATGTCTCCTTTGATAAACATAAAACTTTAAATGGTTTTGCTAAAAAAAAAAACATTCTGACAGTTAAACTAAAATTGGTAAAATATATGAATGGTATATTTTACACTGAAAAATTGCTCAGAATTCTTTTATTAAAAAGATTATCTATCGTTTCTTTGACGTTCAACACACCTAACCGTCTATTGCCATCATTTGGTTCGAGAAGCGAAGAATACTCATGGAGCAAAGTATGTCTGAAATGTATTAAATGAGTATTGAACTGAAAGCGCAGAATAGATACACGCGATTTAAGAGAGTTGCTTCATTTTTATCACGTTGTTGAACAAACGCATTATATTATTTCCATGACTCATTAAAAAAAATGTATCAAGTATTTCAAAGTAAAAATCAATCGATGAACAAAAATATTTTTTTTAACGAGCGCGATGTTTTATTAAGGAAAAAAAAAGTTGTTATACGATTTTTAATAGTTATTAGATTGAATAATATTACAATATATTTTGCGTCTCGAGACTCGAAAATTATTACGCCGAGACCCGATTACTGAGTTGGTCCAGTTTTTATAGTGATTTTATGTTTCGATCTAGTCGGATCGCAAATTTATTTTAAAATCTATTACTACACCTACTCTTTAGTTATTACAACAACGCATACTTTTAATTTCTAGCGTTTAATGAAAATAATTTTCGACGTTAGCGCGCTTTTGTTAAATGTGAGTTGTAATTTATTATTATTATTATTTACAATCGAGATAATAATGCACTTGTGTAAGAGTTTTGTGTTTCAACGATTGCACTACCTACAAGTGAAGTGTGACTCATGGACTAGTCTCATGTACACTGCAGGTATATAGTAAGTTTATCAGAAACCTGAAAAGTGTCAAAAAGAAATGTAGCGATTTAAAATATTACGTAAAGGGTGTATTCGCAGGGTTACGCATACCATTTACTAACTGGACGATTAGTTCTACGGAAAATGTCATGGGTATCTGGTGTATATTATACAGGGTGTAACAGGTCTATTTGACAAGTTTAAAAATGCAATGACGTTTGTTCCGTGAATTCTTTTTTCTCTTTTAAAACAAATACTACACCACAATGACACAATTTTATGAATGAAAAATATGTTGAAATACCGTTGTAAACGAACCAATTTAAGAATTTGATTTTTATTCTTTTTGTAAATAGTTATCACTATTTATAACATTACAATGGGGGTAAAAAAATAGTTATTTTCGAACGTTAGTCCTAAATTTGTCTAATATAATTAGATAAGTAAATAACTTGAAAAAATAAATGACATAGACAAAATAAAAAAATTTTTTTAAATAAAATTGCTACGTGGTAGTGCAGTAGGAAATTATTTAATTAAAAAAAAATGCAGCTACATTGAATCCAACAAAAATTTATGAATTCGTAAAATATATCTGTGGTACCCAGTATACGTGTATGTGTGTGTTGTTGTTTCACGACGAAGCAATAAACCTACGCCACGAGTTGGATATCAACCGATTTTTAAGCGCACATTACGGAACGTTATTATTAGTTAAATAACGAAAAAATAATATCTGCGTCGGTGATCAAGGTGTGACCCCAAATTATTTTTATTATTATTGTTTTCTTTTTATTTTTGCCGTTCAAATAAATTACACGTTTTTCGTAAATTTTAATGGACATTCATATTCGATGACATTATAATATTTACCAGACGGGCGTTATCTAAAAACCAACCTCACTGGTTGTACACTTAACTCGCGTCCTTGTACGAGTAGGTGTGTTTTTGTTTTTTCTCAAAACATGATATTATAGCGACGTTCTTGTACACGCAGCGTCTAAGTCGAATTTATGTCGTGAATCCATTATTGCTGCGACGGCGTGTTTGGGTCTATATTTTATAATCGCGAGCCGCCGCCGTGACGTTTTAAGTTTCGGCGACTCACGTCGACGACGCAGAACCAATAAAAACTACGAGAACCATACGAATAAAAATGTCACGTTCGAAAGCGGACAAACCAATATAAAAATTGTTTTCCTTCGCGTCAGGTCTACGCGTACGAGAAACCCGTATTTCATCTAATCTAATAACGTGTATACACTACCCAGTGTATTTGATTTAGTCTTTTGAGAGTTTCGGACTTCGGAACAAATACTGCAGTTGCCGGTGTACGGATATTAATTTTTCAACGTTATAATATTCCAGCAAAAAGTGTCGATAAAAATCGTGTTAATTGCATCGAATGATTTATACGGAATATGCATGTTACATTAACGAACAGACCGATTTATTTTTAAAGTACGTCTCGGTATTCGATAACTTGTAAGTCGACTAATGGTTTTGGTTCACGTATAATGAATATCGGGAACAAAACAGAATATCATGAAGTAATAACGCTACGGATAATAAACACAGTCGTCCGATTTCATAACGATTTCAAACACAATATAATATATCGGAATGATTTATAAAATAAATCATTATGTACTCTAAAGGGTGTAACGAACATAAATCATCATGTAAACGTATTGAGAAAATAAAACACGATCGAATTAATCGAATCACTTTACGACGCTGAAATTAAACAGACTGTGTACACACGATACACGTCATGTGATTACACTCGAGATGATATTAACTTAAATGTTGCCAAGGTGAAATTACATTGCGACGTGTACGAATTAATCGAGGCGTTGTCGGTGTCTGAAAAAATACGACTGATTCGTTTCGATCGTTCGAACAAACCGTAATATTATAACTTTTCTTAAAATGGGTGGATCGGCGAGCACACGGCAAACCGACGAGCTCGAAAGAACCGAAAAACACGCCGTATTGAGTACGTACGACGATATTTGGCGAGAGCGTCTGATGGATCGTGTGAACGAAGGTCGAGACGTCAATGGTCGACGAGCGAACTACAAATTTTGCTATGACAGGGTCAACGAAACCGTTATAAAACGATGCAAGGAATTGGAGACGGCCGAAAAAAAATCATGTTGTTGGGACATTTGGATGGAACCGAAAGATCTGCCGGACCAATGAAGCGAGATCAAAGGACACGATCCCGCGATGGGAATTAAGACGAAGAAACTGTAATACGTATTTTTAAAACGACTCTGAAATATTATACAATTATTATAACAGTCTGTTATCATACTATAATCAAATAAAACGAAAGATATATTAATACTCGAATAAATAACAACAAAATTAATCGAACGTATTATATTATTAGACCATATTTTAATCGAACCGATCTCATTCGATGTATTAAACAAACTTATAGATCAGGGGTCTTCAACCTTTTTATGGAGAGGGCCACACATTGTTTTCTACAAATCTCGCGGGCCACGTCCGTAGTAATGTTACATCAGGCGCGTACACAAAAAATATTTTTGGGGGGGTTTAAGGTTGTATAATTTCATATTTATATACAAACAATTTTACATAATTTCAATGGAAAAATTACGTATTTCTCATTATTTTCGGTTTTTTTTTTTTTTTAAATATTACGATAACTGCGGCCTGTGCGTATTCACCATATCAATTTAAAATTAGAATGTCAATATAAAAAATTAGTAAGAAACCAATAAATAGTAACAAAACCCACATATTTTTATCTAATATCTCCCGCATTGATAGAAACCACTTATATTTCGTTAATTATTGAAGAATTTCTCTGAAATTTAGGGTTAACCCCCCCCCCCCTTGTGTACGCGCGTGTGTAACATATTGTGTTTAATCCTAAAATTCAGTTTCACTATTACAATTTTTATGATTAAATTTTAAATAACAAACTATTATTAATATCATTAAAACAGCCAACATTTATAACACGTAAGAAAGTAATTTAATTTGTTTTATCGTATTTTTCCCAATTTTTTCAATATTGATGGCTCGTGGCCGTTTTAATTTGATCGAAACAGAAAAGTTGCAGGCTATATTTCAAATGTGATCGCGGGCCGCTATTAATGACAAAACGGGCCACGTGCGGCCCGCGGGCCGCGGTTTGAAGACCCCTGTTATAGATGATTACTATAGAATTACGTTATAGAGGAAATATGGTTCCATATCGTCTATAAATTTGGTTTGAATTAACAATATTAACGACCGGTTTCGGCTTCGAAAATCATCTAACAGATTGTAAAAAATTAAAACATAAATCATGACTTTTATCGCGTATTTTTATATTTATTTCATTGATTATTATTTTATTTATTATAATGTATACGCACATAAGATATTTTTTGATTGAATAATACAATGATATATTATGTTTATTTATATTATTCGTACTAATGCAATTAGTTTCGTGATTGTTGCGATAGCGAAGACAATATCACACACTCCATCGGAATACAATAAATACTATGTTGTATACATGTATATTCATCAATAAAAGTTGGTATAGTGTTGAACGTAACCATAAATAACCATCACTACGTAATAAATAATATTATTGGTTTCTTACATCGTCGTCGGCCACTATATAATATACGGAGCCGGATTTCGACTCGACTTGGCCCGGAGCCTTGATACACATGAGCGGCCGCCAGAACGAATTCACGGAACCTGCTGCGAGATCCAATATCATCCCTGGAAATCTACAATCTTGTGTGTGGAAATAAATAGAAGGTCTACGTGTAATACGTTCTTAATTATGATTTAACGTATCGAGTACGTTCGATGTTTACACAAGTGCGTCCAGCAACAAGTTGACCGTGGCTCTGAGCAAGCGAGCGCAAACTCACGGACCGTGGTCACCTTTGCGTACGATTTCAATGAGAATTTTTCCGATTCTTTTAGATTATGAATGGATTTTTATGAAGATAATGATCTTATGGTCTAACAATGATGTTTTTTTTTTCTTTTAACACTTTTCTGGATGGTTATAATGCTCCAAATGTTTCATTCAGCTATTCTATAGATCAGAAATTCAATTCGAATGGTACTGAAGACATATTTTTATATTTTCTTGATAACTTTTCTAGGTGTGGGGAAAAACTGCCCGAAAACCGGATACAAACGGTACATTTTTCCGTGAATAACACTTTATATTTATAGCATATTATTACATATTTTTAAAATACCTTATTTCATTAAGGTTCATGTCTAATAAAATATGTGATGCTTCACGAAAAATTCTGAAAATTTAATGTGATCATCCTCATACATTTAACTTAACATTAAAAAAATGTCAAAAAATATGACTCAAGTTTTTTTATAAGAATTTCAGAAAATTATTTTACGATTTTTACGAAATTGACTGTTTTTATATTAATTTTCCTCTTAAAATGTTAAGAAAAAAAATTGTACATCAAATCATTATGACACATTCGATACAGATAGGACATCATGTTTTAAACATTTTGATTAAAACAAAAGTTCTACTTTATCAAACAAAAGAATTTTGAACAACCTTAAAAAAAAACTAACGGCAATTAGTCTAAAAATGTTAAAATATATTTATAAGTATATTTTTATGCTGAAACTTTGCTCTGAATCTTTTAAATAAAGAAATGATCTATAATTTCTTTAAAATGCAATTAAAATGGTGTGAAATACGTACTTTTTTATTTTTTCATTCAACTGAAAAATCGATTATTCTTATTATAGGTTGTATATGTATATATATATATATATATATATGTATAGGTAATTATATCTGAATTCCGGACCATATTATGAAGCGAGCGTCTCTTAAATTCCCCATTAAACATGTCCGAGACTACAATAACATAAAACCTAAAACACAAAAATAATCATAGAAAACGTGAAAACTTTTTCTAAGACTATGAGAGGATAATGACAGGATGCAGACACCGACCGAGTGGTGTGGACAACGGATATTCGTTTCGCTTCGTTTATCTCTTGTATGTCATTATTTTCTGAGGGCACCCTGTTAAACAATTTAATATTATATTATGTAATATTATACTACACAGTTGTATAATTTATAAACAGAAATATGTGTATTTATGTCAATTATTCAAAATTAAGTTTGACAAATACACAATTTCAAACCTTTGAATGTTATTAAAATGTTTCAATGTTATGAATTTATGGCCAGTTTTAGGCATTTAAATTTTAAAGAAAAATATTACGTATTAAAACATTAAAATTTCTCATTTGAAAGGAAGAAAGACAAAATAAATTATTAAAAAACTATAATAGGTATCGCTGCTATTTAATTTTTCATTCATTTCTTATACAATGATTTTTAATCGCAGTTAATCTGCAGTCTTCATAGTATGTTATGTAAAGCCCCCCTAAAACGTTATTAAGCTCTCCTGGAATGTTTTTATTTCTTTACTTTACTGCACTAATTGTTTCACCGTTACTAGCGGTTTTACTACGCTCTAAATTTAAAGTTACTGATGCCCGTTGCCTAAAAATGTTTCTTAATATGTTAATTGGTAAGATAAACATGTCAAGCCTCCTTCACCCCTACTGATGTAACCAAATATCTGCCTACGATTTCATAATAGATTTTTTATTCAGTTTTAAGTCTAACATTTTACAAATTATGGAATTATAAACTATTGTGCATAGATATATAAAAATATAAATTATTTATTAAAAATGTATTTCACAAAAATCATTACTTAGATACCTAGCTCCTACGACATTCATTTTTTGAGACTTTTCAATACGATTGAGTAACTTAACGAATTTATAGTCTAAATTTAATTTCCCAGTCATAAAACACATCACTCAGATTTCTTAAAATTAAGCTCAAAAATAGTTAAAAATTATCGAAAAGTTATGTCAAATTTGAATTTTTTTTAGGATTATAATGTATGCATGATTTGCAAAAAAATTATATTGAAATTAAGATTATATAAACATTGTTTCATGCATTTACCACTAAATTTAATCATTGTTATCAGTGTAGTTTTTTTTCCTATATTCCTAATCATAATTTCTTGATCATTTTAAGGATAACCGTTCTAGAAATAGCAAAAACAAAATTATTGTCATGTAAAAACTACGATTTTTCAACGTGCTCATAAAATCATACCGAACAACAAATTAATAATTTATTCGAACTGATCAGATTCGTTAGTGAAACTTATTAAAATCGCAATTTTTCTTCTTTTTTTATGCTGTACAGAAAATAATATGCCGTAATACACGACAAACATAAAATAAACATATTTTCTCAAGTAAATGACAATTCAAAGGTGATCTTAAACGGCGGGGTGAATATCGTATGATAACATCAAGAACGTACTGTTCAATATACGACCGTCAGGCTTTCGTCTGATATGCAAATACAATAATTATTTATCATTGAGTCACTGTGAGGCGTTTCGAATCAGGCGCGAAACCTGACCGATTCGACGAAAACATTTTGTCAATTAACGATTCGGTCGAATTCGCAAGATTGTCCCACGGCCTCAAAAGTTTAAAAAACTGCACACGTTGCACTATGTAGACAATGCAAAAAAAAACATAAGTGACATCATTATTGTCGCATCGATACTAATTATAATATCGTATGTTTTTATAGGGATGCACGTAATTTATTCGTGGATATTTTTATTTCGAATTCTGTGAAATTAATTACGTGAAAATAATCCAATATTCGAATAGGTAATGACAATGTATTCGGCTATTTGAATACTCAAATAATACATTATGTGGTGAAAAAAGATTTATCTACCTATGAACAAATTTTATAACCTATGAACAAATACGAGTATATACTTACTTAAAGTTGACGATCATACTTCATTTATTTATTCGTATGGTAAACAGAAATTGTGTATGTCATACAGAGTGTTCCATAGTAATTTACACGGATAAATTCAAACCCGAGAAATATATAGAGATTTGAATTATTTTCGTAGTATACAATTTAAAACCCTATAATTAAAACGACATTTAAAAAACATTATTATTTTTATATTTTTATCCGTGACCGTTAAAGTTGTTGAGATGTCGTGTTGATCACAGTATAAATATGATATTAAATACAACCACTATGATAAAGTAATATTCATTTTCCTGTCGTATACTCGAATATTAGCCGAATAATAATTCTTAGCGCTAGTCAAAATAGTCGACTCGGTTATAAAACAGTCGTCTCCACGACGCCTAGGAATAATCGGTAAAAACACCGTACGCATGTCATGTGTAGAATGTTAACTATTTACGAGACCATAACACATGTATATACTTGCGGAGCGCATTAACTCGTGCGTGCATCGGACGAGAAACGTACATTTTTCCGCGTCACCGCGAAAACGTGAAATATGTATTTTCAATCGTTTTTCCGCCGAGCTCGTCCAAAGCCGCCTGATATACTCGTATGATTAATCATTTATCATTGTTTCATTTAATTTTAACAATTTCCTCAAAAAATTATTATGTCTAATAATGCTCTAATAGCTCTTGCTCTAGCTGTTTCTCTTACCAGTAAAACAAAAAAAACAAAACGAAAATTTTGGGCCAAAGAGTGGTTGAAAAAAAAGAAAATATCACTTTAATTGAGTTACAATTAAATCGACCAGAAGATTACAGAATTTTTTTAAGAATGGATGAGGCATGACGTTTTAATGAACTTTTAACTTTGATCACTCCGTTGATAAATGATGATTAAACAATATTATTGACAGTACGTCAGTAAAAATCAAAAATTTTTAATTTGTTCAATATATTGTTCAATCCTCAATATAGCCCATACACGATCAATATTATTGTCAATATCAAATATTGATCAATATTATTGATCGTGTAGGGGCGGCTTAAGTCGGAAAGGCGATAACAGGGCGCGTCGGTCCGCTCGTAAATAAATTCGCAAAATAACAGTGTGATAATAAGTGATGATGATGATGTGCATATATTTTGCGTACGCGTAATAGTGACATATTATTGTTTTGTGTAATTGACAGTCATGTAAAAACGCAATGTTTTATACGATCGTGACCGGAAGCCATCAATATCCGCAAATAAATAACGGGACGCGGGGATGGGGTGTAATACGTGTGTGTAATGACATATTAACACTCGCGTGGGATGTCCGAGACACGATAAAAACACACACACGTACGCGTACAAAGCGTTTTATAAATCGTTTGAACAATACGTGTTTTCGGACTGTAAATTTGATAATTTTGACAACAACGAATCCGGTCGCAGAGACCGTGGCACAATACGGTGGCCATAAATCTACGTGGTTTTGACCTATCATCGTGGAAATCGGGCGTCGCCGCACCGGTACATCGCGTGGGCGCTTCTAAGTGATATATTTTATTTTTTCCTGTAATGTTTTACAGGAAATAAAAAATAAAATTCGACTCTACGCGGTCATTTATGGCGGACACGCTTTCCATAACGACATACGTGTGAATTATTATAACTTATAGTGTAGGCGTTTATGAAAGTGTTGAATATCGTAAATAACTTTCAGGACGATTTTGAGGCAAAACTCAAAATTGAATAGGTCGATTTTGAAAAAAAAAAAAACGTCCCTAGCAGTATTATTTTAACCGAACTCACACGACACGGGCAACCGTACTCGTGACGTCATACCTATATAAACCATATTGTGTAAAAAAAAAAAAAAAACGTGTAGTCCGGCGGTGGACCTGGTCTCGGGACCAGCGCCAACGCGTCCAGAGAATCGCGTACACCAGCGTTTCCTCTCCCATCCTCGGTGAACCGGAAGGGCTTTATCGTTGAAATCTCTCGGGGCTCGTTCGGCACGACCGATAAACGTACAAAGGGTCCTGCACTGCAACGGGACAACGTATCCGGTTTTTCGATTTCCGGCACAGTCGGCCGCGGACACGACAACGGACGCGGTGGCGCCAAAAATTGTTTTCTGTTTTCACACGATATTGCTTCGTCGATAACTATACGGGTTTCGCTTGCTTTTCGACACGACCGTCGTCCCTGCCTAAAAGCCCCACTCGTTCGATTTGGCTGAATCCTGGCGACGATTTCGCGAAGCGGACGACTCGCGTGTCGCATTATGTTCTCTCCAGCTGCTGTAGACCCTTATTGACTCTACGCGAATCCGTACTATTGACAGTGTGTACTGGTCGTCGAGGAAAAAAGATCAATAGTGAAATCGATCTGTCAACGTGTTCCAGGGTGTGAGAAAAACAGGGTTGACGACCAAGTTTGGATCACCGCGATTTCACCGTCGTAACGCGCGGTCTCGATCACGGACAGGTGTGCGCCTGGCCAAAAAAAAACCAAAACAAAACAAAACCGATTGCAAAAATTGGACGGGAAAAGGTGACGCGTGCATTTTCCGCACACCACGCCGGGTGCAGAACTTTCGGCGCCCACCCGTGTCGGCCGTACGTGACCGTTTTTGACCGTTTTTCCGTGCGGTTTTACACGAAGCACATTGCCGTGGACCGATCGTACATCACGTCACATTGCCACGCTCACGTGGATGCGTCGTGTTATTAATACGTCACAGTTTAAGGCGAATCGTCGAGCCGCACAATTCGTCTCCGGGACGTTACGTTACGTCGCACAGGGTCCACCGCGTATAAGGGTAGTGGTCACGGTACGGTAGGCACGCCGGGAGGTCACGTCTTCACGTCGAAAGCGAAACGGCGCGGCGGCGGGGTAAGGGCTTCCGCGGCCGGTATGTCGTCGCCCATGCGTCGCACATGTCCCCCACGAGCGTATAGTCGTGCCGCACCGGTGTTGTACACCGCGAGACCGTACGGTCTCCAGTTGAAAAATTTACAATGTCCAACCACCCCCCTCGGGTGAACATTGTTATTTTTTCCCGTGACGTTTTTATTATTATACGTTTTATTTATCCTTTTCCCGCACGTCCTGTCCGACACACACACACGCACACTGCAGTTGCGTGAACGAATAACACATACACACACACACACACACACACACACACACACACACACACACACACACACACACACACACACACACACCAAGGGCGTCCCTGACCCTATTTTCAGGGGGGGGGCGACTTTTAGACTTGTGATGTTGAGGAATAAAAAATAAACAAAAATAATTTAACTATAATTTTTAGGATTCAAAATAAATTAAAATTCTTTTAAATGAAGCACAAACTAATTAAAATTATTATTCTTTAAAACAAATTCTTTGAATCGTTTGTGTTCTGCAAATCTAACTATTATTTTGCACGCATCTAGTGTACTGCGTGAACTGTGAAGACGTATTCGTGTACTACAATTATTAAATCATTACTATTTCGTGTTTGACAAAAAAAAAAAATTATCGAACGTTCAGTATCAGATAACGTGTATCTAAAAGTATCTATCGTTATAAAATCGATACGATACGAGCTGGGTAAATCCCGAGCGCCGGAGCGCTTCTATCAATATATTACACACCTATATCATAATCTATGACTTTAAATAATTTCGTAATTTTTTTCTAATGATTATTATAATATAATACAAATAATGTAAAAACAAAAAAAAAAAAAAATTGAAAAGGCCCAGGGGGGGGGGAGTGCTCCATCACCCCCCCAGAAATACGCCCTTGACACACACACACACAAACTTTGGCAGTACACGTGCATGCACGGTCATACGTATTTACACGCATACTCGTAACGGCGACGATAATGAACATACGGTCTGTGCACAAAGTCTATGTTCGCGGAAAAATGTTTTAATTGGTAAACTTCAGATTTGAGTCTGATCTATTACGCCCGTCGGAGTTGCGTATTTTGAACTCAATTCTGTAACGTTTTTCCTCGGTGTGCCGTTAAGTACCCCGAACGACGAAATAAATCGTGACGAGATCTCGGATGTGTTTCCGTAAATCATTAAAAGTATAGGCTTTGGCTATTTGGACACACAACACGGGTGTACGGACAGCGTCCCGCGAAGATTCGCTCTGCACGCGTCGACTATATGCGTAGTGTATAATTAGGATTTTTTTCATTCCTATTTGGTATTAGATTATTCAAGCTTTTGGATTTTGTCAAACGGTGACCGCTATATTTTATGACGTGAAATGATGAATAAAAGTTATTAATTTTTCTGAATTTTGATTTTCAAATTCGCATCATTCTATCGATAGTGTAAGAGACATGTATGTGTCTATAAGATGCTGGAGAAAGGAGAAAGATCTGGGTACCCCTTAAAAATGGATCGTCACTATTCCCTTTTTTCAACTTGATAAACTCACATCACTTAAATATTGATCTAATAATAAAAGATATTATTAAAATATCGAGATTTCCAAGAAAACTGAAAAAATAAAAATTTGACTTGGATAAAAATGTATAAAAACTAACTTTTTGTCATAAAACCGTGTTCTATTTTTGTATTAAATCATACATAAAAACAATGAAAATTCACGAGTATGTATTTTTGTATTATGAAGAATTAAATCGCTCTATACGTTTGTGGAAATATCCATTGAGCACCCTGTATATACGTTATACAAACACATATGACGTAGAGACGTAAAAATAAAACCCACACATACACACACACACACACACACACACACACACACACACACACACACACACACACACACACTCATTGCACGCACGACGTGTACAATAATAATATATTGGTAGGTACCCACCCCTCGTAAATATGTCGTTGACGTATTCCATCGAGCCCGACGGTACGTACCTACACCCTTGCGCTCTTTGTTGCCCAGTCTGTCCACCACGCGACGTCCGCAGTTTTTTTTATTTTATTGCATTTTTGTCCCCCCTCCCCTAGTCGTACTTACCGTATATATTTTTTAAACGTACGTACCTATACACTAACGTATACATATATATGTATTTTGTATATAGCTGCTTCCGTCGTTTTAATTTTTAATTTTCGTTTCACCTTTTCGCGCGGGATGCCAGCGGAGAGACGACGGAAACGCGCGGCACGCTACCGCCGCCGGTTTTGTGTGTATGCAATAAAGAATGGTCCTTTAATTGGATTCATTCGCGTGATTACATAAAGAGACATTTTATGACACGCCGTGCGTGCGTGCGTGTGTGTGTGTGTGTGTGTGTGTGTGTGTGTGTGTGTGTGTGTGTTGGTGCCTTTACACACAGAACGTACGTCGGCGGTCATAGAAAAGGTCGGAAGTGTAGCCGATTGTTGAGGCAGGCGTGAGGGTCGGGGGAAACGGCGTATGACGGTTTTTTAATAATTAGCTACAAGGAGGAAAAAAACCCTCTTCGTCTTCCATTTTAATTAGAGACCGTCGTCCGTCCGCCCAAAACACGAATGTCCCCTCCCGGAGTCTGTCGATTAAATTATTGCTCGCAGACCGCCGTGACTGACGGTGGTGGTCGGCGGAGGCGCGGAATGTTTTAATCAGGAAATCGTCAATGATGAACGCGCTCGCTCTTCGTCCGTCCGTACGCCGTCATTACTGTTCATCACATTGTAATAATCATAAATTTGTTTATTGTTTTTTTTTTTTTTTTCGTTCTGTTTCGTATTTCTCTTTAAACGATTGGTGTCGTCGTCGTCGTCATGATGCATACGACCGCATGTCGCGCCCACCGCCTCCACGGTCTCCGTGACACATTATTTGATCTGCAGAGACGTTCACGTGTCATAAGAACTCAAGACGTGCACGCCGCGCCGCGCGCACAAGCCGACCCGCGGTCGTGAGGCTCCGTGGATTTTGTTTTGCCACCGCGCACAAACACGTGTTCACTGCGTTTATACAAACCTTAGTATAAAAACAGTTAACCTGTTTTTGAATATTATTGTCACTGGTCAATATCGGCGGATTGTTATTGATAATCTAAAAGAACAAAACCGATCACGCGTTAACGTGTTTTTTTTTTACTAACAATTTATGAGAAAAGGTGTTTCCGGATAGACAATTTATATTGTAAAAATATGTTTATAATAAGGTACCGTTAAGGTTGTGCATTATACAACGGTCAATAGCAATGAATAGATTCATCGAATAATTAAATACGTATTTTTTTGTTTTATTATCAATATCAAAGTCGTTCTTCTGATACCTATAACCGATGACATCTGATCGACCACAGATTAGTAACCTGTAAAACATGTGTTTATGTACAAATATATTATGTCAATGTCGAGGAGCGCAAGTTTTTATATAAATATGACGAGTAGTTGTAACATTGACGGATCAAAATGCGTAAGCGCTAATTCCCGCATCGTTAAGATGTGCCGAAAAACGTGATATTTAACATGAATTTTACCGGTAATAAAACAACTAATCGTATCATTAAATCGAATAAACAGTTACGTTTATGAAAAACAAAAAAACAAAATTATCGGATGACGTTTACGTCTTTAAATCGCTGTTTACATCACCCACATGTTTACATTCCCTTCGATTTTTTGACGGTTAAGCTCTCGCGTTCAAACATTAAATGACGCGACTGATAGTCTTCAACACATTAACGTTATTATATCGATCTTTAAAAAGATGAATCGATATACATATTATAATATGTCACTTATTACGGCTATATGCGAAAAAGTATATTTTGAAATGTTTTGAGACACAAGTTACCTACGCCCTCTTATACTTACTAACATTGATAATGTCAGCGTTGTACTTGAGTCACAACGATACGCCATGTAAAATTAACCATGCAGAATTTACGTTCGATCACTCCGAGACGATGAGCGAATGATTAAATTAAAATCTATAATTGTTTACACGAATACGATTTGTAAGTATGACTCAAACATCGAAATATTCGAGTGAAACATATCGAGTGGTGGTACTTTTATAAACGCGAATAAAATCGATTTAATCCGTTAAGTCTGATGAAACAACTTTCCGAAATATCTATCATCATTAAGAGAACGAAATATAGCGTAGGTATAATACTGCTCAAACGAAAATAACTAATTAAAATATTTTAATTACGTTTTTCCTCGGTAATTAATACGACGAAATATACCTACAAAAGATATATATCACATCGTTGCGGGTAAATTACGTATGTATTATTCCAAACAATATATGTTAATGATTATAACGAAACAAAATAATAAACCCCTCCCATTTTCGTTTTTTATGTTTTTTTTAAAAATATTTATACAAAACACATGTTTTCCGATGTCTTTTTTAGATGATTATCTGGATACCAAGATTAATTCAGTCACAATACGTTTAAATTTATTGTTTTTTTATAAAATCGTCGGTTCACATTTAATAATAATTAATGATGCATAATAAATGTGTTATCAGATGTTGGTTTTTTTTTCAGGGGATAAAATGATTTGAATTCTCCGTAAATACCTATTTACATGTAGACGATATATTTCTTGATGTAAAAAAAATACGAGATAAACTATAAATTACTCCATTTACATAATAATTTTACTGGAGAGAATATTAATTTTCTAAAAAAAAAAAAAAAACACAAAAACTACGTGTACATCAATTTATACACGGGTATATCTGTTGATGTCGGCGTTTCGTGTTTTCACCGTAATAATTCATAATATTATAGTCACTGCATGGATGCATTTAAGAAGAAATACGTGCCTAACGTCTGAATTATCAAAGCCGTCCGTGGGTAGGTATAACGCGTAATATAGTCTGCAGTCACTCGAATATATATCAAGTGTCCTCATGTGACGAAATATTTCGGTCGGTTTTCGAAACGACGTCAGCACGCGGGGAACAATACACATTTAAAAACATCGACGAAACAAATGTGTACGCCGAGTGCAAGCGGTCTCTCGTGTTTACAGTAATTATCACCGCGTATTGTTACGGGCACAGTTGTGTAGTCGCGTAAAAATCAATTGAGTTTGAGTACTAAATATTTCGAGTTGAACGCCGTTACGGCGGCGCACGGTCGCGTAAAACGACAATTTAATCATACCGCGCGGGTAAACCATCGTGTTCTGTTAGTTTTCCTTCGTTACGTTGTGTTGTATTTTATTTGGCGTAAGACGTTTTAACGATTTCAAGGCCCTAAAACGATCGATGCACCAATAATAGGTGCCGTGCCGGCCTATATGCGCATACTGTTGTTTTATAACCGTTGTTAAAATACACGCGTATTCAACGGCACATCCAGAGGGAAGCTGATGGGAACCTGGCTCCCCCTTCCACAATATTTCAAGCAAAATGTTCAAATGGTATTGTTCCTTAGTTTAAAATGGAACTGCTTTTGATTTAAATAGTTCAATTGGTTTCTGTTATCAGCAAATGGTCTCACAGAATTGGTTAGATTTTATTGATAACAGCTACCGTGGTCATGACGCAACGTTCAGTATTTTGGTTTTCTTTACAAATGGCCGACAATCGCTATCATTCAGATCGGCATTGTTTTAATTCTGGGGTGTCCAACCCACGACTCACCGTAGATTTAAATGCGGTCCTAACTTCCCTGTTTATAATATACCTAATATTTTCCCTGTAATTATAAATAAAACGTAATAGTTTGTGAAAATATTTCTACTCATTTTTTGCTCTGGTAAAATTATAAATAAAATGTTTTATAACTAAAATGTAAGTATTCCACAACTTCTAATCACATGAATAATGATGTCTCCTAGTTTTTACAAAAGGTTGAACACCCCTGATTTGATTGTGACCATCAAAGTTTTAGAATGATCTCATTTCACGATTGATAAAGTAACGAGTATAATATTAAAATATTTTTAATATTATGAAAAAATGAAAAGAACACGAAATTGTTAGCACAGTTTTTTTCACGAAAATTCTGAAAGTGTATAATATTCAAATAAGCTCATTTCAAAATGTATGACCCAGTTAAAGAGATATCAGAATAGCTATACACGTTTTCTAAGTCTAATAAAATTAACATAACATTAATAAAATAAAATTTTCATAATTTCGAAGAAAGAGAAAAAAAGAGTGTATAAATACAATATATAAATTCATAATACATGTACAATAGACTAGTTAACGTCCGCGCAACGAATGTATTTTTAATATCATTTGCTGTTGATAATTAAAACGCGTATTACGAACGCATTAAAATTATATTATAACATCACATTTTCGTGTCGTAGACTCGTAGTTAGATTTTAATATTACATAACATCGTATCGCGTGTGTATCGTCTACGAGCATTATACAGTTCCGTCTTCGACTCGGCGACGACAACCTAACGCGTATGTATACGATTTTCGTAACTTTACACGCGGCGATCGCGGAGACGCGATGTTTTTTTTCTGATAATTACAGTTTTAGTTAAATGAGACATTATAACGATAATATCACGACGTGTGTCATAAAATCCGAGCGTCCGTCGACCCGTTGTGTAATCCGTCGGCAGCTGCTGCTGCAATAGTGAAACCGTCAGTGGCACGTAACCCTCGCGACTTCTGCACAATATTATGACAATTGACACTATCGGTTATAATATACGTAGGTATCGAGGCGTAAAATATAAAATATATGTGAACTTTGTACAACACGTACAACGCGCGCGCGGGCCTAGACACGGGTTTACACTTACCTATAAGTCACGCCTATGATATACGCACACATCCGATACGGATTATCTAATGTCAACCAACGTTTCGACGTAACATAATGTATAATGTCATGTGTGCGTGCATGCGTGTGTGTGTGTGTGTGTGTGTGTGTGTGTGTGTGTGTGTGTGTGTGTGTGTGTGTGTGTGTGTGTGTGTGTGTGTGTGTGTATGTGCACTGTGCAGTGTGCTGCGACGACCTCAGAACGAAATAAAAGAAAAATTTGAATATTACGAATGATGTTATAACACTACGAGATAGTCGTGTACCGTACAGCTTAAATGATGTCAGTGGTGGATCCAGAAATTAATGGGGAGGGGGGGGCAAAAAAGTACGATATAATGTGACTGAATGTGTATTATATGTGAGAGAGCTATGAGCACCAATGCTATGAATAATGACCATGCTCCAACAATAAAGTATGATAAGTAAATTATTTTCTAATACAGTGAAACCTCTGAATACCGGACACTATCGGTAGCCGAAATATTGTCCGTTATTTAGAGGTGTCCGCTATTCAGAGGGAAAAATAAAAGAGGTGTATATATGTGCCTGTCCCCATAAAAACGTCCGCCAATTAGAGGTGTCCGCTATTCAGAGGTGTCCGTTAAGGGCAATGGCGGATTTGAGGGGGGTGACGTGGTGATCGCCCCCAAAACCCCAGGGATTTTTTTTAAAATAAATTTGTAAATTTTAGTACGTTTTCAGTTACGTCCTTGTTAATTCAGAATCCATAATACCGATTCGCAACCCCCCCCCTTAAATAAGCATCAGATCCGCCACTGGTTAGTGGAGGTTTCACTGTATATTCATAATTGATGATTTTCATTACAAATTACAATAATCAAAAAGTTAATTGTTTATTTAGTTGTTATTATCTTACAACGCTTTTGAAAATTAGATATTTTGGGTGTTAGTATATAACTTATATAACTATTAGTAGCTTGAGAGGGCAAATGTTCCTTTACCCTTCCCCTAGGATTCGCCACTGAGTGGTCTCGCGTAATCAAAGCCCGAGTCGGTGTGAATGTGAAACGAGCGATCGACTTATACTTGAAATTCGGTCTGAAATTTAAAAGTAAAAATATATTTGTATATTTTGTTCGTACCGTTTATGAAATAAAATCAATACGTTTTTTTTTTTTTTTTCATAGTTTTGACTTATGCGATGTACTATCTTTAAACTCATGTCATTGCGTGAATTTTTTTTTTAATTCTGTGCTCAATGGTTCAAAAAATGAACTGTTTAACTACAAAGCAGTGTATTTTATCAGTTATATCACACTTCATAGTGCTTGGTGCGATCAATGGGCTCGCTTCATTTCGGTAATCATTGAGCAATCATTTGTCGTACTTTTACAGGTTTCGGAAGATGTTAGACCCAGAAAGGCAAAGTAACAAAGAAGCTAACGTAACCGATGATAAAAATTCAAAATTTTACCACAAAAAAGATAAACAAAAATGTGATATTTTTTTTTTACAGAGTTCGATTATTTGCCTCTGTACGTTCTAAACCGAATCAGCTCGTGTAAGACACGGTGTTTCTGAAAATGAGCAGTTGCGAAGACGACCGAACCGTTTAAATGCGGACGCCGAACAACGATTGTTGTGCATATTGTGCTTACGGCGGCCCTGTATATATAGGATCCCTTAATCCGGCTCTGCGCGTAATAATATCACGAATACGCGCGCCGCGTCCATACGTACACATAATAGGAGTATTATTTCCTTTTGAACTAGAAACGACTAGACGGCTCGAACGGTAGACGCGTGTATATATACGTACGGGCGCGGACGGTGTAGAGTGACCTTAGAATTTAGGACTCGTCCGCGATACGGACATTAGAACATGACTATTCTCCGTCTTTCGATCGTATATTGTGAATAGCGTTATTGAATCCGGACGAGTTTAATCACCGAAATACGCGATGATATCATGATAAAAATTGCCATTATTACCGCGAAGCAGCGCTCTCGATTCAAAAAAGGAATCAAACGCGTATTTTTTTACTTCTCGCCGTAGATAATAAACTTAATGTACCATTGATCATTATTTTGACCAACAGACAAAAGTGGCCGAGATGATTCAAGTGTGTATAAATAAACGACTCTTGTTCGTATTCATCTCCGGTGAGAATTTTGTAATTACAAATTAACTATACTCAAAACTAATATTCGCATGAGAAAAAATATCAACGAATAAAAACAAAAAAAAAGCTATTAAAAACACGACCTATTCTCACATTTGTCGAGGTCAAAACCACCGGGAAAGAATTCCGTCTGCAGTTTGGTTTCTCATCACGTCGAATTTCAGTAATTAATTTTTCCAATTTTCGTCAGCTCTTGAAAACGTTCAACATTTTGTAAAGTATGAAAAGTTAGGAGTGTTGTACGAAATTAAAAAATGTGTTTAGTTCACATTTATGAATTAATTAGATATTTAAATGCATTGCTGTATGCTACTGATTTATTAGGCTGTTTGGTTTTTTTTTTTATGTCTGTAACAAATTATAATATTGAATAATATGTAATAAAATATGCATGATTAAAAAATATTTGAAAATTGTATATTGTTTTTATTTTTTATTTTACTAAATAACTAATATTAGGAGGTGCCAGTTGAGATAGGAAATATATGAAATTTATAACTAAAAAGTAAATTTGACCAATCAAGTATTGTTTGTATATATGTATTTATATATTTTTTTTTAAGTTTTCCGTTATTTATATAAACATTAAGTAGAGGGATGAAATATGTAATGTGTAGTTATATGTCATTAATACCGTTAAAAAATAAAATCCTATATCAATTTGTAGAACGTTGCTTAGGTCTGAGATGTGCGAACGCGAAGATTTGAGGACCTCCATGATAGTATAATAGTATACAATTTCCGTTGTATACGAACATTTAGGCATTTTAGTCTTCGTTTTTGTGTCGACCGCGTGTAATCGTTTCACGCGTAGGTATGTATCAATGTACACCCTAACGCTCATGCTGTATGAAAATATATTTTTATCACCCGGGTTAGATGTATTGTGATATTATGATATGCGCGGTATTAATGTCACTATCGCACAATGAGCGTACGATGAAATGTTTTGAATTTTTCACCTTTTCCTAAACAGATATTACAATAACGCGTACGTGATATGCGGAATTTCGTGTACGAAAAATATTTCGACAGGGTTTACTTCAACAATAATTCCACGTATACATCGTTTGCTCCCTTCCCGTGAATTCGACGACTTTGTGGTTCGACGGGTTGTATAAACATTATTACGGCCAAGGTGAGATCTCGTGTACGCACTGTCGGAAAAAAAGTCAATTGTTTTCGTACGACAGGTGCGTGCACGTCATAATGGTATTATGGTAGTTATAATATGTTTACGATAATAATTACGTTGTTTCTCGTTCCGAGCGGTATAATATACGATACGGATCTAGAGATAGAGATTTATGACTCCATATGCACAGGTATTGTTTTTTTTTTTTTATTTGTATACAAATTAAACTACGTGGGTGTCGTTTGATTTCTTTCGGGACGGTAAAGCTGTTCTAAAAGCTCCACGCACGATGCGTCTGAATACGAATGTTGCAGTAAACGTGCCTCTCTCATTTGGGGTGCAGAACGTACCAATTTTCGAATTCACCTTGGACCGTTCACGAGGTAAAAATCGGCAAATAAAAAAACAAAAAAAACTAAAACCCAGCGACAACTTCAATAAAAGCTTTCCCGTAGTAACTATATATAACCGTTTTCTTTTTTTCTTCGACCAAACCGAATCCTGTGCTAAATGGCTCTTTGAACGCGTCGACCGTTTTCAAATAATAATAATAATAATAATATAATAATAATAATAATAATAATAATAATAATAATAAAATAATAATAAAATAATAATAATAATAATAATAATAATAATAATAATAATAATTAGAAAGAACCACCATTTTCCTTCAAATTTCGTGAGTATACGAGTTATTTATTTTTTTTACTTTTTCGTACCCTCAGCGTTTTGGAAAACCAAACGCGTACACGTGATTTTCTCATACTTAATATGGATTGTTGCGGGAATTTCTTACAGGGTGTTTTCGCGATATTCGTTTCGCAACAATAATATTGTGTTGCATAGCTCGAGAGCAAAAAAATCTGGTCAAAGTTTTAAACGGCGCATACAGCGATTCATTGCATTTATTCGAACAGAATCGATGATCGTCGCCAATTATTAATGGTTAACAAAATATAAAACGGTATTTGGATAATTCATACAATATTGTGATGAAACGAAAAGATGAAATAAATTTGGTAATGACGAAGTGTCGAAAGCACAAATATAAGGCCGAAACTACGAAAAAAAAATGTTGATTTCAAATCAGAAATATCGTAAAAAAAAAAATTAACGAATTCAAATTATAACGAGATTATAAATAGGAAACCTTAAACAAATGATAAAATTCCTAATACGTATTAATCTTTTATATTATAATCGAAATTCGTTTTATAATGCAGCTGTTGGAAATCTAAATTATTTAAACACAACTCACACCTATAAATGTAAAACTTATATAGCAATAGTTAAATTAAATGTTATGATTAATAACTTAATATAAATAAAACTAAATCGATAAAAACGTTATGATTTATGATAACTCTCTATAATACTTTAAAAAAAAAATAGATGAACAAATTAGATGTCATTTTTTTTATCGTGACTATGATCACTCGCTTGTATTTTATTTTTTAATTCAAAACTATTATTTTTTTGATTTTGCGTTTTTTTTCACTATTTTAGCATAAAATAAACGTCGATATCGATCGGGTGGCGTCAACCATGCCCGTTATGTCATCGCGTCTACTAGTTGGTACCGAATTTCACGCCGATAACACGCGTGATAAATACCGTGACGAACCGATAACCAATAACGTCAACAATAGGCGTGTCCCTGGATGTGTTACAAACGTGCACTTACACCTGATATTGGTGCGTATGAAAAAAACACACCCATAGTCTGTACGAGAACTCACGTAACTAGATAAATAACGAATTATAATATTACCGTGGCGAAGAATACAAAATTTATTTTGAAATATTTTATAATGAATTGGAGGCGTCGATTGGAATTTTAATGAGTTGAACTATTTTAAAAACATCTCTCCGATCCAATAAAGCTATACACACAATTAGTGTGCGGGTTACAAAATGCTGTTCTGGCAAAACGATTAAACCGCCTCTCTTGTGCCGAGAGTGTATTTGTCGAATGACTGAATAATAAATTCAAGTGTATTATTCAACGAACTGGGCAGAGGTTTATTATTATTATTATTATAAGGTATTATCATGGGACAATTTAAAAAGTAAATACGACGTGGACTCCGTTCAATGTTTTTTCCACCGATCAAAATAATTTGTTTTTTATCGATATAGTTTTGTACGTACCTACTATAATATATTAAATTTTATATTATTTGTAATTAAGTAGTAACAGTGCTTATTCTATATTATTATCAAAATCTAATCTAATTATTAAAAAATTGTAGTTTTATTGTTTTGTTAAATTGCATCTGATGTTTGGTAGTTATTAAAATTTAAACTGTAATTGGTTTTTTTTTTCGTAAACTTTTTTTTTGCTGTTTCGCGCGTGCTCATAAAATATTAATATTCATCTTAATAGTTTTTTTAATGTAATTATTATTAATTGTACTTTTTTCTACGCATTGTGTAATTAATTCGTTTTATGTGCTGTAAAATAAATTGATTGTAAAATATAGCCTCATAATATATAAATATAAAAAAAAATATAATAATAATGATAACAAAATAACATACATACGAATAATTTGATATTTGAATAAACGCGGGTTTTTTGGTTTTATGCTTTGATATTCACTGTCGGATATTAACTGCTTGGCGCATGACGGGCAGCGCTCATTTTCCATGCTTCCAACTTGAGTCTTTTTTTCAAATAATATCCATCTCTTAAACGATCCATTTTGCTTTAGATTCCAAAATTCAACTTCAATAAAATCATCAAAAATAAGTGAGTACAAATTATTTAATCACACTTATCATGTTCGTGGTCAATAAAACTAACGGATTCGTATAGAATTTCGTTTTTTTTTCAACACATTTTCAAGTGTATAATAAACGATTCAGTTCTCCAATTTGGAAGGACGTGGGGAGGGCTGAGTACCCTAACTAATGTTTCTAAAAATTTAGCATACCTTTTTTTCTTGTGAAACTCAATGTATGGTTATACCTACGATAAAATATTTAGGTATTTTTTTTTTACTATTGTCAAAGTATACGGAAAACCTAATAATGTTTTTCATTTCAAGGTTTAATTTTTATTTTACATTTTGAACCGAGTTCATGATCATGGTTCTTCATTATGTGGTTTACAGGCAGTTACCCTAATTAGTGATGATTTTCGTTTTTAATATTTTAACTTGTATTTCAACTTTCAAGGTGGATTAAAAACACCGTGTTGTATTTGTTACTTTGAAACTATAGTCTGTAGTTAATAGATTGTAATTGTTGATAATAGATAAATAAATAAAATTATTGACGACAATTTGATAAACAGAATAATATGTTTGTATATAAAACTAGAAGTAAGTTGAAATATAAAGGTAATGATAATTAATAATAAGTGCAGTTCATTTTACGGAGTTAAATGATATAATTTCAAAATATGATATAATATTGTACTAAAACAATGCTATTTCTATTATCATTATTAAAAAAATGAAGAAAAAAATGTATTCTTTTTCATTTTGAAAATCGATTATAATATCTTATAAGGAGTACGGATGTTTGTTTTAAAAGACAGTGGGTATTAAAATAATTTATACATATTTTTTCACATTAAAGGTGATCTATGGGGGGTTTTAACAAGCTTTAAAAAGTGTCGTGGACATTAAATTTTTCATACGTTAACAGAGTCCTACAAATTTTATTTTTCCAATTAAAGCACTGGAAAAATGCAATATGATATAACACGGCCTGGTTGATATTACGAATTTTATTCGACATGCCTGGTTTACATCTATATTATCGCGTTGTTATCGTCGCGGCGATCGGATCGGTCGTTTTCGGCCGAGCGGCGGATCGCCGCGGCTCATTAGTCGCCACTTTGCGGGGCACCGGTGTAGGCACACAGCACAGCTGCACCGCCCGCCCGGGCGCAATAAAAACGCGAGAAACGTACAACTCGCGTTAGGTTAAACAATATACGGCGTCTTGTGTAACGCGAGCGTATAGCTGTTATAATGCAATATAATAATATATTATAACAATATATGTAAATTACGCTCAGAGAAACAGAACAATGCACCGCGCCGTCGTAAATTATATTGTTTGTTATTTGATTCAAATCTAACGAGGGGTTTTTTAATTTAATTTTAATTTTTTGTTTTATTTTATTCTTAAACGCGTGTCAAAAAGTGAGATTAACATTTTATGCAAATCACGATCGTATGCGTTCCGATAATCTTTAGTCGGCAGTCGTGTTATACTACGTCCCAGTACGTAACGATGAACGAAACATTGCGATCGAACGATATATATATCTAAAACTGTAAGGCCCTCGTCCCACTAGGGCGACGCAACGCGACGCGATTATAAATAAATATCGTGCGATAATCGTTTGTTTGATAAAACACGGGTTAATATAATATCGGAGACCTCCCACCGACGCGATGCGACACGACTGCGACGCGACACGAAAGCAACTAATCGCGCGCGACTCGTGCTGTCAGTCGCTTAATAAAAGTTGCCTTGTCAACCACATAACAAATTTTGTAATATCATAATGTTATTATTATTTGGCAAATATCACTGACAATATGGCAAAAACAAAAGAAGAAAACTGAACTGGTTGAAAACTAGTCGAAGCTGTAGAGCCATATCCATGATTATATTACTTCAAAATACCCGAATACACTAGAAGGAACATTACATAAAAATATTGAAATTTTACATCGTCTTGCATCAATTCATTAGCGGCAACAAATGTTCGACAATTAATATTATTTTGTATCTATGGATGTATCCAATATTTTCTTTTATTTTTAATTGTACGGTGTCGATACCAATATACGACATAATACAAAACCCGTCATCTTCAGAAACGACATGATTGCTACTGACTACTGAGCAACTGCCGAAATATCGCCTGTAGTGTGCACAACTCATGACGTCAGGTCGTACGATATTTTACTTGGCAACTATTTTTTTAAATCGCGTCAACGTCACGTCACGTCGCGTTGCCCTAGTGGGACAAGAGCCTAAATGCGTAACAAACAAAAAATCCCTTACAATCGATTTTTGAAAACTATTTAGTTATATTTTTCAAGTATATTATGCGAATGGTTAAAATAATTTTCTGGTCTTTCTTTAATTTTCTGTGACGGATTTATTAATCAAGTATTGACAACGTTTTCAATACTAAATTAAGTATATATATTAGTACATTACTACCTAGACAAAAAAAAAATGGATCAAGGGGGAAGGGTTATTTACTCCATTACCTCCCCGTGGATCCACCACTGATATAAACGCGTGCGATATTTAAATGTAAACGACATAATGCCAAAAGATCCGTTCGAGTGAACATATCATATACGTACGTATGCTGCAACTCGCGAGTCTTACGCGAACGTGGGTTGTCATCGGCGAATAGTTTTTTATTGTTGAAACCCAACGACAATAGGCGTAGAAACTACAGTAGATCCGTACAAAAACACGAATTTTCTTCTTAATTAAAAAATAAAAACGTTTTCCGAAAACGCGGCTCGACCTCCACACCGCAGCTGCGGCTTCCGTGACCTAAACGATAAAAGCGTGCACGCCCGCACGTTCTTGTCAAGTTGTAAAACAAGCCCGCCAGACGAAAAGTTTATTTTTGATGATTTTACGTGCTATAAAACAGGTAAAAGTATAGGCGTGTGCGACGTACAAAATATATACGCCGGTACACGGGCCCAAAAAATAATTTCACTTACAAAACCCGTGGAAATTTTACCAGGTATTACGACACGTTATAATGCAATTATAATAGCGATAGTGGTGTAAAATCGCGTTTAACTCGAAAAGTTTTCAATGGTGTTATTAAATTTGATACGTCAACTTAGATAATAAAATAGTTTTCCATTGAGTATGATAGCTCGAAAAAACAAAAAAACGTATTAAGATAGACATCGCGTTATAGAGTGTTCGTTATTCTAATCGTAGCGTTAAAAAAGTAATTCAATTTAAAAATAGAACAAGAAAATAAATAAATTAGCTAATTAAAATAAGCAACGGATTGCGTTAAACGCGTCGTGGACGCCTATATTAAACGTCCGTGCAGCATGCCACCGAGTGATTAACATAAAACATAGATAAACGTTATGTAAATGTTTCATTCATATTTCACACCGTGTTATGGACATGCACACACACACACACACACAAACATGCATTCTATACCATTATAATATTATGTAACTTTAAAGTGATGTTTGTGCCGCTATTCTTTCCTATAAACTAGGGGCGTATATAGTCATTCGTTCAGTTGGGGTGACTCAATTTTCTTTCTCTGCAACTCAGACAAAGATAATCTCAATTGCAGATTTTTCGGAATATTTTAATTACTTTGAGCTAATATTATTATTAAGAATTAAATATTACTCTTTCATGTAATCAAATAATGTACAATCAATGAATTAAGTTATTAATAAATATTATTTTTTAAATTTGAAAAAAAAGAAATTAATGAATATGTAATTAACAGTTTTACAGTATAACCTTATACATTACTACACAATATATTTCATAATAATGGTGTTTTTCTATCAAGTGTAATAAATTAGCATACTATGAAACTTATTAGGTATGTCAATTATTAGTACCTATATAATAAATATATTAATTAGGTATCCTATAATAATCCATTAATATATTTAAAAATTTGATTCAAATAAATTGTTATAAGACTATTATAACTAAACTATACGTCTTATTAAATGAATAATATGATAACATCACTATTTTAAATTGTATAGTATAAAAATCATAAATAAAAAATAATAAAATATAATTTATAAATTTTACTCAAATCAAATTACAGAACGTCAAAACTAATGTTTCTCTTGGGTTTTTAAAAAAAGATTTATAACTTTATCAACATAAATAGTTATTTTACGATAAATACTCGTAAGCACCAAACTGGTTCGTCTTTGTTGTGTCATTTGATTTCTCCGTCAAGTTTTTAATCTATGAGTCACAAGCAAAATGAAAAATACAATAAATTAAGCAATGTGTTAGCATCATAAAATATTAAATAATTACCTCAGGTGCTCAAATATATGTGTAATCTAAAGTAACAAAAATCGATAACTGACTTTTGAAAAATGCCTCATAAAATATGTGTAAAATAAAACAAATAAATATTAAAGCAGATTCTATTTTTGTAAAAAATCAATTAATGATATTATCATTACATAGGGCGATCAAATAATTTTATAAGTATTTAAACACTTGTTTAAACCATTCAATTCAAAAGTCAAAGCTGAAAACATACATCACATTGAAGTTTTATACAGATATGTACTTGTTGCGCATGCCAATACGTATTTTATTAAGGTTATTGTACAAAAATAAATATAGTGTCGAAGATATAATTTCAAGCATTTTTTTTTTTCATATTACATATAAAATCTATGTACTAAAATATCGAATACAGATACAGAGGGCGCACGCCTCTTAAATACGCCCTTGCTATAAACATATCGTCTGTATGTGTGTGTACGAATATTGTCCACACGATTCGCATGGCGGGTAATACGTGTTAACCGTCATTTTTAGTACATATAAGTACGTGTGGAGATAGGTGTGTTCATAATAACGTGCACATTATGTGTTAAGTGTTTCGGAAGATTACGCGAGGAATTTCAAGGCCCTCTCCGGTTGAAACGTTTTCTACTTATCGGGGAAGATTTTAAATGTCAAGAACGAAACACAAAATGTTTTTCGCTGTTGCTGTCATTATTTTTTTTTTTTCGAAAACAAAGTACGTATTTTATTACGCGTTACAAAATATGTTGTCGTATAATATGACGTTATAAGTAGGTTGAAATTTCAACGAGATCCGTGAATAGAAGTTATAATAATACACTTTTTATTCATTATTTTTTTTTTTTTTTATGTAACACAATAACATATAACGAAATAGACGAATGTATAGATATATCGTTTTTTACGACCACTGCAGAATAACACATATTATAGATATCATATAATATATTTATTTTTTTTAAGGACGTCAAGTTCAAACCTAGTGGTCTATACTATATTACACGAGACGGGTGGTGTGATGCGCGGTCTAAACGATTCTATCGCGTTACTAAATATTTACATAACATACCTAGGACATAATATCACTAATATATACGATTACCTTAAAACGCGTCCGTGTTCGTAAGTATAATAATATATTTATAAGTTCGATATGCACGATTGCGTGTAGTACACGTGTTTATACGCGTTATGATATGTAGGGCAGAGCCTTAAAAATCTGTGAATCTAGCACGCTGTTGATAAATTATACGACGTAACTATGTCCAAAACGTTAAGAAAACTTATTAAAATGTGTCAATTAAATATTATAGTGTAATTTCAACAATTAAAAAAAAAAAAAAAAACCAAAACAAAACAAACAATATGACATTCTTGAATAGGTTCTGTTTTTTTTTTTTTGTTACACTCGTGTATATCATTTGATTCAATACTGTAAAACGATTCACCGATATCACGTTTATCTAAAGATTTCTCAGATAAATGAATCACTCGCATGAATATCAATTAAAAATGCAGGACTATGAGAAAATATATTGTGCTCTTCTATATGAATGACAGAGCTGTTAATTCCATCTGAGTTACTGAATGGGCAATTATTGATTTTTCTGATTCGTGATCAAAAATCACAGCTTTAACAGTATTATCTGAACGGTACATTGGCCATTTGGTTTTATAATCAATTTTTAATATACTATTGTCAATTCATTTGGATGAAAAATATTCCAGTCAGACACACATATTCAATATAGACAGTTCTTCAATAATGTTAAAATCTTTAATAACGCATCAATTTTATAAGAGTTAAAAGTTAATTGTGTCGGTTCGGGTCCATTATAAATTCAGTGAAATCGTATTTTTAAAACTTTGATAAAAATTTTAATTGATATTTGGGTCTAGATTTTTTTTTTCATACGCTTTTTTGAGTTTATTTTCCCTTATTTCTGCTAAACCGAATGTCACGGCATATAAAACGTACTGCATCGTCATTTCATATCATGTGCACGATTTTCAACAAAATAACAGCAACGACGCTATGTGTGTGTACAATATAATATATATAGATATACGAACTGCGCCCGCGACATGCGTACACAGGGGGATTCGTTTTGTACGCACCAAAAATTGATACCAGCGTGAAGCCGAAATGGTATGTACAAAAAAGTAATAATGGTAAACGAAAACAGAAAAAAAAAATAAAGAACGACGGAACACCCCCGCTACGAATGAGCAGATTTATTATACATCATACGCGCGTTACCGATACATGGGGATATTCACACGGTTTCATAACAAATTTATGTGGCTTCGTAAAGTATATAATATATGAATATTCGTTTGAACATTATATCGTACACGCAATGCATGTATATATAAACATGTACCTACGTACATTGATACACGTATGTGTGTGTGTGTGTGTGTGTGTGTGTGTGTGTGTGTGTGTGTGTGTGTGTGTGTGTATGTTTGTTCATTGCGATATCCCACATTTCGCAACCAAAGAAAAACGCCGTTCGAAAACAATACAACAATATAAAACATTTTTAATGACTTTCCGTTATTTAGTTTAGTACGAAAAAAATACACACACTCGTTCACGAGTGCGGTCGTTACACCTATTACACTTAATTTTAATTGCCACACTATATACCTTACCAATCGTTTGTTTGCAGTCCGTCGTATACTAAACACAGACACACACACACAGACACACACACACACACACACACACACACACACACACACACACACACACACACACACACACACACACACACATGCACGCATGGTCATAGGCCTCGACTTTGTTGCGTCGTTGGGAAACTATGGTCGTCGTTCAAGTCTTCGACGGGTCACATTCATGCTCACGTGCGTATCTATTATCTACATTCTACAACAACGATAACATTATAATAAGAATATGACTGGGATTTTTACGTAAATTCGTATTTTGGCTATTGATAAATTTGATTTTCAAACGAGGTTTATTTGATTTTTCATATTATTCTCACTTAGCAACAGGAATTCACGATTTTACACGCATTTAGATTTTTCCGTTAAACTACAATGTGTCTTGGTAACGCACCATAACAGATAACCATGGAAATGTATGACTTTTCACTTTAAGTACCATCAATATTTGAAAACGATTAAAAGGCCTACGTAGGTTTTTTGGTCGTGCGCCTTTGATGTTTGCGGACGTGACGTGGTGAAATGATAAATATTTTTAAATTTAAAACGTTAACGAGTTGAATGAAACGTTATCAAATAAAAAACGTTTCGGGTTTTTAATTACGAGTTTATGTAACGCATATTTCGGCTGTTTAATTACGTCGAAAATCCGAGCGTTAATTATGAAAATATGCGCCCGGCCGGTCTCGCGAGGACGATTGACGGCCGCAGCGAAGCGACGGCGCGGAAACGTGTCACGGCTGTCCCCGCCGTCGGCTCTCGCCTTAATTGTTACTCATCGGCTAACGTGTGTTATATTCGCGTTTACAATTACTGCATAACGGCCGGTTTCGACGCGTCACACAGGCTGTTCTATCGCCTCCAAATCGTGTCACGATCGTTGTTGGAAAATTTTTTATTTTTTTCCAAAGATTCACGCTATCGTCTATAACGAAAATAAAGAGACAACATTTTTTAGAGACGACCGAAATAGAGAGAGAGAGAGAGAGAGAGAGAGAGAGAGAGAGAGAGAGAGAGAGAGAGAGAGAGAGAGAGAGAGAGAGAGAGAGATACATTTAATGCAGCGATGGATGTGTCTGCAGTAAGACTTGGTGTGACCGTACATCTGGCATTTTATGCATTGGGGAGGAAAGCGGGATTTCCTTGGCTTTTCGACTGCGATTATGGAGTTTAGTAACTTAGTTATTTAAAAAATGTTATGACTGGATTCAATTGGTTCAAGACTCACTAAAAACAGAGGCAATGGACTTTTTGTAAAGCGATTAAGAATAAAGCGTACACTTAGGACGGAAAACCCCAATTCCGTTAGAGCTGTCACGATATCATCGACGTGGATCGAGTGCTGCAGGTGACGAATAACCGCTTGAATTGGACGGTCGTAGTGTGGTGGAAAGTTATGAAATGACAAATCTGTTTTAGCGAGATATTCTGCCGCCTTGAGATGATTTGCGCAGTCAGCTGTTTTGATTATTATAAAGTCTTTTGAGGACTTAAAACTAAAACCTTCTGGACCCAATATACGCGAGAGCGCATTTCTGAGCTTGGAAAGATTAGTTAGGTTTTTTATATAAATTGGTGGAGACCTGTTTGATTTCACGTGAGTAGTCACCGAAGTACTCATATCCAAACCTTGATGTAATGACGGTTCCGCGACGGGGGGAGGGCTGAATACTTCTGGAAGATATTTCACGGAGAGGGAAGCCTATCTGTTGGGCTTAATAAATACTTTTCCGATTGATTTTTCATGCTTCGTGGGTGATGAAGTTTAAGATAACTGACGTTTGGGTGTATTTTTATGTGACATAATTGGATATTATTTAATATGCGAAAATAATAATAAACACTCGTGACGACGAAAAGTTGCGATAACGCGGGTACGCGAGTACCAAACGTGTGTGCACTACGACGGTTATCGCGGAACTGTACCATGGTTCTTAAAAAAAAAAAAAAAATAGTAGTAATAATAATTTTTTTAATGTATGAAAAATGTTATGAAAAAGTAAAATTATCATATTCAAATACTTAAAATTTATCACGGAAAAGATTTATAAAATCGTGAATCACATTTTTTTTTTCTAACTAAATAATTATTACACGATTTTTATGGTACAGACTGATCTTATATCAATTTCAATTTAAAATGTGTAGAACAAATGAATTGGAGATCTAATCATTATGAATCTTTGGATACAGATAGAACAACATGCTTTGAATGTTTTGGTAAAAAAAATTTGTTTTATTCTAAAGAAAATGATTTAATAGTTTTGATAAAAAAAAAAAACCTACAACCAATTAAACCAAAAATTGTAAAATATGTAATCAGTATATTGTTACACTAAAAGTTTATTCACAATCGTTCGACTAAAGAAATGATTTATTTTTTATTTTTTTTTAAATTTAATACACTCACTACCGTTATCTTGTCCTTGAAACGAAGAATACCCCATGGTACGTATACCTATAAAATACCAAAAGAAGTACGTCCTCCGTAAACCATGTGTGTGCGTTGTTCAACCTAACAAAGAGTGGAAGAAGAGTCGAATACATGGACTTGTGAGTTGTGTCGCTCGATACGTGTGATTCGAATTACTATACATACTATACATAATATGTATATGTATACTATATAATATACTATAATACTATATTATAGATCAATAGAAACCGGCCATACTGGTGATGATAATTGATGAAACAATTAAAGTACGTACATAAATTGTCTTACTGACTTACTCGACAATAAATAATAAACAAACGCAAACGGTCGCTTTGAAGTCGTAAAGACGCGTCGTGGTTCTGGACAGCGTGCATAGTATGCGGTTTACCGACAGACGCCGCCGCCGCCATCACCTCATGTTCACGGTATGTGGTCAGCCAGCCGAGATTGTGGTTCTTATTGGGAAATTGATCGTGCGGGGTATCTTTCGAGGTAAAACACAGCGTCTAAGACCGTGCACGATTTAACGAACGATGACGTTATAATGTCTTATTTGTATCTCATGAAAATTAGTCGATCGACTCGGGCACGTGTACGGCGGGCCGCAGAGCGCGGTTATGGTCGCGGTGATGCCGATCGTCATGTTCGGCTCGTGATCCTTTACACTCGCTCGTTGGAAGCCGTGATCGGTGCCAACGTGTTCACGGGCTGGCTATACAATAACGGAATAGATTCTCGTGCAGACGTCGATTAATTGAAAATAACCCCGTGGCGTTTAGAAGACTGCTTGGTTATGACGACGAACGGGGACAAAAAAAAAATTAGATTACAAAAAAAAGAGAGAAAAAAGCTGGTAAGTGAGATGATGGTGGTACAAGTTCGTCCCTCGTCCCTTCGGTCCTCGGACAAGATATTGGTGATGAATGTATTCGGGTTTAAAGAAATGATGACTCACTTCTTTAGTATAAAACGATTCTGAGCAAAGCTTCAGTGTAATATAATATATTATTATTTAAATGCTGTTTACGTATTTTACGGTTATTTATATAATTTTTGGTGAGTTTTTTTGTAATTAAACCCTCATAAAATATTCAATTAGATATAACTCATTTAAACTTCAATTATTAAAACAATTATAACTCATTAGAAATAAACTTAAAAGAAATCAGACAATATCGTAAAAAATCGTATAATAATTTATTAAAGTGTGTATAAAAAAAATCCTGAGTCAAGATTTTTGAATATTTTTATGATAATTAGGTAGGTATATGAGTAAAATCATATTACATTTTCAGAACTTTTAGTCAAATATTTAAAACTATATCACACAAAAACTTTCAAACAATTTGGTAAATTAAAAGTTATATATTTAAGTCAAAAGTGCTATAATTGTTCTGAAAATGTTGTCCAATATAAAAAAAGTATGTATTTGATATTGGATAAAATTTTCAAGTTTCTAGCTACAATACTTTTCGATTTATGACTAAATACCTAAAATCTGTACAGTGAAAATCTCGTCTACGGCGGATTTTTCCCGATTTTACCATTTTTACTCAGTTTTTCGATCGTTATTCTTGATTACTGGAAAAACTATGGTAATTTTGGAAAAATGACCTCTTTAAAGTACCATCTCAGTTCAATTTCGAATCTAAAAAGTTGCTGGACGAAACTTTTGGACAAGGATTTCTATACGAAAAAGTGTTTACAGAAAAAAAAAAAATAAACATCATTGTAAAACCATAAGATCCTTCGCTTTACTCAGAATCTAAAATAGTGTGATCGGAAATATGGAATATACACGATAGGCATACTATGTACAGTCGTGTGGGCAGAACGTTTAACTCACCTCCACATCTTCTCACGTGCGTTTTTAGCCGAACGTTGATACACGGACGTCCGAGGTTTGCCGAATATCAAGAGTAGTGTGGATTAGATTTTAGGCTATCGTCGGATTAACGTTCGGCGAATGTGGAATATTTTCCATTTATTATTGACGTCCTTCAGTATATTAACAACGAGATCACGAAAACGTTTCGTCACACTGTGATCCGTGCAAAACGTTATCATGACGAATAACTGCATAATACGACAATTATCTATAAAGCATACATAACGCTCTCGTTCCATCCGCCGTGTGTGTGCGGTGCGCGTCGAACGGCCGGAAAGAAAAGAAAAAACTCGACGCGTTCGCCGTGCGGTTTGCACAGACGTTAAATGGACGGTTACGCTGAGTGCAAATTTAATATAAATACAATTATTAATATAATAACACGGATACGTACCCGCAAGTGTACTATGAACATATCGTGTATGATGTGTTCAAATCAAACTGCTGCACAAGACCCGCTACTGATCGTCCGTCGTTGTTATTGTAATAATATTTTCAACGAAATGTAATGTGATGTGACTTACAAGCGGAAATCGGGAGTTAAAGCGTGACCAAAAAGTTACCAGGTTTTAATATCACACACTTAAAAAATAACAAATCGTTTTCGACACTGTGTTATAAATTAAAATCAAATCACTGTCACAGGAGTATAAAATAAAAATATAAATAATTGTAAAATAAGCATTTTTATTTTGTTTTTGTGTATTAATCACTACAACTGAAATATGTTTCTATTAGGTACATTCTTACAATAGAGTCATTGATGCAATGATGCAAGATTATAATTAGGATCATTGACCGTGGTATTATTTGTGTACGGTATTTTGGTGGTTAATTTTATAGCATAATGTGTATCCTCCTTGCGTATACGCACCGATCACGCCGGTTGCGGATAATCCGTGGTATCGATGCTCTTTGGCCGTGGCCACTCGACTGCACGGTAACAGATAATATAATATATCATGTATATCTATGTTCTCTGTGTACCATACGCGTTGTAATTTGTACGGTGTGTGTATTTTTAAAATACTATTTATAGTAAAAATAAAATAAATAAAATAAAATAAAATACTATTTTATACTTTACAGTGATTAGTAATACTAATAAGTTAGAGGAAATGATGACTCTGTATAAACTGGCAGCTCTCAAAAATTGTTTTATGGAAGAAAAAAGACTGCCAAATCAATGAATAGAGATATAACCTCTGACCTCACCTCATTGGGTACGTTACCGATTTGTATTACTGTTTGACAGTTAGGAACGTATGAAATTCGTACGATTATCCGCAAACGGTGCACGCGGTCACAACTGTAGATTATGAAGAGATAAATCGCCGTAATAACGGTGTACACAAAATCGCAAATATCATTCATGACTCGACGAGTTCCATACACGGTCTTCTGGAATCTGGATCCGGAGCAGAGCGTTCTCGACGTTTAATATTGTTATATCACATGCCATCACACACCTTGTCCAGGAACCACGAAATATGGGTACGTTACTATTATAGTCATTTTATTATTACGCCACGCGTTATCATCGTCTTCGCCTCCTGATATAGTGCGCACGTTGTAGTCGTAGCCGAAATCGTCCGTTTGCACGCGGCGAGTCGTTCTTTTAATTCTACGCAGCTGTCCGCTGGAATTCTGCGTGCATATTATAATGACATTATTAGTATTATAATTATATGATCACGTAACGTAACCGTAATAATTTTTTTAATTTCTAAAAAAGAAACTCAAATTTTACTGCCGTAATGAGTGTAGAACAGTAAAAGAATCATCCATAAAGGTATGTATATACATATGTAGTTACTAAATACTACATTTATACTACTTTATATGCATTTACAATTTTATTTTAACTAGGGTTTTTAGTAATACTTTCATCGCTATTGCATTTTAAAGTGTATAATTGAACCACATATACAGAGTGTTTCACGAAGATCTGACATGTTGAATAACTTTTGTTCTATTCAACATTTTTAACTTTTTTTTTTTTTAAATTAATACTATAGCCTAGCGCTACAATAAAATTGCATTAACATTTTTTTTTATTTTTAAAACTCAAATTTCAAAATTTAAAATTTAAATTTAGAGGTTGAAAAAAAATCAAAATAGCCGTTTTGTAAACATGATTTTTAGAAAAATTTTGGTGTTTGAAATTCTTATAAAGGTTGATCCGTTAATTTTCTATGATTTTTTAAAGTTTACGAAAAATCGAATTAAATTGCTTAATAGTTATCTAGATATTATAACGATACATATTATTACATTTTTCGTAAACTTTAAAAAATCATAGAAAATTAACGGATCAACCTTTATATGAATTTCAAACACCAACATTTTTCTTAAAATCATGTTTACAAAATGGCTATTTTGATTTTTTTTTCAACCTCTAAATTCAAATTTAAAATTTTGAAGTTCGAGTTTTAAAAATAAAAATAAAATTTTAATGTAGCGCTAGGCTATAGTATTCATTAAAAAAAAAAAAAAGTTAAAAATATTGAATAGAACAAAAGTTATTCAACATGTCAGATCTTCGTGAAACACCCTGTATGAAATCGATTTGATTGAAATCAAGAAAAAAAAAGCCGATAAGATAATGGTGGTGGAAGTTCGTCCTTCGTCGCTTCGCTCCTCGGACAAGATAATGGTGAGGAGTGTATAGCACTTTCTATCATGGGATCACCTGGTTTACGATAGTTTAGTTGCATGGTACTTTACATTTGAATGCAATGATAAATCATTGTAAGTTAAGTACAGGATACAGTAGTTGGGTGGGATACACGAGATGCATTGCTAGATTAGGCATTATTGGATAGATTTTGGAATTATTTTATATTATAAAAAAAAAAAACGATTCTGAACGAAGATGAAGATGTCAGCCTTAAATTGTAATATATATTTTATTTTAATATCCTAGATTGGGTTAAATTTACATTTGTCTATTCATGTGACTTCTGCTCGTGAGCATTGGACAAACCAGGATGTGCATAGATAGGGCGTAGGTAAATACCATATTATTTGCCTAAATGCACTATCGTGACGTTATCACCCGACCCCGCCGTCCATATATGCTGAATGCTCCGTGGCTACGTCTATTTAAATATTAATAATTAATAATAATATATAAAATCCGCATGTTTATGGAACTGATACACACATTAAAATAACTGGAAATTGGAAGTTAGTAACGTTCTATTCAACCATGTAAAGGTACGTTATACACCTTGTGTTTACAATCTACCAATATTTTGTATAGAACAGCTGTCAGCTACTGATTATATTATAATAAACTTAATCTATTTAATTATCTTTATCAGCTGTGATATTACATAATATTTTCATTTCTTATCTTTGAATACAAAATTTTTTATACATTTTCAACTACAAAATAATTTGCAAATATTCGTGATTTTGACAAATTTTGTCGATTTTTGAACTTCAACTGCTTATAAAAAAAAATTGTGCCTATGTATTTGAATAATTTTTGAATCACTCTTAGATCAACTTATTCAAAACCTTCTATTAAATTTTCAAGCGATTTGGTAGGGCCAAAAAATTGTTATCGACTTTTATAAAAAAAAATCTAAGAAAAATCGAATTATTCAAATGCCTATAAATAGCTAAAAAATAAACGAAATATTTTGAAAATACAACTATGTAAAGAAAATGCCTATTTAAACATTTTGTAAAAGTTTTAAGTTTCTACGACCTATACTTTTTGAATAAGAACAAATATCAAAAATCAATGATGCCTAAATTGTTATTTTACGCGATTATGTGAAAAAATTGTAATTTCAAACACTCATAAAAATTTTTGATTTTATTCCAGTGCAAATTTTTTTACAGATAATTGAAGGAAAACGTATGTCAAACTTTGTACCGAATTTACAATTCTTAGTTTTGAATACTTAAAATTTTATGAATTTTCAACTGCAAAATACATAGCAAATATACATGATTTTGACGAATTTTGTCAATATTAGCACTTATAAACGCTTATAAAAAAATTTTGTGCCTATGTATTTTTATAATTTTTGAATGGGAGTTAGAACAACTTATGTGGACCCTTCTATTAAATTTTCAAGTATTTCGTCCCAGCTACATTTTTTTTATCAACATTTATAAAAAAAAAAATAAAAAAAATCGAATATTTCAAATGCCTATAAATTGATTAAAAATGAGTGAAATCTTTTGAAAATAAAATTATATAAAGAAAATGCCAATATAAACAACTGATAAAATTTTCAAGTTTCTACAACTTATACTTTTTGAAAAAAAAACAAATAGCAAAAATCGTTTGAGGCTAAACCGTTGTTTAACGTGTTTTTGTAAAAATTTAAATTTCAAACACTCATAAAATTTTTTTGTCTGAATCCGGTAGAGTTTTTTTCGCAGATAATTGAAGAAAAACTAATGGAAAACCTTGTACCAAATTTTCAAAACTTAGTTATAAAAGAAAAAAATTTTACGATTTTTCAACAACAAAATTATTTCCAAATTTTCGCAATTTTTACATATTTCGTATAAATTGTAACTTTGAGCACTTATAAAAAAAAATTGTGACTTACGATTTTGGATTTTTTTTTATCAGTTATGGAACAACTTATAAGAAACCTTGTATTAAATTTTCAAGATTTTCTGGCAAAAAAAAAAAATTTTATCGTTATTTTAAAAAAAAATACTTAAAAAAATTGAAAATTTCAATTGTCTATAATTAGCTCAATAAAAGTCAAAAGTGTTCAAAAATTTTACCACGTATAGATGATTTCAATATAAACATTTGGTGAAAATTTCAAGTATCTACAATTTTTGGTTTTTGAGTAACGGCTAAATAAAAAAATCGATTTCGTCGAAAACGGGTTTTGCACAAAAAGTACCGGTTTTTCCTCATTTTTTGTTTGTTTTTCCCGTGGCATTTGAAAACTTTTGGGAATTTTCACTTGTGACCTCTCTAAGGTACCTCCGATATTCGTTTTGCCACCGAAAACATACCCTGAAGTTCAAAATTGAAGCATTATTTCGAGTAGTTATGGTGTACACAGACACAAAAACAAAAAAAAAAACAAAAAAAAAAAAAAAAAAAACAAAAAAAAAACAAAAAAAAAAAAAAAAAACACACATCATAGTAAAATCAATACATTCTTCACTTCGTTCAGAATCTAAAAATTAAAATATAAGTATTTTAGCTATTCAATATAAAGGCATTTAATATAATCTCTAACAAACGAGTTCAATAGTGACATCGTAGCGCGTTTATAAGTGATGCAGATTCCATTGTATATTTATTGTTTGTCAACGTGCAGTGTGCGCATCGGGAAGGTAGGAAAAGCATCGGACCATAGGCTGTTAACTCGAATATACGAACTGTTGTTGTCAAGGTAGACAAAAGTAGTGCCAACATACGAACGTTAGGTGCTAAATACGTTGGTACCTACTAGGGTTAATTTTAAAAATGTATATAATGATATACCATGACTCTATGGATAAACCAATAATAATAATTTGATTACTTTTCTATGGAAACTACTGAGTCTGAAAAATAATAAAACTTTGTTATAAGATTACAATTTACAATTAATGTAATATTTTCTAATTTAAATTTGTAGTTGTCATTACCTATACCAGTTTTAATTAGTTATGCCTTCTCCTAATTGTGTCGTTTATGGTTGTAAAAGTCGATCCGGCATTTCAAAACACCGGTTTCCAAAAAATGATATACCACGTTTTATTTTATGGATCGAAAAATGTGGTAATCCAAAGTTGCTTAAAATGTTGTATGATCAAATTTACAAAACGTACCTTGTGTGTGATCTTCATTTTAAAGAAGAATGTCATAGTTACGGTACAAAATTATTGAACCGTAATTCAATTCCTACATTGTCCTTACCATTACCAGTTTGTGAGTAATTAATAGTGTGAAAACAATAATAAATTAATACATACCCTATTATGCATATACCTATATATATATTGTAATAACTTTTGTGTATATTATTTTATTGTGCTGTTTGTTTTAAACCTAATAACCTAGGTAGGTGTCTACCTATATGCCTACCTAACTATTTCTTGTCTAAATGTTTAGTTTTAGAATTGTGTAAATGATTAACATGAATTTAGTGAACACCTACTGACAGTATAGTACTTTAGTTTATAGTTTAACCATAAATGTACTAAAATAAATCCACTAATTATTTAATTTATTAGTTTTGGTTTAAGCATGGTTTGTAATTTAAATGTTTTGTAATGTTTTATTGTATTTTATTTTTGAATATATTATAGTTTGTATAAATGTTTAGCTATGATAAACAAGCTGACAAATGAGATGAAAGCTGTATTTAATTGTTCATTAACCTGTGTCCTATTGACATTAAAATCTATTCTAGTGATTGTGAGTACCTATTTATACATTTATTACTAAATGTACATTGTTTTAATTTATAATAACATTCAAATCCGTTGATGTTGTGCAGTTCTTAGTTTTGTATATTGTTTTATAATTTGTTTATGTTAGTTATATATGTATACTTATATACAATATTTATCTTTTTTAAATTATAAATTTATAACCAATAATAAATAATAAATATTTTTAAGTAACTGGTTCAATTTGCACTGTACCTGATGTCAACACTACTGTGGCATTTCATGAAACAATTTCATCTAATGTTGATACCATAGTTCAAACAAGAGGTTCTTCCAACTGTAATTGTGAGTATTAAGCACTAAAGGTTATTAATTATTATTATTATTATTTTTTTTTACATTACAACCAACAAATATAAATCTATATATTTTAGGGTCTGGTTCAAATTCTGCTGACTGTGATGACATCACTTCTATAGCATTGAACGAATCAATTCCACCTTATGTTGATAGAATGGTTAAAATAAACGGTTCTTTTGATAGTAGTTGTAAGTATGGTAAAATAAAAATTGATTTTTAAATAGATAGGTGCATGCATATTAACTTTAATTACATTTTTAGTTGTTTCTGATCTTGATGGAATAAATCCAATTGGAAATGTGTCACTTAATACAAACAGCAAAGAGAATTTCACGATTAATAAAAAGAAATCAAGAGCCAAGGTATATCTTAAACATATACAAGTAACGAGAAGTAAACATATGACACCCAGAAAACAATATTTACATCAAGCTATTGTTGATTTAAAAAACACATTGTCAGTAGTAAAGAAGAGGCACTTGAATATAAAACAAAGATTGAAAAAAGCCGATACATTTATTAATAAACACAATTTAATGATGAGCAACTTGAATGATATAACACAAAAGTTTTTTAAAAATCAATTAAAGTCGCAGAGTGTAAGTCCTAGAGGAAGAAGATTTACCTTAGATGATAAACTATTTGCACTTTCTTTATATAAAAGTAGTGCTAAAGCATATAGGGTTATGTCTAAAATGTTTGCATTACCCTCGAGAAAAACTTTAACCGACTTATTACAAAAAATTCCATTAGAACCTGGAATAAATAATCAAATAGTAGAACACCTAAAATTAATAGTTAACAGTTTTAAAAACAATTTAGATAAAACATGTATTTTATTATTCGATGAAATTTCTTTGGCTGCTGGAGTTCAGTATTCTGAGTGCGAAGATAAGGTTATTGGTGTTGAAGACCTTGGAAATAATAATCGTAGACAAAAATTTGGTGACAAGGCGCTTACGTTTATGATTAGAGGTGTTAAACGTAAATACAAACAACCCATAGCATATTACTTTAATCAAAGTGGATCAAAAACACCTGACCTTGTGGTTGCACTCAAAGAAGTTATTTGTGCAGTACAATCAACTGGTTTGAACATTGTTGCTACTGTGTGTGACCAAGCTGCCACCAATGTTGCTGCTATTAATGTCCTCATGCGTGAGACTTTTGAAAATCATCTAAAAAACCATTCAGAAAAAAGGTCATTTGGGTTTGAAATCAACGGTAAAGAAATAGTCCCATTGTATGATTCACCTCACTTACTGAAAGGAATTCGAAACAACCTAATGAAAACAGATTTAACATACGTCAGTGAAAGTGAAGAAAAAACTGCAAGGTGGAAAGACGTGATAGATTTTTATGAAATCGACAAATGTCGACTAGATGTTGGTGAAAGGATGGCTCCAAAATTGACTGATGCGCACATATACCCGGACAAGATACGAAAAATGAAGGTTTCCATAGCTAGTCAAGTTTTTAGTCAACGAGTGGGAAGTATAATGCTCATGCTATCAGAATGGTCAGGTTAGTTGTACTTGTAAAGTATTTTATAATATAGTGTGATACTATTTAGTATATTTTACTAATTAGTAATGTACTATATTACATATTTTATTATTATTTTCATGTTATGTTAATTAAATAATATTTATGTTGTACAGCTGACAAAGGAGATAAGCTTGAAAACTCCAAATATACTGCAAAATTACTACTTTTTGTTGACAAATTATTTGACAGTGTCAATGGCAGTTCGACTACTATGCAGCCTGGTAAAGAATTGCGAAGCGCTGTAACATCTACTTCACCCCATTGGACATTTTGGAAAGAATCATTGACAGTTTTAGAATCCATGAATTTTAAAACTAAAGTTCCACCAACCATCAAAAACTGGATTGCAACAATAAAAGGTTTTCAATATTTATGTATAAAGTTATTAAATCAAGGTTTTAGGTTTATTACATTACGATCATTCAATCAAGATCCATTAGAGAATTTTTTTTGTCAAATTCGTAGCCATGGTTTGAGAAATATTAACCCAACATGCTACCATTTCCAAACTTCTTTTAAATCACTAATTATCACTAACCTAATATCGTCACATTCTGTAGGAGCAAACTGCCAAGCAGACGACTGTCAAAATTTAACAAATTTAAAACAATTATTATCTTTAGATGTACCAAATAAATCAAATCCTATAGCAATAGATAATCTTAATTCGACAAAAAATAAAACATTCCCTCAAAAATCAAGATTGGCCTTGGCATGTCAGGCATATGTTACTGGTGCAATTGTTAACCAAGTTAAAAAAAAAACTTCAAATTGTAAATTTTGTATGGCCATTTTAAGTTCTAACAGTGTAAGAAATGATCAAATTATTAAAGCTAGGCAATATATTAAATCTAATTTACAAACTCCGTCAATAACATCAACCAATATTTACAATTTGGTATTAAATGAATTTAATTATAATATTGATCAAATATTTTGGAAAGCAAATATTAAACAACTTTTTATAAATTTAATTAAACCTAAAATTAAACTAAACAATTTATGCCCAACTCATAATACAAATGCTTTATTTTTAAATAGTTCTTTTAGAGTCTTAATATTTGCATTTATAGCCAATATCAATAGACTTCTTAAAGGGGAAAAGTTGAAATTGCTATGCTCTGAAGGTTATCAAACGCTTGCCCTTGCCGAAAAATATTATAAACAACATAAATTGAAGAATCAAAAAATTCTTAAAAATTGTAATAAATTGTAATCGCATAAACATTAATTGTCTTCATTTTTTTTTTTATGATTTAAGGGCGATAAAATTCTGTATTTTTTGTTGGGTGTACCCTATTATTATTAGTAAGATACTGCAGGTCTGTAGGTAAAAATTCAAAATATATTTCCTTCAATTTCCAACGTAATATCCTTATATTTTTTTTATTGAAACAATTTATACTATTTATTATTTAATATTTAGGAGAACAATTAATGCAATTTATTGTTAGAATATTTTACTGTAATAACATTATTATTATTGTTATTGTTATTAGTTTAATTATTATAATTATTAAATATTAATTATTATTATAGTCATTTTGTTTTAAAATTCAATGTTGATAAATTGTGATTGTAAAAATATTATTAATAAAAAATGTTTATAGAATTAATTTGACTTGTATATTTGTATTATTACATAAAAACGAAGATATTTTAGCATACCACATTTAAAAAAAAGCGGCAAAATAATTATTGAGTATTATATAGTATATCAATAGCCGAGGTATAGATAATGTTATTAGTTATGGTAGACAAACACCGGGAGCGCTGACGCTACATCAAAATGATTGTTGAAAGTGCCCCTTCTATTTTATCACTTTTCTATGCATCGGACTATCCCCGGCGAGATTTACCGCCGGAATGTTATTTTTTTTTTTTACGTATTCAATGTGATATTATGCAGAGCTATTTTGGTGTTTTTATGTTTCACCTATAACATATATATATATATATATATATATATATAATATCATATTGTATGAATAATTGATTTTCCCGAGAGATTCGAAAAAAGGACAAACGGTTGTTTTGTCAGTATTTCCCAGAGTTCAAGATTTCACGTTAGTATAAATGCGTGTAAACCTAAATAGCAGAGGGAGCGGTAAATTTTGGTTTTTCGTCCACATGGGTCAGCGCCTAATGAAAAGTCTCCTCGAAGGAAAGAGAAAAAATTTCATTACCTACTCAAAGAAGTGCATAGCTGACGTAATATATATATATATATATATATATATATATATATATTTCCAAAGTCCAAAATCTAACGACTCTCGTCTCGCCATCCTTCCTTTCGAAAACTTATACCTGCTGAATCTTATTAAATCCATTATAATCTCGTAAACCTATAAATTTCGTATCTGCGTTAATTTCAAGTCAAAGTTTTTTTGTACTTTGTGTGCATTTTTAAGAACAACGGCCACATTTCATATAACGGTTTTCAATTATGATTATTGAACAGTGGACAATACCGTGATTTTAATTTGATAATAGCGACGAAGATAGTTTTATTTTATTTAACACGTGGACAAATTTAAAATCTAAGATTACCACGAAGATTACTTATTCAACTGTTCAATATTTTGAAGATTCGAACAGTGTATTTGAAAAAAAAAATCAACCCAAGAGATGCCACTGTCCAACCTTCCTCTCCCGAGCACACGCCAGTGCCGGGTGAAAGGATTTATTTATCTTTACTATCTCTACCTTTGGTCTAAGAAGACCTACAATGATCTATAAATCGTACAACATACACGATCTGAATACTCGAGAAGTCTGTGACGTACGCAATAACATATAAGATCTTTAAACAATGGCTATAGGCTTTATTGTATTATTGTCATTGTACGCGCGTTTTTCGTAACTGTTTGAACCGGTCCCGATAGAAAAAAAGTCTCGCGTTGGTGACTCGCCAAACACGGCCCCGTCCCGGCGGCCAAGTTCAAGGTTATTGCCACCATTACCCACGATTCTGCGCCAGCCGAACGAGCGCGAAATGTGATCACTTCTGGTGGAAGATTTTTAGGGGGTGACGATGGGGGCGATCGTCCTCCCTTGGGCGTTTTATTTTCTACACACAGCCCAAGTGTATACGAGCGATTATTAAATTTTTTTGTATTTATTTTACTTTAGTTTTATAACTCAGGTGAAATGAAGGTTTTTTACAGTGGGTGGTGACTAGGACAACTAATGCACATCTAAAAACAATAATAATTACTGAGCTCTAACTGAGCGTTTTCCAACTAAATTATGTACTATTGTTAATCAATTATGTTCCGTTGTATTTCCGTGGTTACTCGTATTTATGTGTTAATTTATACCACGGTTGTAGTCCGAATGATGATGACGATTTATAATTAAAATGTAATCGAAGACATAAATGAACGATTTATAAATAAAGACATGAAACAATAATGAATTTAATAGTATTCATACCAACTTTTTGAAAAGTTTCAACCACAAACAAAATAAATGTATTAATTAATCATATTAATTGAAAATTAGTACTTGAACGTTGGAAAAGATATTGTTAAAGTCGAGTCATAATTATGGAAGTCTGAATGGGTTAACACAAGTAGGTTATTGCCATTAGTTAAAATACTATCAGGTAATGTTTCCAAATATTAAACTAATTTTAAAAATGATATTGATACATAGTCAATAAGGGTAGTTTTTTTATACTTTCAAAAGGTAAAATTATTGATGCGCTAATTGAATTTATTGCACGATATGCTGTCATTGGAAGTGTCAACTTAGGAGCAGGCAGTTGACATTACTGATCCTCCCCTAGGGGCTGGTCCTAGGATTCGGTTAAAACCAACACTGGGTATTTCATTGAAATGGAACGAAAAAACAAAAAGACTCGACCAAGACGACAACAACAACACCACCACTACATTATCGAACGAGTTGGCGCACTTACCCGTGTCTTCAATATTGTGAATCCGGGACACCGCCGAGTAGGGCGTTTACCACCACGAGCGGTTGTGTAATCCGGTCGCAGTAACCAAACGATTTTGGAATATTTTTATTTTTCTACTCGCACGTATCGAGTGCGCGTGATAATCGTGTAGGATAATCTACGCGCGACGTATAATGGCGTATTTGTATGCAATTAAAACGCTAATAATAAACGTGTGTTTCGCCGATTTCACGAACACGACGCGTTTATAGGTAGGACTGTATAATAATTTAATTTACTGGTGGTGGTTCCGAAGGTGGACGACCTATTGCACCGCGCCGCGTTTGTCTTGTGTGAAACACACGGATCTCGCACGGTAAAAAAGTACGCCCGTGTGCGTGTGATGTGGACACAGTTCTCGTGTGGACAATGGATGGAGCTAGAAATAGATTGTTGTGTGTGTATGTGTGTGTGTGTGTGTGTGTGTGTGTGTGTGTGTGTGTGTGTGTGTGTGTGTGTGTGTGTGTGTGCGTGTATTATACACATAATGTGTGTATATCAATTATTATTTAGACATCGTTGCCGCTCGTTATTACCCGAGACCTGTTCTACGCCGTTCTACTGATATAATGTAGCCGACACGTCGAAATCGAAATAGGTACACGCAAGCCCGTCGCTAGGGTACAAGCAAGCCATGCGTTGCTTTAGGGCGGCAAAATATTTTAAGGAAATTGAGGCGGAAAAATTAAATTATTGAATGTTCAAACAATACTTCTCAAGGAAAAAAAATCTTGAGTATATTTACAGTTATCAACTTTAGAAAATCTATCTTAATATTGCGACCAGTTTAAGAATCGTTCTTATGACTCCAGTGACTGTAGCGTCTGCTGGAAGAAGTTTCTTTAAACTGAAACTTACGAAAAATCATTAAATTTTATCGAGTGAAGCAAAGTCGGCACAAACTTGAAAAATTTAGTACGAGATTTAGCAACAAAAAAGGCAATAAAAATTAATTTATAATGCCGCACTACAATTTCAAAAAGCTATTATAATTATTATAAATATTTTTCTCATTTTGATTTTTATTCAAACAAATAGTACCTATGTGTATGATATTGTATACTCGTGTTTTATTCTAATTTTTTTTGAAGTTGTATATTTATTTATGGTTTTTTCAAATTCAAATTTATGAACCAACACATTGACACAAATTTGTTAATTTCAATATTATTCATGTACCTATTTAATTTCATATTTAAGAGCAGCATTCAAATGTTCGCTTTAGGGCGAATGATATCTTACGACGGGCCTGGGTACATGACGTAATAAACAAAAACAAAAGTGACGTGTCGATTATAAGTCGTATACGGCGTACGCTCGCGTTAATGCAGCAGTAACGACGTCATTATTATTTTATATTATTGTTGTTACCAAGACGTGCCGAACACGTAGAGTTTGACTAGATTTATTTTATGGCCTGCGACCACGAAGATCAAAATATGATACTAGTCAGGAAACATAAGAATAAAAATGATAAAAGTCGAATGAATACAATTTTAATTTCGTGTCACAGTTTGTTTTCGATTTGCAATTTTAATTTCGTGTAGCAGACGCATGGACGAATTCGGTATAGGTTTATATCCAAACATATTTAAGCGGTTGACAAATAAGTAGGTATAATATGTTGATAATGGGCGGTATTATAGGGGTATATGAAAAAATTACCGTCTCTTACAAATCATGAAGAAATTACAAGGTTAGTAGACGAAAGATAAAAACGATTGCAGAGACAACGTGAACATTCAAATAAAAACGAATTTGTTGATTCATAAACAAGCATGTAATTTGAATAAAATAAATAAAACAATATCAACATTAGGGTGGTCCTTATATATAGGTGATGAAAAAAAATTAAATATTTTTTATCGAGCACCCGTCCATTTTGTTCATTACTATAAGAAAATAGTTTAGGTTAAATTTTGAGATGATATCTCACCCCCTTCACGTGCCGAAAAAGGGTTGAAAAATGACTAATGAGGGTTGATTTTCCGTTTTTCAAATTTTAACCAAAAACTAAAAGTCCCACATAAAAATGTATAGTTAATTCAACATGTTGTACAAATGGTTCTATAGTACTGATAGGAGTCTAAGTGAATAAAACTATACACATATTTTTTTCGGTTACCTTTTTTTTTTATGCCTAGTTACTCTAGTTACAACTAGTTGGATGTTTTTTGCCTCCGGTAAATACTTTGAGATCAACACGACTGCCGTAATACGGGCATGCATCATGCGTTAAGTGCAAGTGCAGCTCTTACGCGTCCGTTGTTTTTCGAAAGACAAAAAAAAAATACACACCACTCTCGCATGTTACGAGTGTGCACACGCGTAGCGCGTACACGGTTAAGTATCGTGGCGATTCGGTCGGTTAATTAAGACGTACGCGTACGAGTCCCACGAACTATTTATGTGGATGCGCACAACGAATCGAGCGCGCGCGCGCGCGTGTGTCGTAACTATCCCGCCCGGTGTGACTTTAGGTCCAAGAGACGCATTCCTAGAGACCGACATACGGTCGAGACACGAACATATTATATTATCAACGCATCGTATACTACATAATATTATGGTCGGTTTTTTTTTTCAAAACTTGCTATTATTCCAAAGAGATAAATTTAAAAGTTCGAATGTACGCTTACTTTATATATATAGAGGGTTAAATCACGGTGCTGATATAATCGTATAACACTCTGTATGACCGTGTACTCGTATACAAACGCTAAACCTCCTAGTTCAAAATCACCTAGAAACACAACTGCAGAGTAGCACGATAACGGCTAGAGCTGCGAATAATAACAATAACATCAAAAGACGCAGGAGGTAAAAAAAACAATTTGATACTATGAAAATAAGTGTTGAATTCATATTTTTTTTCGAAATAAATGTTTTATTCTCTCGAATAGGTATTCGTTATGTACAGTCATCATGAGTATATATATATACGAATACAAAAAATCCCTGGGAACCGATTATTCTCGCAGGTGATGATCCGATGATGGCGTCGTGTTGTGCTTATACATATAGTGTCAGAAATCCTTCGGAGAACCAACGTCGTGGGGAGTGACAAAAAAATAAAAATGCATCTTTTACGTATATGTTTATATATATATATACTTTCTCGTCGAATGAGAAAGACGCCGTCGGAGAAAAAAATCAGTAGATTTTCGATTCGAAAAAAACAAAACAAAAGCTGGAATACACGCGCATCTGTGTCCGTTTCCATTATGCGCGAAGTATACACACACACACACACACACACATTTATACTTATATTCACAAATACAAGTATATAATATATATATAAGTGTATGTAGGTATGTGTGTCTGTGTCTGTTCGGATATCGCGCGCGAAAAGGGAAAGTTTAAAAAGCTCTTATTCGGGATTATTCAGTCATATTTCTTCGAGAGTCGTTTTACACTCAACTTAACGCGTACGTCGCTGTTTACAGTGTGTACAATATAAACCGAGAGGCTCGCTGCGCCGTGTGCCGAGACCTGACGTTAATCCTCCTTCATTGTGCAAGGAGATACCTATTCTTTTTCACTAATGAAAAAATAAAACATCGTCTTTTCTTCTTTTTATCCCTCTCTCTCTTTTTCCGCGGAACAGATAATTATTATACAAAACTTTTTTTTTCTCTCTGCATATTTATTTATTTTTGTTTTTTACCCGTCAGAGTTCAAGCTATAAGTCTTATTGAGTATTGTGTAGACCGGCACGGCTGGCAAAGTACATAAAATACATGTATACTGTATACGCATTACGCACATACAGACGTATTATGTATATCATACTCGGATACTCCTCAGAGGCTGCCGAGTTTCCGACGAACAAAGTGCGGACGACGATAATAATAAAACGCAATTTACACAACAAAATTAAACGTCAGAATTCAGATTAGGTTTACACTGCCGCCACGCTGGGCACACGCACTGTATCCACACCGTACAGAAAGCCGAAATTATCACTTTTGTACAACGTACTTTACATAAACACAATCTTAAAATGAAAAACAATTCAATTTGTTTTTATTTTCTTATTACTTTTTGTTTGCGTTCGTTCATAAAGTTTGGACTATAAAAATGTATGAGGTCACTTGCACACGTTCTAGTCTCGTCAAACTTATTTCGGGAATTCAGGTGAATACATCAAATCGAATAGAATAAATTATACGGGTGCACATATTAATATTTATTATAATTGTTAGAGGTAAAATATGCAATAATAAAACGACATTCAAACCAGAAAACGAGAATTTTTACGATACATTTTGATCTATAAAATATGTAAAGTACTCGATTATGTATTCGCGACCAATTTGTAACAAACTAAAAACAAGGCCAACGAATTCTATTAACGTTTTCAAAAGATTGAAATCATTTTTTTTTTTTTTATATTTAAACATTATTTTATATTATAATTCACTGTAAATAATAATACTAATGAACTTGATACTTGATTAAGATCAATATGATCATTTATCAGTGACATAACGAATACGAAAATAGTTTAGTTAGAGTTAATATTATTCCGTCACTTTTATCATTATTAATTTTCAACTTTTTAAACGACAGTGCAGGTATTTTCAACGATTAATTATACTAATACTTACAAACACTTTCGCTACGTTCCGAATCTAAAGCGAATCATTATGTATGTATATTTTATGGATAGGTGTACACTAGTATTAAAACAAAATATATTACTCTCTTACCGGCGAAGTGTTATTTCCCAGTTTGGGATAATTTGAATGCATTCGGAGGGTCATTACCTCATATCTACATTACGTTTATACCTGTTTGGAGTCCATGAAATATTGTAACGTTACGTTGAGCGTAGACTTGAACACGTTATAATTTCCAACAGAAACGGTCGTCTGTTTACAAAACGTACTGGAAATTCTTGCGTGAAACCTAATCTGAGGATCTGGGCCAAATCAAACATCCGGACAGGAAACGGGTGCACGCGCACGTAAGTACGGTTCAGTTTTTGATCCCATTATTGTTTCTTGCGGCTGCGGACGAACCGGTTGAATTAAATTACCGCGGGAGTGCGACACGGACCGCGTGATACGTGAAATCAACAAAACACGCATACGTTTTTATTCACCGTCTACCGATTCCTCTATACGCTCGTCCCCGTGTGAGTAGTTACGCGTACGTTATCACTTTTATCGTACCTACACATTATAATATAGGGGTACCAATGGTGTATTTACAGGGGGTAATCTGAGTGATAATCACCCTAAGATTTTTTTTTTTTTTTTTAATAAATGTATAAATAATTATACTTTAATAAATTATAATTTAAAATACTGTGGACACTTCAGTTTCAATGTCTTAAACACGAGAGAAATTGTTTCTAGTTTAAAAGGATTGAATTCTATCTATGAAATATGAAATGCCTGAAGAAAAATAATTCATTTAAATACTTATTGATACACAAGTTAAATATTGTCAATATTTTAAACAGGCTAAATCAGCTTAAATGTTTTAAAAATAATACATCCATTTTTAGATGCCATATGGTATGGAAAATGCTGATTATCTATAACAATTTTCACGTGGAAATTAAAGCTCCAAATTAAATAGTTTTTAATTTTTCATGTGACCAGACACTTACTATTTTAATTATAATGTTTCATACCAGTTTAATTTATACCAGAAAATATAAAAATGAGATTTTGGTGATTTAGTATACATCCTTATATATATAAAAGAACAAGTCTTTTTTATGTACCAATTTTGTGACTACGCTATTTAACTTTTTTCCAATTTTTTTTCACAAAGTTGTTCCAAATACCTTCGTGAGTGTCACCACGTCGCCCGATTTTCAAAATTTTGATTTTAAAGGGTTGTAATTGGCAAAAATAAATTTTTACGTGTAATTTGTATATAAAATATCACCAATATCCAAGGAGATATTAAGTATTATATATTTCTAATCTCTTAGTGGTTCTCAAACCATGTAGCCATGGAAATTAAATCCGTGTAATTTAACGCGTTTAATTTTACATCTTTATGTAGCGTAAAATTTGTTTACATTACCTATAGTTTTCAATGTTTCCATGTAACAAAATCTATTTGGTAACACAACCATACGCTTTATTAAATTATGAATGTTACCGCTTTGCGCAAGTTTAATAACCCATGGCCGAAAAATACACATTAGCTGTGACTCAGTAAGTTTTGATCCAATTTTTTTAAAAATAATCATCTCATTTTCTAAATGTACACATCTATCAGTTTAAGTTTTAAAAAATTTTTCATATTGCACGTTAGGTAAGTGCACGTTTGTGTTGTGTTTCCCTAAATTATTTAACTACAATTGTCATTTACATTATGAGTAAAAACCACTGTACTGCCTTAGCAATACATAATTCTTATTTAAACGACGATGTTATTAATGCATTTTTAGACATCGTAAAATTACAACCATCATTTATTCCACAAAACGTATTATTTTATCAAACACCACTTTTGTATTCAGCCGTTGAGAACGTGGATGATTTTCAAATTTTATATAATGGTTCTATTGGAAATTATGCTATTGGCTATGGGTGTATTATCGTAATGAAACTAAGTGCGTAGAAGTGTACGATAGTCTATACCATACGCTTAATGATAATTTATTTGAGATTTTGGATATTTTATATCCTTCAAAATCCAATGTTGTATTTAAGTCTATTATAAAACAGCCAGATGGGTATTCATGTGGAGTTTTTGCAATTGCATTTGCTACATCACTAATATTTGGACGATTTTGTTGAAAGTAAAAAAATTGTCTCTTACTGTAAATATTCGAACAAAATTAACAGGAGATATACACGCAGGAGAATTTTCTACATTACTCTTAAATATTGGTTGCGAAACTGTAAATGATAAGGATAGGTACATAACAATTGTAAAAAAAATAGAAGTATCGACAAATTCGTTGGAGTAACTGATACAAAGTGTGTACCAAGATATTGGGAATTTGAAAAATCTGAATAGTGAATGGTTATGCGAATGCGTTATTTTAACAACTACAAATAACCGAGCTGACACAATAAACTCACTAATATTTAGTGGATTTCAAACACTAGAAATGGATTACTTTTCTATCGATACAGTTATTCAAAGTAAAGAATCGGTACATTTTCCTACAGAGTACCTTAAATTCACAAACACCATCTGGTATGCCTCCTCATAAAATATCACTGAAGGTAGGGGTTCCAATCATATTATTGAGAAATTTGAATTCTCCTAGATTATGTAACAGGACTATGCTTCGTGTCACCTCTATTGCAAAAAATGTAATCGGAGCTGAAATTTTGACCGGATGTGCTAAGGGAGAAAAAATATTTTTACCGAAAATACCATTATACCCCCAACGATTTTCTAGTTAAGTTTAGAAGAGTTCAGTTTCCAATAAAAGTCTGTCTTGCAATGATAATAAACAAAGCTCAAGGTCAGATTTTAACTTATTGTGGTGCAGATTTAGAAAATAACTGTTTCTCACACGGACAATTGTATGTGGCATTTTCTAGAGTTGGAAGACCTGACCATTTGTACGTTTATGCACCACAAAATAAAACTCTAAATGTGGTATATAATATAACAACTGTATATATAACATATATTTATTTAAATAAACAGACACATTTTGGTTTGTGTCAATTTTCCATTTCATATCACGTATTTGATATACCATGGAGGAAATGTGACACTTTTGTATCATTATCACTGAACGTAATTGCCACATAATCAATTGACTGACATGTGACTATAGTCAATGCCGTCATTATAAGATTATGACCGACCAAATGAAACGCGATCAATTCATAATTTCCACAAACACTGGGATGTGACAGTTTACAATTTTCCCAAGGGTACTATTTAGTAACAAGTTATTTCATCAGAAAGCCTCAAATAAAAGTGAGGCGATGTTGATTTTTTACGATCAACTTAAAATATAAATATAATATATAGTACGTAATGTAGTATGTCAAAATATAACTTCATTATTTTTTCTTAATCGCAAAAATTATAAAGTACAACACCTATATAAATGTATTATACAAAGACTACGGATTTTGGTGGTATTGCGTTCTGTAGAATAATATTATAGCTATGAACCTGCAATAATCTTGATTCGAAGTATCACATTTTGAATTATATTCAATATGAAATCGTGTACACACATACACATACGCACACGCACGTGCGTGCAAAGGTGTGCAATAACGAGAATAAAAAAACCCGTGGTTTATTTCGTGCGCACGCGTTTTCGCACTGACGAGTGCCGAGATACATGCAGATACCGCGGTTGATTTACCGCTTTTGGACGAGACACACGTGACCGCACGTAATGGAACGGCCGGAGCACTTTACCCTCGCGGTTTACGTCGATAAAGACATACGTGAGCGCTTTGGCATCGACGTGTAAAAAATATGTAAACGAGCGCAGTTTGTGCTCTTGAGAGGTCCTTTTCGCCGGCGGCGACGAGCGCGATGCGTTTTTTTGAAGTTTTCACGATCGATTCGCTCGCCGTTCTGATCGACCGAACACGAAAGGTCGTGCGAACCACACCGGGCGTCTACCGACGACGTCGAAATTACTTCTATAAGGGTGGTCTGCATACACGCACATACATACACACACACACACACACACACACACACACACACACACACACACACACACACACAAACGAAGACGTGTGTAGGCATGTAGTTTCGTATTATTGTATGCATTTATTCGGGAAAGACATCAAAAAACAATATCGCCACGGCGACAGCAGCTGGTATACTTGTGGTCGTGACTTTTCGAGCGAAAATTCCCATCGACGAGACTGCGGCGGCACTATAAAAACTAGTAACTGTGTATGTATCTACATATTATAACATATGAATGTGATGCACTTTTTCTATAATCTTTTTTCGCACCTCTCTTTCTCCACACCATTGCGCCCTGTAACGTCATCGCAGATTTTTTACGTTAGAGCACAGCTCTAGAACATAACCGGTAAGCCGATGTTTTAATTTGCATAAAAATATATTATCTTAACTTAAAATCGGTTATCCTACTCGAGTGTGTTGTTTCAACACAAACATGTTTTGAGATTAGTTTAACTACTTTTTTTCTGACCGATTTCCCAATGAATTTTCTTCCTGGCCGTTACCGACTACCGTTGTCGTGGCAACTGAACGATGACAAATAAATAAATAATAAACCGTTTACCGACTTATCGCAAATGACAACGACCCTAAAAAACATATCTATGATTCGATTTGTTTTCTGTTGAGCGGAAAAGATATCAAGTGATGCACTACCGTTGCTTGGCCCATCATAATAACCTAGTATTATAATCTCGGAACTTTACCGCCATCGATTCACTCAGAGTCAATTTTAACCATATAACCGTTTAATACGTCACGATAAACGCGGATACTCGTATGTGTTGGGCGATCTGTCGTTCGTTTATACGATTTATGCATTTATTTGTACTATGTATGTAGGACGGAGATTGATTTTTTTTGTTTCTAAACGATATTAATGACTACGACGGGGTGTTCTTGCAGCTATCTAATCAATAATAATGTTTCCATAACTCAAACGGATTTGGGTGTAACTTTAAGCTGTAAGTAATATTCTCGGTCAAAATACATATGCGTGTTTTCTACGAGCAGCTCACGAGACCCGGCGCGGTGACGAGCAGCGAGTGTTGTCATGACGTTTAGCGTTCTCCGAAAACAATAATTAATCGCACAGTGTTCGAATCGTATAATGGTGACCAATATGTTGCAAAACGATGCGAGGTAATTTTCCTGCTGGCGAATGATGATTAATATTGTTAAGTGGACCCATGTTTTTTTATATATTATTATAATTATCACTATAGGCACGTTCATTATAAATCACTTCAAAAATCATACGAAATATATGTTTACATTTTTTTTTTTTTTTTTTAAGATATCACGGCCCAATTCTGAAGTCTGAGTGAGTCAAAATTAGATCGTGACCCACCGGTTGAACGCCACTGAGGTAGATAACGGTTGGCGAACGTGGTCATACTTTTATAGCAAGCGAGCGTTCCTCGAGAAAACCACCTGTTTTGTAAAAAAAATAAAAGTAGCAGATAATGCTCGGTCAAGTCCAAGCATTTTCATAGTTTTCCTACGTGTCAAGGAGAAATTTAAACCGATTTTTTACGAGAAAATGTTGTTCCGATTAATGTCCGTTTTGATAATTTTCGTCCATCGATGATAAATAGCAAGTCTATCGGGTTTCAAAAGTTCTCCAAAAATATCCACGGAGACGAGAAAAAATTTGAAGGGCAAGGTACAGCGACGACTTTAATATAGCTATAATATGTTACACGGCTAAATTCACGAGGGGTGAAATTCTAAAAAAATTAGCCGTCATATCGAATACCGATGCAGGTGTGAAACCATAATAACAAATTGTGTTGTATGAATTTTTTTTTTTATTTTGGAATTTTAATTCGATCATAATATCGTGTTAAATATGACGTAATTGTGTTTATTCAGTAATACGTGATAAATCTATATAATATTATAATGCTATCCGCCACAGTTTCTGAACTCTATAATCGATCATATTCACAAACGGCCGTATACCTACCAGGCCGTCACGTGTCACGTCATTTAGTTATATTTGAGACTTGTTTAAAAAAAAAATATTACCCGATGTAACTGTAGCTCAAAATAAGATCATACAATTGTATTGTTTAAAAAATTATGTACTTTTAATCTCGAGCTTATTATTATTTTTATTATTATTTTTTTTTATTGTACAGTCACAGTCCCAAAAATATGTTCATTCACATGACCGTAGACTTTAAAATATTCCGCGAAAAAATTCGTCGTTCGAACGGTATGTATACTTGAAAGACTTTTACGTAACTCGGAAAGCATCGTGTCGATCATTCGAAAAAAACAGCAATGCAAACACTTCGGAATCCGTACCACTTGTATCACATTCGACTATTTATACGAAAAAATATTATAACTAGAGACCGGATTTTTATGTTTTTACATCTTTTTACTGAGAGTATGCAGCTCCAATTGGATAAGCTTTCTGGACGATTCATTTACCTATGATCTGATATAAAAAAGTTTTTAGAGCATAAAAAAGAATATTTCAAGGTTAGAGAATATTGTGTGCAAAAAACATGTTTTAGGAATATATTGGTATATTGGGGTTTAATTTGAATATTTTATAAAAAATCTAATAGTTTATAAAAAAAAATCCAAAACAATTTTTATTGTAGTATCATATTATTTATCTTGACGGAAGGAATATTGAAAAGAACATAAATTATTTGTGTTATATACTGTAATTTTATATTTAACTATTTTATGCGATATTATTTAATTTTTTAAATTCAAAAGACTGAATTATTTAAGTTTAAATTGTTCTGATACATAATATTATTTTGTTATTTAACTATATTATGAAATACATTTTTGTTTTTATTATTTAAAACATGTTATTATTATTGGTTGTACACTTACAATTAAACAATATAGGTACACAAGTATATCATCATATTATTACTGTTATTTATTTTTTCAGTATTCAATATATTTTTACGAAAAATAATATTTTTTCATAAAAGAATATTTTTTAATATTAAAGAATATTTTGATGATATTATAGAGCATAGAAACATCTTATTTCTATGGTTTTAAGTGCATATAAATCCGGTCTCTAATTATAACTTTATGCTGTCGTCGTCGACGTGACGCGAAACGGCTCGTCAAATATACCTGTATGTGCTACGACTGACATCTCTTTTATTAAACAAGAACTCTTAAATAAGGGATTCGTCACTAGAAGCATAACGCCTGTTACAAACAGGCTAACCAATACTACCCTACCGATATTATTTATTGATTTAGAACCGAGTCCAACAAACTCCGATATTTTCAAACTAACTTCATTATGTTATACAAAAATTAAAGTTGAAACTCCCCACCCAAAAAAAGAAATACCGCAGTGTCACCGATGCCAAACGTACGGCCACACTCGTGGCTACTGTAATCACTCTCCCCGTTGTGTACGCTGTGGTGAACAACATGAGTCAACTGAATGCACCAAAGATCGCAGCTCTCCTGCCAAATGCGCTCTATGTAGTGGTAATCACCCGGCTAACTTTAGGGGCTGCCAATCGCACCTAAATCTTAAAAAAAAATTATCAGAAAACCCTTTAAAAAAAATCTGGAATAAAAGTTCTTTCCCACATCAATCAACTGTAAAAAATACCTATGAATCTACACACCAAGCTTACTCACAAAATTTCCCTCCATTAAATCAAGATTCTTCTTCTCACAGTCATGATAACAACTCAAAGGATAATCAAAATGAAAATATCTTTGCACAACTATCATCATTTATTAATGAATTTAAAGCATTAATAAACCCTCTAATATCACTCCTCACCACAGTCATTGATAAACTTATTAAAAATGCCAACAAATAATTTGCAAACACTCTCCATATTGTTATGGAATGCAAACGGCATCTCGCAACATTTAAATGAATTACAATTGGTCCTCGGTGAAAAAAAAGTCGAAATTGCACTTATAACGGAAACTCACTTAACTCAAACTTCATCACTCAAGCTATTTGGATATGATATTATCAGAGCTGACCACCCAGATGGTACTGCACACGGAGGCGCTGCTCTCCTAATCTCAAACAAAATCGACCATCTCCCTCTTCCTCCATACTTGTCTCCAAACATTCAAGCAGCTAGCACATCAATAAAAATTAACTCTATAACTATCTCCATTTCCTCTTGCTATTTCCCGCCAGGAAGACCCTTCCCTTTGGCCGAACTGAGTAACCTTTCTCAAACTCTAAGCTTCACTCATGTTATTGGTGCTGACTTCAACGCTAAATACCATACATGGAGCCGCACCACCAACACTAGAGGTCGTGCTCTAAACAACTTCATCTCGCTCAACCACCTCAAGGTAATAGCGCCACACTCTCCAACCTATTGGCCATCGCATGGCGACCGACACCCCGACACCCTTGACTTTTTTATCACCAATCTACCAAATCGCTTTTCCACTGAACTTGTAAACCTAAACGATCCAGCTTCTGATCATACACCTGTATTACTCCTCATTGGTGCTCAACCCACTTTGAAGCAAAACAGACCAACCATTACTCCAGGCACTACAAATTGGAACAAATTCAGAGTTTTCATCTCAAACAAAATAACTCTTAATACCAAATTAAAATCATCTTCCGATGTCGACCAAGCAATCACTCAACTTTCGGATCTCATTCAAACAGCAGCCAAGGACTCATCTACCCTTCGCGCACCCTATTCTCAAACACCCAACCTATCACCGGAACTAAGACAACTTATTGTTGAAAAACGCAGAGCCAGATCTAAATGGCAACAAACTCACTACCCTGCAGATAAGACAAAGTACAATTATCTTTCCAATAAACTTAAGTCCCTACTTAAAACTCACAAAGCCAATCTTTATAAAAATCACTTACAAAACCTCTCTCTTACAAATGGATCTCTCTGGCGCAAAACTAAGTCAATACTACGAATTAAGGACTCTCCTCCGCCTCTTCGCCGTGCAGACAACTCACTTGCTTCTACAGACAAGGAAAAAGCAGATATTCTCGCTGAAGAATTATCGGGCGTTTTTAAACCACATCTCATTCCTACGCCAGCACCACACGTGTCGTCTGTCATGGAGTTTCTTCAGTCTACTTTACCTATGGCCCTACCTACAAAACCTACTTCCCCAGCGGAAATAGTGGGTATTGTTAAAAAACTGGCAAACAACAAATCCCCAGGTCATGACCTCATCTCTAACAAAGTAGTCAAAAATCTACCTATGAAATCGATCGTTCATCTTGCTCATATCTATAATGCAGCCCTTCGGTTATCTTATTTCCCAACTACCTGGAAAGCATCTGTTATTGTCACAGTACTCAAACCTGGTAAGCCTCCTGAAAACCCCTCCTCGTACAGGCCCATCAGCTTACTACCAGTTCTGGGTAAAATCCTTGAAAAAATCATTCTCAAGCGAATCACCACCATAGCACAATCAAAAAACAGCATTCCAAACTTCCAGTTCGGCTTTCGTGCTCACCATGCCTTAATATCTATCAAACATTTTTCTTGGCAACGATGTTCAATATGACGACGTAATACGTATTTATTTTTATACATTTGTTTTGGAAATTTGTCGACAACAAAATTACTTTATAACGGTGACTAAGTGTCATAAAAACAATGTAACATCGTAAACTAAATTTAAATTTAATTTTAAAATGACGAACTGACAAAAAATGTTGATAAAAATATATTCCGATTATATTTAGTTGATTTTTTGTTTTACCAAGCACTTTGAAGACTTAGTATCTAATTATCACAAACAAATACGAGTAAATATTCGTGATTCGCGAGAGCCCTGTAGCCGATTTATTTCTGTACGTAATTTTACGAGGAAGTGGTTTCAGGTTGCTGCGTTAGGTGTGTGTACACGCGGTTTTATTAATATATTGATGATATGAGACACGTCTCGGAGCTTACAAGTAAGCCATCTGTTTGGTTTTAAATATAGTTGTTCCGTCAAATCCCATCATCTACCCATTCGGTTAACCTACGCCACCGCTTTAAAGTTGCTGCTTTGGAGCAATTACCCTTCCGTGCCCCGTTTAAGTGCCGCTATGATGACGTGGTCCACAAAAGACGAGTAAAGAGAAACCGTATGACGCGATATTACTATTTACTAAACCAGTGGTTCCCAAACTATTGTGATTCACGCATCTCTAAAAATAAAAATAATCAATCGCGCCTCCCGCGAATAAATAAATCCAGCAACGCAATAGATCGGCAATTCGGTGTTGATGGTACTTTGTGAGTTCACCAAGCTCTTGTCTCAATAGTTTTTCCAGGCGAGCAGAAAAACGGTCTTAAATGGAAAAAAAACTGCTAAATTCGACGTAAACGGCAATCATTAAATCGACGTTAGTAATTTCGTCGTTACTCTAAAAGTAATGTTGCTAGGAACTTGAAATTTCCATCATATATTATTGTCGTATCACTACTTACTATAAAAAAATTCAATCACATTTTACAATTTTTGGGCTAAACTTACCTTGTTCTTTTACATTTTATTCTTTATGGATCCTTCGCGCCTCACCTGCTAAATGCTTGTGGCTCCCAAGGGAGGTGCGCCTCACAGTTTGGAAACCGCTGCACTAAACATCAAAACTGGTCCGGTCCGTTTTTTGCAGCGGTAGTGATCGCTTTTGTTTGAAATACATTTCGATAGTTTTTAAAGTGTATACACGTATTTTATCGGGCAAAAAACGTTCTCATTTCAAATTGCTGATAGACCATATTAAATTATCCACATTAACCTTAAGCTCGATTCACGGGATACATTTTGACGACAGTACATTTTTTCGGCAAAAATATGCACGATAGATGAAAAAACGTTTGCCGTCGGCCGAGAACGACCGGACTCTACGAAAAGCGAAAAACCATGGCACCCTCATCCGCAGCTGCAACAGCCGACACTCGTCGTCGCGTATATCGTAAGACACCGTGTGGCATCGCATACGGTATACATAATATACTGTTATTACCCGCATGACACAATAAATAGGTCAATCCGCAGCGTTCAGACTTTGGAGATGTCAACGACGATACGGCCGCACCGACGTCACGAACGAAGCCTTAAATAGCAGTCTTGGCTGTGATCGCAAATGCACGTACTTGCAGGTGTGTGTGTGTGTGTGTGTGTGTGTGTGTGTGTGTGTGTGTGTGTGTGTGTGTGTGTGTGTGTGTGTGTGTGTGTGTGTGTGTGTGTGTGTGTGTGTGTGTGTGTGTGTGTGTGTGTGTGTGTGTGTGTGTGTGTGTTTGTGCGCGCGTTTGTGTGAGTGTTTTTCGAACACTGTATATGTAAGGCATAAATATTATACATTATCACGTATGTAAGTAAATTTTTTTCTTCAAAATTATTATTATATTATTGTTTCTAGTTATAGCTTTTTAAACGTACGAATTGCTACGATATAACTATTCGGAGTACGGTGTAAATCTCGAGGAGCAGTGTGAGAATAATGACCGAACACGAGAAAAACGGGCGTTTTGATAAATACGCGCATTCGGTGTAACCTTTCGATTGGCATACCGTGCGGTATTGTTCCCGCGCGTGTACCTGTGCAGAGAGTGCAACTATATGATATTTTGTACATATTCAACACTCAGACGAGATTCGCGTGCGACAGCACTGCTTTGTATTATACTGAAGAGTGTATTATAAAATAAACTTACTTAAAATTTTAAATTACCACGAAAAAGAGACGTAAAGTAACAGATCACGTACCTACTTGACATTTTATTTGACAATAGGTTGATTCACATTAATATAGGAAAATACGATATGACAACTGTATACGTTGGTGAGACGAAGACAATATGTATATGAGTGGATGTGTATGTGTGTGTGTGTGTGTGTGTGTGTGTGTGTGTGTGTGTGTGTGTGTGTGTGTGTGTGTGTGCGTGTGTGTGTGTGTGACATCTCCTTAATTGTGTCTCTAAATACACGTCATGTGTACGAGTTTTTGAAATGAAATATAAGCATCGATTACAAAGGCGACCGACCGTGATCACGTGCTCATACGACATACACATACGCACACACACACACACACACACACACACACACACACACACACATACATATACACATACACACAAATACAATAATAATATTTAAATCGAATGTACAATGGATCGCGCGTGCGTTTTGTTTCGTTTTTATTTTTCATTTCTTACCTAAAACGTTTGTATTTTTAATGTCGCGCGACGACATATGGACATCGAGCGGCCGGGCGAACATACGTGTGGCCAAACGAGGGCGCCGCTGCCAGGTGATATCTTCGTCGCTGACTACACAGACACACAGACACACACACACGCACGATTACACCCTTGTAAAATATAAGCGAGTATTATGTATTATCGCTATAAACGAATTCGTTTTCCGAAAAATTCCTCATAGCGGGTGTGTCAGTCCTTTGTCTCGGCTGAATACAGGTCAAGTGGTTTTTTCAAAGCCATATGTGATACGTGTTTAATATTTATTATTAGATTTCATCACGGTTCGAACGCCGATTTTTCACGGATACGGGAGATGTTTTTTTGTATTATTAAAATGTAATATCGAACCCGTGTAAAAAGCAACAATAAAGAGCGCAACGCTCGCAGAGACACGAATAAAATAAGCGTGTAAAGGTAGGTTCGGCGGCTTGCACCACGAGAGGGACTGAGAATAACATTTTTTTTTTTTTTTTTTATATATTCGTACCTGCCCTAACGCTGTTTCGACTTTTTTGACGTGCATATACGAGCGCGAGCGTGTGAGCTCTGTGTGCCGGAGCGACTGGATATTCGGAGAGGTAAAAACGAGACCGCAGCACTTACCTATTACATTTTTCTGATTTCATAACAGATGTTACATAACGACACGCGCGACACTTATACTGTACAGCCACGTACACACGCAGTAGGGTTGATGTGTGTGTGTGTGTGTGTAGGTGAATAGTCGAAACCAAATATGAGAGTAATAATAAAATAACAACAACTGAAATGTCATTTGGGATAAAATTTAAATTACATTTTTATATATTAAAAAAAAAAAAAAAAAGAATCATATACAATTATTATTGCACTTATATGTGCGATAAACGAACGGTAGTTATATTTGTTTTAATCTGTATACCTACGTGTGATAACAAATAACTTATAAATGGTCATTTCCATTCTTCGTCGAGTAGTCTCGTTCGCACATCCGATGCTGCACAGTGCACTAAAACGATTCATGTTTTTGGGTTTCTCGGTTCATCCGCATTTCTTCGGGTGACTAAAAATGTGAATTTCATAAATTCATATTTTATAATATTCCCTCGTTTATTTCGTGCAATATACGTTTTGTTTGTACATTTATTATTTCAAAGCGACAATACTTTGGTCTGTTTTCATGGAAATGATTTCACCTACTTTTTAATACCGAGAATTATTATAGTGCGTGGCACATTATGATTTCAACAGAATTCCTATTCCGTCTGACGACACTGTTTTTATTAAATCTTAAAAGTGTAAATCTTCTCGGTAGTATTTCCAGCTCCAAAGGCATCGTAAAAATAAACAATTATTTTTTTATTTTATTTATTAAGACGTGACATAAACTCGAAAACGTGATTATTATTCGCTTTCAGTACTTTTTCTCGAATCGTCATCGACGTGAAATCGTCATACGTCTGCGAGTTGCCACTCCGCCGATCATACTTACGACTTTCGAGTGCTGGTGACGTAGGACACGGTGCGACGGAAAGTCCGCTGGCTGGAAATCTCGTTTCGGAACATCTAAGCTTACCTAACCTAACCTAACCTACCCTGACCCCCTTTCGATTACCGTCACCAATGACTCGTTAAATTTATTATTCGTTTTTATCGACGAGTTTAACAATTATAAGCCGAAACTTGAAAATCAAATTTCTATGCGAGACTATTGGTGCCAACATCCGTCCCGAGTGACCGGAACTGGCACCGGTTTTAGACTAAGTATTCCAATTCTGCTACATCATGACGTATGACTTATTAAATGTCCCGGATTTAAACATATAACATTTTAATTCCTTTCCTAGGAATTTCATCAAACACATACAATTTTTCAAATCGTAGGCCACAGTGACTTTTGAATTGACTTTTTTTTTCAATCAAATTCAACTGTGATAAGTCTCGATTTCGCCCGGTACCTGTACATAGGAGAAATGAAAAAATTCTTTGAAATTTATCGTCATATTCGTTTCTGTCCGTACGTCCTGAATTCGTTAAGTACATAATAAATTATTGTCACCTTGTATAAAGTCCATAGATTAATCTACAGTATGTTTTGGGTATTCCAAGGTACATTTTGTGACTCTTCTAAGCATGTATTGGGCTCAAGTATTCATTTGGGCACTCCGAGTACCACAATTATTCGGTAAAAAAAATATTTAAATTTCATAACTTTTATGGGATATGGATATAAATAATGGTCAATTGATATTTTCATGAAAAAATAATTGATAAGAGGTCAATAGTCAGTCAGCTGTGAATGGATATTACAATTTTTTCCGCTTAACCTGTAATGTTGAAGTAATGAATGTATTATTCACTATGCCTGTGGTTTACCTAAAAATGTCTTCCATTTATATGTCATAACATATTTTATTACGTTAATTTTTATATTTATTGATGTTTAAATTAAATCTAAAATATTTCGAGTATTGAATAAAAAATGTATTATTTAAAATATTGAAACTTGAAGTAAAACTCAAGAATAAAATATATAATAACATAATATTTTGTAATTATTATAAAACTTATTGAATGAAATTGATAAAAGTATCTTCCGAATTGATTTGTGTGCAAAAATAATAAAAATAACATACATTCAAATTTGAACCAGTTGAAGTACAATATGAAAATCGATAATATTTATTAATTTGATGTGTATTGTATGAAAAATAACATCTAACCAATACAATATATTAATCTTTTACATACAAATATTATTTGATATTATAATTCGTAAGATTATTTAATAAATATTTTTCATTTTAAATAATCTTATTTATAATATCAAATAATATTCATTATATATATATATGATGATTTGGAAGTTTTTTGGGATACAAAGGGCCCATTTTAGGTGAGGTCGCGTAATGAAATCCTAGATTCGCTATAGGTATATTTTACTGTGGACACTCCGCTAGACCGTGACTGCATACCGTTTTATGATAATGCAGTGGCGTTGCGTTGTTTATATTATTTCCTCCGTCGAACGTGTGCCACAGACGTGTAGTAAACACGGGTAAAACGTCGCGGCGTATGGATGTGCTCACGACCGACTGTTTGCAAAACGAATAAATATTCAATACCCACACCACCAGGGCCACGCGAATATCATACGTGCCGCGAACGTTACGCGTCGTAGCGCAGCAGCCGCAGCACGTGATAGACATCACGATTCACGAAAACACAGCGATGTATAATATAGTACTGTATTATAATGTGCGCGAACCTCCCGACGTACGTACCTCGGATGGCTGGTACCGAATTGGTTCCCGAGCTCTAACCCCACACGCCGAATTGGTTACCGTTTGAAAAAGGTATTTTATTAAGGTAAGCCGAATTGGTTCCCGTTTAAAAAAGGTATTTTATTAAGTTGAGCCGAATTGGTTCCCGTTTAATTACGCACATTTTCCTTCTCAATTGTACAGGCTTAGGACTGTCAACTTAAAAGAAGGACAAATGTGCGTTTATGTGTGTTATAAAACAAAATGATATAATATATACAATTTTAAATCGTTGATTTGGAAGTTAACTATAGTCATCACTAGGTATAAAATATAATATGTGTAGGTGTAAAATACAAATGATAAAATATAATAAATACAATTATTTAAAACCGTTGATTTGCAAATTTAAAGCAAACTTTCTTTAAGTATTCAATTCGCGTAAGCTTTCTAGTATTATTACTTCGAAATTTAATATAATTTAATGTCTGAATACTGTTTAAAGTCTCCATAAAATAAAATATATTAGGATGGGCAGATGTAAATTCTTTATTCAGCTTTGAATGGAACGATTCGCAACAATTTGTAGTCCTATCAATATGTTTGTCAAATCTAGCTCAAATTTTCGGTGGAAAGATACTTATTGTATATTATACTATTTATACTATAGATTATAGAGTGTAGCCGTGTATGTATATTTATATTTTATACTGTCTAATTTATATTTTGTACCAAATTACAGATTACCTGTGCACAGACGGGAACCAATTCGACTCAACCTAATAAAATATCTTTTTTAAACGGGAACCAATTCGGCCAAACGGGAACCAATTCGGTTACTCCCTCTCGAATACTGAGGACCAAGCGTGCCCTCAGGACAAAATCCAACCCGGGGCAATATCCAAATTTAAATGCCAAATCATAATGGTTATTTTAAATTTTAATATATTGAAGGAATATTTAGAGAGTGGAAAATGGAAAAAAGATGTAGGCGTTCTGCGTGCAGGGCAGGGCATTTAAACAGAATATGATTTATATCGCAGATGGCTGGAGAATGGTCAAAGGTGCAGAGAGGCGAATCGTTAAGAGATAGTTTAAAGGAGTGTGAGGGGAGAAGGGTATGGCCAAAGCGAAGACGGGAAAATGAGCTGATTACTTTGCGGGATAATTTTAAGTTGTGGAACCATGGCTTGGGTGGAATTGTGGGATTTAATTTTCTATACCAAGTGGCAAAATGCGGTAGAAGATTGTGGTAAGTGTCAGACCATAGATGGTGAATGCAGGATTTAAGCTTAGGACAGAAGTCAGACCAGGGGATCAGAATATTAGACGAAAGTTGGATCGACGCTGTATTTTTGGCGAAAGAGTCGGCTGTTTCATTTCCGGTGATGCCTGTGTGGGCTGGAATCCATAAAAACTGTATTTCGAAACCCTTGGCATTGAGAGAGAAAAAATGGTTATTTTAAATTTTAATATATTTCCATTATCTTAATTTTAAAATAACAACGAGAAGGTACTAAATTTAATATACTAAATAAACTAAAAAAAAATTTATCATTACATTTAGCCCTTATACGAATTGATTTATAACATAATATTTACACTTTTTAAATACATGTTTATTTAAAACTGTGTTAGAATTATTAATAGAAGTGATGTAAAAGTACAAGTTTACCCCCCCCCCCTATATGGGTGTCCTTGCCGAGGACTGTTCGGTCCGCGATCAAAAAATCTCTCTTCCAAACCTTCCGCACCCGAGCGGTATACCTGCAGCATTATATAAGTGTATACGTAATGCACTCGAAATAAAAGCACCCTCGACACTGCCAGCGCCGACTTAAGCGAAACGCCGTGTATGACCTTACTCCGAGTCTCCGTCGCCTTCACGTTGTGACCTCCACTTCAACCCTCTTGTGGACGACCCTATGCGTTTCCAATGTTTTCCGAAATGATTTCGAATGTCATCAGAACCGCACTCGTGCGGCAATCAAAGTGTAGAAGATCCGTACCTTTGAAAACACTTGATTGAAAATCTCCTAACTACTTTTACCTCTACACGTTTAGGCGATTACATTTAGGGCAGTAAATTATTGTCACGTTCGTGTTTGAAAACTTTTACGTCGACAGCGAATAATTTCATTTTATTGAAATTTATCAAATCGTTATTATAAAGAGTATCTATATGTAAAGTCGGACGAATCGAATCAATTAATACAGATTAATCAATTGCCTTTTTCATCATATTACATTTTTTTATTATTCAACACAATTTACATTATTTAAATATGGCAACTCTCAAAACGTCCTTAAAAACTTACCCCTCCGAATCGTTCACCCTTTTACGTCCTAGGTGACTACTGTCATCTATACATAACGTTTTGTCATGTCGATAAGTTATGAAATACAATAATAACAGGTATATATATATAGGGTGAAATTTCGTTTCACTCGTTTGTATTTTTGTTTTCGGTTTGGTTATTTCGTCGAAACGTACCGCAGTCGGGACATTATAATAAAGGCGGCAGTTACACTTCGTCTGTTCGTTGTATTGTTAATAAGTAATAACCGACCGTTTTTCTTTCGTACGCATATTTGTACAATCGCGGTCCGTCTATATATTATATTATAAACAGTCGTAGCTGTCAATAATACAATAACGATTATTATTACAATAATTTAGCGTTAAAGTGGAAATTTAAACGAACGCCCGTGTTATGATCGTGACGGACACGTCTGCCCCAGTTGGTGAACATGTATGTACAGAGTGTATTATTTTAATAGGTGTGTTTGTACACACGGTTCGTTAATGTCATGTCGTTTATAATAATAATAACAGTATTAACACTGTACACGTCGTTTATGACGAATGCCTGCACACAAAAACCGTATTCTCGGTTCTCACCCCTACCCCTTCGCCGCGGCGATAAATGAGATCTCGAGATCGAGATTTCGCGATCTAGATCGTGCGAACAATGCGTACAGAGTACGTGACACGAACCCCTCTAGTCCGCGGGGCGCGACCAGCCGCGGGTGACCTCGTTTTTTCGCACACGCGTTCCCATGTCGCGTTACACACCGTACCTAAGTGTATACCTACGATTCGAGTGCTCCGAGACGGGGTTCGAAAATAACGAAACGGGGTTGCCCACTCGTGAATTCGTCCGGGGCGAACCCTTCAGCAAGTAGAGGTGTAATAACGTCGTGGCGAAAAATCCTGAAGGAAATGAAAAAAAAATTAAAAATCGCTACACGGGGTTTGATTTTTGCGTACCTACCGGATCCCCGGAGGGATGGTGGAAAAAAAACCCATTTAATTGTACTAATATAATAAATAGGTACCTATATTATAATGCGTTAAAACCCGTTTTGCAATTCAATAGCGATACAATAATAATAATATCATCGTGCTCGTTGCACCGAGGATCGGCCATTATTATATTATTATTATTATTATTATTATTTATGGCACACTACACGTCTGAAAAAACCGTTCGGTCACACTAGGGTTTTTGGTGAAAAAATACGCACTTGATTACATTGCGCGTGAAATAAATTCACGCGAGTCTGGTGTACGACGTGCATGACACACGATCGCGCGTTTAAAACGAATCCAACAACGCACCATCGCGTAACGATTTGACGTGCGCACAATAAAATATACTCGTGAAAACGTATAAAATACACACGGAGCGCACGATGTCTGGCCCCGTGAGGTGCAGTGATGAAACGATTATTAAAATTAATTTATTCACGCCCCGCTAGACACCTTACGTAATTGAAATTCATTGCCCACTAGACGAAAAGAGAAAAAAAATGAAATACAAAAATAAATTAATGGAAAAAAAAAATGTCAACGTTTTGGCTACCCGATTCGTCGCCGTCATACGGTCAAGTACGGTACGATATAATAATAACATATTAATGTGTTATGAGTTCGATGTTTTATTGCAATTGTTATTATAACTGAACGTTACGATTCACGTACTCGACGCCACGAACAAAACACACCATAAGTGTCGACATGATGTATCGTCGACGCGTCGGTGGAAATTATCTCGTCGGGCAAACGATGAAAAAACGAGCGATTATGAAATAATTCAATGACGCGTATCACCTTACGGTCGATTCTGACGACGGTGACCACGCGTAATGGAAAAAAAAGGAATAATAATAATAATAAAAAACATAATAATATCATCTCATCGTATGTTTTGTTCCGACGCCCCGACGTCTCGTAGTGCATTGCTGAGTAGCGAACAAAATTATAAAAACCAGTATAGGTACCCGAAGAGGGAGACCTACAAACACTTAATTTCAGTTACGATATTTCCCGAGAAAATGAAAATGGTCAAATTCTAATTTTTTTATAACCTAAACCACAAGGGAAATAACTTTTTATTTTAAAGTTTCCACACAAATTAAATGTAATTATTTTACATACCTAGTTGATTTTCCTGAAAGTTTCCAAGTCACGAGTTATTCATTGTCATTAATGATTTTTATAATTTTTTTATAGTCTTTTTTAAACAGAAAATTTACTGAAAACATAAGTTTGATAAAAAAATAACAATTTGAAGAGTCAAAATATTCATACAAAAAAGTATAAAAACCTAATAAAAATCATTTTTTTTAAATTTTTTTTTTTAAACTTTCATAATTAAAAGTTAAAATATAGCCTTGTGAGCCATATGAAAAAAAAATTGACTTGAATCAATAACATTGGAAATATTTTTTTATTACACGTATCGATACACACGAGTTTATTAACTGTAGACATCGTAACCACGATCCACGGTGTTATTATTATTTATTTATTTATTTATTTATTGAAAAACGGGACTTGCCCAATTACATAGAATTAGCATAATCTAGGAGAAGTTACATAAATTTCAAAACAATAAATATAAAATATAAAGATAATTATATCATTGATAGTCGATACCTTGCCATAACGACGTGTGAAATTACTACAGCAGTAATTGCGTAGTGCCAGAGTTTTTTTTTTTTTTTTTGTAATCATCTGCGGTTATAATTGACGTCGACGCCTTTACAACGCGACACAAGTTTTTGTTAATTACACGATGTACCCTCGGGTTCAAAGGGAGACGTCTTCTGTCTTTAACAGACTATTGTTTTCGTAGCGACGTTCTGGTGTCCACGATTTTTCCCCAACGCGTGATCATCATAAAATTTAGGGCAAGAACTTGTTATAATATATCGGAGAACAAACGTTGATTTTATAGTTGGATCTCAAGCTCTGACTATGAAATACAACTGCAAACTAGTGGCGCAATTATCGGGAGTGTTGGGTGTGCAATTCACAGGGGCCCCCGGTTTTTGGGGACCCCAATTTCCGAGATCTTTATTTTAGAAAATGATTTTAGCACTACATACAGTGATGTATTAAGTGCATGTCTTATTTATTTAACGTTACCCGTAACAGTTGCTTCGGCAGAGAGATCTTTCTCAAAATTAAAATTGATAAAGAATTACCTGCGAAACTCAATTGGCCAAGATCGTCTTTCCAACATCAGTATATTAAACATAGGAAAAGAAAAAACAGCTGACTTGGATATAAACAAAATAATTCACAACTTTGTTGCCGTAAAAACAAGTAAAATTAATTTTTATACTTGATTTTATAAAAAAAGTTATGTAAATTTTAAATAAATAAACCGTTTAAAAAAATAATTATATGACATATTGACATGTGAGAAAACAATATTTTTAAAGTTATAATAAATAAGGTTCCTAATATCGTTTATGACTATTTTTTTTTTTTAGCAGGTAAGGCCCCCAATCTGGACATTTTCACATGGGCCCCTTATTATCAAGTTGCGCCACTGCTGCAAACCGATTTGTTTTATATTCTCGCGAGAGCCTCGTGCCCAACCTCTTTAGGTTCTCGGACACGGATGCGTTTCGGTTTGAGTCTACAGACAAGCCGAATAATAATTCCGAAACCAATATTGGCGATCGTTTAGTACGTGATCTACGGAAACATTAACGTTTCAGAGTGTGTCCTACAAGTTGATCACCGTTTTGTGTATGTGTGTGTGTGTGTGTGTGTGTGTGTGTGTGTGTGTGTGTGTGTGTGTGTGTGTGTGTGTGTGTGTGTGTGTGTGTGTGTGTGTGTGTGTGTGTGTGTGTGTGTATGTGTGTGACCTACAATATTTAATCTCATTACATGTTGGATTAGATCGAGGTGTACACGTTATTGTTCACCTCATCACCTTGTATACTGCCGCTGGGTATTTCGAACGTCAAAAGTAAAGTGATGAAATACGGTTTCCTGCGGATCCCTGAATTTGTTTTTTCATTTTCACCATACGGTTCTTTCGGATCCTGAACTTGTTTTTACATTATTAACAGAAGCGTTCACGGTTTCCAGACGTTAAATATTTTATAGAAATTGCATTGCGTACATAGGAGTGTACATTATTGATACCATACAACACAATCGGTTCAGCTGTGTTCGGTCGTGTTTCGCGTTTTTATTCGAATACGTTGGCGACGAGATTTTATTCAGTTATTCATGGCGAAAGAACAACCTTTGCGTTTTTGCAATTGCACGGTCTAATGCATGCCGACGGATAATGAATCAATAGCTTGTACGTAATGTACACAATTAAAGTGTATTATTTCGTATTGAAACACACTAATATAAAATGCTCTGTCAGGTAAGCATACCTGTTGTGTAAAATGTACACTTCTTTTTTATTTAATGTCCAATGTTCTATTTACATAGGTACCATTGTATTTTATTATTTTGTAAACAGTATTTGTAGGTCAATATAGGTCATAACAAATCACTCGGTAGGTCACCATCGATTTTCAGGTATCCGCACTTAATCAGTGTCAATTTATTTTATAATGTATTTTGATTTTACACGGTTTTTTGCTAGGAAATAAAAATATGGAAATGAATTCACGAGAAAAAATACACCGCGGTAAAAAATCACTCTTGATCTCCGACGGCACTGATGTGTTTCTGAGAATATTAATTTTTTTATTTTATAATAACCCAGTAGACCCCCGGAGTTCTGCAGACCACCTTTTGTGAACAAATGTCGGGTATTATGTTATTCGTATAATAGGATTCGGTTAGGTATGTTTTGGTTAGGCTGTACGGCCTTTTTCCGCCATTGTCAGTGTAGCGTTTGCGGAAATGACAACAACGGGTGAACTATAATCATAGTATAATTTAGCTGGTATGTATGGGCACGATTGCTCATTGTTTCAAGACAATAATCTCGTATTATAATAGTTACAAAAAAAAGAAGAAAAATGTCCATTTTCATTTGTTTTGATACACGCATTTTTAAATATAAAACGTGACACAGCAAAATAAAATAAGAGTATCTACTATCATATAAAATAATATAATTTATATATATATATATATATATAATATTATATATGTATAGGATTTAATTTCAGGGGGTTTTCGAAACAGAATACGTTCAATTCAGTTTTATTTTAATTTTAAAATAATGTGGTTTATGAACAAAAATAAATTTCGGTTAGTTTGAACCCCCAACCATCCTAAATACTCAACTGACTACTATTCATCATAATAGTAGCTTTATTAGCAATAAACATATATATATATATATATATATATATATATATATATATATATATATATATATATATATATATATATATGTTATTTATTTTATACATATATGCTAAGTCATATACGACTGTACACGATACACAGTATCAATCTGGAATCACGTTTAATATGATACAAAGCATACTATTAAACACGCCACAGTAATTTTCTCGAACAATATTCATGTGTTAAAATATTTAAGATCGGTTCGATTAGAAAAGTAAACGGAATCATTATGTAATAATAAAACTGAAAATAAAAAGTCATTTAGTAGTGCAGATCGTTCACACGTGTTTTTTGTATTAAACGTCGGCATTTTCACTGTTGAAATAATAATATCTAAATCAATCGATATAACATAAAATATATTATTATTATTTTATTATTATTACTATTGCACGGTGTTTGTCGAGTGTAAATTAATAACCTTTTCATACGCTCACGATATAAATATACGTTTTAACGTATTATGAACGCACGCGTTACACGTTGTTTTGCATATCTGACGCAAATACACGACAGTATTATATTACAGTACGTTATTTTTTATTTATTTATTTTTTTAATTTTAAGGAGCTTTTATTATATATTAAAGTCAATTATTATTTACAAGTACAATTATACGCGTTATTTTTTTAATCGAGATTTTACGTGAATTTTAATATTCCTCTCGAAATTCGATATCCGCACCTATAGACTCGTGTCGCAACGTTCCGTTTGTACGTATACCGATAAATGTACACGTTATTATCATAACATACGAACCTACGTATGTTTTTCTAGTATTGTTGAGTCCGTATGATATTTCACGCATATTCGACGACCTACGGATAGAAGCGCGCCAGATTTGTCACCCATAGCTCCCCAGGCCAAAGACTGCAGATTCAATGATGAAATCACGATTGTCGTCCCGTCGTGATCGGTTAGCCGTTCTCTCGGTTAGAACGCACCGAAAACTGGACGGTGTCGGGAGATGAGTAAGATTAAATAAAAGAAAAATCCATCGTCGGATGGAATATAATATTGCGGCAGACCGACGATTGAATCACGACTCGTGAAAAGTTGAAATAGAACCAAAAAACAAAGCAATACTTCGCGTTAAATCCAAATCATTTATTTGAAACTGTTTAAATATGTTGTCTTGAACTTTGAGTAATTTGGTTTTTGACTTGCTTTCGGAAGAGGGGACAAACCAACAGCAGGTAGGGGATGTGTGTGAACAATACTAATCCACGTGGAGTTCTTCAGACTTGCCAGGATTCGACTGTATAGTGTTAAGATGTACTATTCAAGACGACATTTTTATGGATATAGAAATGTTTCTACGATACGTTTACGTAAACACGCCGCCGTATCGATGCGATTTCGAGTCGACGTCCGTAACAACCTCGGGATGACGCATAATATTCCGCCAAACGATGTGACGACGGGTGTGCAGCTGTGTTGTTCGCGAACAACACGTTTTTTCTAACCATTCGAGAACGTTCGCGAATGGTCATCGGAGTCGTCGCCAGATGACTGACAGTAACGGCAATAAGATAAAAAGCAATACAAATAAAATATGCGTTATGTGATTTTAATTTAAAATCAATTTATAAACATTATAAACAATGAACGAATAATAAACAAATTTAAAAACTCTATCGTGATTCACCTATTCGTGGTAGGTACGTATCAACTATGAACATAAACTGTTCATTTTAAAACACTAACAGGACTATAGTATTTAAATAATTTTGATGATATTAAAAGTCAACCACAATTATTTTTTGCTTTAATATAATAGGAAAGTCGATTTTTTTTTTTTATGGAAAACTTAATATTTAATCGTTTATTATTAGTATATCAAAACGGTCAATTATATAATACAAACAGTTAAGTTGTATAAGTTTTTTAAATTTCACCTATACATGAAATAAAAATCATATTTACACATCATATATCTTACAAACTATGTACAACGAATTAATTCACGTTGTAGTGAACCTCGTGAGACACCTTGTATATCGAATAAAAACAATAACAATGATAATTTCCTGGTTTTTTCGTAGACTCGTACGTCTTTTCGTCACTACCTTTACAGAATTGTGACTTACTCTCTACTTTTTTCTTGACCGGTACTCGTCTCATTTCTATATTATGTTATTAGATCGATGGTGGCTTTCGACAACTCGGGACTACGACAATGTTATAATAATTACATGTCTTTCAAATGTTATCAAATTATATTTCTCTTAAGTAGCTGTAGCTCGGTGACTACCTACCGTTCGTCATTGAGTTTCTTCTATTTATTTGTATTTTTGAAAAATCCTCCGAGTCGATATGTTCTAATTATTTACATTGCCACACAAAAAGAATGTTGTGAAAACACGACAAGGCTCCACCGAATTCAAAAGTACATAGCCGCGATCAACATTGTAATGATAACAACATAAGTATTTAATAATATAATCACGAGCAACGCCCGAAGTTTTGTCGAATTCAAAATTATTATCAATACATTAATTGTGTGATTGATATTTTACAAATTATTAACTAAGTCCAATTTATTAAAACTAATTCTTTCTAAAACTAATGCATTTCCTCTTTATTATGTTTAACCTCATAATTTTTCATCTCAATAAATAGGTCCATATTTGCTTCCTTCCATCCTCATCGTTAATTGTATTTTATTTTATATTCTGAGTGATAAAATAAATTTAAACACTTTTGGTCTTGTGCAGTTGTGCTAGTTGAAAAATTCAAAACTGTATACATTTTTGTTTTAAAAAACAACCTATTAATAATAAAACTAAAAACGGTAAAACGATCAAAATGTTTAAATAGGATGTACTATACCGTAACTAAAATTCCACCACCACCACTATCTTAGAGGCTTTTTTTAATGCATTATTTCCATGAAATATCAATATTTATTCGCGACACATAGCATTTGCGAATCCACCTCCACACGTCCGGTGTTTGCCGAGTACTGAATATTCGCTAAATGTTCGCCACACCCCAAGTACACAAAACACCCATACGAACGTCCGACCAAGTATTTCTCATCCACACTACTTGATATTCGGTGAACATCGAGTGTTCGTGTATAAATGTTTGGCAAACACCACGCGTGCGGGGGTCTGCCCATAGGCGTAGAATAGGGGGGGTCAAAGGGGATATAGCCTCCAGAATTATATTAAGCCCCTCCAGATTTATGTTTAACCCTATGCGTAAAAATTTAATATTTTATCCGTCCATGGTCCACGTATGAGAACTAGATTCTAGAAGCTTTTTATATTAAATATTATTTATTTTCATATCCATATGCAAAGACTATATTTTTATTTATTATGTTGGTAATATATTTTATTCAACCATAAAAATTTTATATTACTCAGTTATTTATACATAACAATATCATATGGATATCAATAACAATAATTATATTTTGTTTTATTCTTTTATAATATATATATTATAATATAATGTAATAATCATCAATAGACCATATAACCATAATGTTATCGCCGTTTGTTACGTTATCGATGTTTCTGGGGAAAATACAAGTTACAATGTTTAGGTTAAAAATATGTGTTCTTTAGTCCTTTATATTTTGTTCCTTTACATTTTTATTTGGATGCATATTTAGAATATATTATGTTGTGTACCCGGATCATTATAAGCTATAACCCCTGTGCCAAAGTAATTTGTATTTCCGAATTAATTCACAAGAAGTTTAGGCAGCATCGTCGATAAGTACTAGTGTATATCACAATAAAAAAAAAATGGCTATAGCTCCCCCCCTCATATAAATTCATCACGCTACGCCTATATGAGTCTGCCTAATATAATTACCGTTCAGTTATCAAACTATAATATTTGGGCTTGGTTGTCTATTTAATTTGTAATGCTGATCTCTAATCAAACAGCCCGGTGTAAAAATACCTTAAATAAAAATAATGATATGATAAAAAAAAACCACGTCACTGCATCATTGTAGATTATATTGTAATGGAAAAAAGTTAGTTTTTAGAAAACAAGATGCCAAAATTATGTGATAATTTGTAGGTAAATATAGACGAAAACGTAGATGGAATAAAATGCACTATCGTTATTATACGTATTACACGTCATGGTGTGATTGCCGTTCGATTATTATTAAATAAATATTATAACATCGACATCAGAAGCAGTGGTACGTCACGACTATGTTATTATATATTTATGTTTATTTGAAATTTGATTTTATAAAATCAATATAATGTATGCGACACTCATGAATGTATAGTTTATACGGTAGGTAATAATATATTTGTTCACGTGTATATTGTTGTATAATAGTCATGTATATTATTATTATCATTATTATCGTTGTATTATTATTATTAATATCTGACGGGTACATCTACATGAATTTCTATATTTACTAAAAGAGCAATATTTACGTCATACTAAAATATTATATTATTACGACATTTGAATTTATTCGACGACGACATAACGCTAATCGGTTTTGAAAATCGAAAAACTCAGCGTTTACAATAATATTGTACATCACAGCGTACAGCGGTGATTTACGTTTAATACGTATTTTTTTGTAATGACCAATATTTTGTTTAAATATTAATAGGTACCCCCGTCGTTTTTACATATAATATTTTGTACGTGTGTGTGTGTGTGTTCGATACCCACACAAATTTACAATATATTTGTATAACTACACATTTACCGCATAATCTGGTCCTTTTTCATTCGAATTTTTCAAATTTTACTTTCAAAAATGTCAACTAATTATTCACGTTTTTCTAGTTCGATTTTTAAATTTTACTGACGGATTCAATCCGTGAAGTACGTTTCTTTTGACTGATTACATTACTAATTTTCGTTTTATTTAGACTCGGGTTTTTATTAAAATATTAAACACGATATTATACAGCGATACCGATTCTTCAGAGAAGGAGCTCGCAGATTAAACCAAGTTTCTTCTATTTGTTCGCAAATGTTTCTTTTTAATTTAAAAAACAAAAAACAGCTCTATAGACAATTGTATCATTCCGAATTGCATCATACTATATAGTGACATCAAACATAAAGTCATATAAGTACAATGTACGCGAATAAACACACAAGATAGGCATACTTAATTATCCGTTTTGAACACAATGTGAGTGGACATTACGATAACGCCATGTCATGGCAGTATGTGCTCTGTTCGCACAATAATTAAACCTTTCAACTTGTGAAACAACAAACCGCAGTTTTCAGATATTGCCTATGAGAGCATATTTTAATATGTACGCCTGCAATGACCGAGATTTAGTAACACATATTTTCATTACTGCAGGTAAGTATATGCGTGCACTATAGTATATATAGTGCAGGCATATGCAATACGCATACCGTACTCTACGATACAGTTTTTTGCAGTCAATGAAACTACAATACGCTTACGCAAAAAGGTAACATTTAACTTCAGTTTTAACATTATGAAAATAATTTGGACCGTTGGTAGAAATCGAGGTGGAGGCTTGAGAGAACTGAGCCCTTCAAGAATTAAAATTTAAAGGTTTAGGCCTCATGTTTACTTGACTCACAATTACAAATATTAAGTGTCAACATGATAAAATTGTAAAATTATACACGGTGTTTAAATAGTGAAAATAATGTGTTCCAAATTAGTCGGTACATATTTACATAATATGTTTTAATTGAAATGTATTGGTTAATAGGTAGTGAAATTTAGTTTTAATATTATTAAACTGTTTTCTTTTTCTAAGTGAATGTTGTTTTAGACATACTCTTTTAATATTCTTTTATTATATATTTTTTTCTAATTTGAACATGTATGTTCTTTATGATGCATTTGTTAAAGATCGGTAAAGTCACAGATTAATTCTTATAAAATATTACGAAATATGTAGTGGGTGTTTAATTTAGCTAAAAAATATCTAATGTACGTTACTTAAAATTTAAACCGGTTATAGATAACAATCAAATTGATGAAACTCTTGATTAAACGTCTTGTGCTGTAGGTACTATAGTCTGTTGTTTATTTTATTTGGTTTGTAAGTAAGTAATATATTATACGTATTATAATAGTATCCGTTTTTTATTTTATTATTTTAAACAATAGCGAACAGAGGAATCGGCTTTGGTAGGTGTAGGTCGTACATAAAAACTCGTTCACCCCCCAGTTATTTCTCCAAACATATCCGCCTATGATGGTTTCGACGTTTTTATTTATCACAACACCCATGACACGCGTGTAAATATATTAATATCGCGGTGTACGATGTGTACATCCATACGTGTACAAATGGGTTTTCGATATCCTGTTTGTTGGTGTCCGGCCCCGTTAATTGGTCCGTACGCAATAAATCGTATATGAGTAAATAATTACTATCAGTGAACGCAGCGAGCGCGTCAATGATATTATTGCGGATTGTAACCGCATTCCGCACGCACGAGAATATAATATTAATATGTACAACAACAATATACGCGTTATTGTTATTATTATTATTATTATAAAGAACGATTCCACTGCAGGCGGCCGCGAGGATTCCGATTCCGTTCCACGGCCATCTCGATCGCATAATATCACGCGTATTAATCATAATAAATTGATGTTAAATCGTAATTGTTATTGTCGCCAATGTCACGTTTATCGACACAATTGCTTTGTTGTTGGTATAATAATTTTAACCGGTAAACGCCGCGATACCGCGCAGGTCGTGGAATCGCAAGACACCTGGCGGAAACCGTGATATCATGCAGTAGTCGAAAACAGTGCAATACGTTCGAATCACAGGCTGAGCCGGTGTTCGCGTTCGAGAAGTGCTTCCTTCTAGTGTTCACATCCCCCTGGATCAAAAAACATAACTACCATAAGATATAAACTGTACTATAGTGTGTATTGCGTTTAGTAGCATAGGTCACAGAATACAATTATTCATCAAGTACTTCATCATCGAATTACCGATAACGCATATCATACAAAACTAGTCTGAATAAATAATACACAAGCGTTCCATTTTTCGCAAATATTATGTACGAACAGGCCCGTCGTAAGATATCATCCGCCCTAAAGCGAAAATTTGAATGCTGCTCTTAAATACTAAATTAAATAGGTACATGAATAATATTGAAATTAAAAAAATGTGTTTTAAATTTTAATGTCTAGATTGATACATTTGAATTTGACATAACCATAAATAAATATAAAACTAAAAAAAAAAAAAAAAAAATAGAATAAAACACGAGTATACATCATACATAGGTACTATTTGTTTGAATGAAAATCAAAATGAGAAAAATATTCATAATAATTATAATAACATTTTGAAATAATAGTGTTGCATTATAAATTAACTTTTCTCGCCTTTTTTGTAGCAAAATCTCGTACTAAATTTTCCAAGTTTAGCATTTGTGCCAACTCTGCTTCAATGGATGAAATTAGTAATCCATTTCAACAAATTGCTCATGGTAAATCTACGACGACTTTTCGTAAGTTTCAGTTAAAAAAAAACTTCTTCCAGCAGACGCTACAGTCACTGCAGGAATCATAAGAACGGTTCTTAAACCGGTCGCAATATTAAGATAGATTTTCCGAAGTTGATGACTGTAAATATATACAAGGTTGTTTTTACCCTGAGAAGTATTTTTTGAACATTCAATAATTTAATTTTGCCGCCTCGATTTCCTTAAAATATTTTGCCGCCCTAAAGCAACGCATGGCTTGCTTGTACCCTAGCGATGGGCCTGGTTGAATACAGTGCAATACGTTCGAATCACAGGCTGAGCCGGTGTTCGCGTTCGAGAAGTGCTTCCTTCTAGGGTTCACAACCCCCCGGATCAAAAAAAATTACTACCATAAGACATAAACTGTACTATAGTGTGTATTGCGTTCAGTAGCATAGGTCACAGAATACAATTATTCATCAAGTACTTCATCATCGAATTACCGATAACGCATATCATATAAAACTAGTCTGAATAAATAATACACAAGCGTTCCATTTTTCGCAAATATTATGAGTAATTGGAATCATAACAATAACGATGGAATTATATTATTATTGATAATTGATAATATATAAAATGTGACAATGTTTATGTTAAATATCACTATAATGTTAAATAGGTATTTGAAATTATAATATTAAATCAATTCACATTTAAAAAAGCATCATATATAACGCACTTTTTTCTTGGAGATCCCGTACCCCGTAGCTCTGTGGTTTGAAATTCGTCTCAATGAAGAGTGTCGATTTTGGTTTGCGTTAAAAATATAAAATTAATGATTTACTTGTTGTTGTTATATTAGTTAGACATTTCAGAATGAAGTAACTGTATTCCCGAACGTGTAATTGCGTCGATCGCTATGATTTTTTTTAACGCTTTCTTCGTTGAAATTGCAATGATGTGACATGAAATAAAGTGATAATAATGAAACTGACACCGACTGCAACGAAGCGAACACTGCAGGTTTTACCACAATTTTTTTAAATTAATTTTATTAGAAAAATGGATAGTTACAATCTATAGGAGACAATCATACGAAATAAGTAATGTTTTTTAAATACAAGGTTAAATAGCGAGAAATTAGAGGTGGGGAAGGCAACCATGTAGTGCTACCTGAACGTTTAATTTAAAAGATCCCTAGGTAAGGACTGTTTTAATCTTCTTCGAAAAACTTACAGTTAAACACATATAGCGCATTTGTAAATATAAAATGTACAGTTGACTCTATGAATATATGGACTTGGGAAATTAAATTAAATTTACTTTGACGAAGGTATTTACAATAATCCATTTTAACAGGTGAAAAAACTACGTATACATTGTCCAAAGCTTATAGTGAAAAAAAAGTATTCAAAATAGATGTTGACAGCAAGTGTATAAATTTAACGAGGATTTTATAAATTAAAATATAAATAACGGCGAGTCCCAATGATTATATTTTATTCCACATGTTATATATTCAGTTAAAACTTTAAGTGTGCAATTATTTTTTTATTCATTTGGGGCAGCACTACGAGAAAATTCAAATTTAACCACGAGGTTAGAAACAAAAATAGGTTGACAATTTTTCGTATCGAGTGTTTTTCTAGTTTAATATACAGTTTCCATTTTGAGGTTGGGGTAGACGAAGCCCCTCACAAATGACTGTAACATAATACATTACATTTTTGCAGTCGAATAAAATTCTTACAATAATAAAGCCTGGAACAGTGATTCATTATCACAATATTACATTTATTTCTTTCCTCTTTGAATCGAGTAACTAACGCTTTTGTCGGTGACAAAGAAAATCTATGACTACACAACTACGTCCGTTTGGAATTCTAATGCACGGATAATTTTTCAACCTCTCCCCTGAAGTAAAACACAGAGAAAAGCGTCTCTTCATTGAACTCATTCGAGTGTATTTCCAAGCGTCGAAATATACTTTACATAATGTCATAGTGATTGCGTTATATCGATATATCAGTCACAATAACTCGTCCAATTATTCTTATTGGACGGTGACGGCCGTTTTAATTTTGAAGATACTGTTTTCTTGGAAAAATATGTTCTACAACTTAATTGTAAGTAATAAATTACATCAGGAACTATGGTACGTTTTCTCGGTAAAATATTAATATTTTTTACCTCTTTTTTATGGTCATTATTGGCCAGGATACACCGAACCTGGCCTATACATACGATCGCCGCGACCTGTGAGTCGATTATTTTCCACGCGTTCGTTTTCAGCCGTATAATATACGACCGGCACCGAATGATTGTTATTTCATTAAAATAATATAATACTGGCTAAATTACCCGTTACTTTTGGGTTACAGAAAAACAAATTCAAAGATTTTTATCATTATAAGAAAAAAAAAGTCATAAATAAATATAAATATTAAAAGTTCAATAAAAAGCACCCGGGTAAAAATATAATCACAACATGAACTAAAATGTTCCCTAGTTGTTTTTTTAAACCCGAAATTCAACGAAGAACAATGTTACGCTTGCACTTAAATATTAAATCACCTAAATCATAGAAATAACGTAAAGTATAATATGTATGATAAATTACATTTAAAACTTATTCTAAATACACTTTTATTTCGGTTTAAACGATTTTCTTGTTTTTTTATCCTTTGTCTTCTCCTTGTTAAAGAATATACATCATGCATTTTTCTTATACATAGCAGCTTATAATATTGACGTTTATAATTTTAAGTAAAACGAATGAATTTTGAATATTGATCGTAGGTATTACCAAACACTAAAACACTTGAATAAATCGAGTCAACAGAGCAAGAAAAAAAAATTACACATAATAGCAGCTGAACCATTATCTATTAACTTTGTAAGATCGTAAGATCCGTACAAACGAAATGTAATATCAGAACTAATTAGACAAATGCATTCGCGACACCTGTGCTGATTAAATAGGTTTTATCATTACAATCACGAATAGGTGATGCCACGAATTGAAACGAGCGATTTCCATCGCTTATCGTGAGAATTAATTGATCGTCGTTTCCACATAGATGCATATATTTACGTCGTACATCTATGGTTATTATGTCTGAAGTTCTATCAAACCGATTCGTGTCTTCTACGCACTTTTATGACATTTGCTTCAATCGGAACAAAAACAGAATACGAAAATAATTATAAAACCATATGCAACCAGCCGCCGTAAGAACAAATGCCATTGACTTAAAATTAACTAATTGATCAATCGATTTTAAGAAAATCGTCTCATTGAATGGAACGTCTGCACAGTGTTTAAAAAAAAAATCACTCGAATCGATCCAGTAGAACTTAAGGTATAACCATCCCGACGAAATCCCTGTACGTTCTAATAACGTTTCAAGACCGTTCCGGCAAATCGATGGCGGTGGTGGCAGCAACCGCGGGGAAATTTCTGGCGCACGTACACTCGTGTACAATGTGTATGTGCAGTTTACGTCTCGAAAACGCCGCTGAGTTCGTTTTTCACGGAACGTGATTACCGCCAGAACAGCCAGCACCGACGCCAAATTTATATAATATCCGTACTTACTATCGACACTACCTATAAACAGACGTAGATCATGACGGGCCTGCGTATGATATAACCGCGTCGAATGTGACTCGAGACGAATACCTATAAGTAGCATACAAATCGTATCACGTAAATTATTGTTATTATTATGATCGTCGTTACTCTTCTGTTATTGCTACGATGATATCATAATTATGCCATTTGTCGCACGCGCAGATATCGATCGAAAATCGATTTTATGAGCGGAAGTTCCGTCAAAACGTCGGGCGGCAAACTGATAATATTTTAGGAATATACGAGTGTATAATACAAATAATCGCTCGTGCCGGTCTTGCGATATTGTTTTTGGACAAATGTCTCGTCTACGAGTCACGACCGATTATTAACATTCCGCGTATCTACGAAAGCGCCAAAAGAGTAGACGGATCTGGAAGGAATTATTCAGGCCTCGATTAATGGGAGATGGCAAGTGGCATCTTCGGGGCCCACAATAATTTAGGGCCCACGAGTTTACAAAAAAAAAAAATATCATTATTTACCCTATTATCATACATATTATTGTGTTCGGATTAAATCAAGTTATCATTTTAAGATATTACATTTTAATTATAAACAATGATGACGTCTTCTAAAGATAAATCTAGGAAAATAATAAATAATAGTAATTTGCTATGTTTTATAAAATTAATGCTGATCAATAATACATTTGTTTGATAAATAATACGCTGATTAGATAATTATAGACACAATGAGCAACTTTAATTTGATTTATAATATAATAATCTATTAACCAAACCTAACCAATCTATCTTCTATGGAAGAGTTAATTAAATTTAATTATCTAGAGTGAATTTATTTGTAATGTGATTTTTTATAAGTTAAGTTTTGAAATTCTTTTAGCCAAAATTAAAATACAATTGGTATTATGAGATAAATGGACGATTATCATAAACATTTGAGTAAAAAAGTGAAATGGTAATTATTATATGCGATTCTATTAAAATTATATCGAAAATTTTCAAATGCAATCCAAATATTAATAAATTAACTAGTATTTACCATTGTATTTTTTGTTATTTACTAGTTTCCGCGTGATGTAAATTATTGTTTAGAATAACTTCCATTAATTTTAGATAAATTTATTTGTTTTATTTTCCTATTGAATAAAGTTATTAAATCAGTGTTTATATTTAAGGACGAGTGATTAGGTGTGGGAAGTTTCTTTATTAGTATGATCTATTGTCGATAATTCGCCTCGAGGCCTAATATTTTGTAATGCGGGCTTGGACTTAGCGCTCTAAAATGATTAGCAGTCCCACCGAAAAATGTACAAAATGGGAAAATGTATTGACACAATAATTTAGTATAATTAATATCACCTATTATTTGTTAATGTACAGACAAGTTTAAAGAAAAATGAATTGCGTACGAAACAAATTACGTATTGTTAGTAAATTATAAAAGGTATTTTGTAACTGAAAATTATATACACTTGTTGGGAAGAGGAGATGTAAAGAGTAGACCCCACGTGGTCAATTTTTCAGTGTTAATAAGGAGTTTCCCAAAAAGATTTTGAGTTATCAATGGAATACATAGTGTATACTATAAATAAACGTATACTCAGTGTAATAACGTACTCTTCCTATTATTGTAATCGTTGAATGTACACAAGCAATAATTATTATTATTGGCTCATCAAGTCACGACACCACGATGATATAATACCAATATTTATTATAATATAATCTTCATTTTTTTGTAAATTTTTTTTCGTTCATAAATTATTTCCATTACAAAAGTCCTACTTGAAATCGCACTCTGTGTTATAAGACTTGGAACTATAAGATTTGTTCATTATCGAACACCGTCACCTCCGAAATACAAGACAAGACGCTCAGTGTTTCATCACTATAATTCATTAACCGCCAGTGTGTATTATACGTACGGCGTTTTCGTTAATTTTTATGGAACGAGAGGGTTATTATTATAATACATTTTAGGTCATGACGTTTAATTTTTAAGAAAAATAATTATAAAAACACCCGGTTTCGTCGCAGCTGTGTGCTGAGTAGACTAATGTACGTCATAATAACACTATTACAACACTCATTACATACATACGTGAGACCGACGAGGACGTAATCTCCGGCTATATAATAATATGTAGATTTTCCGTTTTAATAGAATTTTAATCTGTTGTAAAAAAAAAAACATTAAATTTCGTCTTTAGTTTTAAAAATGTTATAAAAAGTAATTTTTTTTTGAAATTTTTAAACTCAATTTACGCTTTAGCGTACGTAAAATATAACATATATTATAATATACAGGTCCATAATGGCGTATGCTTCGTTTGCATCGCTTCGTGGTAGATTGATATTAATTATCTCGGCCTTCTGTGAGCATAATATATACAATGCACACATACACTTTACTACGTTATTCAGTATTTTTTTAATATGAGTATATATATATATATATATATATATATATATATGTATGTATGTATAATAGTAAATAACTGCGTAAAATATCAAATGCATTAAAATAAAATTTTTGTTTCCGAGTAAATACGTAAAAATAAACGCTCCGATCTGGTTTTGGATGCGAAATAAACACTTAACTCGCAGACGTTTTTAACCGCCTTCGATTAGGAGGTATTTTCAATTCATTTTTTCGGTCGTTTTTAAGAATACATTTTCAACTGACATTTCGGCGGTAGTCGTCCTCCACGTGCCGGGCGAGTGAGAGACACACGCAGCGTTGTGAAATCGCGTTTTGTATATTGCCGTATATACGTGTATTTCAATCATGCCTATATCTGCGGCGTAACAAGCGCCGCGTACGGATCACAAACAGCGTTTTTGGTCGGCGCCGCCGTCGTGAAAACGCGGTCACGAAGACGCCACTCGTGTGTCTTGTGTTTATCGTTTCGTTTCTGGTGAAAAAAAAAAGTAATCGATTACGACAACCCCCGAACCGTGAAGGGTACGTCACGTGTTACGTCCAAAGAGGAGTATAGTAAAAAACAAAAGAGTAAACGCCGTCCGCGCGTCGTCTGCAAACTGAAAGCCGCGTGCAGTTGTGTTGGCATATTATTGTCGCGCGTGAATATTGAATGTGACTCGTCGAAATCACTGAAAAACCCGTAAGTACGCGAAAATATCGCGACAGGCCTGCACGTGCGGCCTACACTTACGGGTGGAGATGCTGCGGTACGACTACACGCCGAGTTCGAGAGACCGGACGTAATTAGAATAAAGATTATTTGAGTGTTCTCGTCACTGGCGACCGGCATCTCATATAATAGGCGTGAATCATATTATCACGATGAACCGTGTATTATGACGTGAGATACGTCCACGCCATCGATTCACGCGTAAACGTCGTGACGGCACGGCGCGTCTCGTCAAATTAAAAAAAAAAAAAAATTAAAAAACTATCGTCAAGTGTAAAACACATATAGCGTGCGAAATAATATTATTTTTAAAACTTATGACCAGAGATCATGAGTTGAAGCATTCGCATATCAATCTCGTCAAATCTTACCTATAAAACACCTGTTTTATATACCTCTCTGGGAGGTTTTGAACATTTTTCTACATACACGTTTTTTGATTTAAAATGTGTTATTTTCAATGTCTTCTTGTACCTACTTATAAATTGTCACGCCTTTTTTTGAACTAGACATTGTCTTGAAAAAAAAAAAAAACAAAACTTGTTTCAGTGCTTTTATAAGTTACATTTTAATCTACGTATATAACAGGGGTGGCGAACCTATGGCACGCGTGCCAAAAGTGGCACGTTAGCTAAATTTCAATGGCACGCGGAAAAAATTGAATTTATCGAAATTTTAATAAACATAAAAATTTGAATCATACAATTTATGTCTAAACAATTTTTTCAGATTTTAATTATAATTTTATTCCTTTAGACATGTATGCTTTACTAATATCACAAATACAAATAAATCGCCTATATCGAAACGTGGTGAAAAATACAGACATCGAAATGTTGGAAGTCATGCAATTCGCTTACTTTTATTTTATTTATTTTCATTTTTTGTCGAAAGTTATTAATGTGTAGTGAATTGTTTCAAGTCAAATCAAAAACTACAAGTTTTACCAAAATTAGAAATTTAGATATTCTGTTATAAAATTGTTAACATGAAAAAAAGAAACAAAAGTTCACATTAAAATATAATTACATATTTACATTTTTAATACGGTTATTCAATATTGACATCTGATTCAAGAATATCATGTATAATTTGAAAAATAACCTACACAAATATTGACTTCATTAAACTTCCTTTGTGTGTGTGTGGGGGGGGGGGGCACACGAACAGTTTTAGAAAACTTTGTTTGGAAAATTTGGACACTCGACTCGGAAAAGGTTCGCCACCCCTGGTATGTAATATGAACAATTCAAGATACAAATAAAATATGGTTTGATGGTGATCTATGGTTCACTATTACGTGGAATTTCTTGACGATTCAACACTTTGGTGACATACATAATGTGACCTACGAGTCGAACAGGTCTAAACTACGACGTTGTGCCGAGAATGCCGAAAAACGCAATCGTGAAAACAATATTATAATCGTCACCGTTTTCGGTGCGCGATTTCGCAACAGGTCACACGTTTACGTATTACGCATCACGGGTACAAGAAACGCCGCGCACCGCACCGATCGGCACCGTTCGAGTGACCGACCCGATTAGAATATTATAACATCGATAGTAACATTTTGATACTGTGACCGATGTATAGGCACAATAGATGCCGTCGTTTACCTCGCGGGTACGCATATATTAACGATATCTCATCGAACGTAAACATTATTAATGATGCTAAATACGGCGCGCTAAACAGCATTATTTATATCGCCCGTAAGTTGCAGGCTATACCTATCACGTCAAGAAGGTCATTAATGAAAAAATTAAAATAAATAAATAAATAAATAGAATCCGACGAAATTCGAGCGAATCGAGTGATTTAAAAAATAACGGGCGTGCGCCGGGAATCGCGATTTTGCAACACGCCGCGCGCGTTTCACGTCTCGACGGGTGTTCGTTCGGCAGAGATGCTGTTAAGTTCACACCCGTCCGAGAAATCGGCCGCCTACACGGCCGTCGATCAGATGATTTTAATAACCATACGATGGTCGGCCAGTGAGGCGTCTAACAGGAGGTAAATAGGTAAATAATACGAGTATGTATAAAAAAATTTAAAAAAACGTGTTACAACGCGTCTGACAGAAGCCTGTTAAGTAGCATGATACCGGTCGATTGCCGTCTATAGAGGTGCACGTCGCGTCACGACGACGTCTCGTAAAATTTTTAAATTATCGTAGAAACGAGAATAATTTATTACTCATATTATAATCATTATCATTATCGTTATCGTTATTATTGTTGTGACGCCGACATTGCACGATGTCGTATTTATATTATTACGTTTTGACGATAAAAGCCACTCGCGGTCTAGACGTTAACGATTTTACTGTCGCTATTAGTTTGCGTGCAGAAGTCATGGTGCGGCGAACGGAGAGGACGAGGATCACTAGTGGTGGAAGGGATGCTTTAATTATCGCAGCCGTATTATAAAATACACACACTATGTATAAATAATATTAAAAACGAACACGAGACAGACAGACATGACGCGAGCCCGTCTTACGCGTAGTGTTATATTTTTATTATGTTTATGTTTAGAGAACGCGATCGCGACAATTTGTAATATATTATACTATATATCGTCACTGATAAATAAAAAAAAATCCTATCACAGTTCTGCGTAACAGTTTACGACCGTTTTAACTCGTCCGATGCTACTTGCTCTTAAATGTACCTCGGCACTATATCGATATTACAACGTATTACGCGTATATTATAATAAATATGTTATAATGTCTCCACCGTGACTCGTCTGTTATACGTGTACGAGATCGGTGCTGCAAGTAGACTCGTGCGCAAGTATAAACTTGCAGTAGTACTATATACGCATTATCGGCAAGGGTCACGTGCAGACGACAGGCCACAGGGCGATTTAGATTTGGCCGGCCGTTGTTGTCTTTTAAAACGGATGAACGCTATTATAAAGGCCGACGGAAGAAACTAATAAATATACGTGAAAATCACTTCTCGAAATCGACACGGTGATTCTCTAAGCTCTGCACCGCCCTTTTTTGGCCGTAAAATGTTAAAATTTGGATTTTTTTTCGGAGTTTTTAATAAACGTTATGTTTTTCAAGACTTTTTTGAGAGTATCTCCTCAGAAATATCCTGTAGACACAAAAATTCATTTTTTTTTAAATGAAACACACTTTTTTACCATGACATTTTATTTTGGTCAGTTTTGCGTAAATTTTGATGTATCGAAATCAAAATTCGGACTTGCAGCTCATGAATTATTCGTATCCAAATATTAAGGATAATAGCCTCTTAGATGCATACTCGTATACCTATATACAGCGTACACATTAGATATCTGGTATAAGTACCCATTATAGTGGTATGGGTTACAAATAAATATAAACGTACACAATTAAACTTTAATAGTAGTAATTAGTCAACATTTTTTTTAAGTAGGCATATACTCTACTGTGTATAACATTATGTTATAATAATAAAATGCGTTTTATATTAAACGCATTTTAATAATTTTAATTTAAATCGATATCGATTTTTATGTTCTATCAATTAAAAAAAATACAATCAATTAACGTAATTTCAAGAATCGTAAGGACGTTGATATGTAGGTGTTTATGACATCGAAATCCAAGTACTCGGTCAAATCGACGTTGTGTACACGTTTCGCGCATCCACATTATATTACAGTGTGTCATCGCACCGCGTCTGTGATGCGAGTCTTAGGCCGATCTCACACTAGGTCCGACTTCGTGCGACTATCGACTGTGTACGATAACGGACGACTATATAGTCCGGTCTCACAGTCGGAACGACTACGCACGCACGTCTGCCGACTATGTACGGCTTAATCTTTAGCATACTTGTAGGAGACATCGACTGTGGTTGTTGTATTTTATTTTATATTTTAAATACCCATTTCACATTTTCATATTTTTTCTTGACGAAAATCTCAATATTAGATGAATTGGTTTTTTTTATCTAGTTGAAAGTAGTCGTAGTTTAATCACGAGGCGAAGAAGAAGACCCTCAAGGAGAACAGAATTGGTTAATCGGCTATTTCAGAAAAGAGAAGAGCATGGTGAGTTTCACCATTTAATGGACGATTTAAAAAGTGATCCCGAGAAATTCTTTGATTACTTTCGTATGAGTTATTGAGTTTGAAAACGTTTACCTATATTTTCGAAAGTATAAAAACTGAACTTACAAAGTTCAGTGATTTTCGTCATGTCATATCACCTGAAGAGCATTTGACAACATGTTATTGCGCAAAGTCGTACGGCCTACGGACAAAAATCCAAGACATTTGGGACCAAGTCGCTGGTCGGAGCTAAATGCACGTGATCGCACGACAAAATCGGGTTTAATGTGAGAGCGCTTATTACATTATCAAGGTCGGGAAAGTTCGTGCGTAGTCGTCCGACTACGTACGACCAAAAGTCGCATATTGTCGGTTCTAGTGTGAGACCGGCCTTATGAGTGTTATAGCTACGCACGCCGCGTCACGCGTGCCTGGCAATATACAGTCATGAGAACGTATTTATTTATTATTATTTATTTTGAACTCGTCCGATATGATAATTAATAACGATGTTCGCGATGACCACGTGCCACGTGATCATATCACATCAATAACAACGATGATATTGTCGTTATCGTGTGACGTGTATTTACGACTTCCGGCGGTGACGCGGACGCGGTAGTAAAACGTCGATATTCGAACAAAAGGATAAATGACAGTCCGACGACAAAAAAATAAAAATAAAGTAGGAACACCCGGCGCAATAAATCGTCAGCCGATCGCTTAAACGCTTGACGGTCGGTTCAGAGTCATTCGAGATATTAATTACGTTGTTATCTCGTCTTGATCAAACAGAATAAAAAAAAAAAAAACAAATCCACTCACTTCCTCTTCTAGGACTGTACGTGATTTGAGCACAGTGACGACGTCGGCTCGTTTTCAGACGATTTAATTTGCGATTAAATGTACATTTCACCTAGGTACCACCCGGCGACGACGTCCTCCACTGATTGTCGGTGAACCATAATATGCCCATTACGAATTCTACTGAATTCTCATTATGACTCTTTCACAAATCACTACGGTATAACGCCGGTTAACACCAATGGTTATTGTGACGGCCGACTATGACAAGCAATAATGGTTATTGTATTCTAATTATTCTATACGACGAACGGCCGCATGCTATTTTCAGTAGTTCGCAAAACATTATTTATCGTAGATAATCGTTTTCTTTCTACAAAATGTGGATTTTTAAGTAAATGAATACTTCATCGCAGAACCATAATATCGCTACGAATCTCTTTTTAAATGTCACAGTTCAATATAATCGGTCATTTATAAGAAACAAATACCGTTCAAAAGATCGCGGTATACTTAGAAAATATCACGTCATCGTCAGTGTGACAAGGCACGCAGTTTGACAACTATACTGTTTAATCTAAATGAATACACCTCTAACGAAGCTGAGTAGACAGGATTGTAATAAAAAGCTTAAAATTAAATTAAAATATTTAAATCATAATTCAACACACCAGTGAAGCCAGATTATTTAGCTAGTATGAATAAGTATGTATATATATTTCATATATATGTTGATTTGAAACCAATATGCCAATATGGCGATCGATTAGTATAAAAAAATAGTATTAAAGCAGTTAAGAACAAAGTATTTTAATATGTAATGAATAAACAAATATTTATAACTTTAAATCTATTGTATTAATCTATTTTATGTAGTTAATACCATACTCGTTTTAAACTAAAGTAAATCAATAAAAGTTTATTATATTATTCAATTAAAATTGAAACTAAAAAATAAATTAAAACTCATATGAAAAAATCAGTTAAAATTCAAATAACCTAAAAATAATTAGGTAAGTATTTTACGTAATTTGTTGATATTATTGTGATTTTAATTTTCAAATCTTAATATTAAATCAGTCAATCAGATCATTGAATATGATTTAATGTGAATTGTTGTATTCAAAGATTATTTGAACGTTAAACAACGACTTACGTACTTTCATGCACATAAATGCATTTTGACTCTTTATCATCTAAAACCGTAAGCAATATCGTAGTTGGTACCTAAATTATATTTTCTGGTATATAAGTTTGAATAATTTTGCAGATTATATACGTATATTACAAATGTATTACTCTGATGTCTTGGTGAAATGAAGAAGAAACAATTTATTGTTTAGTCGGTAGAACATACCAATCTAATATATATATATATATATATGTATATATATATATATATATATATAATATTCCGTGTACCAGTTGTATAAATAATATTCTGCTCTACACGAACACTTAATGAATATTTTAATTCACGTATAGGTATCATATGTAATATTTATGAACCTTTGTCTAGCGTTTAGGGTTGATACATGTAGGGATTACTCGTTTAATTTTTTAACGCGATCAACGGTATTTTCTGTAAGAATAGATAACTACTCGTATATGTGTGTGTGTATACCAAGCGTACAAAATGTTGTCGACAAACATTTATTATGTAACAGCACGAAGTCGTCTTTAGGAATACGACGCGTCGTTCTCGAAATCTTATAAAATATATATGAATTTTTTTCAAAGAATATACATATGATTCATAATATGTAGGTATAATGTACAGGTTAAATACGAAAAGCTTTGTAGGTCATATAGGAGCTCTAACGATGGCCTATTAAGTAAATTACACGTAAATCAGACATAAAATTATTCATACTAGTAATAATGTCGTTATAGATAATAGGTATGTTTTAACATGACGTATTACAAAGCATATACCTTCGTCTACGTATGCAATTTAGTCCCGTATGTAATTTGCGTATAATGGGCAGCATTTCGTTTCGAATCGCACGTAGTAATGAATTTTTAGTGAAAATCACTCCGCAAAAGATTGGAGATATGTTATTAGTATAATAAAAGGGGTGACCGTCGGTGGATATCCACGATACCTAGTGTTCGGGCCATATACGAGTACAACCCTTCTGCGCGGACAAGTGTACGCCGTTGCCATGGGCACGGAAAACGTAAACTGAATAGCCGGCCAGACCTATTGTTATGCGTACGCCTGTTCGCATATACACACGACGTGTAGTTATTACGTCGTGTTTAGAAGCTACTAACTTTGTTATATTATACTGTATAATGATTATAATAATATATAGACGTGTACGCCGCGCGTGCCGTCTATTGACGTGTGTAGAGTCGCAGTGGAGGCGGCGATGGCGGTGGTCATCTTCCGTTTTAATAAAGTCCCGTAAAAAAGACCAATGATTGTCTCGGTTGATTTTCACACAATATTTTTAAACCTTGAGTGGGCATTTGATTTATATCGAGAAAGATGTTTTGTTTTAGGAATACTGTCATTTTATCACAAGTAATAGGATTTTGGGAATATTTTATTGCTTTTTTACATTTATAATAAATTGATAAATTGTTTTAAAGTTACAGTTATAATAATTGTTCTTACTCTGTGACTCGATATGCATCCGAACAATGCTGGTGGCTGTCTGACCCTGTTTATCACTTGTAATTGTTTATCACTCAGGCAGCAGTACTGTTCAACAATATCCTGTTTAGAATAGAATTGCTGGCTCCGAGTTTTCGGCCCTTGTTTTTTATTGTCTTCGGACTCCATCGAATCAGTCGGGTTTACGTTTGCCTAAAATACAAATATATTAAAATGTAATTAAATTTTCATACTTTAAGAATTATACATCTTTATGTCCGCATATTTGAAATTGGACTACACACGCTCGTACACACACACACACACACACACACACACACACACGCACGCACGCACACACACGTACGCTTCCTCTATAATAATAATAATAATAATAATACACTGTGGCGGGAATACGTCGTCATTGATTTTCGAACACGACCGCGTGCGACCGGACGTATCGACGCGGGGTGCGGTGTGAGTCGTGTCGTCATGGATTGCGATCGGACGTACGAAAATCGTGTGCGACGATCACCATTGCCAGCAGCAGCGTCACGCGGCCGAACAACGCGAGAAACGTTGTGTTTCGCTCGTCTCCGTAAAACGACGAAAATATTAAAATATATAAAATATCGAACGATCGTCACGACAACACGTCGAACCGTAGTACGTGATCGTGAATCCCGTTAGTTCCGACGGAGACCCACTGGTTCTCGTGAGTTTTCGTGGACTCACGACCACGCCGACGTACGCGGTCAATAAAAATTCGACGAATCTCATATAGTTGTATAATAAAGACGGCCACGGCCGGCCGCAGTTGGGACGTCAAAAAAAAAATAAAATAATCGAAACTTTCTACGCGCCCACGATTCATAATAATAATAATAATAACGTTACGAAAACGTATGAAACAATAGGTGACGCAAAGAGCTGGTCACACCCTTGCCACCGATCAATCGAAAACTATTCGAATCATAACTAAATTATAATAATGGTAAGAATAATAATACGTAATAATAGTAATTTTAATAAGCGTGATCGCGAACGGACGACGTCGTTACGATGATATACCAATAGTGGATCGATATCTTTATTGGCATTGTTTTGTCGAATTATCGTTGCGCAACGGTAAAACGGAAGTTTATTGTGTCGGCGCCGCCGCGAAAGTGATTCTATTATCGTACCGATGACATATTATCGTTATCGTCGGTATTTATTCAAATCAGACTGTCGGACACTGTCCAGTCGGCACACTCGTGTTCGCGACGCGTCAAAAACGCGATCGGATTATGACATGCGCTGCAGTTACGTCACCGTGAGAAAACAAATTGGAAATTTCTTCGAGCGGTCGTAGACAATATATTTTACCATCGAAATACACGTTTTCGTGCGCACGAGACGAATGTATAATATTTTTAATATACTCAGTGGTATATTTTATGATTTTGTGCCGTGAGCTCATAAGGTTTGCCACCCCATCAGGTTAAAACTGCAGAAGAGACTAAGTTTTTAGGCTCATTGGACCTTTACCGACCAAAACCACTCACTTTGCTCATTACTATAAATCAATCAATTTTTAAATTATTTACATTTGAACTCAATAATTTGGTAAACCTAAATTTCTTGGAACAATATTTTTTTTTTTTAAATACAAATATTAACTTAGTCCCTTCAGTCCCCCTCTTTATTTCCACCAACGCTCTCCATAAACGAAAAAAAAAAATTAAAAATATTTTAATAATACCATTATCATTATTTAATTGATTTAATTAAAAATACAAAAAGCCCACCCAAAAAATAAACATCGTTTATTCAATTTTTATATTTCTTCGCGACGCACAAATCGGTTAACAAATTCGACAATAACACTGTCATTGTTTATGCGGATTTCGCTAAGTCAGCTTTGACATTCAGGACGACTGGATAATCTTTAGATAGCACGGACGTCTTTAATTTTTCTTGTTCATTAAATAAGTTTTTGGATTTTATTTTTTCAAAATTATTATAAGTTTTTGATTGTTTCATGAAGAAAGTATTGTTTGTATAAAAGTTATTTTTTTGTCTCGGTACGGTTGACGATTATGAAAGAAGTTTAGGTAGCGATAAAACAACGCCACGTGCGTGACGTACTGAATACACTCCGTCTGTACCCAGAGATCTCGTTCACGTGCGAGTCAGCAGTCGATATGTCGTGAGAAACGGAAAGTAAAAACGGAAAACGACTGATATAATATATTGAACTCGTCCACTCGACCAACACGACGACGTCTCGTCTAGGCAAACGATGTTACGCGACGGTGTGTTACACACCTTGACCTAGTGCGTTTTACGCGCAGAGACGACCTCACATCGTAGACGTGCGGCGAAATGTGTATAATACGCTCGTACTTAGGGTATTTGGAAGAATTTTCGAAATTTGTAAAACGTATGGGCAAATAGTCAAAACACGTTTTAGCAAAATTCCACTCGATATATATGAAAATACATTTAATATAAATAGTATTAAAGCGCAATAATTAAAGTAATGGCAATAGATAATGTTGGACTTTCGTTTGAACGTGATCCGGAGACCGTCCGGTGAACGAATTGAATTGCATTGGGTTTATTACGAAATAAAATGCATATTACGATATAAAGAAAAAATAAAAAATAAAATATATTATTATGAAATAAATCTGCGAAAATAAAATTAAAAATAAACCAGACCAAATTCGTTGCACAAAAAAAAACACAATTGCGTATCTCATTTGTTTCCTTGGCTTTCCAATTTCCGTCCACTTCGTTATAATAGATCATATTTATTCTAATAATGCAGCTTCACTTGGTCAATATTGTTTCTAAGTTTTCGACTGATTCTAATTTATTCATGACGAATATAACACGCGAATGTTCGCTCGAATACATTGCAATTTTGATACGAGTAAAACAGCTACCCGGCCAAACGTAAACCACCCATGATGTGCGTTGCTTCTATAATATTGATCGTATCACCCAATCGTTGGTCTTAAAATTAGGCTTTCTTATGTATTCATATTTTAACCAGCTGTGATTAAAACTTCCGACATCGTTTTCACAGCAAATTAAAGAATACTTGTAGATCTAAGTTATCCGGCGTTAGTGAGCGAAGTCAAGTGACCGTAAATCTATACGACTCAAGCTGCTTGCTAAATTGATGAAACGAATTTTCGAAGCCAGTAGAGTCAATGTTAGAGCGAATTATCTTGTTCATTATTATATGAAGTCTTAAGTGCTGAGATTCAATCCGTTGTTCATTATTTTATTTCATATTGACGAAAATACAATTTTTATATTATTCGATTTTATAAATTATCATAAAAAAAAAAAACAATTACTTATTGAAAGATGCAACATTTCTATTTTTAAATTCAACTCATCGTGGGTGAAAGAGCAGCGGGGTTGATTTTTACAAATACTTCAGATGTTTCGAGTAGACCCGAGAGTGACGGTTATATTAAATTATTGCTACAAGTCGAAAATCTGATGCAAACGCGTGTACGATTATTTTTAGTACGGAAATAATGAATACGATGTGGCGTAACAGCGGAGGAGAAGGTATTGATGCCGATTGGATAATATCACACGTGACGATCGTTTATCCGTTTACATTCGCGTGTTTATTATGATTCGTAATAATTGCGGCGGTGCAGGTCCGGTCAACACGCCGATATCGGGGACGACCGTCAAAGAAAACGACGGAACCGGTCCGCGGGGTTCGCACGAAGTCCATAAAACGAATGATTATGTACAGACACTAATTGAATGTACCGACACGGAGTGGTTTTCGTTCGCGGTCCGACGGTAGTAGTTGTGGCAGAATGACCGCACGATTTTGTGGCGACAGGCGACAGCGAAGAATTCGTGAAGGAATGAAAAGAAATTAAAAAAAAAAATAAAATCAATAGGTTTAATATGAAATATTGTTTTTACGGATCTTAATTATCGCGAGCCGCACGCGAAACACGGCCACGAGGCCACGTCGAGCCTATTGCATTTTTCAGGACACGCGATAATCACGAAGTTACATAGCGCTGTACGACGACGGTCGATATAATTTAATTATTAAACGATCCGCGCCGCGCTCATTTATTATGTATTTATTTTTTCCGGCATGCGCGCGTAACGCCCGTACGTTCGCCCAAACGACTGGACGTCAGCTCTCGGACGGCGCGGCGTGCAGAAGGCAGTCTACATAATATCATTATCGTATTATCCGTACAACGTTTCAAAAACCTGATGGACTGCTCACGCCACCGAGACCGCATGAAAGTAGTTAGTGGGTCTTTTGTACTGTTTGAGATCCGAATGAAAAATTCTGCTCGTTGGAGATCCAAGACGCAACATACCGAGCGTTCACGCAACAACGCGGCTGCCGCACAGTTGGATACAAATAATAATAATAATGAAAAAAAGAACACAAAATAATAACCAAGTCTGATTTTATTGTTTCTTTGATGTGATTGTGCGACATGTTCTCGGACGGCCGGACAGTGCGTTTACGACGGAACAAAGACGGCAAAACGTAATTCTATCTGTTCGCCACCACAGATCGCATATTTTGTAGAATCGTTCTGGGTGAGCCGCATGTCCGGTTGTCGAAATTGAAAGACCGTCTGGCGAAGTGAAAAAAAAAATGTTAAGAACCGATCGGAGATCGGGTAAATGTCAGACGAACGATAAAACCGTTTTACGGTCGATGTCAAACAGTATAGAAAAACGTCAGAAAAACCACGTTTGACGTCGAACTATATAGGCGTCTACACAGTAGAATAAAACAATTGCATTACGATACGGAATACTGCGAGTATACCGAAGACATGGTTGGCGGGTGTGAGAGGAATTTCATCGAGAAATAACTAAAAATGTGGAAACGTTCGCCTTTCGAGAACCCTCAAAGAGATACGCGTCTCGGGTTGTTCTTGTACGATAAGTATATCTTGACCTAGGCCAGTCGGGGCTGTTTCTCTCCATCTTCCACTTAAACCCACTGAATCAAACAAGTATTCGATCTCAGACAAAGTCAGACAGGATATGGTCCATTATATAGATACGTAAACAGTGAATACCAGTGCTCGACTTGGCAAAATTAAAGTAGGGGGACTCTATTAACTTAAAAAAAATAGCGTCCCCGTCACTTGTTAAACGTTACTAAGCCGTGGGGGCTATGCCCCCACACCCCCTAATAGCCATCTTTAAATTATATAAAAAATATAAATAAATAAATAATAATCAAATTACAAAAAAATTACTGTAAATAATATATTGTATATTATAGTTATAACTTATAAATATAATATCAAACTCAAAAGTAACTAAATGAAAAACAATTCATTTTAACTATTTATTTAAATTAAAAAAAAATATAATTCATTAATGATAACAGTGGTAACTGATAATATAGGTAATGATATAAATAATAATAATAATATTCTGTGTTATTATTAAATCTATGGTAAGAAAAATTATGTTATCAGTTTATCACGAGCATTTTGATAAAAATTAAAAATGCAGAATGATGCAGCGTCCCGTGCGTTCTTCTTAAAAATAAAAGTAGAGGTACGCTAAAATTTCCGAAAAATTAGTTGGGGTACTCCGTCCTCCTTCGTCCCCCCCAAGTCGAGCACTGGTGAAGACTCGCTACACCTGCACTCGTTTTACCAATCGTACATTATGTCATTACTGTTTAATGGTGGTACACGTTACAGAGATATAGTTTTAAATATTATACCATCATGGATGATCGTCCGTGTGTACAGTTTCAAAACACGTCCTACTACTGCTATGATTACCTCGAAGACTACGAAATAATTGAATATTTATTTTTCAACGACTGATTTTCGGAGTAAATTTAAGCCTAAATTAGTTACTTCATAATTACCATATTACAGCATTAAAACTCAAATCTCTTAAGGAGAATGCATGTGACGACAAGAGTTGAAAGTAAAGTAAAAAATGGCCTACTTACATAATAAAACTGAAATTAAGCAAATTTAAAAATATGGTGTTGAAAACGTTTCTTCGTCTTATAAACGGTGCGAGTTCTAAATAATTTTGCCTCACTTCTATGTTCGTTTCCTGTTGTCGTAATTCTCTTTGCTCCTATATCATTTTTTAATTCGTGGAGTTTTTACACCAGTTTTACACTTCTGTAATAGGCGACGCCCAGATGACTTATTTTGATAATGAACGTTTGATTGACACATCATTCCGGTCGTAACAGTGTAGTTTCAGAAAAATCTGTCGAAGACACGATACAAAAAAAAAAAAAAAAAAAACAATCGTGTACCAAAGTCATCGTCACCGGAAGGCGATACGTATGTTATATACCTACATAATAATTGGACGACTATAATTTATACACAGCAATGATAATGCTACTTATATTGACGTGTTGCATCACTGCGATAATAACACTATTTAACGTTGTAATTTAGTAATAGTACTATTTACTAAGCAGTAGTGGCCTCGATACGGATAGAGATCACGCGGTTGTGTTTTGATTGAAAACAGAAAAAAATCAATCCGAAGTATTCCACGTGATAGACATAAAAGATAAAACACAATGCTCTATGCACTTTGATTTTCTACATGACGATAATATTGTTTTGGTAAAAGTCTCATAGAGTCTAGTAAATACAATATGTTCGATAAGTACACGACGCTCAGCTACTGTAGCCGAAAGATGCGTATTGCGTAGTGCAGTGCAAAAGTTGCTCAACAGTGTCCTTTAGTTTTTAGAACAGTCCGCCCTGCGTCTAGTTGCCATCTGACGGAAAGTATTTTTAAATCACGTCGGAGGTAGCTGAAATTCCTATGCCGAAATCACGAAGCTAACTCAGGGTTGAAACAAAAAAAAAAAAAAAAAAACGCTAAGTGAAAATACTTAAATGAAAATAAAACCCCTGATAAACGTGGTGTAAAGAGTAGAAACTACTTTATGTTCTGATGTGTACCGACTACTGAAATGACATAATCCGAACGCAGTTCGATTGGCTGGAAAAAAATGCACAAACTTGTATTCCTTGTTCATTAATACATTTCACAGTTCTATGTATAGTTTGATATTATAGGTTATATGATAATTCGAATCGATGATGTCAAATGTTGGGCTATATCCTACCGTGGCGTTGGATAAACAATGATCCTATTCCACCCGCGATATCCATCGTTATGCCTATAAGGTACCTCTATGTATAAGTACGTATAGTTGTTTGTGTTCAATTATTAAAAACCACTTGTATATACTTATGTCGCCCTCACGTATCCGTAAAATATGTTGCCGAAAAATTAAATTAAATGAGTACAAAAAAAAAAAAAAAAAAAAAAAAGAATAGTAGAAAATAAAAACGTTCTTCTCTACGCGTGGACGATTGTTTTAATCGTAAATTCTCAGCAAGCCTTTGAACTCAATACTTAAACCACCCTTAAACTAAATATCGTGTACCAAATTAAATGTGAGTGTGTGTGTGTGTGTGTGTGTGTGTGTGTGTGTGTGTGTGTGTGTGTGTGTGTGTGTGTGTGTGTGTGTGTGTGTGTGTGTGTGTGTGTGAGTATGTGTGTATGTGTGACATATTACAAATGTTTTAATTGGTAATGCAGTGGTTTTCAAACTGGGTGCCGTGGTACACTGGTGTGCCGCGAGCATTAATTTGGTGTGCTGCGGTGTTTTGAACATTTTTTTATTTTTTTTCATAAATGACCGATCGAATCGAATGATTATTATGATGTGCGAAAATGGATGCGTTCGACTGCTGTGAATCTGCAATATTTAAGTGTATATTGATAAATCGAAGGTTTCCAGTGAGTAAGCGACTAAGATAAGTTATGTTAGATAACAATTGCACCCTAACAAAATGTATCGGTAATGTGATTTTTTAGAATACAGTGAAACCTCTCTTAACGGACACCTCTGAATAGTTGACACCTCCGATTAGCGGACGCTTTTATGTGGATAGAAACATATTCTCCTCCTTAATTTTTCCCTCTGAATAGCGGACACCTATAAATAACGGACATTAGTTCGGCTACCGAGAGTGTCCGGTATTCAGAGGTTTCACTGTATTAAAATTAGAGGTCATAGTGTGCCGTGAAAATTTTGTAAAGGGCGAAGTGTGCCGTGGTCGAAAAAGGTTTGAAAACCACTGTGGTAATGTAATACATCAATTCGTAACAATAACCGTCATCGACCTGGCATAAATGGTATTACACTTCACATGAAAAAAGTATTTTAATGCTCGACGCTTTACCTTAAATATATTATGAGTAGGGTTCTAAAATTTCATGAAATTTATTTTCTTGAAATATTTCATTTACACGAAAAATAAAAATTTTCCCAAAATAAATTTAAAAAAAGGGTTGTTTTCCAATTAATACATATTAGAGCTATTCAGCTATATTATGTAATAAAGATGAGAAAACACGTTTTAATTAGGTAGTATATCTATTCTATTCTATGAAAACATTGAAAACATAAATAATTTTTAAGCACAAAGTGCCCAATGCCTATGTTTTTTTACGTTACTTTTAGTTCTATAGTGTTTAATTTTTTACTAAATTTATAATGTATAAATAAAGGTGATACCTAAATATAGCCTGAACCAAATTATATACACTTATACAGTTATACTTATACATAAAACATACTTACTATTCATTTTTAACCCCTGCATTTGTGAATGTAATCTATACATTTATTTTTTACAAAACAATATTATTTATCTACTACAGATTTTACTTTTTTTTCTCAAAATTATTTATGAAATGGTATTATCTCTAAATAAGTACAAAAAATACAATATTAGACAGGTATCTAATTTGTAACTAGACACTTAAGATTTCTTTTGCGAATTACAATTTACAACACAAGACAAGAAAAAAAAAAAAATAATCATTACGAAATAACGAACTATTATCAAGTAAATAAAATTCTTCTAGCTCCAAAAATCATTAATAGTTACAACCACGGTCTTAGTAGATATCTTGTAAGACCGTGGTTACAACCTAAAATTTATAAAACTCAATATGTTTTATTATTTGGTATCTGGTATAAAACATGGAGACTTCACAATACGCCGTGTCGCATAGATTTTTATAAATTCAGTGCGTAGGTAACAAAATAATTATTAGTTTATATTATGGTCAAACTGTAAGTCTGTAATAAAGGAATGATAGAATCTGATTGATGACATTTCACTAATACATATCATATTATTATTTACCAACATCATGACATGTATTTAAAAAAAAATTAAATTTCATAATTTCATATTTCAAATTAAGAACCCTAATTATGAGTAAGTGTTTAATAAATTAAATGTCTTTTATTTTGATGTATTCATCTAAATACGTGTTATATAATATTATGACGTTTTAAAATATGAATGTAGTTAAAAAATCAATAATGCTTATTTAATACTTATTTATTCTGATGTTTTCTTCGAGGTCTTTAAATTCTTTGATACAGGATTTAACCACTAAATGACATGTTTGGAATTTTAACAGTAGTATAATTTAATTTCTATATATTTTTATTCTATTTCATAATTACGTAGAAAAAGTAAAAATTTAACATGTAGAAGGTGTAGTAAGTATTAAATGTTAATAACTTATTATATAAATTATAATTGACGTATACCCCGTATAGATTCTGCATTCGACACTAATTTTGAGCGATTAATCGCAGCATTCGAATCGCCTAGCGTGTATTCAATTTTAACAGTCGAGTGAAAATTTCGCGTACAATCGCCATTGCAATTGACATTAAGCAAGTTTCCGGCTTAAAACGTTATAATAATAAAATAACGGAACGATATTACAGTATGATACAACACAATTTGGCTCATTGTAGAGGAACAAGAAAAATCCACGCAAACGTACGGTAATTTGTTGTTTATTCGTACTTCGACGTGGATAAATAAAATATACATATTGTTATAACATAATATAATTTTATTTTAAATGCATATTGAAATTTTTAAGGAAATGGTGTACATGTTTTAAAAAACTAATCGCAATTGATTTGATAAACATCGAAAGTGTTTTTTTAGGAAATAATATTTCATTGGGGATGCCTCGTCACTATCTAAAACCTCCGAAATCACGCCTAACTGATCTGCAAGATAGGAACACAAATATAAATTACGGACTTATACAACAATAATTATTATTTTATTGTATTACGAATTATTCGTCGTCACGATTCTGTGAAATGTTAACCACTAAAATTAATGGAAAATTTTGATTTTTGGAAATTTTCCTATTTAAAATATAGCAAAAATAGTTTATAACACGATTGTAAAAACGTTTATAGTTTCGAGTAGTTGAGTAATGGCTGTGAATTTTTTTAGGAACCTTAACTTCTATTTTATAATTACCTTACACTTAAATTGCTGATATCTCGTAACTATTTGTAAAATAATAGAAATTTAAAAAAAAAAAAAACTAAGTGTTTTATCTCATAAACCAATATAATACACAATGATTACCATTTAAGAAAAGTTTATAACTTAAAAATTCAAAATAATAATTTTAAGACGAGTTTAGTTCAATTAGCATTTTAAATTATATATATATGAAAAAAAAAAAAAAAATTAAAATGTGAAGTATTATTCAAGGTTAAATCTCATTGGATGAATCTTCGTAAGACATTCTGAAGGAATTCACGCGTCATCGTCATAGACCGAGACAGTTTTCCATTTTTGCATGAACGTAGGCAATCTGAAATTCGATAATTATTAATGTAAATCATTATACATTTTATTTGTTCCATCGTTTCATTATTATTATATTATCATGTGGAAAATCTAAACCAATCGTATGTAATTTTATTACGACACAAACATTTTGAAATGATTCGTTCTCAAGAAAATAATATTCAATATGTAACTACATTAGCCAAAAATAATGCATTATAATTGAACACACAAGAATATATGATATATTCATGAATATGTTTTTTAGTTAATGAAGAACCATGTATTTGTCACGACGAATTTATAAATTACACTGCCGTGTAAAAACGTGATTTTGTTATTTTTTCTGTTCATGCTATTACTTTAATTGATGCACTTTATTTGTATAAACGAAAGAGCAATTAAATAAAAGAGAAAAAAAATTGAATTTCACGATATCACTTAATGCCAAACCACGATGTTAATCATGTTGTCAGTAGAGCAACAGCTAAACAAAAAGAACGAGTTGACCGACAAATCGAAATCGTCGAATACGAGTTTGAATCAATTAACGATGACATTGAAGTCGGAATATATATATTGAATAATGGTCGAGAACTGGACGAATCCTCGTCGAATGCTGTAGACAACTCATTATCCAGTGTTCTCCGAGATCGGTGTTCAATAAACGAAAATTAGTTCAATTTAATGGACGCACACAAAGAGCGTTTACTGTATTGAGAATAATATTGTAATAATACGATTTCTGAAAAAACGAAAAAGAAAATCTGATGGATGTTTTCGGATTAATTAATTTTACCTCTAAATACAGTTATATTTTCAATCAAATAAGTACAATTCGTAATTTTTAAAACCGCTGCCTATTGCTTAGAAAATATCATATGATATTAAAATTGAACATGTCTAATGTTGAATTTGATCTTTAAAACAATATAAGACTTGTGTGTATGAAACAGAATAGGAATAAGTACAGACAAAAAGAATGTAAAATAGTTTGCTTGTAGTATTTTTCTAGAGGAAATATTGTTAATCGAATCTCGAAACTGGCGTTATTAATCAGTACGAATCATAGTAAAATGAACGGTACAAGAAAAAGTTGAACATTTAGGTATTGGGACATCAGGGTAACCTAAACCGCGTTAAAAAAATCTCGATAAAATGGATTTTTTTTTTCAATTATTAATTACTGTAGTACTCAAATGACGGAAATTCATTGACGAAATAGTTTTACAGTGTGATAACGTTACGTGACAATAATGACCTATAATATAAGAGATTTTAACGAAAACAGTTTGAGAGTTCAATAAGACCTATATGGATCCGAGCGAACTCATCACGATTCGACAATGAAACGTCAACTGAATGGAACACGTTTTTCTTCGAGCCATTTTCATTGGAGACTTTTCACTTGTTCTACGTCCCGGACAAAAGTTGACTCCTAGTCAAGTAATTTTGATTTTTCAACGGCATTGTAGAGTTGGACCTCGTTCACGAGGTCACGATAATGTTTCACAAAAATCTATCGAGGAAAAAAATTAAACAATATTTTGTTTCATAGGACACTAAGATGCATCAGAAAAAAAATTCACATCGTAAACCACTTTTGAAACGTGATCATTATTCATTATTCAGCGTTATTGAAAACACGACGACATGTTAACTTACACTGCGACTTGCACGATCGCGGAAAAATGTAAAAACGGACGATTGTAGATTTCAGTGAACTACTCATAATCTTTCCCCCAGTATAATTATTTACGTTTAGCCTACAGTGATAATAATTTGTCGTTATCGTAAACTCTTTTCGCCCGAACGTTGTCGTCCCAGAGCTGGCGGTTTTCCGGCCAGAACACGGTGTTGGAAGTCGATTGCAAGTGCAGCTGCTTGACGTTTCGCAACGCCAACTTGACGCCGTTTTCCAACAACCTAATTCACCATTTCAGTCTCCGGAACCATGTGGGGCTCTTCGTTTTCAAAATCTGTATAACCTGCAAACGCAATGGTATGAATCACGACACATTAATATTGATGGCGTTAATCTCGATTCACCGATGCCGCCGCGCGTGGACGCCACTCACTGAGGTCGATCGCAGTAGACTTCTCTGGGTTTATGTGATTGCGCTCGGAGACTCGAATGGCATTCGACGGACGACGAGGTCGCTTTCGGGATACCTATCGGACACTGCGTCTCGTGGTTTACCGCGATTTTCACCGGGTCTGACTGTGCGACAAAGAATTCACGGTAATATGAAAAATAACCGAACGTAATACGCGTTAGCGGCCCTGTCATAAAATGGTTAAAATTTAAGTAAGAAAAAATTTTTAATAATTTTATTCAGAAATTAAAATTTCATTTGAATGGGATTATTTCATTGTTTAACAATTTAGATCTAACATCAATAATATGAATTTATGGTTTTAAAATGTCTTACTGTTTTGATAACCATTTTCCCAGCAAATGCATATTAAGAATTCACACTATTTAAATATTTGAAAAAATACACAGTAACCATTATCAAAAAAAAAAAATGTTTTCTTTTATGATTTTGATTTGTAAAGATAATCACAAAGATTGGGCCCATGTTTAATTTTCCACGTGTGTAAAAACCAGGGACTGGAACCGTACCGCAATTGACCGGTTTTGGACCGAAACCTTTTGAAAAACTTTAGATCGAAACCGTAGGGGAACCCTTAAATGCAATTTTTTAATTACCGAAACCGAAACCTATACTTTGATGTGGAGGTTTTCCGTTTTTACGGGTTTTTCGGTTATTTTCGGTTCAAAAATCCAATAGATATTTATAGTGCGAACATATATAAACTTAATGTTATTATACATATAAGCAAGATAGTTGAAGAAGCTCCCTCTACCCATTATTAAAATAAACTAATACTATTTTTACAAACAACTATTATAGTCACAACGGAAATAATTTGATATTATATTTGATATATTATCGAAAATACCTCAGCTGCGTTATCGACATCGTCGTCGGTTTCGTTAATAATAATTAGGTAAAACCACTAAAAAAAGCTTATGTTTACAATTGTTAACTTTGTTTTGCTCTGCATGACACTACGACTGACTGCTGTCTACTGAACGGTTCTCTCGTCTCCATTATACCGTTTAAACTTTAAATGTTTATTGTTAAAAATTAAAACACATTTAAAACATTTAAAAAAATAAATAATTATTATTATTATTTAGGTTTTGTTTGCTAATAATGTTTTTTTGAATTCTTACAATGTTTAGAATTCAATGGTATAGTGAAACTTTCATAAACAGTCAGTAAATTATTGAATACAATAGTATATTTTTTTTATAGTTTTACATTTTTAATGTTAATATTATATCGTAAGGGTATTATATTACCTACATTCTTAAATAGGTACACTTAATTACAAATAGGTACCTATCATTAAATATAAGTTCTTAATATATTCATTTTTTATACAGTACTTAATTGATAAAAATAAAATCAAAATCAAAATCAAAATTCAAATATTTTAAGGTTAAAACCGGTATTAACCGAAACCGAAACGGAAATTCAATATTTTTGAAAACCGAAACCAGAACTGACTCCGAAATTTTGGAATTTTGAGAACCGAAACTGAAACCAATAAATTTTAAAATTCCAGTCCCTGGTAAAAACCCTAGTTACACTACTGCTAATACCGTTTAGACTTAACTGTTTTTGACAAACTTCAAACGTAGATTTAAAAAAAGACAATGACTTTTCGATTAATTTTATCCGATATTTGTTTTTCTTAGCACTTTCGAAAGAGGTTCCAAATAGTTTGGATATAAAAAGTGGACTAATTGAACTTTTAATCTGGTCACTTATAATTCAGATGCCATCAAATCTTTATAGTTCAAAAAAACCTCGTTCTCAATTAAATTCCCTGTCTAGTCCTACAACAATGACACAATTCACTTTCATCAAACGCTTCGAGTGACAGTAGAAAACTTAAATCGCGATACCCTAGGTACACCGTATCGTACGTATCCACAATTTTAATGGATTTCTTAACGTCCGTCAAAAATAATTGGATTTCCATAATTATTTCAAAATTGTCTTATTGTGCTTTGTTCCTTATGGTTGTCATTTCTTCGAAGATTTCGTCGGATTCAGCGGAGCTGAGTGATAAGACCAAATCTCTAAGGATTTGATTTAATTCTCCCATTGTGTCCGTCAAAATCATTTGTTCGTAATTTATTATTCCGTTGTCTAACCGTGACGTAATTTCGATTATTTTTTTAGAAATTTTAAACGTTTTACTTAATAACATTAAAACATAATACAAATTTACACTTATACCACGATCTTTCTAATGCGATTTAAACCGGCCCGAGCATTCTATTATAAACTCAAAAGTAAATCTATGCTTCAGTTTTATCAGTATTCCGTAAAGAAAACGGGTCAGACTGTGTTTAAATTACATTGGCTTTGTTTGGGAGTTTTCTATTTTATCCCAAATCGTATTATTTGTATTGTATCTAAAAACAATGTGTGATAACTTACATGTGATACATGAGATTTTCCAAAAACGAACACACCATATCCTCACCTAAGTTTATTAAAATAACTCTTTATCGTGTTCTCTTTTATTTTCATTTTTACATTGTATGTTTTCAATACAAAGTCCCTTTGTAGATTTTCATTTAACTGAAGTTATTTGAACCTCACTTCTACACACGTCCGAAAATTTTTAAGTTTGATTGTGTTATAGTTCTGATTGATGATGAAATAATAATATTAATACTAATTAAATATACACTATCACGCGTAACAAACAATATGTATACAAATGTAATGATTATTACCTTCAAATATTTTTTATACAGTTTTCGAACGAATCACAAGAAAGACGTTTAATAACTAATGTGTATCGTTTATAACAACTCTTAATCATTGAAGTCACCTTCTTTTTCAACTTATGAAGTGTGTTCATAAAATCTTTAACGTTATTGTTCTGTTCGTCAACCATATAATTCATGTTTTTGAAGCATTTTTGTAAAAAATCGAATTTCATGAAATCATCCTACAGTAAAAATACGATTAAAGTTTTCAATTATTATTTCCAACAGCAATAATTTATTTTCCGTTTACCAAATTTCGATCATAGAGAATACAGGATAATGAGTTGTCTAGAACATTCAAGGTATTTTTCAACTCTTGACAAGCGTTAAATGTCTGACGTTCAATAGCATTGTTAATTGATTTAAACACATTTTTAATGATTTCGATTAGTCCGCCGACCTGTTCTTTGTGTTGAGTTATTGTTCTACTGATGGCTTGACTAACATCGTGGTTTGGCACTAAATTATTTCGCTAAATTCGGTTTTTTAGTATTTATAGGTACCTATATATTACACTTTTTTAATTTTATTATTATTATTATTATTATATTTTTTTTTGCATAACGACTAAAACACACCAATTAAAGCACCGAGTATTCACTCTAGTGACCCCACGTCTTATTTAAATTTAAACGATGGATATATGAAAAGTAGGTACCTATAAATATAATATCACAAATCCCGCTTGCTTCAAATCGCCATAATACAGAAAATATTCACAACCGTTAATATTTCTAAAACAATTTTTGTTTCATGAAAAAAAAAAGTGCACGGATTGAAACAAAAAAATTTACGTAAAACGCTGGACAAGCGAATTCGCAGATTTTTTCTGCGTCGTTACGGAAAAAAAAAATTATTCAAATCCAATAAAGCGCATTACCGAATCGTGTCTGAAGACGTTATTATACCATCATAATTGCTTCATCTTGGCATGAAAAAAGAAAAACCAAACACTCCATGCTCAATAATTTCGCTTTCGATGTACGTTGTACTTGGCCATTGGTAGACATATCCATAAGCAGCGAAAAAGTCTCTCTACTATAGAGTCTTTAGGTATACCCACTCGAAGAATCCATTTTGACTATGATTAAGCGAACAATTTTAAAACAAACGAAAAATCACTTGTTCGGTTTTAACAGTAGAATATGATAATTAACAATATAACGTTGTTTCGGCAAATTGCGACTCTACAGTTACGATCAGTTGTCCGTAAAATGAAGAACCTTACAAATTCAACGAAAATATTGTTTAATAATATTTTATTTGTGGTCGAATTGTTTGTCTGTGGTAAAAATGCATATACATTTTATTTAATTAGGATCAACATTAGTATTTAAATAAATTATAATGAACTATAAATTATAAATTCTCAGGGTTTCCGTGACGATCGAAAGGTCTTCCCGGTATATGAACAGCGTTTTTGTTATTATACGGTCGCCACATAATAATATCGTCATTAACGCTGACAACCTGCGGAATTTTGCCGGCGAGTGTTTATCACGCAGCTCTTTATGACCAGCGATCAACGCACGCTTTATAATATATTACATTCTAGAATAACGGCGAGATAAAAGTCTTATAATATATATGATTGCCAGAGGTTGGAGAATCAGCGGTCCGGGCCGTGACGTGAAAAAATGTCCACGGCTCGTTTTTAAAGCGCGGCTCATAAAAACGGACGTCTCGCGAAACGATCGCTGCCCCGCAGAAGATTTATACGATATACGATAAATGATATGATTTGCCAGATAGCACCTGCGGCAAATCCGACCTCTACCGCATTAATTGGAGGGACGAATAGCACCCGTGATGACCGGCAATGATGACGGTCCCGAGCGAAAAAGACCGTAATATAATATCGAAACACACACACACACACACACACACACACACACACACACACACAAACTTTGGCACAATTTACAGGATCTACGTGGAGTTCATCAGCGCGTACGTAAAAGTCCGTCGAACACAGAAGCACACGACACAATAATAATAATAATAAAATACCAAAGCACGACGACGGTATTCTCATCGTTTATTTCAAACCTGTCTCGCGCAGTACTCGGTACTCGGCGCGTATGACAATTTCATATAATTACGTGTATAATACACTATTAAGATTACAGCGTGGATTTATTTATATATGTATAAATAAAAATAAATTGTTAAAAAATAAAAAATGTTTAAATCTGCACAAAAACGTTTAAATGTGTTAAAAAAATGTATATAAAATCTTGAAAAATTATGAAAAATAATAACTTTTATTTCGTCATAAACTTATTTTAACTTTACTAAAATAACATCAACGGTTCTGACAGATCTGAGTTGAATAATTTCTTATCTGTTATAATCAAGGCTTTGCACCCGAATCATTTATTCGGGTTTCGGGTTTTGGGTGCTGGATGTATTTCGGTGTTCAAACACCCGAATAAAAAATTTAAACAAACATTTGGGTTTTAAAAACCGTTATTATTTGGGTTGATATTGGTTAATATGGGTGCTGAGAAATCTGGATAAAACAGAACTTTTGATGACCCCCCCCCCAAAAAAATAGAAAGTGTTCATGTTTATGTTATTTATAATAAAATATAAATGTTTTACACATATTCGCAACGTTTGTTTTTAACTAAACTAGGTTAATTAATGTACAGTAGTTACCTTTTTCTATGAACTATAAGAAATAAGACAATTGGAAACTAATTATTTAACTACCTATTCGTTTTATTATAAGCATTAGAGTCCACGTCACTCATTTTTTTATATCTATGTACCTTAAGTTCTTAACATACATTATATTATAAGTTTCCAAATACTTATCTGTCAGCTAACGTCACAAAATCTGTTCTGCTGAAAGCAAATTTGCTATGATCTACATTAGTAAGACAGAGACAACACATGCGGGTATAACGTCCTCTTAAAATGTTTAAAATAGATTGTTGAACCATAGACAAATAAAATAAAAATTATGATTTCGTGATTACCGAAAAACTGGGAAATAATAAATATAGCCGCGTATTACGATATTCGAGTTACTAAATTAGATATTATAGGACATAGGTAATCCCACTTGGGAAGTTCGTCGCAAATAATGAAATAACACAAGTTATTATTAGCTATTAGTGTTTGGTATTTTGGTTTTAAGAAATTACCTATGATTGTTTGTAAGATTGTTCCTTTCTTTCCTTTTATTATTATTATTGATTATTTAACGCTACAAAATCGAACTCGCCACAAGAAATACATACGAAATGATATGTCGCATGAAGAATGAAAAAAAAATTATTCGGGATTTCGGGTTAACCAGAATATTTATTCGGGTTTTGGTTAATACGGGTGTTTTTGAAAACAAAATTATTCGGGTTATACGGGTTTCGGGTGTTTGATTTTTAAAGGTGTTTAGGGGTGTTAGGGGTTCGGGTTAAATCGGGTGCAAGGCCCTGGTTATAATGGTATAATATGGATAACATTTTAGCGGTGTGTAATCTGAAGTCAAGTATACTCGATAATGTGCTGATAGATAAATACTTAAATACAATTTTAAGTAAGGTCGTATCTGTAGTCTTAACCTAGAAATCGTTTAATATCTGTATCAATTTATTTAAGTATTTATATAAACTCATATAAGTTAATATATTTTTTAAATTGACAATAATTTTTTTGAAAATCTGTTGAAGTAACCTAACCTAAACACGCACTAAAAGATGAAATATGCAACATTAAAATTGTAAAATATATTCTTAGAATATAAAATTCTCAAAATAAAAAAAAATATGCACTCAAATGTTGCACATTTTTTATCTCTCTGCTATGATACAAATGTTGTGGTTACTGACCACGTTATTCGATCAACCAGAATACAAATGCAATTGCACACGAATCCACGATTAAATTATGATAACTTTTATTTTAATATACTATACGATTATTAACATTACGGATATGTGACGAAACATTGCTTATAATGTTATTACGCTCCATTGCACCCGAGTAATATAAATCATAACTAACATAAATAACGCTCATTTCGATTATCTCGGGACGTATTTAATTTTCTTAAAAAAAAAATTTAAATACACGTTTTTTCTCCCGCACGACCCGGAAACGGATCTTTCTCGCGGACTCGCAACCGTCGAACCTTGTGCAACGCGTAGTAATGAGTTCAAGTCGACTTACTGTGTTTAATTATTATGGTAGAGCAGAAGGACAAATCGAGGCGACCAATATTCTAAACGTCAAGGTGAACGCAGAGTTTAGTCTCGGAGGGTTGTGCCACGCCTCGTAACGTCCAACGTATTCGGATTTGTTAAAAAAAAAAAAAAAAAATGTATATATTCATAATAGAAACGATTATTATCTATTGGCGTGTATGTATTTTATAAGAACAGAACGAATTGTAATGCGTTATTACCCAGCGTCAACGTCCATTAGCGATCGCCACTTAATAAATAGTGCTCGTGTAATATAGTATGGGTTTAACACGTACGTAAGCAAGGTAAAGGATATAATAGACGTACTGTGGTAATATTCGTGAATGTAATGACTTCCGATTTCATGTGTTCATGTGTAGGCGCAGATAATATTCCACGAGAAATTCGGCGACGGAATATGGAATTAGCTGAATAACGTACAAGAGCAAATAAAACGCGTCGATTTACACGATTCGCCCTATTGTTTTATCCAGTAATCTCGTGAACAAATGTCATATAAAAGTCTTTATACGCGGAAACCTATCAAATCGTTATCAAATTATCGGTGATATCTGTAACATAAGAACGATCGGATTGACTGTTACCTTTTTTAGATTTTTTCACGACTCAGTTGTACGCTGACGTTTTCTAGAACAGATGCTTGTTATTACATGTTTAGACGTTTTGTATTTTGTTTCGGTCTCGCTATCGTGAACGCACTATTATTAACAAACTCTTACGTCTAAATACTTTAAACGATAATAATAATTATACCATTCTATTTTCCGTGTGATTATTTGTCGTTGTTTTTTTTCCAATCTAGTTTTTAGAGACCGGTACACTTTCAGTTCATACAGTATAATGTAATATCGTGCGTAATGGTGATGACGAGAAGCGAAAAAAGGAATAAACAGTGTTTAAATGATCAACGATCGCGAGAACAATAGACAACTCGATCCGGACGACCCGAAACGAGTAGGTGGAGTTCGTCTGTTCGTCGATCGAAACGTAATCCTAGAATTCAACTAGAAATAAATAATGCGATCTCGGCGACTGCTGTATAATATAACGTACGCATATTATTATTATTACCTATAACTGGTTTGACCTAAATTTCAAACTGCGGCTCGAATACATATTTTATTGCACATCATCTGAGATCTGGAATATTGTAAAACTGCTGCAACAGATGATCGTGTGAATTGATGAAAGCGCCTTATACGTACGTAACGACATAATATACATATTACATATAGATATATATGCAGTGTAGGTAATATATTTTTTTTTTCACTTCGAGTGCATTTTGACGATGACTTATGCGATTTCTGCGTTTAAAGAAAAAAAAAGCCGACATCTTCGACATCGAGACGTAATCCGATTAAAGAAAATCTCCTCTAACGGACGCGACACCATACCCGTCGGAACGTATAATTAATATTGTAATGCGGGTTCACACGAGCCGAGATTCGTCCGCGGGCAATGCGTCCGCGTGAATGGCACTCGTGAATCGCGTAATTCGCGCGGCTAAAACTTCGAGATAACAATAAAATGGAATCCTTAAGTCCACGCTCGGTTAGCGTAAACGAGTGTAAATACCGTCCGCGAGCGTCGATTAAACTGCAATATGGTTTGCGATATTATTATAATCGTTAAACTCTTAAGACGCCGGGAATAACACGACTGCGATTATTAGAATAATAACCGTGATAAATGTCGTCTCTGTACAGAGATATTACGCTGTGGTAATACGTATACCGTCTCGTAATGTTGATAAAATTACGATCAGATTAATCATTACAGAAACTCCGGTAAAAGGAAACAACCTCTAACGATTTCGCGAGGTCGATTATTTCCCATTTAATCGATATTTTCAATATTTTAGTATTTTTTTTCCGTGCATTTTAATTTAAATCGTTTTCATTAATATTATCGTTGTTTTTTTTTTGTTCCGATATCATTTTCAAAACTCGTCACTGAAAATTGAAATGGACAAGATTATTTTTTGCAAAAATACGACTTGCAGACAAGATGAGGCCATTTATCTTTTTCCTAGCACAGCATCGCAATCATATCGTTTGCGCCGACCACGTCCCGCGCGAAATAACATAAAATATTTATAAAACTTTTGCTCACGCCACAGACAGCTTATACCCGGAGTTTGCATAAATAATTTAGTTTGTAGACATAATATCCTATACGTATGTCCGCGGTAAACCATACGCTTCAGAATAATAATGATAATTTTTATGAATAAATAACGACACGATATTATTATTTACACGACTGTGTTTACTACAGGCCTCTACGGCCTCGCAAGGCCATAATGCGTATTATTTAACACTTCAATAGTTCCTCACGAAATAAAAATTCAAATCGGCAAAAGTCTTGGAGTTAATATTTGAAAATAATATTTTTAACATTTAAATCCGGTAAACAAAAGTAGGCTGGACTCACATTGGGTATGCATAATATGTTACGTTTAACTCGAAAACTCTCGTGCACATGCCCATACATGGTTATTACGGTTATTACGGTTATTACCTTAAACGCACGGGAAATGTACGATGACAAATTGTATGAATGGCATCGGTGTTACATTTAATCTCGTATTATTAGTTTTCACATCACGACGGACATTCACGACATTGAAAATTACATTAGTGTCGGAGTTGGCTATAAGTGCAGTTTACCTGTAGTTTTCATTCTTTTTTTTTCATATTCATATATTCAATACATTTTTTACGTTTGTACTTTGTGTATATAAAATAATAAAAACAAGTAAATGTGATTTATGTTTTCGTTGTAAAATTGAATAAGACGGTTCATTTGTATTCATTACCGAGGGCAAGTCAATAAATACTAAAACGTACTACATTAATATAATATGTAGTAAAAATTATTATACGTTAATCGTTTCAACTGATTATTATTACACTTATTATAATTTATCATCGTAGAAATCAAAAAGCGACGTTTTATCAATTTATTTGTGTGACGTATGAAGACGAGTGTTTTTCAGTATTTTCGGGACATCTGAAGAAAAACAGTGGATGATTACATAAAATCAAATTACAACTATCGTATCAACTGTTGAGAACAAAAACCGACTAGTGCGATTGCCGGAAAAACTAGAAAATTTCATTTTTACTCGTGAATTCACCTTGGACGCTATCGAAATGACCAAAACGTTACGTTTTTCCCTTGTGATATTTTACCCTGAAGGGCTGTCGGTGAATGGAGGTTTTTTCATCGGGTCCTCGAGTTACTAGCTCCATAATACGACATACATGCTCGTCATACGAAACAGTATACATATGCCTGTGGCTTGAACAAGAAATAAAACAAACAATATTGTAAATCAAACGGCTACAGGGACGGCCACTTTCTCTTGAACACCTCTGCAATATGACGACGACGACGACAAAACGACTGCGCCTCGGTCAGAGTAGAGACCGAAAAACCATGACCACCGCGTGAAATACGTAATTATTATTCAATTGCGATTTTCGACGACGTTCCGTCTGTATTTTAGGCCTCTTACTATTGTCACACGCGCGCGTTCGGTCGAAAATTGATTTTAAGCATTACGTACGCGGCAGCCGAACGTATTGTAATACGACAAGATTGCCACCGGGCGGCGACGCGTTATTTCACACACAGAGACACGACGTTTTCAGGGGCGGGCGAACGGACGAAAAACCGACGAGTGCGTTTCAAAACAAAAAAAAAAAAACCGAACGATATTGTGTTATCGAGTGAAAACAATAATGCATTTAGGTAACACGTTTTTTTTTTTTTTGAAGTAAGACACGACGACGACGACGAGGCGTGCACGCTGCACGTTGTAAGGCGTAATGAAAAATAATAACGAAAAACGGTCGTACGCGCGCGTGCTCGCGTATTTCGTGCTGTGTGATAATGACATTATTATTATAATATCACGCGGTGCGGGTACCGACGGCACAACGTAGTAATAACAATAATAATTGCTGTTGTGACAAACGTCGGGAACACGTTGTGTGTACAGGGTGTCCAGAGTCAGTCGTGTGTGGTACTTACTATAATTTGCAGGGTATAGCCAACGTTTTGAGAAAAAATCAAACTGGCATCGCTTTCGCTCGAGTGCGAGGGCACGCAAAGAGTATTTTTGTCACTGTTTATTTACTGGGACATCGATTTTCGATCGCATGTTTATTATAGACGTACACAACGAATAAGGGCTCAATTAAATTTTTTTTTTTCAATATTCCCATTTCAGCTGATAAACGCGCGGTGTCGATTAAAAATTTTAAAAGAAAAGCTAAAATAAATGATTATAAACTACTTTATTCGACGCGTGAAATAAATGTTTGAAAAAACCAATGACGACCGATCTTTCCTCCGTTCAAATCTACTACTAAACCGAGTGTTCGCGTGAACAATATTCATTGTGTAACGTTCAACTATACGACTATTCGACTATACTACGAATTTACGGACATACTGTATAATAAGTGTACGATTAAAATGTCAAAATAATATCGTATTTCATGTGCGATTCGTTTCATACCTATTGCCCGCACGCCTATTTTTGCGGTCACGACGGAGCTTACCCCGTCCTATTTTCCGAAGGGAGCTGGCTGAGGGGGCACGCGGCTACAATGTGTGTGTGTGTGTGTGTGTGTGTGTGTGTGTGTGTGTGTGTGTGTGTGTGTGTGTGTGTGTGTGTGCTCAGGTGCAGTGTGCGACCCGCCCGCGATCACGTTTCCGACCGCGTTTCGAAATCCGCGACAAGAGCAATCACCTCGGCCGGCTTCCACAACCTGCCGGACCGTCGAATTTGGCCGAACAGCAGACATCGGGCACTCGGTGTGCACATGATGTGTGTTCAACAAAGGCAGGCGTTTCTTGACATTTTTTCTAATCATCCCTCGATCACTTATCTTCGTTGCGTGTGACCCCTCACCCAGTATTTGATCTTCATACGTTGTTGTTGCAAGTTGTGAAATATCAAATCAGCGATCTTTTATGTGCGACGTTACAAAATAACTTTTTTGTTTTTTTTTTCATTCTGATAAGCCGTAAAATACGTATACGTCAACTTCAATCTCTTCTTCGATTTGTAACTATTTCAGTTTTCAACGATTGCTTCTGTTTGCGATTAACTTAAAAAAACATTTATTACATTTCACTCGATACAAATCATAATTCATAAAATAAATTTCAAAAATATAAAATTAAGGACTGATGTGTATTAATTTTATTTAAACTATTCATTCAATAACATGATGTAATAGTTATGATAATTTTATAATTGAATTGGGATCGAAAGCTTTTAATTTGTATTTATATGTATATTGTCATACTGCACAGATACAAATTGTCGTTTCATAATTTGGTTCAACCGTTATCCATATTTTTCATCTTCCCTAGATCAGAAGACGCGTTCGAATACGTTGTAATATTTATCGCACTGCAACAATTGCACTCAAAGATTCAAAAAATCTGTATACATACCCGGAAAGTAATTAGTAGGTGACATTGTATGCTTTATCATTGCTTTCCCTGTTACGACCCTGTATCATTAGATTGGTATTATGCTTATGTTTTTCAATATTTTACATGTATAACCTATTTTAAAGTACAGACGTAAAATTAAATTTTACAAAAAAAAAAAAAACATTTATTCACGTGCTATTTAAAGTTTTGTTTTCTTGAATGGTAACAAAAATACTTTATAAATTAATGGTCTGTAAATAACATATTTTTTTTAATTTTGATAGTTTAATTATTTTCCATTTTCTGCCATACAGTTTATGAGATTATTATCATTTTAAATTTGAAGTAGCATAACAGAGACGTTAACTCTCACTACCTCACGCTATAAATTCTAATATTTCTCATAGGTTTTTAGCTTTACAATGAACATGTACCGGGTCGCAAATACGATAAGCATGTTTAATATTATCATTTTGTATACACGCGATGATACCGCCAGTGGCTTATTTACCCAAGGGCCATAAGGCCATAAGGGCCATGACCCGGTGCGAAATACTACCTAGGGCGGGACAAATCACCCCTCGTACTCAGTTGCGGACATATTTAATAATCGTTACCTGTACTGAGAAAAATAATTACTTTTATAAAATCAATATTTTCTCCATACAAGTATCATAAATTTGTAATGCAATAATTAGTACACCGCGAAAAAACGTACAAATTAATAAAAAATGTTTCTTTTTTTGTACGGCCTTTTTTCATGATTAAAATATTCTTTCAAGTCACATCGCATAAATAACGACCTGTTGGTGTTCGTTGGACGATGAACGTATTACAATAACACGTTAACGTAAGAGACCGAATAAAAAAAAAAATAAATAAATAAATGAATAAAAAAAAAAAATGTTAAATATTTCGAATACTGGTTGGCGCTGCTACTATAGTGCGTTTTGTACTGTCTCGTATGTCACGCGAAAAAAATCTACCAACCTCTATTGACGGCAAACTAGATGTATTAGTTAATTGTATACGCAACGACAATGACGATAATAATATGTGCCTACAAATAATGTGTGTAAATATATGCGTTTATTAGTATAACGTATATAATTATTGCTCCAATGTCGCATAAATTATGCGCCAACCTCTGCGTTGAAATTGCCGTCGATATTTTTTTGCGGTAACGCGTAAGAAAAAAATCTCAAAAAAATTATATTTTATACTTACAATCAATTAATAGGTCATTACTTATACGACATTGCATAACGTAGGTATATGTAGAAACTCGGACGAGCTCTACACATTAACATCGTGCGATTCGTGTACGAATCGAATGTTTTAAAAATAAATGTCCGATTTGCTGGGGGAAAAAAAAACAAATATAATTTCGAATAATTATTATCAAAAGAGTCAAATAGCGTATATCAAAAGCGCTATACAGTAAACGACGTGTGACTCGCATAACACGGTACATAAAACGCGGTCGTTAATTTCATTGAGTGTATAGTTTCAACATTGGAAAGTTGTTAAAATATAGTAAAATATATAATTAGCAATTAATATAGTAATTAGTTACGTTTTAATGAGTCCTACAACTGGGATCGAATGCACGCGGCGTTGTATGTTATCATAATGATATAAATTACGAACGCAGTCCCGGTTATTCAATTATGCACCGGTGTCGTGCGAATACCCACGTATGGGTATATTATGTACGTATATATTTTACTTTTATTTTTTCCGTCGTCAAATGGGTAACGAGTAACGAGAACGTCGCGTCTTCGCTCGTGTTACAATGTCGGCACTCCGCCGCCGTACTTACGATATCATATCGATTATACCCGTGTGTTCCTACCGCACGTTTCGAGATTACGTGTTTTTGCCGTACATTTTTCTAATATTTGATACCTATTTCATTCAGGTATTGTAAACGCGTTGTGCAACGCAATCACCTGTACACTTCTATTACTTCTTCTTCTTCTTCTTCTTCCACTTCTCGTTTTTACACGCACATAATGAAATATTGACGTATTAGTCGCCACCGCGTTTCCAAACACACACACACACACACACACACACACACACACACACACACACACAAACACACATATCACTCCGTTGCATAATAATAATGATATTTCTAGACAGAATGCAAAACGAAATACGCAGACTACATATTTGTGCGGACAGGTAAAACGATTAAAAAAAACCCATTAAACGACGGAGGACATTGCGCTGGTATTCGGGGGGAAATATTTGTGACGACGTTGTTTTTTTTATTTATTTTTCCCCCCGTTTAGAAACAATTAAAATTAATTTATACGATCCACATCATGCGTGTAAAATAAATAAAAATCATTACATTTTTATACGTATTTTGCGTATACATAGATATAGGACTGTGTTTCATAAATTACGTTCAAAATCCAATACAAACGTCGCAATGATCATTGACTCAAACAAAATATTATATAATCGATTTTAATCAAAATTTCCATTTACTAGTTTTTTTTCTGTTTTGTGTTTGTGTGTGTGTGTGTGTGTGTGTGTGTGTGTGTGTGTGTGTGTGTGTGTGTGTGTGTGTGTGTGTGTGTGTTTGTAAAGGATCGTTAAACGATTCGACACGTGAATACGAAATAAATAAAGACTATAAATTATCACAGTAGAACATAAATTATTTGTCTGCAGTCGAAATGAATATGAAAAACTCACGTAATAAACAAAACGCGTTGTATAAAGACATTTCGAAATAATAACACCGTACAGATGTACGGTGTTATTATTTCTCGTTCGGAACATGAGCTGAAAACCGCTTATTTTTCAAATGTGTTTATACCCGGCAGTTGACATTTCTACTGTCCATCCAAACATAATAATAATAATATACACCACTTGGTAGTTATCACTGCGTCGGAGAAGATGATAAAATCGTCTAAAAATACACGCGAAATATCGAATGATCGTAGTAAGTACGCTATATCACACGACCTGAGCAAACGAGTATTATTCGCCCGCAGGGAAAACAAACTGCACATACGAATTTCCGCACCTACGCTTTTACGTGACGTGTTCATAAATGTTGTTTTCTTCCGCGTCGTAACAGTACAATACTAAATTGAATAACCGTTTTTTTAGCATTCGATCTGCGGGTATACGATCGAGTATTGAACTTACGGGCCTCGTCTTAATTTATGGCACACTTTCGTCTTGATAAAATATACACGATAGTTAAAATTATTGATTTTCTTAAGATTTTTCAACTCTATTTATTTAGTATATTATAATATATGGTTTTGTATAGTTATTATCGATCACCTCGGCTATTACCGACAACACGGGACCAACGCACTTTCAATTGCTCATCTCCGTGAAGTCGAGAGAGGCCGTCCTTACATTTTACGGGGCCCGAGGTGAATATTTATTTTTCGAGACATTCTCAAAATAATACTTATAAAACCAAGTTTTTTGCGAAAAATCACTAACAATTATTTAAGATTTCTGAACTCGAATAAACACGGCGGCAACGACGAGTTACCAAAAGTGGTTGAATTTAGACCCATATTAAATAGGCATGAGCAAGCTTCTTAAAAAATTAATAAAAGGTTTATTCTATTACTAAAGTCAAGATTAAAAAAAAAAAAAAAATTCTATTAGTTTTAACATTATTTTGAAATTTTCAACCGATTGAGAAAATAAGACGCACCTGTAAAAATAAGTACCAACCTAGTTGTATTATAATAAAATACCCTAGAAAAATAGCAATTTGGAAATGTAGAATGTTGAATCCTATACCGACGAAAACGATATTCAGAAAAAAAAGTATCCAATAAATGTTTGTAAATGAAAACATATTTTGTCTTGTTAAAATTAATTAGTATTTCTAGTATGTAAATTATAACTTATAAGTACAATATAAGTACTATATTTATTATAATAAAAAAAAGAAATGATGCAAAAATGCAATATCGATTAAAAAATTTGTGTGAACGTTTATCGGAGAACGTATAACCTAACCCGTGGGTGGGTTTTTAATCAACATCGGTCATAAAATAAGAAAAACATCATATTAAATTACGATTTATAATACTTTTAATATTTGTGTACTTAAATTTTATAATTTATACCTATTGGTTTTGAGGTGATTTCAAGTGATTTTAATACTGTTGTTATTCATTAAGTAGCTTTAATTTATTTTGATAGTTTAAATAAAATATCATCAAAAATTTCAACTTTCAGATACCTTTTTTCCGGGTACTCTTTTCCCTGGTACTCTATTACCAGTCACCGACGAAAACACGGGGCCCCGACGCGTTTACCACGTCCCGTACTGATCGCGGGCTCGGTCGGCGAGGTGGTCCAGAGAAGAAGACGCTGCCGCGGCACCGACAAACACTCGGCACGCGTTCCGCCGACAGTCGACGATAACTCAATAATAATAATAATAATAATAATGATTTAATTATTATGATATCGATAGTAATAATACCGATAGTTATATATACCGATAGTATAATACCGATGATTATAATAATAATAATAATAATCGCAACGGTATCGGCGGCGGTTGCGTTGTGCAATCGCCGCGGCATAACACCGCGGACGCGGGGACCTCGGAGCGCGCGAGCTCGCCAAAACCGGGTCTAGAAAGTAGGTCTGCGGCGGCGGCGGCGGCGGCGGCGGCGGCGGCGGTTCCCGTCGTCCCCGCGCCACGTCGGCGGCCCGTCGTCGGCCGGTCGTCGCGCAACGACTTCTCGGGCCGAACCGGACCGGATGGCCGGCCGGGGTGCGGGGCAGCGCCACGGTCGCGGGCGCGTCCGTCCGTCCGTCCGTCCGTCCGTCCACTTCCTTTTTCGGACGGCGGACGCTACAAAACCAGCGGGCCCGGCCGACCGGCGGACAGTCACCGGCAAGCATCACAGTACGGTCCGCAAAAACACGTCTCTCTCTCCGTCCGTGCGATCACAAACGTTTTTCGTCGCCGACCGTCATCAACAAAACAATGATCAAGCGCGGCGTCCAGCTGTTGGCCGTGTGCGCCGCCCTGTGCGCGTGCGGCACGTTCGCCGCCGAAGAGGTCCCGAAGAAGGACGACGCCAAGCTGTCCGCCGTCGCACCGGCCAACGACGACAAGGCCGCCGCCGACACCAAGGCCCAGGGCAAGAAGAGGAGCCTGTTCGACCTGGGTTACGGCGGTTACGCTGGTTACGCCGGCTACGAATCCGCCGCCGCCGCCCCGGTGGCCTACGGAGGCTACGCGGCCTACGGAGGCTACGCGGCCTACCCCGCCGAGCACTACGGACACGGGCACCTGTTGTCCAAGACCGTCATCAAGGAGGTCGCGCACCCGTACCCGGTGCCGGTCGAGAAGCACGTGCCGTACCCGGTCAAGGTGGCCGTGCCGGTGGACAGGCCGTACGCGGTGCCGGTGGCCAAGCCGTACCCGGTGGCCGTAGAGAAGCCGGTGCCGTACGCCGTCAAGGTGGCCGTGCCGCAGCCGTACCCCGTGTACAAACAGGTGCCGTACGCGGTCAAGGTGCCGGTAGACAGGCCGTACGCGGTGCACGTGCCCAGGCCGTACCCGGTCTACGTGGAGAAGCAGGTGCCGTACGCGGTGGAGAAGCACGTGCCGTACCCGGTCCAGGTGCCGGTCGACCGTCCGTACCCGGTGCACGTGCCCGTCGAGAAGCACGTCCCGTACCCGGTGGAGAAGCCCGTCCCGTACCCCGTCCACGTGCCCGTCGACCGCCCGTACCCGGTGACCGTCGAGAAGCACGTGCCGTACGCGGTCGAGCGGCCCGTCCCGTACCCCGTGGAGAAGCCCGTCCCGTACCCGGTCAAGGTTCCCGTCAAGGTGGCCGTGCCCGTCCCGTACGAGGTCCAGTCCGGTGACCACTACGAGCAAGCGGGCTACGCGTCCAGTTCGTACGGAGGTAACTCCTACGGGCCAGCGTCCGGCTCGTACGGCTCGTACGGCAAATCGTACGACAAGTCGTACTGATCCGTCGCCTTCCGTACACGTAACCCACTACCATTCCTCCCCGACCAGTTACCGCGAATACCGTGTTACCGCCCGTGGTCACCGCGACCCGATGCCCCGAGATCTACACCGACAACCATAGTTCGTAGGTACAAAGATAGGTCAACATTTAGATTTTTATCATCACTCCGTCGTGTGCGCGTTTAATTCGTGTAAAAACGCTCGCGTCGAATACACGTCTGATCGAATCGATTTGACGTTCGCCCGTCAGCATAATATGTCATATAACACGGGTTAGATCTCAGAGCACACAAATCGGATGTCGACTTTTCGGGCCCATTGCAATGTATAATATTATAATGATTATTATTATTATTATTATTGTTAGTATTAGTATTATTTGATTATATGTGACTGCAAACAATCAAATTGTAATTTGTGTGTATTGAAAAAAAAAAAAAATGTTTTTTATTTAATGTAAAATTATATGTATAATACAATTATTTTTACGATTGCATTTGAACATCCAATGCTCATTATTTAAAGAAACAAAAAATAAACAATTTAAAATGAAGAAAAAATTGTTTTTGTATACTGGCTTTCTGTGATTTTATGATTCTGTTCAGAAACATAAAACGGTCTATGGAGAAAAATCGATGTTGTAATTGAACGATGTGTTCGATTCCCGTGCGCCGTCCCTTGAAAATCAATCAACTCTGTAAAAAAAAAAAAAAAAAAAAGACGTAAAATAAAATAATCGTTCTCCATAAAAATGGTAATTTCACGAACGGCAATAAATGGTTAAGCTCTCTCTTTAAAGTTGAAATTATGCTAAACTAAAGCGGTTAAATTGAATACACAATTAATATTTCTGTCGGTGAATCATATAATTTATTAATTTATTATTTTCAAAATCATTATTTGCTTTTAAAAGAACAAAAAAAAAAAAAAAAAAGAAAGAAAAACGATTTTACGTCAAACTGAAAAAAAAGAAAGATAACAAACAGCGTATTAAATTATGCAGTGCAAGTAGGTTTAATATTGTTTTAAAACGTACTCTGGAAATATTAATAATATCAACGGTTTCCATTAAAGTTTCTCGAGTAGACACCGTGCACTGGTAGATTTGCATAAGGATTAGTAGTCGAATCCGATGTAAAATACTTCGCGCACCACAGAACGGCACGCAAACTTTCTACTGAACTTTTGCGTTACGTAAACCGAATGTTGTTTCAGCGACGGTTTCGGAAAACTTCGGAAGAGTAATACACGATAAATTTCTAATGAACCGAAAACACCCAGTGCACTTTGAATGCCTACCACGTGAAATCACTTTAACTATATCGTTATTAGTGTGTTTTGCGTTCGAGGAGTTCCATTATTAAAACGACGCTTCGGAGGATTATGGCGATCCGTATTTCGCTCGCTTACGACAATATCACGACAATTTGGTTCGTCGACCACGAAGAAGAAAAAAAAAAACCAAGTAAACGATTGATTTAAAATCGCAAATTTCAATTCGAAACACTCATCTTGATCAGTAGTCAAAAAACGAATTCAAATAATACATATTATTATACACAAATGCTTCGTGATAATAATGAAGTTTTAAGCCCTACGCGAATGTGTCCGAAGGTCTGATTCATTAAACACCGTATACGGATTCGTTTTCTTTTGAGCACAAAGTACGATAGTAAACGGGTACGTTATAGTTCGATTTATACTCTGTCGAGGTGACTGTATAATAATTTATTATGACAGTTTTTCTTTTAATAACAATGTAAACGTAACGAAGTAAGATACAATATCACCACACAATGTATTATTATTTTATTAATATAGCGTGTATTACATTATGTTCTATCCATCTATAACACTCGCCCCGTCATTATAACCGAACGAATTTTTAAAATACAAACTATCTAAAAGCACTCACGATTCTTATCTCAAACGTCGTTACGAGCCGACACTTGTGCAGAGCGTGCCCGCCCGTGTCTGTGGACGGGAAAAAATAATAAAATAAAATAAAAAACCGAAAAAAAAAACATAAATCACGTCACGAGCACGCCGGTTGCCCGAAATAATAATATTCGATCGTTTTCGACGAGTAATTCGACCGGCGACCTTGTCCTAGATGGCGTCTGCGGTCAACCGCGCTCGGTTTTTCGCGCAATATTATGTTATCGCATTATACAATACAAAAACACGACGTGTTTTATCGTATTTAAAACATAAGGCAACGGTTGGGTGGCAACAGGGGTCGGTAGACGGGAACGCGGCGGACCGACGGAGAAGAACGCGATAATCTAGTAGTGACGTGGAGTAGAAAAAAAAAATGAAAATAAAATAAAAAAAGTTTTGGGTTTCGGCGAAAACGATACTGACACCGGGAATACGTACAAATTCTACGTCCGAGCGATTAACCCTTTCTGTCATGTTGACGTTCAAAACAACTGACGCAGGTGCACTGTACCTATATACAGTAATACAATAAAATTACGAAGGTTCGCGCTCGACTCCGGTCACTGTCATCGTTTTTGTCGAGAGAATTTACTAAAATATTATTATCATAACAATATCCGTTCAATACTCATAAACAGGAGCTAAAAAAGACAAAAATTCGGTGGAAAAATTCAATAACATCCATGAAAATTTATTGAATATGATAAAAAAAGGTATCAAATATGAGAAAAATGCACTGAATATACAAAAAAAAAAAAAAAATTAATATACCTGTACATAATACGCATATTTTGGTTGACTATTTGAAATATGAAATGTTATTCTGATTTTTTTGAGTTTGTTTTTATTGATTTTTCAATCTAAAAATAAAAATATAGAATAAAAGTATATTCTTTAAGACAACATATTTTACGAGAAAATTATATCCTCGTACGACGTGATGCATGATATATCTTATAAACTAACCCCGTTATGCACTTTAAGTCCTGACATTTTATTTTCTACCAGAACAGCAGGTCGAAAGAAAAATTTTATTTATGTGTGTATAACATTCGTTTATTTATTGATTAGGTATCGCTGCAGTTTAATATACTCGTATTGAACACGAGCGTAGACAATAAATCTGTCCGCTATCGACGCGAAATTTCGTTATTTTAAGAATTGATGTTCAGTCACAAATTTAACTTTACCAGATTGTTTTTTTGATTTTTCGTTGAGTAAAAATTTTACTGTGATTAACAAATTAATTGTTCTGAATCCAGTATACAATTTTCTTGCCGAAAAATCAAAACGTGTTTTCCTTTCAATGTCATAAATTTCATGAAGATAAGATCGACAGATTTTTATTTTTTTTATCAAAAACTAATGATGGAGTTGACGTTGCCGAAAAATCGGACATACAACGTCGTGAGCTGTCTGACGGATTCTATAGTACAACGCGTCCGTGCGTCCGTGCGTGGTTCAGTGCAATACTATTACGGATTTATTCATCTCCCGTGCAGGGGTACGTGACGTTTCCGCTACGACGCTGGATCCAGTTTTCCGCAAACGCCGTATTAATTAGTATTATTATGATAATGATCGAGTATATATACTCGTATTACTGTAATATTGTAATATTGTATCGTCATTTTTTGCCACAATACGACCACGTGACGAGTCCAACTAAAAAATCGACCGGGCCATGTATACCAAATGCAACAGGGCGCACAACGTTTATTTTCGAATTTGTTTCTCGTTAACGCGCAGATGTATAGCGTTTAAAAATAAATCAAAATTGATATTGGAAAAAAAAATCGGTCGGATCGTAATTATCACCAGTTGACTAGAACGAGTGCGGAGATAAACGCCGTAGGTCAAAGGGCCGGTATGCAATGACCAGCGCCGACCGACGATTTCCTTAATGTACAATCAGTGTTGAGCATTATCTAGATAAATTATCTAAATAATTTATCTAGATAAATAATTAATTATCTTTTATCTTATCTAGATAATAAACAAAATTAGTTATCTGATGAATTATCTTAGATAAATTATTGAGTTATCTAACGTAATTCATCTAGATAAATAAACATATTTATTCAAAAAATTCGAAAAATTGAACTTGGAAGTTTTAACCTATTAAATTTCTATTAAATTAATAAATCATCCTTGCACAAATACAGAATAGTAAAAAAGTAATAGGTAATAATTTTCCATGCCACTTTTATGTTAATTCTAAATTCTAATTATCCCGATTTATACAATTATACGGGCTACGGCCGAATATGTTGCAACGTTGTGTCGTCGACTCGTCGACCGCCGCCGTGTACATCATAATCCAAAGTCCATAATTTATTATTGGGGATAATAATAATAAATATAATTTTTTTTTTTTTTTGAGGGGCAGGTATATTGAAATAATTTTATCCTTTTTTTTATCCAGATAAATAGTGTTTTATCTTTTATCTTTATCTAGATAAATTGTATCCAATTATCTTTTATCTTTATCTAGATAAATTTTTATTTATCTTTGCGCAACACTGTGTACAATTAATAATAACATAACATTATTACGTTTATTATAAGTTATAACATATTTGTATTATTATTACTATTTGATATCGTTTTAACGACTCGTTTCCGCGTAAGTACTCGACGATATGATTTGATCACACGTGACAGTACACAAGAGGTGCATGTTTAGGACTGTTCAAAGGGTTGTTCACGGGGTGACAAGATTTTATTCACTAACAAAATAATAATAATAATGATACAATAGAGGTAGGTACACGTTTTTTTTTTCATATCACCGAATATAAAAGCTGCATACGTTTTATTATTATCATGCATACGTGTACAGGAAAACGGCTCGACGAGCTACGCCGCGAGGGTAAGGGGGATCAGACCTCTCGATCGTCATCTTCCTCTCCCTCCCCCCCCACTTAAATCTTTCCATACAGTTGATACTTCACTGGTCTAGACGGGGTGTTCTGCTGCAGCGGTCGAATACGAATCCGTACATTTGCACTGCACATGATATATTATAAGAATAATATAATAATAAGCGCAACGATAATATTATTCACGGAAGAGGGCGATCGGTTTTAATAATAATTACAGTGGAAAACGCGTAGCGGAAGTCGACGTTGCGTCAAAAACTTGTCACACCCCCGTACGTAAAATGAGTACACGACACGTTATACGAGTTCAGAGACGATAAATTACCCTTGCCAGTATCAATATTTATATAAATGCATTTATTTCTATTTGAGACTACGTCAGAGTGTACTCGTCCGTGTTTTTTTTTTCTAACACGCTTTCTTGATCCATCTTTTTTATTATTCATTTATTTGGTTTTTTTTTTCGTGCGTGCGTATCTGCTATGCCGAATACCAAATCACTAAGCCGATTACACTTTTTTTCGGTTCGCTCGTCGTCGTTTGTAACGGACACGACGCGACGGCATGGCGACACAACGATGAGAATGAAAATCAAATTCGCCATGTGCGCTGTTTATTTCGCGGGGAGGAGGCGCGTGAAATCGAGTTCACAAAAACGAAGAAAGAGCGGGAAAAAACATTTACTTTTCGTCTGAAAACTAGGAGGCACGGTTGACGCTGTCGTTTATTCCCCAAATTTATTTTTATTTCACCGTCGGACACGAAAAATATTATGACGCCACTGCGTCCATCTGCATTATTATTTCGTGTTGCCGGAGCGAGAGCAGCCGAGCTCCACACGACGGACAACCGGACCAACTCAATATTATAATGAGCGCGGGTGTGTATGTGTGTGTGTGTGTTGGGGGAAATTTAGCGGTTTAACCACGCCGTGAACGAGATTTCAAAATGTCAGGGCATGTTATGATAATATGTATATACACGGCAATATTACGTATGAATTAACACATCGGAGCGACGCCGTTGATCGAGAAAGAATATAATTTCGATTGAAATTGCACTGCGACGTTCCACCGTGAAAAATGTGTCTATACGGTTTCGATATTGGACCGACGCGACTGATAACTTCCGGAATCGTACACGGATATATTATAACAATACACAGAATCATTGGGTCGGCACGATAAAAATACATTCTATATCCGTGTGCTCTAGGACGACGGCTTTTTCGAACGCGCCGTGCACACTGTATCGATATTCGCAAGAGTAGCGAAAACTTTTCCGGTGATTTATGATATTTCAACCAACCCGCTCGCGAATCAACTCGATTCGTTTTCTGCGTTCGAAAAATTCACCGCGTGACAGTAATGACTATAATGAATAATGATAACACGAGCGTAATATTTTAATAACACGTTGATGTTGTACCTTATGCGTTCGGTTGGGTCGGGGCGGAGGATAAATTATATACGAAAACCATTTTCGGAGTATAATCTGCTAGCCAGATGTATATTACGTTTTGATACTTAAGTTAAAACGGAGAATTTCGTTTCGACTGTTTGAGACAGTTTTCGTGTACGGTAAATTGATGGAAAAATAAAGAAAAAACGCAACGAATTATGCAAATAACTGACGAAAATAACTTATTATGACAGAATATTAAACAATGTGATAAAGCGATCTGCAAAAAACCTCAAAACTCGAACATGTTTCTGTGTTCTGAAACGAATGTAACAAATTAATGCGGCGATACGCTCGATTATATTTTAATTTAACGTTTTGTTTTTTAATCACGCAAAATATTATGCTGTACGATATTTGATTTAGTTAAAAATAAAACCATTATCATTTATAATATACACTGTATATACTTACAATTTAGTTATATTTGAACCGTCGTGTTATTACACTGTTATGGTCCACGTGCGCACAAAACTGTTTTATTTTAATGCGACGCGCCGGCCACACATCCATATGGCGATCGTATAATATGCCATCATGTTTTATTTTGATCCTCGTTTCTTACGTGGAAAAATAAGAATACAACGACATTATGTTATGACTACGCTCTTAGTCTAACTTTTCTGTTGTTTCCTTTGATAGGTTTTTAAATTGTTCGCTGAACTCAGCGATACGATATCATGTATAGGAGGATTAGTTACTTGAGTACTATATTTTCGTAAAACCACATAGTGCTGTATTATACTTCAACGTACGTGCGCGCGTTCCATAATGGACCTTAAGATGTAATATAATTTTTCTTTCCTACGAAATCGACAAATTTATCATTATTACATCTATTGTATCTAATAATAATAATAATAATAACAATAATACTAACTATAATACTGTTTTGTCGTACGTCCATGTTTAATGTACCCTATTATTAGAGATATTTCATACAATAGAAAGACCATGCGTATATTTTTTTTAAATTGGTATAATTTTACCTCCGTTTTTTGAAGTCCCCAACGACCACGGAAATTACAATTTATGATTATTCGGGGAAAATTTGAAATTTACATTTCAGCGGTACCGTTTGAAAGAAAAACGACCGGAGGGATGCTGACCCTCTTCTGGACGGACTACAAGATGAAAGGGGATTGAGAAAAAGATGAAATATTTTTACTTCGTATGAATATTATACGTACTTATCGAGGTCGGTTCGCTTTTTAAATTATCCGTCTGTGTAATATTTAACTACCGTCGTATATCTCTTTTGATCATCACTAAATCATTTTTTTTTTTTTTTAATCATTTACCACTATCCGGTTTACGCTAGTTGCAAGACCGAGGAAATGACGAGGTAAAGATATTTTATTTGCGTTCTTACAAATTCAGCAGGCCAAATCTGATTCCAAAGAGCACATACAAGTCCTGATTCGGAATCTATTCAGCAGTGCATTTATTATCGTAATCGTCCGGCGGGATAAATAAGTATCTGAACGTATTTTTTTTTTTTTTTTTAGCGTCTGCTTTAAATTGTAAATCGAGATATAATATAGCGATTACGGATCATTACGGCGCACGTCCTCGAATCGGTGAACATACAAAACCATAACCAGCTCAAAACACGTTATTTTTCATTTATGACATTTTAATTTTGGGTTTGGAATAATGTGTTTTAATCACCCGCGATTAACATTAAATTTGTATAAGGACTGAGCATTTCGCGTGCACGGTGTAAGACGTTGATTTACTTACGGTGAATTCGCGTACTTATAAACACAAACATATACATAATGTATACAAAACGCACACTCAATTAAAAGTGCTAATCGCATTTCGATGTTTACACGAAGTGCTCTAGTTAGTAATTACCACATCGTTACATAAATAAACAAAAAAAAAAAAAATTTTACAAGCTCTTGATTTCTCGGATTCTAGGCCAATCGGTACGAGAGGATGTAATAGTAATAAAAAAAAGTGTAACCATACTGAAAAGTCACATAATACGGCGAATGTTATTTTATAACATCAAACAAGGACGGCGAGAAGGGAAAAAATAAATAAAAATAATAAAGTTAACTGTAGAACTATGACGGTAATACGAGCTGTTGAAAAAACATCTCACGCACGCACGCACACACACACACACACACACACACACACACACACACACACACACACACACACACACACACACACACACACACGATGTAATAATATAATATTGGTATAATGGTATGTGCGTATGGGTAAGTTATATTGCTATTGTGACGATAATGATTATGACGATAATGATGATATTGTGTGCACATTAAATCACAATAACTCGGGGCCAGCATGACCGCACTGACGCACAGTGGTTTAAAATTGAAAAAAAGGTGGCCAAAAATATATTTTAAGTGATTTAATATACACAAACTAAGTATATTATATATTTTATTCATAAAACAAGTAATTAATAAATATATTCATACATACAATAAGTCTAATTTTTAATTTTATTCAATTTCACTGCTGCAGCTTTGCTCCTCTGATTCACTTTCTGTTTCACTGTCGCGGTCGTCGATAATAAGTCGATTTTTCACTGACTGATGTAATTTTCGCTTTTTCGTTTTTACTTCCTGAGTACTGCTGATTAATCGATCTGAAGACAACAAAAGACGACGAAAAATATCTGAGTTTATGTCCTCTCGTGATATCTTCGATTTCATGTACATGTCTAATTCAATAATGTATTATTGGAAATAGAGCAGATATGAGTCACTTATCTACACATAAATGGTTTCGGTATATTATCTAGTTTTATTGTATGTATATATTATAAGCGTGACTATCGTTGACTAAATAACTTAAAATCTTAAAAGTCCTGAATACTTATAAATAGTCTATTTGTAATTAATTGAGATCAACGTCTAACAAAGTCGTATACATAGTTTAATGTCTTAATTATAAGCATAAATATTTGACAGCATACATATACAATATAATATATCCAAATATAAGACTAATTTTAACAATGAGTCGTTTAAAATTAACTTATAATTCATATAAAATTAATGATATTTTTAAATAAAAAAGAAACATTTTTCATCATAAATACCAATTTGGTGTGAGTAAATATGAATATTTTAAAAAAAATTCTATAACATATAATTCTAAAAGGAGTGTTTAATACATTTTTAAAACAAAATGTCTGAAATGTAATTGTTACAAATAAACATTTTTGGCCACTTTTTTTCAATTTTAGACCACTGTGGCATGCCGGCCGAAGAGAACTACTGCAGAGGGACGGAGAAAAATATTCGGAAGTTCTCGTCATGGGTGTACTATTATAACACGGCTCGCGAAGACGAGTAGGACGCGAGGATCGATGCGACGCCGTCGGCGATTTTTTACGATCGTAATATTATGACGTCATAGTGAGAATTTCACGTCACGTAGTCGCGGACGTGCCGTAAGTTTGCAAAGTGGGTAGGGGGTCCTCGTCACCTGAAGCCACGATCGCTGAACGTCATAATGATACAAAGGGACTGAAATGACACGAAGTTAGACGAAACGTACGGAGACGGGGAGGGATGTGTTTCAGCGTATTCTCTGACCGTAGGTATACGGCGCGGCGCGGGGCTCGCGGTACACACACACACACTATAAATAAGGACACAGTATGCACCGGATGTCCTGCGAGAGTAAAGATACATTGGTGGAGATGTTTACGCTGTATTGATGAAGATAATACGATGTTGCCACTTATTATAAGATTTACTAAAAGCTAAATACTCTGTAGTTTACAATGTTTTGATATTTTTCTCGTGAAAAAAGTGAGACAATATGTTTATACTTACAAACAATAATAGGTTTTTTACTGACACGGGAGTTATCGCAAAAAAATTAAAACATATGGGACACGCGTAGCCGTAAAGCAGTACCTAATATGTTTGGTTCCAACGCAAATGTATCTCAAAACGGAGAAGACAAAGATGTATAATGACGTATAATTCATACATGACTGTACCTATATGTGAGCCAGTGACATGATTACAATTTTGTTAGGGCAATCAAATTAAGTGATTAGATATTGTAGAAGAGGCTATTTTTCACATATACATACACACAGACACAATCGGTAAAAATTTCAAATATCTAGCCCTATCGTTTTTGGATTTATGGTTACATGATATACCAATAACAGATTTTATGCAAATTTTTTTTACATTCAATTTTAACGTTTTTACTCGATTTTTTGGTTATTTTTTCATAATTTGCTTGGAAACATCATAAAGAATAACATTTATCGGTATAATGAACCAATTAGATAACATTTGATGCTGGGTGAAATATTTAAACCATAATTACTACCCAAAAAGTAATCACTACGTAAAAAACAGATTATTGTAAAATCGATAGGTTTATATTTCGTTTCACTCACAATCCACAATCCAAAACACAATATTTGAAATAACAAATTAGTATATTTTATATGTTGAATTAAAATGTATTATTTAGAAAAAAACTATAAATATATATATATATATATATATATATATATACTTTTTACATCGCCTTGAGTAGTAATGTTGGTAGATTTTCTTAACGGTTGAAAAAAAATTGAGAAACCAAAAGCGTTGAACGACTTGAACTTATTAGGTAAGTACCAAGTAAGGGTGAAACTACTGTTCTAAATAGATACTGAACACAACTTTGAAATGACTACTAAGCGAAAATTCTATCCAAAAATACGAATTACTCATTTGTTTTTCAAATAATCTAAAAATCGAAAAATATAAGAGGTCTTTTTACTCGGTATTACTAATTTACATCACTGGTATGTATTTTTGAGTTCAGCTTGGGTGCATTTTCTGAATGATGACAGATATACGAGCATGCCATTTCATACATGACAATATCATCTATAATATTATACGCTCGATCAGAAAGTCAGTTGAGCTGCATTAACGTGTGTGTGTGTGTGTGTGTGTGTGTGTGTGTGTGTGTGTGTGTGTGTGTGTGTGTGTGTGTGTGTGTGTGTGTGTGTGTGTTTGTGTGTTTCGTGAATTATTCATTTGCCGACGACGTTACATAACTTAAAGGGAGGGAAACAACTGAGGTGAAAGAAAAAACACGAAAAAACTAGCCGTCCAATCTGTCACAAACGTTGCACTTGTTTGATAAAGAGGGTAGAAAAATACCCACGAATGATTTGCTCGAGGACGAGCGTAGTGAGGTTCACAGTCCAGCGTTGAATCACCAGGATGGGACGTCTGTCCATACTGAACGCCATCAACTCTCGACCAAAATCGACGCGTATCGCCGAGCACTGGACACAACCATAACGTATTAGTCACACAGCGGGTCCACAAACGGACGTAATAATAATAATAATAATAATATATTAATACGACGGCGCAATGCTAACGCGGTCGGAATACGAAATCCGAGAGATCGCCGTAGTGAGCACGAGAGGGAGAAAAAAAATAACCCCGATACGAGCGTGGTGCGAAATAATCGAATAACTCCACGGTGGAGAGGCGACGCGATGGCGACGACGCCGGCCCGAGATGGGGTCGCAAAAGAGAGGAGAGAACCGACTGGTCTGTCAATCAGCGGGCGAATTATTTTAATAAAGGAGCCCGAATCGCGGAAAACACACTCGTGCTGTGTGCGTGAGTGTCCGGTACGTGTGCATTTATATTCGGTTTACATATTACGGTGCGTGGGTGTATATTGTGTGTGTGTGTGTGTGTGTGTGTGTGTGTGTGTGTGTGTGTGTGTGTGTGTGTGTGTGTGTGTGTGTGTGTGTGTGTGTGTGTGTGTGTGTGTGTGTGTGTGTAATATATGTGTAGGACCGCGATAATCCCCGTGGACCCCGGGCCGGGTCGATACGTGATGACACGACGGGTGCAGACATTTTTCTTGTTTTTTTTTCTCTTTCGTTCGCAGCTCTCGTCACAAAGTCCGCCGCCACCATCACCACTGACGACGAAAACGATAACGTTGTTATTATTATTACGGTATTCGAGCGTACCTACTGTGGATATGTCACAATGGAATACGGTGGCGTGGTGGATACGTACCCCTCACCATTAGGGTCGTTCGTCAAGAGCTCTTCGTTCGGATCGGGACGTGTTCTATTCTTTTTTTTCTCTTAGGCTTTTCCGATACGATCGACCACTCGACGCGGTCGTCATCGCGGGGTATCGACGAGGAATTGGAATTCGAAACGATCGACCGTCATTATATACGTGCGGTATACGCGTGTAAATAATGTCGTTTCGAACTTTTACTCGTCGTTACCGTTTTAAAACGACGATCGATGCTGCATGTAGTTGAAAGATCACTCAAGTGAAATACGTGTTATTATCAGCGCGTTGTATACGTAATAACTGAATAACTTTATAAATCAATATTCTCGTGATTTGATAAATAATGATTTTTACACCCGATCGTAAAATTTTATATTGTTTTGAAAAAAAATCCCGATTTTTTCTCTGCATTTAGGCAGCTCTCGCTCTCTCTTCTTCAATACAAATATTGTAAAATAATTATGCGAATATTTGGCATTTACTAAATCGTTTCCCCTCCGCACACATGTCGTCCGGAACATATCAAAGTGTCAAAGGCGAAACGTCTGAGCTAGAAACGACGTAGAGTGATCTTACAGATGCACAGGCCGTTGTTTCGCACGAACGACGACGTACAAAGGTCCAGGAGTTGAAATCATTATTATTATGTAATATCATTATCGCGTACACTGCAATATATCATATTATGTTCTTCGAGTGTGGCATATATATATGATGTATAAATAGCGTGCGTTCAGACGGTTTAGAGGAAACTTTTTGTAGCCTTGCACGCCACTGCACAACCTGTACGAGTGTGTTATACTACACTACATTGTGTGTACACATATTATTATCATGATAACGGAGACTATATGCGCTGGCGCGCGTGAGGACCTGTAAGGACGTTCCGTTCTCTCGTTTACATTAATATTGTATCGTGTGTGCATATAAGTGTATCATTATAATATCGATAGGCACAAGTGGCGAATTGTAACGCACGTGCGCTCCAAAACACATACACAAATCATCGCGGGGAGTATTTCTCCGATTACGCGTAATAATAATTATAATAATTATCGTTATATTTTATATTGTGCCGTACACCGTCGTCGGACGAACACCACACTCTCGACGTTTATTATTGCACAACGAGAGCAACAGGTGTAAGCGCGAAGTCGAACAAATACAAATGCAATACGTGCATGTAAAATACGTATTCAAAGCTGTTAAACGTCGAATACATTACGCTCTATACGCACGCACGTGTGTGTGTGTGTGTGTGTGTGTATGGATAAAATAATATACGTACGTAGTACCAATTAAACCGTCGGACCTCTGTGATTATAATGGCGTTACACACACACACACACACACACACACACACACACACACACACACACACACACACACACACACACACACACACACACTCACTCACTCACTCAATTTTGGTGGCCAACAGTGTAATAACTCACAGTACAAGCGCAGGAAATTTTAAAAGAAAACCTATTCAAATAGTACACACGAACATTTGGCATACATGGCCGTATAGTTGTCGTCGGACACTAAACGCTAGCGCATGTAAAGTGTACAATATATAATAAATATATGTTATAACAATACGCGTGAAGGCATGTGTTATTATCATTATTATTATTTTTATTATTATTGAATGTTTTAACGCTTATGTTGGAGTGGCGGCGGTGATGTGATGATAACACGGACGCCCTACATCAGAAAAATAATGCCATAAAAGTCCGCCTCTCCACGCGTTGACGCTGACACACGACGCCTCCTCCTCATTTGGTTTTGTTGTAAAAAAAAAAAAAAAACCGATCGTTTAACGAACCAAAAAATAAAAAATAAATAAAAGCGATTTGTTTCAACGGGTCGAGAGCGAGGTAAAAAAAGTGTTCGTCGATTTTCAACGGGTGTTGGTTTTCAATCGGTTTCCACCATTCGTGCTGGTTGTCTGATCAGACGGTTTTTTTTTTTTTTAATTTGCTTTGAATTTTTCATTTCAATCCCTCACTGTGATTCAAATATCACATTATACGGGTGCTAAATCAAAATAGAATGTATAAATAAGCGTATTTTTTTTCACTTAAAAATTACCAGAATGTCTTCTGCACAAAGAGACGCCCGAATACATGTTCCACCGATAAAATATCACATCCGATAATTTTAAATGAACAGAAATGTAAAAAAAAAGTACGTTTACTTTTCATATCACACCGCTTATTAATGGTACTCAAATAGGTACAATGAGTTCTGCGCGACTAATAATCGTATTTCGTTTGATGGTATAAACACTATAAACGATCAAATGCTAATATACGCGATATCAGTTGTTCTAAAAAAAATTGATACACACGTAATACTCGAACCGTGGCTACATTTACCCAACATATGCAACTGTTGCAATTCGAGTAATTTTATATTATAGCAATATTATAATACAGTAAAATCTCAACTCAAAACTAATGCCAAATCTCTTAAACTCTGAAAATTCCTTTACCTATACATTAAAGCATTAATTAGGTAGACATTTACATTTTTATTTTTATTGAATGTTTTACTATTAAAAAATAAATAAATAATTTCTCGGTTACATTTGTTTATTTTATCTACTATGTTCGATTGTGTTTTCCTAATTCAATAATGCACCATTTTCTATACCTGTAATAGTTTCAAACTCAATTAAAGCATCGCTCATAGAAACGTTATACATATATTCCAAAGTAACAACCAAACGGATATATTTTAATCAAGTCATCGAGAATAAACCACAATGGAGTGTAATGGTATTTAAAAATGGATAGTTTGAGATAGCGGGAAATTCGGGCTCACATAAGAACTTGGAATGTTGAAATCAGTAGGGTATGAATTCGGAACGTAAAAATTTAGACGATGTACCTAAATCGGAAATCTTTTATATTTAAGTCCGTAAATATTTGAGGGTTCGAATCCGAACGATGCGAATTTAGATGGTATAAATCTGTACGTATCAAGGTTCTATGCAAGGCCGGATTAAGAACTTGTTGGGCCCCAGGGCTGTAGTTTTATGTGGGCCCTTTTAACAAAACGTATTAAGACACTTTACTAAGCCACTCGTGTCACTCGCTGACAAATTTATATTGGTTCTATCTATTTCTTACATTTTATTTTAAAATAATTAAATAAATGAAGATTTACAATATTTTTCCTTCATAACATCTACAAAACTACTAGTCGTAGGAAAATACCATTCATGACTTGAATAAAACGTAGAAGTCAATAGTAACAAACAGTGTTTCATTTAAATTTATTAAATATATATAATATAATATAATATATTTAAAATACAATTTTTAGTAACTAATAAAATTGAAAAAACTATAAATAAATAACATAAAACAATAAAATATATGTTCTCAATCTTTTTTTTCTTGCTTTATCAGAAGCTAACTCTCTTAGCATTTGATTTAAATCTAGAGATTTTAATTGATCATTTTCAGAATAAAGAACCATTTGTATGTCTGAGTTTTCTTGGGTTTAAGTAGTCCAATATTTGTTTTTTACTCTAGTCAATTTCGAGAAGGCTCTCTCATCCGAACTATTAGCAACCGAGATCGTAAAATATATGTTCAAATATGTGAATATACAAGAGAATACTTCCTCTAGCGACTGATTTTAAAAAAAATCAAATAATTAAAGTATCTTTGAATAAAAAAACAAAAAAAAAAAAAAAAGGTTGACAAAGCCTCATTTATTCTACCGAAATTGTTATGTAATCACAAAATTTTTAGTCAGCTCAAAATGTTATGGGGCCCTATTATTTTAGTGTTAGAGAGAGGCCTCGGGGCTCCTGCTTGACCCCCCCTTAATCCGGCTATGGTTCTATGGAATTTATCGTCCATTTGGAGCTCGTACGACGACGTCGACGAAAAACGACGATCGACATAAACGCGCGATCCAGATCTTCGCGTCGTCGTCGACCTTGACGCGTATAAATAGATATCGAATTCTCCCCGTCGCGACGTCAGGGGGGAGGGGGGGAGCAAACACGAGTCAGAAATGGAAGAACAGAGGTGTAGAAAAGATGGTAAAAAAAAAATATATATATAAAAAAATAAAAAAATAGCGACGACGAATAGTTATAATAAAAATAATAATAATAATATTACGATACGAGTATATATAATGGACACGTGTGTAAGCCCGAACGCCGTTCCGGACGAAACCAAAAGTATAAAAACGTAATAATAATAATAATAGTACGACGCGGCGTTATGACACTGAACGGCCGCCGGTAGAAAGTAGGTCTCCGGGCGAACGAGGACGGGCGGCGCGGGCGGCGCGAACGGGTTCTGCCGGGCGGGCGGCGGCGAGCGCGGCGATAAAACCGACGGACGGACGCGACCGGACACCATTCGAGCACAGTCCGATCCGCGGCCTGCAACTCCGATCCATCTCGCGCAATTGTCGCTCCCACGAAAACGCACTCGCACCAACACGCGATGAAGACGTCGTTACTGTTCGCGCTGGCCGTGTGCGCCGCGCACTGCGCCCTGGCCGCCGAGGACAGCACAGCCGCCGTCAAGTCGGTGGCCACGGCCAAGACGGCCGCCGCCGCCGCCGCCCCGGAAGACGCGTCCGGCAAGTCGCAGGGCAAGCGCAGCCTGTTCGACACCGGCTACGGTTACGGTGACTTCGGGCACGACGAGTTCTCGTACGAGACGCCGCTGTCCGCGTACACCGCCGCCGCCGCCCCGTACGCCGGCTACTACAGCGCCGCCGCCGCCGTCCACCAACACCACGTGCCCACCAAGCACGTGACCAAGAGCGTCGCGGTCCCGTACCCCGTGGAGGTGGCCAAGCCGTACCCGTACCCCGTGAAGGTGGCCGTCCCGGTGGACAGGCCGTACGCGGTGGACGTGCCGCAGCCGTACGCGGTGCCGGTGGCCAAGCCGTACCCGGTGTCCGTGCCGGTGCCGCACCCGTACCCGGTGGTCAAGGAGGTGCCGGTGGCCGTCAAGGTGCCGGTGGACCGCCCGTACCCGGTGCACGTGGACAAGCCGTACCCGGTGTACGTGGAGAAACAGGTGCCGTACCCGGTGGAGAAGCACGTCCCGTACCCGGTCAAGGTGCCCGTCGACCGCCCGTACCCGGTGCACGTGCCCGTCGAGAAGGTCGTCCCGTACCCGGTGGAGACGCCCGTCCACTACCCGGTCAAGGTGCCCGTCGACCGCCCGTACCCGGTGCCCGTCGAGAAGCAGGTGCTGTACCCGGTCGAGAAGCCGGTGCCGTACCCGGTGGAGAAGCACGTGCCGTACCCCGTCAAGGTGCCGTACAAGGTGGCCGTGCCCGTGCCGTACCCGGTCAAGGCGTACCAGCCGGACCAATACGAGCACCACCCGCACGGATACTGATAGCCAACAGCAGCAGCTAGTCACCGTGGTCGCGGCGGCCCGTCACCGTCGCCGCGTCCTCGGAACCATCGGCGTCGTCGTCTGTGACGACAGAGTCGCCGTCTCGTCTTCCCCTCGTCCTATCACCACCAAAACCACCTCTACGCGTCCACGCAATGATAACGCCCGTGAGTCTGACGTACCGCCGCCGCCGCAGTCGTCTCGTCACGCAAAAACGGAATCCTTTCCGGTTATTCCGCAGTCGCGGCGACGCTGCCATCAGGTCGGCGCTGAACACAAGGTATCGTTATCACGTCTTTTCAACACGACTATTGTCATACGGTAGAACATGATGAAAACACAAAAATTAAAAAAAACAAAAACAAATCTCGACCGCAGTCACTTCCTCCCCTGCGCGCGGTCGGCACTATCGTTGGGCCGTTGCAATACATTGTCAATTTTTTTTTTTTTTTTGTGAAATTTGTAAATTTTTACCGTACGCACGACGAAACGTTCAAAGATCGTACCACGTGCGTACGCGTAAAGTATAATATTATTATTTCAATCTCTGTAAAATATTAAAATTAAAATAATACTGTTTTTTTTTTCTTTTTGTATTTTATAAGCTCAATATACGCATGTATTTTTTTTCTTTTTTTTTTCTTTTGTAAAAACCCTGTATCTGTGTATGATTTGAAAATCTTAAATTGTAACACGTGTGTACAACAACGAGAATAAATTTGCCTATTTACCGGTATGATAATATCAAGTATCACGTTACGTCCTGAAATTTTTTATTTTTTGTTTTTCCGTGTACGACATACGAGCAGTGTGATGCGAAAGTATAAAAATCACGTTATTCGCGTCCAGCAGAGTGTTTGGTGTTTTCGTTTAGCACACGATGATGATGGCGCGCTTTATGCACTTTGCCTGCAGTCTATAGACTGTGTCATCGTAACGCTGCTGCTTTTGCCGCCGCAGAAAACGAAATCTACATATTAAGTAAAAACTCGTCGTTCCAGTTTTTGATTTCCTGCGTAGTGAAAACGAATCTGGAGTCGACGTCCGTCGGCGAGCGTACGCTGTACGGACCCGACAACACCCTTTGGTGGATTAGTATATTATGTATGTTCGATATATAATCGATCCGCACACCGGTAAAAACGTCTGTACCTACGGTTATAAAATAAACTGGTCCGGATCATAATAATTATTCTTAACGACAGTCACGATATTTTCGAATCGTAGTGTAAGAAACGAGTAGCCGCCAAAGACTAGGCGAGTACAATTATTTCGTTCGTGTGCGAATTTTCAAATTATATAATATTTTATATTTATCAACATTTTGTGATTTATAAACTCGATAGGTACGAACATAAACAATAATCCACTCGAAATTCCTATAAAATCGAGTGTTTTGAAATCAAACGTGAGAGGACGAAATACATATGATGTGTGTATTGTTCTGAAATCACTCGTCATGAAGCTGTGTTAAAAATATGAGTGGAAAACCCGAAAGGAAATGCAGCCGATTCGTTTCGTCGAAAAGTCACTGACGCACGTTACAGTGGTGTAGATACGGCACGTCGTCGATGGGCCCAAACAGATTGTAGACTTGTAGCCGGTAAATCGTGTTTGGATAAAGGACCCAGAGACCGAACGTACTTAAACGCTCGTTACGCTTGGCTCGTTTCAATGCGTCCCAGCGGTGTTTTAATATCTAACGATTGATTTTTCTTTTTTTATTGGAACGCACTGATTTTGAATTTTGAACTCGTAATTATGAATTAGACTTTTTCATTCTCTCTAATGCTAAAATTGTTGTGTTTCATGATAAAATTAAATTTTTTTTTTTTTTACTACACTTTAAAAACATTCTCATACATTCCTAACGTAAATGATATGATTTCTTACATTATTATATTTACTTTTTTTAGTTTCCCTAGAAGTTTGTTGCGATTACGCTCAGACTACACCTAATATATCAATAGAATACTGGATTACTTCACGATTACGTAATTCAACTAGAGAATTCCTGAATCGCTTGCAAAGTATGAATTAGTAATCATCAATATTCTCGTGTGTTATTCAGTGACACATTCATGTATAAAAAATTATTATTATAACTTTAATAACAATATTTCAGATAAATATTTCTATTTTATTTATTTTTTTTTTTTTATGGGACTAACACAAATTAATATTTTAATCTATACATAACTTTTTTTAAATTTTGTTTTAATAACAAAATCGATCAATAATACAAGTCTTAAATTAATTAATTATATATTAGTAAAAAAAAATACTCTTTACCAGAAAATAATAAACCAAATTTATGAAGTAAATTCCACATTAATATTTCACATAATTAAATATTAATCTTCGTAGAAATTATATTTTATTTGACTATATTTCAACAAGCTCAAAGAATAATTATAATTCTATCAACTTAACGTACACAACATTATTTTATATGTTTTTTTGTAGAAAATTATTATTATTAATTCATTAAAGGCCTCTGTCACTCAGTATTTCCGAAAAAAAAATCTACATTTTTACTATAAACATGCTTAGATAGTTTTATCAGTACGTTCAATCGCGCCGACCTAAATCAGATATGAAAGTAGATTTGAGTTCTTAATTAAGTCTTCTTTTTATTTTATATCGCCTTTTTTATTTTCATTAAATTTACTAGCAACTTTACAGAATTGTAAAAATAAAAAAAATCAAATATTAAAAAGAGTTATTAAAACATTATAAAGATAAAATTGAAAAAAAGACGATACGAAAACGACTTAAATAAGAATTCAAAACTGTTTTTATAGTTAATTTTGGCCCATTCAATTTAACGTAGGTACAAGTGGAACTCGCAATGTACGTTTTCCTAAGAAAAAGCATGTTTTTTTTTTCGTTAAAATACAGGACAGAGACTTCTTAATATAATATATTCGTATTTAAATTTCCGATACAAAAAAAAAAAAAAAAATCATAGTATTATGAAATCCAGAATCAAGTCTTTTAAAAGATTCATTAGGACGAAAGTGAACACAATTATTTTTACACTGAATCCAAATAAATTTAAGTGTTACCTTGGAAATAGCCTCTACTGAGGCATAACCAAATTTCTTTCCTTATTTCTTGTTGACATTTTTTTGTTTATAATAATGCCATTAGGAACTTTTACTATTGTTCAACAAAACATGAATATTCTGAATGAATTATTATTAGAAATGCCCCTTATTTAATAAAATAGAATATTACTCTATAAACGTAAAATAAACTTAATAAATTTGATAACATTATAGTATTATATTGTAAAAACAATAGGCACTAATAACATTATTTAACATTATTTAAATTACAAACGAATAATTGGTATTTCGAAACAAATGCATTAAGTCGAATTAATAACGAATTATCCGGTCAATTGTTATCACTTACCACGTTTACTGTTTCCACAATCGTTTACTGCTCATTTTGTTTGTGCACATAATAGCCCACGGCAACCATTAATTTAGGAAAGTAAATAAAAGAATTACAAATTACCGTAAACTACAGCGTAAATAACAGTCAGATTTTATGCTTTCTTTTATTGGTTGTAATATACTTTTGAAAATTAACCTTTTCAAATTGTCCAATGAGTTTCAAAACAAAACTTTTATTACGTAGCAATAATTTACACAATTTTATCTGGTGAAATAATAGTTCAAATTCTTAGCTCAATTTTAAAATAAGTAAATCAATCCAAATTGGGTTCGTCATTTCTTCAATTAGCCAATAGAAATGTCAAGCACATATAGTAGACGCCGCTTATAAGACTCACTTTGGGACCAGTGGTCTTATAACCGAATAAATCTTATAGGCGGGGGTGGAAAAACAAAATTAATTACGTATTTATAAATTTTATTTTATTACATATTTTGCTTTGATTTTAATACATTAATACATATTACATATTACATAGTTTATTATTGAATACATTTCTTAATTAATTATTATTGAATAAATGTAATAATCCCGATAAAAAAACTACGTGCATGTGTACGTATGTGTATTTATGTACCCGTAATTACGATAACTGTGCAGCCGCCAGATAATCAGTACTCTACAATAACGATAATCGTTGCGATTAATTTTTCAATATCAATTTATTTCTAAATTATAACCAAAAAAGTTTATTTTCTACTATTTATTTTACAAAATTTGAGTCTTATAACCGAAGTGTCGAGTCTTATAACCGATTTTTTTTTAATGTATTTGGATACGTCCGGACCGTTCCAGACGATTTTGAGTCTAATAAGCGACTGAACCTTATATCCGTGAGTCTTATAAGCGGCGTCTACTGTATTATAATTCAATTTCAATTTTTTTTTTTAAATTAAAAACGAACAAAATGATTGTCATGGAGAGTTAGTGTCAAAATATTGTATAAATAGAAAAAAAACGTAATAACTTATTTTTCAAATCATATCCATTGCTTAACATATACTCGATAACTGCGTACCCCTCGACCTTTTATGTCTAAAAGAATATACGAGTATAATATGTACGAGTATAACCACGCCGTATAATGACATATTGATTTCGACTTACACGCTGCTGTGCAATAACAAGATTAACAGTTGTCGTCGTGACGGCCGTCGATCTCTTGATCGCCGTGCTACGTGTCTGTATAATGATTTTCCGTCTCTGCGCGCCCGACTTGCTGCTCGTTGCAGAACTTGACCCGTACAGACCACAAGCGGCCTACTACAGCTCATGCGACGACACGGTTCCCCACCTCACCGTGGACAAGACGCCGCGTTGCGTCGCACAGTGTTTCCAAATTAAAAAAAAAAGCTTGACCAAAACGCTTTTTCTTCATATTTCACCTTTTTTCACTCTAAAAATTGTCTAATATATATTTTTTTAGGTCCTAAAACCGAAATTTGTCATCAACTTTAAAATCCTTCTCTTGTTTGGCTATTAAAAAATGGGTTTTTTTTATTTAGATGCTATTTTTTCTATTGAATATATGTGTTTGAGATTCTCAAACCCAAAATTGATGAAAGTTTTTTAATACAACCCTTATTGAGAAGAGAAGGTTAAACAAAAGTATTTTCATATTTATGTAAGTTTTTGAGTAACATATTGGTAATTATTTAAATTATATAAATTAAATGCCTTTATTCAAACCACTCGTTATCGAATATTCGTAAATATATGCAAGATATAATACAAGTTTGTCGTTAAGTAGATTACCCTTTTCATATGTAGGACAAAAAACGAAATTAAGTCTCTTGAATATACATATTTAAATCATAAACTTAGATAGCACATTATAATAATAATTATAGTCTTAAATTGTTAACTTTGGGCAATAATTATTACATACGATTATTTAACCTATGTTATATCAACTATCTTGTGTAATCTTTATTAATATCTATATTCGTCATAATTAACATAATTTAAAATGCATTTATTTATCAAAAGCTGTATATTTTAATGTGGTATAATACCAATAAAGAGCCATTTTTTGTAAAATAATATTATGACAAACTTATCACATTATTTTGGTAGAGTACGATTCCATACGTTTTACATTTTTGAGAACACGATTCCGTACGGTTTGTAACAAACAATGAAGAGTATAAATGATCCTAAAATAATACGATTCCGTACGATTTTCTATGCAACGTGGTCGAAGTTTGCGTATAGATTGCGTATAGATTGTGTATGTATATATTAACGAAGAAAAAAAATAATGCATTCTCATATATTATAACATGTTAATACTAATTGTCTAAAAATAACTAAAAATAGTTAAAATTTATTGTTGTAACAAAATATTCTAAAAAATCAATATAGTTATAATTTGTATCAAAATAATATAATATTAAAATTATTACATATTAATCCCTTTGCACTTGTCACGGATATTTGATAAGTATTTTATTATATTTTGATCTTTTTTATACTTAACAAATATATATATATATATATTATATATCGAAAATTGAAAGACACATAAAAATAATAGAGAGGATAAGTATATTAAAATATATACTTTTTCTGAATTTTCCGATGCAAATGCTAATGAGCTTTCGCTTGAAAAAAATTCGAAGAAATCCGAGAATTTTAAGTATCAGTTAACGAGTTCGTAAATTCGGCCTTGTCTTATTATATAATAAAATAAGTTTTATGGAAATCCGATAGCATGGACATGAACATCTTAGGTAAAAACGAACGGAATCGCGATCCTTAAAATGTGCACGATTTCGTATGCTGATAAGGACCGTACGGAATCGTGTTGTACCCCATTGTTTTACAACAAAAAGTTAGCGAATTAAAAAAAAAAGTCAAATCAAATTAATATTCAGAAAAATTACTGCTCAAAAAAACTAAAACCCAAATCTTTGGGTTTCTGATCAAATTATTTATATTTTGAAACAGAACAGAGTGCATCGTCTAACCTAACCGTTCCTACCATCGCTTTTTTCAAGTGTCGATTTTAAAAAACGCCACAGTATTTTTGGAGTTTGTTTTTTTTTCACGCCTTTGGTGACAAATGCAATTGAAACAATTTTTACTCTCCGAAATCGCTTTAATTTTAAATAAAAATTAAAAACCTTTTTGAAAGATATTTAAAAGCTTTAAAAGATTTGTATAAATAAAAAGTAGTTTTGAAAATGTTAAATGATCAACTGATCTATAGTGAAATTATAATCTAGTGTACGAATTAAAGTTTTTTCGATGCTGATCCCATATTTTCTTTTCCGATTGGCGTGAGGCAACGTTAAATTTATAGATAAAACTTAGTCCTGAGCACTAAGTATTAAACATTTAGTGGAAAACACAATTTATGATTCCCTAACATATCTCTCTTGGTAAAATAACTGAAACGTGTTGTTTGTTGTTTTTTGATTCACACATTTTCAATAAAAAGTTAGTTTCGTAAAAAATGGTTAATTGAAAACAGATCAAATGGATAAAGGTCATTTTATTATCGAAATTAAATTCTAATAGATAACAAGTTGCGAGCCTATGTCTCGCGTTCCATGCAGTTCCTATATACACGAACGAAATTTTAGTGACACGCCAATTTAAATTTTATTCATAATGTTCACTTCATTTTCTATTGAAAAACAACAAAATGTGACTGAAAATAATTTGATATTATCATTTTTAACGTTAATGATATTTTACATTATTATATTCCGTATTTTTCTATCTCTTAGTTGTGACAATGCAACTCAATGCTGCTCTTAGTGTTTTCAATATCTAAGATTTGATTACTGTCACCCACAAATTCGAATTTGGATTCCCTAACGGCATTTACTTTGAAAATTCACCTGATGACCACTATTTTAGTAATCGGCTATTATTTTTGGTTTCGAGTTTATTTTATTATTGTTGTTCACATTACTTACACTTTATTCGTGTTAAATCCAATAGCCTTTTAATAGATAAAAAAAAAAAAAAAAAAAAATCAAACCAAAATTTGTATAATGTTGTTTTACATGTGGTATCAAAAAGCTTCCAAAAATCACCATCCCTGATATCATATAATTGTATTTTTCCGTCCAAAACACCGTTTCATTTCACGCCAAAAATGAACTGTTCTCTGTTATTTTATATTAGTTTGTTGAAAATATTAATACTTCGTGGTAGTATCTACATGATAATAATAATATTTTTAACAAATAAAAAACAGAAATATAGAAATTCTTGGATGACAGATTCTTGGATTATTTACTTTATTGAGATGTCTGTAGTTTTAGAACCGGCTTCTTTACACAGTGCTCTTGGATTTGCGGCAAAGAATTCTATTCATTTCAAAAACTGTATACACAAAACTCTATACGTAGATACTAATTAAACGTTGTATGGAAATAACATCGTCATCCTCAAGGGTAGTTATTTTCGGAATTATATTAAAACTATCCAGATACCGCACATTAAACAGAGGTATCGTATAAACTTTATGAATTTTTTGTCTTAATTTATTGGTGGTTTTCTTGCCCACATCATCTGGAAAATTATTATTAGGAAATTCCAAAACAAAAGGAGAATGAAATTTTCTATGCAAATATACATATATATATATATATATATATATATATACGTTATATATATATATAAACATATATTTAGACTAGACATAAATATTTATAGTGGTAGAAAGGTCAACATCATTCAACTATTGGAGCCCTTTTTCTATCCGAAAAAACGTTGTCGGATAAAATCATTGAACCACGCATTGTAAACGTCATTATCAAACCAATACTAGTTCGTTTACTCCAGAAACTGAAGTATGTATAATAAACGATTTTTTTTTTTGTCATTTATATAGTACTAATAAAGCTAAAAATCAAAATAACTTGGTACAATTTCCATAAAGAAATAACTTTTTTCAAAAAATATAAACCTTTAATTATTGTTGTGATATATTAAAATAATATTCCATGCACAGTAGAGTCTCAAAAATTTCATTAATTATAAAGTATGAATGCATATTATATCAAATCTAAAGCTTATATGAAGGTTGTCTGATGTGCTTCAGTTCCTCAAAATGGAACAAAACATTTCTGTTAGCATTATGTGTACATTGCACAAAATCAAACACGAACTTGACGTTGAATAAAATTAAAATTCAAATGATTATAAGAGCTTGAAGTTTTTGTGCTATTTCTTAGATACATTGAAATCAACGATGACATTTTTCTGAAAAAAAATTGTTAAATTGGCTAAACATGAAAAAAACATTGAAATGTAATAAACAATACATTATTCTCCTAAAATATTATCTATTTTTAATCGAATTTTTTATGTGAATACTAATAAATGAAATAAACGCTGTTAAATTAATATAAAATAGTATTAAAAAAAAAAGTGCGTATCGAATCCCAGGTCCTAAAAAAAAACAAATTCTGAACTCGATACTGTAAAAGAATCTTTTCAGGCAAACAATAATGTATGATGATAAACTATATTCATTTAATACCATACTCGTAATATTCGTAGTAAACTTAACGAGTTTCATTCGTTCAAAATGAACAATGCAGTTTGAACAACAACTATTATAATTAATAACAAATGTATTGCGTTTCGTTCGAAACGGCTCCAAAGTAGATTTCATTAAACGGATTTTTTGTGAAACCTATACGACCGAGAGGGTATATTAAAATTCCATTTTCAAAGCTTTCGATTTCCCAACCAAATGTCATCATAGTTATTATTATTATTATTATTATTTTTGCGCCTCGGGATTCCGACACACACACACACATTTTCCTCCCACTCGATTTATTATGAATTTTCGAATCTCGGGTGCGACTCGTATATTATGTGATATAGGTACCTACATATTGTTATACTATATTCGTTGCGTATATGTGTGTGTGTGTGTGTGTGTGTGTGTGTTTGTGCAGCTGACGTAAAAATACGACACTCAAGCGATTCACCTCATCTCGTCATAATTACATATATAAATAAATAAATTTTTATATTTATACAAAAAACACCGAGTGGACAGCGGCCACTATAATAAACTCTGGTCTATAATATTTCATGTCGATAGCAGTCAGATTGCGTACGTCCGCAGTGTTTAAAATGGATTTTAAAACATACGTCCACCCTCCTACCGCCACCGTCTAGGCAGGGTGCCTGCACAATGACGATGCGGGCGGAACGGCATGCCGCGCTACGAGGCGCTCATAAATAACAATAAAAACGCCAAAAATGGCGAACGAAAAACGAAAACCTCCCCGCCGCGCGGCCGTCGTTGTCGTCGTTGTCATTGTTGTTGTCATTATTATTATACGACGACGAAACGCTCGCGCGCGTACTTGGCGTAATAACAATATTATAATTTATTTTTAAACGCCAACCTCCACCAGATATATGATTATTACCATCTCGCGACCGAATTTCCCGGGCCGTTTTTACGGTGACCCGGCCGGGTTTCCGAACTCAGCGTCACCACCTACCCGTACGTCATCATTCGGGTACTTCAGTTATCCTAACATACACACACACACACACACACACACACACACACACACACACACACACACACACACACATACACACACCCTTTCAAACCCACTCAATCGATGGAGACGTATTTCTTCATTTCCTTGACGTGACGGCAATATTTTAAGACGTTTAAAAAAGTCACAGAAATTATTTTATTAATATTATTATTATTGTTTCTTATCTTTAATAGTATCAAATTATATTTTAAGGATTAATGCGATTATATATTCGATTGTTGTAGTATTTTATTGATATTCATTTATATTGTAACTTAATATTAAGTTAATTTTAACTGTTTATTATAAATTTTGTTTTATGCACAAATCATAATTTTATACTTATATAGTTATAAATTATATTTATTTGCTCTGGTGTCAATATAAATGATTTGTTAATTAAATTTATTTCGAATTTTCATGAAGATTATTAGAGATTTAAGCACCAACATTCTTCAGCTGTTTTAAAATCTGTTTTATTTTGAATTTTTTACCAAACGGTTTAATAAAATTTAAAGATTGTAAATTTGAGTTCAAAAAATTAAAAATCTTCAAACGCAATTTCGTTAAAGCGCATGATCCAAGTATTTATAAAAAAAAAAATTTAAATAATAAATGGAAAAAAAGTTGTTGGATTCGTCAAATAGATCTGACTCACTCTGTATAATATGATTAAAAACAATGAATTTAATTTATATTGAGTTGATGAAAATATGTTAATTTACTCGATTATTAATGCTTTCGAAAATTATATATTAACTAAATTTTCTACTGAAGACAAAAAACCATTTACTTAAACTAACAGAGTTCAAAAAATATCATTGAATAGCTAACTTTGAATATTGTCGATTCCTAGGGAGATGAGGTAAGCAACGATTAAACCCATCATATCTCTAAACGGCTGTCCGATAAGCAACGAAATGTATTAAATTTTCATTTTTTATTTAAAAGAGAGAAGTGTTGTTGAGAAAAATATATATTCTGAAAGAGGTGAAAATTTATTTGATCGCATACAGTGACGATATAGTTAAATCCGTCACTGACCGACCGTGTACTGTACGCGAGGTGCTCAGACTCTCATCAGTTGTACCTGCAGTATATAACGGCCTGCTTTTTATTTCGAAGCCAGAGTACCTGAGTGATCTGATAATAATATCCCAGAACAATAGACCTGCCTACGTATGGTATGTTTTATTTTCACGCCTTTTTTTTTTCCCCTTTTCATTTTTTCCCAACAGGTACTGTGGATTTAGACTTCCGAAAAAACGAAATATCAATTTAGTTTTTTTGTTTTCTATTATCTTTTCATATGGACTGAAAAAATGTACATGATAACTATATGTTCTCAAACTTCCAAATTGTTTTGAAGCTTTAATTATCATCAAACGCAACCACTTTTGGATTTTTTACTTTCGTCGATGTAATTATATTGTTCGTTAATAGATTCAATGTAAAATTGTGTAGTGTATTTGACAAATACTAGAGTTTGGATGAACAACTGTGAAATAAATATTTTGATGTTATACACGCGGGAGTTTAATTGTTTTAATACAGGCTAAATATTATAGCAGGAGATACAAAATGTTGCTCTGTATTGTTTTCATTTCATAAATATGACTCCACCACACGCGCACCCCTGAATTAAATTCATACATAGTTCGTGTACTTTTACAGTAGTATTTAAAAAAAAAAATGTTTTTACATCGATTTTGAAAAATCGAAAGTGTTTTTGAAAAATAACCATAATCGTTTCGTTGATTTTTATTCGAACTGAAACATTAACATACCTACTGATCAGTTAATTCAAGGTTTACAATGTCATTTGCGTTCTTATCGTAAATAAATTAATAACATCGAATAATAATTTGTGAAAACAGACAAAATGATTTCACGTATTCAAAAAAAAAAAAAAATTTTTTCTCTATATCCCTTGACGATGGACAAATAAAACGTCATAGTTATTGAAAAAAAACGCCATGGGTATGGTAAACGTGTGTGACATACACGGATGACATATCGTCAACATTATCGTTTCCCGGACTCGATGTTTTGATCGTGTCCCATACACAACACGTCGAGCAGCGACAATAAACGATTACGAAACGTTATTAAGTACCGGCCGGGTGCATGGCGGAATAATAATTTAATACGTTCGTGTACTCACTTAACGACTTGTTGACATTTCTTCGTGAGAATTATTAACGATATTGTTTTCATAAGACCCGCGGTAGACTATTAATCGCGTATTATTACACCGTACGTACACCCTGCATACGACGTCTTTAAACAATAATAATAATAATAATAATAATAATAACGATATTATATCGTTACGATTATCATTATAGTATTGTTGTTTATTCGGATACGGAAATCGAAACTACATTGTTCACTTGTCCAAACACTGAAACTTACACATATATTTACAATGGTATTACAACTCGACGTCTAAGGACGCGTGTATACTCTTAACGGTAATGTACGTAAAAACGGAATCGTGCCGAATACATTTCGAGAAACACGGAACTGAAAATTAATAGTTTTTTTTAAATACCCGTCGCCATTTACGTATCAAAACTATATCGTTTATTTTTATTTCATATATTCTTTTAATATTTTTACTAAGAATAATTGGACTCACGGAGCAAGCTCATTTTAAATCAATCAAACGCCTTAATACGAATTCTCACTGTATAATTTTACCGATTTCCATTTTTTATTTGCGTTTTATTTTTTTAAATATCTTTTGATAGATACATGATTTTTCCGATTGCTTGATTTTTTAATGAACGTTAACTGTTCAATTCTAACAAAGATGGCAATTATAAAGTTTATTTCTATTATTCAAGTATACAAAATTATGGAAATGAATAACGTTTTATTTGATTTCAATCAATAGAATCTGAAATACTTAAAATGCATACCAAAAGTATTATAGTTATTCATATATAACTTTAAAAATAAATGTGTTTTATTTTACTTCATTCAATTATTGAAGTGTTCAAACGAACACTTTATTCGTATATTCTGTTTAAGTACCTTTGCCACACACACACACACACACACGCGCGCGCGGGTGTGTGTGTGTGTGTGTGTTTAATACCATATAATAGTGTGTATATTTATATAATATTTATTATAAATATATTTATATAAATGTAATTGCGTGATAGTAGTATTAATAATTAATTCCACTCAATTAAATAATTAACACATCTATAATATCATGCAATTTCACGCAAACTTTCCCGGGCCACCGTATATATTTCATACATAATACTGAGTAATAACTGTACTGCAAAATATAATGAACACAGGTTGTACATTGTTTTTATAATGTTTTTCGACCCAAATCTACATGTATCACCTCACGCGTTCAATAATTGACCACCGATACGACGTAGGTATAACACTAGAACATATATTTTATATACATACTGGTAAACAGTCGTAACTCGTTTTGAAAAGTTGAGATTACTCACCCAAGATGATTATTTTCAGCCTTCAATGGAATCGGATTTTCGTAAAAAATGTATTCATGATGTGATAACGGCCACATTCGAAGTCATTATACGATGTGTTATGAAAATTACGATAATTACTACGTTATTATGTCATGTATACGTACGTTCCTACGTGTGAATCAGCCACTTACGTTTTGTTTTATTTTTCAAACGCGGAAACGAACAGTTATAATTGAATTTTCATTTAAGACATGTCGAAATTCAAGAAGTTTCGTTCAAAAAATGGTTTGATTTTTTTTGATTGAGAGTAAATATTTCAAAACGTTTTAAATAAATCGAAAACTAATATACATTAATTCTTCTACGATGTGCTCAATTAGGAATTTGCTAAAACAATAGGAGAATTAATCATTTTTTACCTACATGTCATGACTTTTTACAAATAATTTCAATTTAAAATACGGTTTTATGTAGATTTTAAAATCAAAAATGGAAGTAAATAACAGATGTCAAATTTGTTTTGTCTAAATAAATACTAGGGCTCGGATTTATTAGTAAAAACATATTTTTCTGTGACTTAATAAATTAATTTAGGTAAGCGATAAAATAATTTCAAGTGATTTTCAATAAAAATAAGCTGTATTTGATTTTACATGTTTTTACATATTTCTCAATTATTCCATTTTTTCCAACATATTTAGACAATTCGATATACGATTATTTATATACGACTGCATTTGTCAATTGTGCTAACTTATCGTGATCTAATAAACAATTTTCTATGTTTCCAAAAGTACCTGAACAAACAACAAAGTAATAAAATAATTTAACCATTGGGGGTGGCAGTAAAAAAAAAAAAAAATGCGCGTGTATTAAATGAAAATTCTGGTCTAAACTGCCCAAAATTAATTAATGATACCCATCGTGGAAAAAATAAGATAATATTGCAGACTTATCTTACTCCTTTAGACATTGGAAGTATGAGATGATTTGCACCAAAATATTAGTTGAAGTCAAGCGTTTCTTTAGTCGGAACAAATCTGTGTTACGGCAAAATCGTGGAGCATTTAATATTGACAATTGAGTATATGGTATCTCAAGTATTGCTATCAAGTTCAAAAAGAATAAGGTTCAATTTCATAATAATATCAATTGATTGTCTTAATTCTTAAATTTTTATTTATTATCACATAATAAGCGATTTTTATTAGATATGTATTTATATTTTTTGGTTTTTTTAATACATATAACTCTGAGCTCAAGTAATTACCGATATTGATGGTTGATTTACTATCTTAAAACACTAAGATGGATGTAGATTGTAATCGACGAGCGGTTCACAAAAGTATTATCATGAAACAAATTGTACATGCATGAACGTGATACCTACTTACTTTTAACGCTTGAATCATGTAATTTTTACAATAGGATCTAATTATTTTTTCACTATTTATAAAAAATTTAATTAATTTAGAAATAAAAAAAATAAAAGAAAAGAGTAGCTTTTCTCCCCGTTTATTGTAATTTGTGTATGCAGAACGTTTCAAATAATAAAATAACCAATATTTATCTTATCATTACATAATAATTTATCACTCATAAGATTCATTTTTTATCTAGAAAACCCATCATGTAATTGAGTTGATCTATTTAATAATTAATTGTAAACCTTGAATATTTTTTCTTCTTTAAGTAAAACTTCTTTTAATGAACAAGATTATTTGGGCAAATTATCTAGATCTCATTAAAAAACACAACAATTTATACGTAATTATGCTTAATTATATGTTAATAAGAAAAACGTTTAAAACTGTGATGTGAAAATATATAACATAATAAGATAAGCTACTATTTGCATACCTTACCTTGACTTTCAAAATAAGTGATGATGTACTACGATATTATTTACATCGTACTCGGCGTGTGTTATCATATAACTAGATGAGAATTACGATATTATCGTATACTGGTTAAGTCTGCGGAAAACGTGCGTTATTCGTCATAATTCATATTAGGTTCTTTTAAAATAGCATAAAATTGGCAATAAACACGATAGCATATAGCAGGGATGGACAACTGGTGGCCCTCGTATCAGTTTTAACCGGTTCGCGCCAAAATCGACACGATGTTCGATAGGTATAAAAAATTAATTCCAATAGCAAATTTTAAACTAAATTAACCTTTTTTTTTCCTTTTATGTTCACTGGCCCGCTTGAATTTTAATTTCTAAAAATTGGACCTCTAGAAACTTTTAGTTGCCCATCCCTGGTATACAGATATATCGATACATTATTTCTAAACCGCATACCAACGTGGCGAACGTGATGAAGTGAAACGCGTCATTTCTATTCGACTCAGAACATACTGTATATACGTATATCGTGATAATAACATTGTTGTCGTCCCGACGGCGGCCTCGGTCGGCTATTGACGCAAACGACTTTTGGCTTTTAACGGATGGGCGAAACGCGTGACGGGAATTTCGGCGGCGCACGTACGGATTATTTTCGGTCGGGTGGGAGTGAAAACGCGGCCGGACCGACGCCCGCGAGGAAGCGTCGGTTCACTACAAAAACCGTCGGGCCCGGACCGACGAGCATCACTCACGTTCAGTTCGGTCTGCTGGATGTTCACTGTTCGCACGGTCGACCACGACAACTAAACACACACACACACACACACATACACACATCACATCACCTACACGATAACACACACACACACACACATACACACACACACGCTCACACATTCACACACACGCACACACACACACACATACACACTATAACCGAAGTGATCGAATATTACCGACAATAACCGACGTTGACGATGAAGTCAATTTTGTTCTCGGCGTGCGTGTTCGCGCTGTGCGCGTACTGCCTGGCCGCCGACGCGCCGGCGAAGAAGACGGCCAAGTCCGACGAGAAGAATGCGGGCGCCAACAAGACCCAGGGCAAGAGGAGCCTATCGGCCGCGGCCTTTGGTATTAAGTCCGGCTACGGTGGTGGGTACGCGGACTACGGTGCGACCGCCCAGACCCTCGGAGAGGCCCAGAGCCTCGGGGGCGCCCATAACTTCGGAGCCACCCATAACTTCGGAGCCGGCCAGATCATCGGATCCGGCGGTTCGTACGACTCGACGCTCGGCGACTACGATGCGTCACAAAGCTTCGGTGCCGGATACGGAGGCCTCAAGTCCTCGTTGAGCTACGGAGGACTCAGGTCCTCACTGGGCTACGGAGGCCTACAGTCGTCGCTGGGCTACGGAGGCCTACAGTCCTCGCTGGGCTACGGAGGTCTACAGTCCTCGCTGGGCTACGGAGGTCTACAGTCCTCGCTGGGCTACGGAGGCTTACAGTCCTCGCTGGGCTACGGAGGCCTCAAGTCCTCGCTGGGCTACGGAGACTTCAAGTCCGCCCCGGCCGCGCTGAGCACCGGCGCCGCCACTTACGGAACAACCGTCCACCATCGCCTGTCCTACGAACACATTCCGGTCAACACCATCACCAAGACGGTACCGCGTCCGTACACCGTGGAGGTGGCCAAGCCTTACCCGTACCCGGTCAAAGTGGCCGTGCCCGTGGACCGGCCGTACACCGTGGAGGTGCCCAAGCCGTACACGGTGAACGTGGAGAAGCCGTACCCGGTCAACGTGCCGGTGCCGCACCCGTACCCGGTGGTCAAGGAAGTGCCAGTGCCTGTCAACGTGCACGTGGACCGCCCGTACCCAGTGCACGTGGACAAACCGTACCCGGTGTACGTGGAGAAGAAGATACCGTACCCGGTGGAGAAGAACGTGCCGTACCCGGTCAAGGTACCGGTGGACCGCCCGTATCCGGTGCACGTGCCCGTCGAGAAGATCGTGCCGTACCCGGTGGAGAAGACCGTGCCATACCCGGTCAAGGTGCCGGTAGACCGCCCGTACCCTGTACCCGTGGTGAAGAACATCCCGTACCCTGTGGACAAGCCGGTGCCGTACCCCGTGGAAAAGCACGTGCCGTACCCAGTCAACGTGCCGTACAAGGTGGCCGTGCCCATGCCGTACCCCGTCAAGACGGCCGCCGTAGCTGCTGCCCCTCTGCCCCCTCAGATCCACCTCGAATTGCCCGCCCCGTTGCCGCAATCGGAGATCATCCAGGACGACTGTGTCCAAGAGTACTGACGCACCGCACCACGACGACCCGCAGATGACCGTCGACGCTAACCACCGGCCGCGTCTCTGCGCCAATCATTATCACCCGACCACGACGGTTTCGTTTTCTCAGTTTCGTTTTTGTAATCATCAACAAAACATGTCAGAACACGATCGTCGTCGTCGTCGCTCAATAATTTTTCGAAAAACATTAAAATAATAAAAAATAAATAATGTAATGATCTCGATACTTCTAACAGTTGTATCAACTATTAAGGACTGTCGTGATGTTGTGCATTAAGGTGTACGCAAACAATACATTAACGTGTTGGAAACGTCACGAACATAAAATATACATTATTATGTACAACAATGTCTAATATTTTAATATGTATCTTTACCATCGTTTTTATAATATTACATTATAAGTGGACATAATAAAAAATATTTTTTACCTATATTACTACTGTGAAGTGTGTTCGTTCAACATTGATTCAATTTCCTATTGATATATTCCAAAATTTAATACGGCTACATGTTAATTTAAGGTTGAATATCTGGAAAAAAACTACCATAACGATTAATACAATTATAATTAATTCAAGTCTATTATCGGTTATGTTTGCTACATTAATGAACTTTTTGAATTTTTTTTCCAAATACGACTTTAGGCACTGGCGAGCGTTTCGACACTTTAATATCGTGTTGATTTTAAGGTTCAAACCGCGAGAATTCCGGTATTTCGTATGCACACATTATGATACGAACGTATCGGAATAGTACATCGCAGCTGCAACATGATATAATCACTTATAACAAATATCAAAACCTACACACGTGTTTTCCGCGATTGTCTTGCTGTCGTAACTTTACACAGTAAAAACGACAGCAATGTAACCCCGCTGGCTCTCTCCCCTCGTGTTTTTCTGAAATCAGGTCACTTTTCACGCACCGTCGACTTGAACGTCAAAAATAATACGTTTGATGAAAACAAATTAATATAACTTATACGTATACAACAACTCATATGCCGTTCGACGGTTCGTCGTAATAATAATAATAATAATATGAAGAACGAGTGTCGAGTATACGGACAAACGCGTGCACGTAACGTGTTTAACAGCGGAAATGTTGACATTTGAATGCAATGACACAATGCAGCACCCATTCGAACAGTTGCGTTTCGTGTCGGACGCATTTTTCGCTCGTTCACGTAACAGGTCAACGTGTTTGGAACGGTGGTGGCATATGTGACCTTCAATACGTGTGAGTTTGAATAAACGGCGTGTTGTAGTCACCGAAGACCGTACAAATATTGCATTGTATCATCTTATTTTCGACTAGCGGTTTCGATTGTTCCCTGCTGGTGTGCGATCTACGAGAGACAAATTACTGGTGACGAAATGAAAACGCCGTGGCAGCCGCGCTAACTTCATCAAATTCTTGCTTCAGTATTCGCGTCAGATGCATAATTTGACTACTGACTATACAATATGTACCATTATACTTGAGCATAAAATAAATACGTAGATTCACGATAAGTCGAATATTTTGACTACTCAAAGTTCAGAAATTTTTCATCTAGAAATTATTGAAGTTATTTACTAATTGCCATTTCGAAAAATACTTTATTCGAAATTTTGTTGTTTCTTTGACTTTGACTTATTCTTTGAGCATAGTCGTCGTATTATAGATATTGGTGATTTTAATTATATAGAATTAAATGAAAACAGTTATACAATTAATATTGAAACATTGTAAAAAACACAAATTTAGAAAACATTCTATGCACATATTCGATTTAAAACCATATATTTAATTTTGTGGTTTGAAGTAAAAAAACGTTCACAATATTTTGCCATGAAGAACTGTTCAAAATTTGATTCACGATGAATTTGTTCTACTACAGTAATCATATTCACATTTAATAATATACATTAAAACATATCAATAAAATACATGCATAAAATTACTTTGCAATTTTTACACGATTTCGATTATTTTTATAATTATACTTTTTTCAATTTTTTTAACAAAACGTTTGTGTCGTGTATTATTCAAATATGTTTATGAATTTTTTTTTTCATTAACTTTTTCTTTAAATTTTTAAGCTTGAACATTATTTAAAATACTTTTTTTTAAATGTATTCTCATACCAAATTATACAATACATTACTATTTATTCAGCGCGTTTGAGAACATTGACACATAATTTTTCTTCTTATTATCTTTTAAATTGTGAGAAACAGCTTCTCAAACATTATAATATAGTAACATAAAATAACAGTGCATACATATTCAGACATAAAGTGGTTTTAAAATGTAACAGACGAAAATATGTTTAACACAACGCTGCAATTTGCACCGAGCCGAGCGAAGCGGACCGACATCGGTCTCAGAGTCTGTACCCCATATTCCCATGCATACATTTTTTTATATACTACTGCACGTATTATACTTCATTAATAACATAATATTATGCAATGGGTCTCAACCTGTACAATAAATCTTGAACAGAATTACAAATGAACGCAAAGATATGAGATAAACGATATCCACGTAGGCGAGTATGGAAAACGAATTACGACGAAAATGTCAGTAGTGAACAAGCACAGACCGTGCGTGGTTAGTAAAATATTTAATATTTTACAGCAAAGAAAAACAAACATAATTTAGTATTTGTTGCTCTAAAATAAGACGTGTTCAGCATAAACTGTTTAAACTTGTCCGTGGAGTAAACTATTAAACACTACGGGGGTTCGAAGGTTTTCAACGCTTGCGAAACATGTACTTTAGATTGATGACCAAAGAATACAATCTATTTTATTTTTATATTAAAAATGTTGAATTACATTAGACATAAAAAGTAATGATACCTAAGAAATATATACCAAATCCCTACATTTGTTATTTTCATAAGTTTAAATTATATTAGATTCTGAGTGAAGAGGAGAATGTATAAGTCTTACAGTAATTGATATTTACACAACTTTTCGACTAGTATACTTCGTCCAAAAACGTAGGAATGAAAAAGATTCGGAATGATAATTATCAGCTTGTACATGGAAGAGGTAATCATTATCAAGCATTGTTATGAATTGAAGTAAAACTGTCAAGAAATGAATACAAATGGTAAAATTTACCGTAAACAAAATGTGTATTGCATCGATATTGATTATTAATAATAACTCTCAAAGTAATGTTAAAAACTTGAAATGTCCACTAAACTGCAACAATTTTTTATTCAGAGTTAAAAAAGTTTACAAAAATTTATTTAATTTGGGCTAAATATAGAACTTTGAAAGTAATTCGCCCTTTAAACGATTTCATATAACACATTTTCAATTTTAAAAATAAAGACCTGAAAATGTAGTACAAACTTATTCTATTGAAGAACGTGGGCTGATAAGTTGTTATGATTTTGTTGTATTTCATTCTCATTAATCTATTTAATTTATTATTATTATAGCTAATATTGGGTCATATATTAAAATATAATATAATATTAAAAAAACTTTTAATGCACCTTTAAAAAAAAATAATAATAATAATAAATAAAAAAAAATTATATATCTATTTTACTAACGAGGATGAAAAATTTTGGAAATCATAAGATAAGATTTATTAAAAGCGTTTAGTGAGAATTTTGACGAATCCGACTGTTTTTACATCAAATTTCAACTATACATATTACTGAAAAATAATTAGACGATCTAATCTTTAAAAAATGTATATAATTAAGACAATTTATTTAAAATCATTTGATAAAAAGCAATTCCAACCAGACTTAGTGTCCCATGTAAAAGATGATGATCAAAACAAAACTTGCTGATATTTGAGTAAAAACGGTATCATATCAAATCAGTATTTATTATACTAGTGCTTGGTTCCAATTTTATTCATGAAACTCAAGTAATTATTTATCGCTTTTATCAAATTAAACACACAAGGCACTAATATCTTGCCCGAAGATCGAAGGTACGGAGTACGAACTTCCACCTCAATTATTTTACCGGCTATATTTATTTTTATTTTTTACCAAATTTATATAAAAAATGTTAAGGAAATGTTCACCAAAACATTATCCTCTTAAAAGTTAATTCAAGAGGTGTTTGCTTAAATTCTGAGAAATTATTTACTAAAATTAAACTTTCTCGCAATAACATACTTATAATATAAATCACTTAATACGAAATACAGGGAAAATGCGGGTGTAAAAAACTCTTGAAATTGTATGGAAATACGGGTATAGAAACTTTACGAATTTCGAATTTGGCTCATCGCTGTTAATAATATTTGAATATTTAATTGATAACCAATATTGGTCGCATTATATTTACAATAGTTTTCATTTTAGTTAAAGACATACACAATATACACATGTATACATTTGTATACATATATTAAATGTATACACATATACTCATTAAATTAAATCGAGATACGAAACTAAAATATACATTTCATACACTCCAGTTATATCAGATAACTCATAAACAAAAAAAAAAAAATCTATTTAATTTAGATTATTCGAAGCTCGTCGTTACATATCGGCACGGTGTGGCAGAAAATAAATGTATAAATGTTGTAATTCACTTTTAATTTAATACAGACATTTTTTATAATGCCTTTTCTAAATTAATGAGCTGATAACTTCTATATAATTGTCGGTCAGTGTTACTTATAGGATAAGTACTTGATAATTGGTAAATACGTATACACACACATTCTTATATAGAAGATGAATATTAAAAGTCAATCCGTTGGTTTTAATTACATGTATGAAAGATGAGATAAATTAAATACAGTTTTTAATACATACGAGTACATTGCACCAGTTCATATATTATTATGGTCGTTTTTCTTTGTGCATGTTTTTTTTTTTTTTTTTACATTAAAGTTATTACATGGAGTTTCTCAACATTTATATAAAAGCAGACGTAATGAGATATTATGTTTTATGAAAAAACGAAAGAAAACTAAATGCGATTTTCCATTACGATACTTCCTTAGTGGGAGAACCGTGACCCGCTGGCCCAGCGCAATCTTCGGAGTAAGCGGTCCAACTACAAAAGTATCGGACGCCAAGAACCGAGCTCAATTCTCTTCCAGCTAAGTAGGCTGCGTGTTCGTGATCGTTGCCGACTGACCAACGCACACACGCACACGCTCACACACACACACACACACACACACACACACACACACACACACACACACACATTTACGTGCAAAAATAGACAATTTTTTAACTGGTTATTTCGCGTAAACGCGCGCGCACACACACACACACACACACACACACACACACACACACACACATACACACACAGAACGTGTGCCCACTGAAACGTAAAAAGCGCGATGAAAACGATATTGTTTTTTACGTGCTCATTCGCGTTTTGCGCGTGTGGTCTGGCCAACCAAGAGTCGACGACCACTCCGGCGGCGGTGTCACCGTCAGAATCGGTGCCGCAGTTGAAAGTGATGGTCAGCAGCTACGCGTACGGTGACGAGGACGAGGACGAAATCGAAAACGGTGGAGGTGTAGAACACCTTCAGCAGCAGCACCAGCAACAGCAGCAGCAGCAACAACAACAACAACAACAACAACAAAACTACGGGCAGCAACAGTACCACGGGCAGCAACAGGACCACGGCCAGCAACAGGACCACGGCCAGCAACAGCACCATGAGCAGCAACAGCAACACGTGCCGGTCAACACAGTGGTCATGAAAGAGGCCAAACCATACCCGATGGAGGTGACAAAACCAGTGCCGTACCCGGTCGAAGAGGCCAAGCCGGTGCCGTACCAGGTCGAGGTGCCCGTGCCAGTGGACAAGCCGTACCCAGTGGAGGTGCCGCAGCCGTTCCACGTGCCCGTCGAAAAACCCTACCACGTCTCGGTTCCGGTACTACATCCATACCCCGTGGTCAAGGAGGTGCCGTTCCGCGTGGAGGTGCCGTACGACCGACCGGTGCCAGTGCACGTGGACAAGCCGTACCCGGTGTACGTGGAGAAACGTGTGCCGTACCCGGTGGTCAAGGAGATCCCGTACCCGGTCAAGGTGCCGGTGGACCGTCCATACCCGGTGCACGTGCCCGTCGACAAGATCGTTCCGTACCCGGTAAAGCAGAATGTACCCTATCCGGTCAACGTTCCGGTCGACCACCCGGTGCCCTCGTACGTGATCAAGAAAGTTCCGTATCCGGTGGAACAACCGGTCCCGTATCCGGTGGAGAAGCACGTGCCGTACCCGGTCAAGGTGCCGGTCAAAGTGCCCGTTCACGTGCCGTACCCGGTAAACTCGTACGAGTCCGAGCACTATCAGAATTACAACAGCAATTATCTGCACCCCTTACTGGCCTTCCAACTGGACGACTTCCACCAGAGGTTCCGACAGCTAAGCCGCAGATTCAGCGAACACTGACGAGACTGCACCGACGTCTTCGGCCGAAGTACGTTTCTGGCTGTCGTTGGCCTCCGGAAATAATAACGATAATATTATGATAATGACGAATGCGTGTCTACCCCTGTTGTTATTTAATTCACCTGTTTGTTGTGTATCCGTGTTGTTAATACATTTTTGTTGTTTTTATACCTCCGAAAAACGATCACGATCACTGGCAGTAGTAAAAAAAAAAAAAAACGAGTTGTTCAATTCGGTTAACTATTAGAAAATAGCAATGATAATAACTACGAAAAATAATCAATATCGATTGTATATTATTGTTTATATAGGATGTGCCCACCTGCGACGACGCTCGTGTTAAATTATAAAAGGTTTTTTTTTTTTAATGTCACGATGCATGTTTGTAAATGTATTTAAATAATTTTGACGGCAAACACATTACGAATCTGATTTATTATATTTGTTCATTGTGTTTACATTAGCCAATTTGTCGGGTAATTGTTAATATTTGTTATTGTTATTATCATAATTACTACTTTTTTTTTATATTATTCCATGAAAATACTCTTTAGTAATAAAGTGATAACTGTTTTTTTACCATTTTATTTCACGTAAAATGAGATTAAAAAAAAACCACTTGATTCGTTTCTAACATTATATCTTTGATTATTATTACTATTTTTTTTTCATTTATATGAACGCGGGTTGCACTATATGGTTTTATTAGACCGTCAAAACGCAACTATCAAAACTGCACAAGTGTGAGAGAAATCGTCTCTAGTCAGCGTTGTACCAAAATAATAAACGCAAAAGGAGGTGCTCGTTTTTCGTGCAACGGCAACGCATCCAAATGATAACAGTCGTCGTCGGCTTGCATCCGTGTGCGTTGCACATTATACTCGTATATGAAGCAGATCAAACAGTGTTCGGGGTTCTCTGTGTATAAACGTATAGTGGCTGTTACTACTACATCTCGTGCAGGGCGCAACACCCTACGAGAATTTCGTGGCCACATACGCGATTCAAACGAATGTGTTGTTTTTTTTTTTAATTTTTTCCTCATAAACTCGTAACGTAAACACACTCGGTTACAATGCGAGAAAAAACAGTGGTTTGTTAGATTTATTATGTTTTGTTTATACGAGCTAGCCGATCACATATTATTACAATCGCTTTGTAATTACGATGTGAATCTGCCGTGGATGGGTGCAAAGGGGTTCAATTTTCCCGTTGACCGTCCCGCGCACGATCAGTTTTGTTTCCCCACGAAAAAGCAATTTCTATTCATCCGGTGACCGTTATTTATTTCGGTGTCTAATTAAATTCATACGTTATAGTCGGTATATCACATGCGTTTATTTTATTTACATTGATTTACATTACGTTGCATTACGGTACACTGATATAGATCCCGATCGACGATCAATACGCGTACTGAACTCGGATATGCGTGTTGCTATGAAATATGGTATTACGTTTGTTTCGGATCAGTCGGACGAACGTCTTAGGTGCACGCAATCGCGTGGCCGCCGAACCGGAATGGAGACTATTACGATGATGACCCGGAGACGCCGAAGATAGAAGTAATCGCGTCGGGTTTCATATTTTCGGTTTACCATAGACATGTAAAATTTACGTTAAATATTTGTCTAGTAATTTACCGAGAAAAATTTACGTAAATTCGGTAAATTTGGTAAAATTTTAAATTTCTTAGTTACATAGCAATTAATACGGGCACCCTAGAAATACCACTTTTCCTTTATATTATACATATAATCTATAGTATTATTTGATTTATTGTTTACAAAGTAGGTAGTATCTACTATCTCTTCTAATATTAGAGTATTTTTGATAAGCTTCAAAACAGAATATAATATTATAAATAATAATGAATTATGACAAGAAAAAATATTCTTCTTTTATTTGTATTTAAACAAATGCATACGAATTATAACTATCACTTTAGATAAAACTGTATTAGATAAATGAGATATCTTCAAACTGGGTAAACATAGAATAATAAAACTGATTGTATTTAAAAATAAAACAATTATCTACCATCTTGGGCAAAACAAATAGCATATGTTTATTAATTGATATTAAAGATGAGGCAGAACACATTATTGACATTATTAGCAATCGTATTATTCCTTAGTGCAAACTGCATGTTTTATATTGAATATTATATTGTTCGGTTATAAATATAGGCTTTGTAAAAACATTTAATTTGAGAAGTCACTTAATAATATATTTGGTAAAAAAAAATTGATACATTTACCAGACCTACAACTTTAGTTTACCATAATCGAGTTGACGGTTGGGTCGTTGATAAATATTATATTCCGTCATAACACATGAGTTAACATTTTTCAAATATTTAGTTATATCTACTGCGATGTATTATAAATCATAATAATACAGTAATGATATTTTAAAACATATTTTTTTATTTTAAATACAAAACACGTAACTTATGCATCTCTAACAAGAAGTTCACGGAACTTGTGATTTATTTGTTGAAAACAAATTCAAATAATGTTGAAAGTAGGTACTATTATTATTACGTTGTCAGAGTTGTATAAAAATGTTTAACATAGGTAATAGAAAAATATGAATAATTAATAAAACGTCGTCTCAATATTATATGAGCACTATTTACATCAGTCAGAAAATTGAATAAACATAATTAAAAATTTAATATTAACGTTTTGAATTTATTCTTAGAAGTCATCTAGATTATAATCTAGTGTAAGATTCCATAAGTATAAGTGCAGTTATAATAAAACTACCAAATTCAAATATACATCTGTGTAAATAATATGTAGTACATAATATTATTTGAACAAAAAAACATTTTGCATTATAAATATTTAAATACATCTGTATTATCATTTTATTACATGTATTTAACATATAAGTGTGCCAATATTTTTAAGTGTTTTAATATTTTTAGAACATAAAGTTCGTAAAAACGTACAAACTCGATTAATCACATAAGTACTTATTAATTAGTATACTTTTGTAGATTACATATATATATATATATATATATATATATATATATATATATATATATATATATATATATATATATATATATATATATATATATATATACAAACCTTGAAACAGAAAATTTTTGGTGAACAAATAATATATAAATAAGCTATTATATAAATGAATAAATATTACAAAAAGTAATTAAATTCATTTTGAATCTAAAATGCTTATACATATAAAGAGTTTCATTTATTTTAAAATATGATTCGTTTTTATGGTTTTTGTCGTGATATGAAAGAAAAAAAAAATAAATTGATCGTCCAAAATATGTATTAATGTACGATGATTAAATCGATGTATACGTTTCAAAAAATGTATTAATTGTATTGTTTTATCTAAAATTAAATGCGTGTCATCCATTAATGACAGATTAATATTATTGATAATATTAAAATATACGTACATGATTCTTTAAAATTCTCTTATCAGCTTTCAAATACAAACATATGACAAATCGCTAATTTAATTACTCAATAATCGATGTTAGGTACAATATAAACCGACCTTATAACCTAAATTAAAGTTTATTGACATAATTTTCAAAAACTTTCATCATCAAATGATTCTTAAGATTTCTTTTAGGTACATTTTTCAGTATGCAATTACTATGTTCGCTTTACCTGTGTCTCAATACCCTCTAGCTTTTATTCTCACACTCTTTTTGTTCAAAACGTGTATTCGTGCTTCATGAACATCAAAATATTTACGATTTTCTTCAACTACTATTATTTAAAAAAACTGCGTATTAAAAATCGGATCAACTATAATAATTCTAAAGTTTTTAAAGGACTCATAATTCGTTGATACAATTAACAAAGTTGATTTTTAAAACGCACAGCGGTGGTACAATAATTGTTTTATGAAGTAAATATATTTAAAAACAGTTTGGAAAGCTAGTCGGTTTAAACTAATACGATTTCTTAATGTTTTTATTTTTCTCGATTACCCGCTTCCATTACGGTCGTGTAAGTCCTCTAGCTGTATCCGCCCTTGAACATAATGAATGTTTAAATGAGAGACAATAACTTGCATAAGATAATATAATAAACATAAAAATACGTAAATTGTTGGGAAAAAAAAGAAAGACATTTTTATGAAATCCAATTCGTATTAATGTCATGTTTTAATAATATTATGCGCTGTGGGTCTGCAAAGAGCGAACGTGAAGATGAAAAAAAATTTAATTAGTTTTTATCCGTATAAGTATGCTCGTTCATTTTTATTCACGCGCACAATTAACGGTGACGATTATTATAGTATTATAACAGAGTGAAAAACATAGTGGAAAATGTCATCGAATAGTCGATTACGCTATACCTAATCTACACTACGAATCCTTTCGATTAGGTTTTTTCACTCGCTCGTTGTTCATTTATCGTACCGATAACGCCGGGACGTTACGATTTTACGTACTCGAAATGCATATGACCACAATAACTGCCAACAACGATATTGTACTATCACGAAACCACGATATTATATATTTTTAATGAGATATTAATTAGATATCGTTGCCTTTGTGATGAGCGACTATTTAAGACACTTTCCAGACAGGTGGTTTCAATGGAAACTAAATTTCTAAAACGACAAATTATCACGAAAAAATGCAAGAAAATAAAAATCACTATCACTGTATGTCGTGAAACGAGAAAACCCGACTTTTCGAATCCGTTTGCGTTGAACTTTTTGAACGTTTTTGAATTGGTAAAGATGCAAAATAAAACCGAGATACAGAGGTGGACTAAAGTGATCATTTTAGACCTCAGGGTGTAAAATTAATTTGGGTTGTATTTTTTTTTTTTTTGGCGAAAAATTCTGATTTTGGCAGAGAGTTAATATTTTACTTGTGAATTATCTTACGGTTCACACAAATAATGAAAAAAATCAAAATAAAAATAATAACAATGGCTCAAAAACGATAACCTGGGTTTAGATTATAAAATATACAGTCAGGTGGGCCACCTAGCAAGCACCTCAAGCAATTCCTTCCCTGCTGAGATGATATTATGTTTGTCTTGTCTACACTACCCACCGTGTAAAACGATTGCACAAGTATCATTACATAATAGTGACGTATTTATTGGGAAAATGACTTTTTATTTTTAAATCACGAATTCCACGTTTAACAATAATTTTAATAATAATTTGATTTTATACTGTCCGACTAAGATTTTTGATAACCGGCCGTCCACAAAAACCAAAACTATTACATACTCCAGGTAACGTTCTCTATTTGTAGATTTGCTTATTTTGTGAATCGTATTACACAGCTTTTAATACTATATCGTATAGTACCTAGGTATATGTTTAATGATTTGCAAGGTGGACATTGACGTGTTATAAAGTTATGTATACAGCGAGTCACTATTTCTTTAAGTTACTACCTACTATATAACTTAACGAGTTTGATTTTTATCGATTTTATGTAGTTAATTTCAATTATAAGATTTTATAGCCAAGTTAAGTTAATTTGTTTCATTCATAAATTTAAAAAATTTAAATTTTTTATATTTAGTACAAATTATTGTTTTTAAAGAAAAAAAATGCAAATATTATTTATAAAATTAAAAAACAGATTATACATATTATTTTGTATAATCATTAATTCGTTTAATTTTGTGTACCTATGAAAATACTTTAATGAAATTCGTTTCATACGTTGCTGAAGATTCATACTATTAAGTAAAAAAAAAAATATATATTTTTTTTTTTACTGAGTTAAGTTACTTTATACCTATTTGACTTGTAACCTAAACAAGTTAAAAAAATATGTTACTTTTAGCTTAAAACTTCACCTAATTTTACTGAATTATCTTGACTTGAAGAGTTAAAAAAAATAGTTGACTAGCCCAGCTTTGATAATTTGTATTCATACATACACTGCTAATAATAATAATATTATTAATAATAATAATAATAATAATAATAATAATAATAATAATAATAATAATAATAATAATAATAATAATAATAATAATAATAATAATAATAATAATAATAATAATAATAATAATAACAATAATAATATTTATAATCGTTATTACAATCATTAATCTATTGTCTTCCACCAATTTCGAATCGGAGCGCAAGCGGTCGCCGCGTTATTTTCACAGGTATTTTATATACTCGTATAAAACGTCGTTGTGCGGCGAAGAAGTCGGCGCGGCCCCGCGTAATAACGTATTGCAGCCAGTCGTTTGCCCGCGCCATTTACTCCACGAGCGTATAAACACGTCCGTGTTTCCAGGCCATTTTGCGTAAAGCTCGAGCACGGTCGCATTACAAGCTCGGCACAATAACACGCGTGGTTTTATTTTTATTACCACTCTCGCCCCGAGACCGTGTACACAGCGAATCCGTTCCCGTATGCGAAGGGATGGACATTTGGTGTAAAAACTGAGGAGGGGCTAGGTTTTTATGCTCATAAGACCTACACCAATTAAAGCCACCCACTTCACTTACGACAATAAATCAATTAATTTTTTAATTATTTACATTTAATATTTAGTACTTTGGTACCTATATATCTTTCTTGGAAAAATATTTTTTTGAAAATGCAATAATTTAAAAAAAACAATCAACTGTTTATATATATTTACATTCAATAAATATATAAAAAAAGTAAACGAATCAACTTCATCATTTATATAAAATTCATAACATTAATTTGAAAAAACTAAAAACAGATGTGTAAGTACTCAGAACTCTATAACTTCAATATAATTATATCGTTTATTAGTTGAAAAACGATCAACTATGTCATGATAATTTATCATTACAATCAAATATTTTTCAACACCTAATATATAAATTTCGTTCGGGGGGCTAAGACCTCTACATTAAACTTTTGGGAGGCTTAGCTCTCTGAAGCCCCGAATTTCCGCGCATGCATACGCTTTATAACGACGTAGGTACTACACGCCGCCGAAATCCGCGCTGAACAGAATCGACATTTTTCATGCCCTCTTGTAGACACACGGCTGTGTCGGGAAGACGTGGATTTGCAAAAAAAAACACGTCCAATCGAAGTGGTTTCCGAGCGCTTCACATCACGTGATATTATTGTGTCATTGTCGCCTTTTGAAATGATTATTATAAAAACTTTGATCAGAACATTTCTTAAGACGTATTATATTTTCGAACGGCTCGTCCATAACAAGTACGACGTTCGAAGTCGCGTCCATGTTTGATCGAAGCCTACCGATTTTAGTGTGTGTGTGTGTGTGTGTGTGTGTGTGTGTGTGTGTGTGTGTGTGTGTGTGTGTGTGTGTGTGTGTGTGTGTGTGTGTGTGTGTGTGTGTGTGTGTGTGTGTGTGTGTGTGTATGTTAGCGTTCAAAACACAGAGCTGTTAAAAAATGTGATTTTTTTTAGAATTGTTCACTAGGCAAAGAAAACGTCGCTAAAAATATAATGTTCAATTACTGAACAAAAAAATATATTGATGAACCGGTAAATAGTTCCAAATTTATGTTTGCCAAACACTTAGTGTTGGTCTCATTTTTAGACTTCGTGAACGTTATTAAATAATATATATAAAGATATTTTAATGATATTTGTGTGATACGTGTTCAAAATTAACTATACAATACTTAGTGTATTATGCATGTATGAGTTTTTCTATTTAACCTAGTTAACAAGTTGTAATTAAAAAAAAATATGTCATCATTTATTAATTTGACTTCTGTATTTATTAATTATGAGGTATAATATGCAATTAAGTCTTTTTCGCTAAAATGTATTATAACTGAATACGTTCCAGTTAAGTTAAAAAGTTAAAAACGTCAAACAATTCTAACTAATATGACAAATTATTACTATTTATTGTTTTGTTGTTATCTAAATAGATTATATAGGCAATTATGCAAGATACCACCTCTTACATAACCAGAAAAACAATACTTATTAGTAATTTAGGTATTATCGAACAATAATACGAGAATGAGGAAATTGGCACAGAAAGCTGTACATAATTTCGTGTGGTCCTAACCTAACTGAAAATATCCCTCGGTTAACCATGGAAAACCCCCTGCAGACAGGTTACAGGAATTAATCTAAAATGCAAAATTTAGTATAATAACTAAAATGAAAATAAATCAATCAATAGTAGGTAATACTATCATTATTCTATGACACTCACCACGTAATAAACAAGAACCTTAAATATGTGATATATCACATATGACAAGAACACCAATTTATTTAATTATTACGATTTCATGCAATGATTAGCCGTGTTATGATTTGTCGAGTTATTATACAGGAAGTATTAACTCATGAAATAAAACTATTTCTTAATAAAAACCATACATGAAAAGTACATTTTGTTTAATTCAATCAATACGAATGGGATTTTAATTATGCAAGGCAAAACATTATGTTTTATGGACTAGTAAGCGTGAGTGTGTATATCTGTTTCCAAACATTTTTATTTTTTTTTTAAATCTAAGTTATTCAGTCATAAGAACAACATATAGTAACATAAATGCATCACTGACCACGAATGTGTCATCTAACATAGCGTAGCTTAAATTACTCTAAATACACCAATGATCCGTTGGCATTATGTCCACTAGCAAATTGCAAATTGAAATTTGTGTTGATAATCATTTCAAAAATAACTGTCCATTTATGAAAGAAAAGCACACATTTTAAACTTAAAATATCTCCCTCAGTCTGATTCTGTGCTGATTTATTTGTGAGTAAACTCACAATGTGTCGAACTTTCATTCATATATTGTAAATATTATTGATCGATAGTTTTTCGACAATATTTTCATAACTTGCCTTACTTGCTTTAAGCAAGTTGTTCAACGCGCATACATAAAAAAGTTACATTTTTATTTCACTTATCCAATTGAATAATACTTATCGGGTAACGGGGTCGTGCTTTCACGATTAACACTTAGATAAATTAGAATTCGCCGTTTATAAATAATATAGGTGGTCTGTATTTATTTTCGGAAATCGAAGTCTTCTGTGTATTAAAACATATTTTAATGGATTAAATATTTTTCAACACGCCATGTCATTTACATTTATTGAAATTATTATATCGTTCAACAAATATAAAACCGTGCGCCAATGTGCTTATATAGTCATAACGTCAGATATTTGTAATTTTTTAATAAAATTAAATCTCAATATTATTATAAATTCGACACCGTAAGTTGTATGTATTTTCATTCTACATCCCTACGAATGATGTATATGAATATTCTGTAATATCACGAGTAAACTGTTATATCAAGAGAGCTAAGTTTTCTGATCTAATTTTATATTTAATATAGTAATTGATCAAGTTCCATTTTCTTCATATCGATATTAATTTAAAGGAGCTCTCACTTTTCAACACAAAGTTAACGCGTTACGCATGCACTCTCAGTTATTATTATTCATATTATAGAACAAAAAACTTCATGTTTGAATTCAACTATATAGTTACTATTTATACGATCCTAAAATATACATCATCAGACAATCTAAATTCATTAATGATCGTAAAATAATATGTACCTAAGGATAAAATAAAACAAATTATTTTCAATATCAATAAATATGTTCATCATTCATATATCATAGGGTGTAACCAAGCTGGCTGACAGCAAAAAAGTTAAATTTGAAAATTTTTGGACCAAATGAGCTCATTTAATAGCCGGACCAAAAATGCATAAAATAAAAAGTAAAATATTACTTTTACGGTTGAATTTTGATTAACAGTATTAGAACGCGTTTCGATTTGTATTGCAAGAACGACAATGCCATGGAATAAAATAAAATTATCACTTTATTATTCAAGTCAAGATTGAAATCTAGGAAAAAAATTAACAAAAAAAAAAAAAAATTACCAACTTTCCGCCTATCGGTAAAATGTGGTAATGGTGTCTTACATAGCACCGATTAAGCCCCAGTTAAAAGATTTGATACGTTTTATAATTTGTCTACAACGGAAACATTTAATAAATCCGTGAGTGCCCGATATACACGGATTTCTCTGTTCTTTGTTTTATAATTTGATTTTTCTAGTGAGATTCGGTTACGGATACTTTTAAAACAGAACTTAAAAAAACCATCACGTGCTTCATTATTTTTATATAAATAGTTCAATCGCAATATCATTGTTCGGGTAAACATTTTTTAGTTTAAAAGACTGCGGGTTTTTTATCAGTATGAAATATATCTTTTGTTTCCATATAAATTACTAAGGGTACCCATTTTACTACTTACTAGAAAATATCAATCAAACACACACATACACACACACACATACACACACGCACACACACACACACACACACACACACACACACACACACACACACACACACACACACTCATACATACCTACACTTGAGTGAATTACACGAAAACAACTATTCGTCAAATCGCATAAATTTTGTAAAATGTATATACATTCGCTTGCTCGTGTAGATTTGGCTATAAATCTACACGACACTGAAAACCCGATATTATACAAATATCATTTGAGCAGAAGTGTTCAAATTTGTATGATATGTTGTATTTATTACAGAAGTGTCTGGAAACTATCTGTCTGGCTAAAAAGTCGACAACGAAATGGAAATTTTTCCCTGCAGGGATTCACCCCGGTCCGATCGCCGCCGCGAACGGCGTGACTCGCGTTCGGTTGCCGCGGACACTAGAGAATTTTCCGATTCCATTACGGCGCGATATCATAACAATGTCTGGGCGGTAAACGAGCTCGATTTCAGAACGATTAGCGATGACGCGCGTTGTTATTGTCACGAAAACGGTAGAAAAACAACAAAACCGACGGGCCGGCCGGGCGATTAGACGAGCGCAAACGGTAACGATCGCGATCGCCGGGGGCGGCGACCGACGGGCGTGTGGACAGGGAATGAGGGGGGGGGGGGGGTGAGGCCGGTGCCGACCGACCGACCGACAGGCGGGGCGGGGGCTGAAACTCGAGGGGAGTTGGAGGGGAACGCGTTTTCGGAACGTTTCTGGGAGGACGAGACGGCGGGACGATGACGACGAGCCACTACAAAAGCCGGCCGCGCCGACCGTCAAGTCATCAGTCGACCGTTCCCGGCGAAAAGCGACACGGACCAGCGAGGCGAAGCAGACAGATAACAAAAACGAGAAAAAACCAAAAATAACAAAAACCACGAAACGACGATGACCGGCTCAATGGCGACGGTGGTGTGCGTGTTCGGACTGTGCGCGGTCGCGGCCTTGGCGTCCGGCGCCGAGAAGCAACAGGCCAAGAGGGGCGCGGCGTACGACCTGGCCGGCGGCTTCGACCCGGACTGTCTGGACGACGCGGCCGCGGCACCGTTGGCCCTGCAGACCAAGACGATCATCGGGACGGCCCCGATCGCGCAACAACAGTACTTGCGGCCGGCCGCCCTGGAGACGAGATACGCCGCGGCCCCGATCGCGCAACAACAGTACCTGCGGCCCGCCCTGGAGACGACATACGCCGCGGCTCCGATCGCGCAACCACAGTACTTGCGGCCCGCCCTAGAGACGAGATACGCCGCGGCCCCGATGTTTCAACAGTCGTTCCTGAGACAGCCTGCAGCGCTGCAGTTCAAGGGCTACGCCGCCGGTGCGACCGCCGCCGGCGCGTCCACGGAATTCCTCACGGACGCCGAGTGCCAGGAACAGGAGATCATGTCCAAGACGATCATCAAGGAGGTGGCCCGGCCGTACGCCGTGCCCGTCGAGAAGCACATGCCGTACCCGGTCAAGGTGGCCGTGCCGGTGGACAGGCCGTACCCGGTGCACGTGGATAAGCCGTACCCGGTGCAAGTGGAGAAGGCCGTGCCGTACGAGGTGCGCGTAAAGGTGCCCACGCCGTACACCGTGTACAAGAACGTGCCGTACGAGGTCAAGGTGCCGGTGGACAGGCCGTACACGGTGCACGTGCCCAAGCCGTACAACGTGGTCGTGGAGAAGCGCGTGCCGTACGAGGTGGCCAGGCCGACGCCGTATCACGTCCACGTGCCCGTCGACCGGCCGTACACCGTCCACGTGCCGTACGAGAAGCGAGTGCCGTACACGGTGGAGCGGCCCGCGCCGTACCCCGTCCACGTGCCCGTCGACCGCGCGTACCCGGTGACGGTCGAAAAGCGCGTGCCGTACACGGTCAACAGGCCGGTGCCGTACGCGGTGGAGAAGCCCATGCCGTACCCGGTCGCCGTCCCGGTCAAGGTGGCCGTGCCCATGCCGTACGAGGAACAGCAACAGGACTGTATCGAGGACGCGCCCGCGCAGATCATACAGCAGAAGTTCATCCAGACGCCGCAGATCATGCAGACGCCGCAGATAATTCAGACGTCGCAGATAATGCAGACACCGCAGATAATGCAGACGGCGCAGATAGCGCGGAATTTCATCCAGACGCCGATCATGGAGCAGAGATTCGCCCAGACGCCGCTCATGAACCAGAGATTCACCCAAATGCCGATCATGAACCAGAGATTCACCCAAACGCCGATCATGGAACAGAAATTCGCCCAGACGCCGATCTTGGGACAGAAATTCATCCAGAACGACGCGCAATCCCTACAGTGGAACCAGTTTGAACAACAACAACGTCTGTCGCAACAGTTACCCCAGCAGCTGCCGCTCCAAGACGAAGAGATCTGCGACTGATCGTGGACCTGACGCGTTTCTCATTAGTCGATCAAAATTGTAACGTCCAACTTTTTTTTTATCATTACTTTTATTGACTTACACGCCTTAACAATTATTATGTGCCATTGATGAAGACTAATAATAATATGTAATTAAAAACCCAAACATCAATTAAAGACTTATTTCAAAACGTATTTATCACATGCATTGTTTGTGTACGCTCCTCGACGATCTCGCTATGTAAAATATGTAGCGAATCACGTAAACACATTAAGCGGTTGTGACGACACCATTCAATAAATAATAATTAATAACAAAAGAAAAAATTACAATAAAAATAATTTTCAGGTATAAGTTTCGAAATTCGTATAAAATCTCAGCTAATTAGAAATCGTCACATTGCCTATTGATAAGTACTATTGTGTTCCCTTCAATTTATTTGTTAAATATAAACAAAAATTGACCTGACGTATCAAAATATATTACATGTTGTAATAAATTATATTTGATGTGACATTGATAAAAAAATAATGTCATCCATTTAAAATACGCCAGTTCTACTTCAAATATTAAACTGCCACATAAATAAATCGTTCATATTGTTTATAAAATAAATATAACATAATATTTAATTTTAGTGTACGTCTTATTTTTACATTTTGAGTTTAAATACAAAATAAACGTAATAGCACAGTCATACACAACAAATGCACGTCTTTATGTTCGTCAAATACGTATATAGAGAAACAACGTGTTTAGTAAGCAGGCAAGTGGTATGTGGATAAAACCATTCGATTCCGTAAGAATGTAATAACTATCGGACCTCCAATGCTAATCAAATAGTTTTCATACGAGCACATGCAACACTGTGGAATAGAAATTGTTTCTATCAGTACAATATTATAAATTATAACGCAATTACAATTGCATTTCGACCCGCTAATTTGTGACACCAAACTCGTCTGTCACACGTCCTACTAAGGCACACGTGACACTGTAGATTAGTAATTGCATTTTAAACCAACAATAACGAGATCATCGTAATCACTGATCGTTCTGCGGATTAATATCGAATATTCGTTTGTTATTAATACGTATTTACGATAAAATTTCACACAGCATTCGACATTTATGCCACCGTTTTGCCTTCCATCTCACTTTGGAAGATTTTAATTTCATACTACGTAGATGATACACGTTTTACTATTGTACCGCGTAAACACACGTTCGGCGATTGATCCGCCGACAGCCGACCGTACGAAGACGACTTACCGCATTATGATATACCTAGTCATGACTCATGACGAATTATGAATTTTGTTTTAACAACCGGTTTCGGTAAAGTACATTAATGCCGGGTTCTGCATCGGTGTATAGAGCCCCCCGACGGACTCACACACACACATATATTTATATATATTTATAATTAATATTATTCGAACAACTTACCGCATAGCTCCTACAGTTATAAACACGGAATAAAAACAAATTACATAAACACATAACGAAAGGACTAGTGTGTGTGTGTGTGTGTGTGTGTGTGTGTGTGTGTGTGTGTGTGTGTGTGTGTGTGTGTGTGTGTGTGTGTTTGTACGTTATTCCACATGAGTGATTTAAGCACAGTGCTCATAAAATATCCATCACTAAAAATGAACCCATTTATTTTTTTATTTTGTTTTCCTCTTGTATGGTTTTTGGCACACCGTACGCTATTCGAACGCCCACATACAGAATCATCAAATCTTTGAGCAGCTCTATAGTAGAGTTGTTACTTGTTCCCTGATAGTAACCGAAGAAACTGCTGATATTATTATCTACAATTATTGAACAGTCAAAATACGTTGTAAATGTGAAATGCTACCACGTTGAAAGAATATTGTGTTTCCAAGTAAGTCGCAAATCATTTGAGAAGTTTTTACCCGATTAGTATACTTGTTTTTTGTACATTACAATAGTCCATTTGGATGACTAAGTCACTACAAAAATGAAATAAACCAGTTTGGATACCTACTTACACATCTATTCAGACATTTTAACTTTATAAAATAAATGCTATACTTACATAATGTATAAAGTTTTACAAAATAACCTTATGAATGAATTCAAAATGTCTAGTCACATCTTCCTAGGTACATTAAACAAAACATAAATCGTTTTCTATAGTTTATAATATAAAACACTGAACAAGTTATACGAAAATATAAAATGTTAACATTTTGAAAATTATATTCAGCTTAAAATCAGAAAATTATTTTCATCAATTTCACCTGTAGTACCCAAAGTGGCCACTCCCATGTTGATAGTTTTACCCTAATAGTTGATAGTTCAAACTTAAATAATCGGTATCCTGCGAGTGGGAAGTTTTTTAACTTTGGCAGTTTTTACGAAAACAAGTTGGCCGTCATAATGTATTTGAGGTGATGAGTTGAACATACTATCGCCAAGTAGTCGAACCCTTTTTGACGTCACACGATTTACACGTCAGTTGTACCGCGAACTCGATACCGGTTTATAGCGCGTGTGGGAATACTACCCTTTTTATTACCTAGCAGGCGTGCTTTATGAATAATAGAATAATTTTGTTATCTCGAGATATCGCGCCCGTATAATAACGAGTTTTGACCTGCGGGCTCTCGCGGATGAGCTATACTAGATTTTTTTCCCACCACCATAGCACGCAGAAAAAAACGGAAATCCGGCACTCACACGGGGGCTTCGGGGGCGTTTTGCATAACATTGTAATTCGTATAATATTTAAAACGTGATATAATTATTAATTACACACAACAATTTGTATCACGGTGGATATCCAGGGGTTTCTAAAATTTCACAGAGCACTATAAATATGATATTTGTATTCTAAGTATCCTTACACACTCGTAAAATTAAAGCAAATTTTTTGATAAAATTTCAAGTACTACTAGTATAGGTTGTTGGATATAAAACGGAGTTGACACGTTTGATTTTGATTAAAAAAATTAATTAAAACTTGAAAAATTGTATAGATTTTCTTATGGGTTTATTCATTTTTTAATATAAAACCCTTTCAAATAATTTAAAATAAAACAGCAGTATTACGATAAATAGGTGACGTAGTATTGCAATTGACTTGAGTAGCAGGACATGTCTGATTTATGGTTTGGTCCGGGCTGGTTATACAGTCGGTCGTGTGTATAGCAGTCCTGTGAGATAAAGTCAGCTAATGTTATTAACTTTTTTATTGTTCTTCGATATAGAAATGGGTGGTAGTTCAACTGACTCTTTAATTCAACAAATTGTCGGTAGGTATAGTTTTTGTGTCTGTACGATGTATAAATGTTAGATGGCTTTGGGTTAGCGCGTGTATGCCCTTAGCAGTATAATGAGTTGTACGTGTAACTTTTGTATTTTACAATACGTAAATGTGTTGTGTTATTCCTTGTGAGGTGATTTTGGAATATTTTAATTTGAATAATATAATAATGATTATTAATATATATTCATATAAACAATAGTATTATGTGAGCAAATTACAAAAACGTATTAGGTAATACAACACTAAAAAGTATATTTATTTACTTCAAAGTGCCGCCATGTATTTATATACAATGTAATTTTATTGTCACGAAAATTCCGATCTCGCCTGACGTTAGTGAGTTGACGCGATCTATTTGAAAACTATACGTTTTTTTCGACGGAAAAATTCACGAGCCACGTGTTTAACACACGCGTATCAACTTCCAAGAACACATTTTTTCCGTTTCCCCGAAAGTTATTGCAATTTTTCGACATATTTTTTCGACAAAGATGACTGTTATTAGAGGCTTGTTTTCCGTTCGTGTGATGATACGTCCCCTTTGTCTTAAATCTCATGAATTGACGATGTTGAGAAAAAAAAACAAAAAAAAAAAAAAGCTTTAAAATGCTAAACGAGACCATGGGTCGGCCAGAGTAATTTCCATTCCTTTCCGTATCTTCCAAGCACTCATGACTATATAATAACAGGAGGGAATTCTCGCGATGGCCTCCCGTCATCCGTACCCTATATTCACGTTGACTCTTTACACGTGTGTTTTCGGTGATGTTAGCCTTTTGATATTATTTGTCTTACTGATTATTGTTACTGTTATAATTGTCATTATTTTCATTGTAGCGAATCCGATTTATTTCCGTGTCAATCAAAAGCCGTGGTGAAGTTGAAACGAACGGTGACGTAGTCCTAACAGGCCGCGCGCCTTCGTCTTCGGTCCTTCACCCGCGTGCTCGTTCCGGTGCATCGCGATCACGATCTCACGCCGTTGTTCTAATTAGTTTATCGCGCGCGACTGTGTGTACGTCATGAAATAATAATATCATAACATTGTTACGACGTTTCGCAATCGGTCGCACGCGTTACGCCACGAACGTCCGTGCCGGTGAAAACTTAGCAGTGTGTACATCATACAGAATCATACTCGACAGTAGGCATACTAATAACTGCTACACAGTGGCAACTTAATTACAGCCCACTCGGTCCACTATTGTTTTACATCATGAAAGTAAAGTTGCACTTTTCGATGAAATTAAGCGTGGTGTCCCATTACTTATCACTTTTAGGAGTAAAATATCAATATGCAAAATTTGATGGCAATTTTATTATGTAGGCATAGGTGGCAACATTTTTATTCTACCCTTGAGTTGCGGTACGATTCGATTAGCGGCGATCGACTATACTGCAGCTGAATTTCGTTCGTAAAAACATACGTCCGATGAGGTTTAGTGGCAGTGTAATTATCGGAATTCATCGCTAAAACACAGTCAAAGCAGGATCCAGCTATTACACCACCATTTAAAAAAAATAACTTTCTTCTCGCAAGTACCATATCATAATGATTATGAATAGGGTAATTCAGTAATTAAGTTACAGTAATTGTATTATATATATTCATATAAAAATGAAATGTGTATCATGGAAGTTTTTTAATTAAGTGGCATCTAAAATGATAAGTATTTCAGTATTCTTCATATTTTTTAATTTCCTCCAAAGGGTAGTTTTAGGGGTTCTTAAAAATTAAATGGAAATCTATATTTTTTTCGGGGAAAAGTGAAGATATTTGTTGAGTTAATTTTATTACTTAAAAACATTAATCGAAGCAAAACTCTAAGTATGAGGTTGACCCATAAACTGGCACATTGAATGTAATATACAATTTCTAAAAAGTTGAAATCAAACTTAGGGTTTTGCGTCGGTCATTATTTTTCAATCACTATAATTTACTAAAAAAATTATTTCTTATTGTATTTGCAAAAATACATAGGATTCAAATTTAATTTAAAATTTAGCTCCCAAAACTACCCCTTAAAGACAGTAAAATAATATGAAATTAATTTATATTTTTAGATTTCTCTATGCAAATAAACTTTTATAACGAACATTTTATTCTATATTGAATATTTTATATTATTAAATTGCAGTAACACAATTGTAGAATGACTCTATGTTATATATATATATATATATATATATATATATATATATATATATAATACATATTTATTCAGTTCATACAATTTATAAACACGTTGTTTAATCTACTTATATTATAGTAAATACAAAAAAAAAAAAACATATTCACGCTATTAAAATAAAAATCTTTCAAATATAAGGTAAAGCAAAAATAATTTCCAACATTTTGAGTTATTGAAAATTCATGTTCATCTAGACAAAAAAATAAATAAATAATAATAAATACGTTTGAATCGACAAAAACTCTAAATGATATACAAACACACTACACATATGGAATTTTACTAATATTGGATTATTGCATCATTTGATTCAATGAACAAATGCCGTTGCGATTTGTTTTTACACCAGTTTGGGCTGACGCATTTTTCGAACAAATTTATTAATCTCATGCCATTAACACTACTGTGACCATAGACCATGTCTATAATAATAACTTTGTTTTGTACTATTTAGATAAATGGTATGAATTTAAAAATTACCTTTACTCTATGACATTATAAAAATATTTTTTTTTGACACTCCGTGGAGATAACTGGATACTAGGACAATACTTATTACTAGGGTTCGGATTTGAAGGCAATATAATCAATAAAAAAAGCATTTAAAATGTAAAAAAAGGCAAAAAAAGGCATTTAATTTATATAAAAAGGCAATTCATAAATATACTACAAAATAAAAAAGTGAACATTTTTTAAACACTTTCAATTGCTCACATTTTGAGAAAAATACAAATTAACAATTAAAACTGCATGCAAAATAAACTAGTTGGTATTAAAAAAAAAATTGACTACCATGTATAGGTTGTCTTCAGTAAAACGGTTACGATTAGAGGTTAAAATATTTTTGTACATCGAAAATGATCTTTCTACGTCCACCGAAGTTATCGGGGCGTATTTCATACTTAAATAATTATCTAAATTAAGATTGCTACTTGATAGATCGTCATCGATTGTGGTTTCTCCAATCAATTTACAATATAAAATTAATCCATCGGTTGAAAAAATATTTTCACCGAATTCTGAAAAATACTTTTTCAACTTGGAATTGTGATTTTGTTTAACTTTTGGCATAATTAAAAAAACAGAATAAAATAAACGTGTGGAAAAATTATTGAACGACAATTATTGCGATCGACAAATGCGGGCGGACTGACGAACAATCTTGAATTTACGCATTACGAACATATCTTAATCTTTAAATAGGTGTACGGGTAATTTTATGGCCATACCAAATACTCGATAAGACGATATCGATAAATATTGCGAATAATAAAACCCATTTGTAGCGATAATACGCAAGCTGTGTATAAAATTATAAAATTACCTGAATAAATTCAACACAAAATAGGCATTTATAAGTACAAAAGGTAAAAAAAAGGCAAAAAGGCATTTATAAGTAAAAAGGCAAAAAAAGGCAAAAAAAAAATGCATCCATCGTCTAAGAAATTAAATGAAACACATTTTTGTATAAAAATTATTTTTCTATTATGATAAATAAAAGAAAGGCATTTGCCTTCAAATCCGAACCCTACTTATTACTTATTGTTCCTTGATGACATTTTGCCTGGTTTTTTTATTATTTATTGACGTAATGCTTATGATTAAATTAATTGTATTAGCATTTTTATTATTTGTAATTTAGATATTTTTCTTAAAGAATAGTATATTTAAATACTATTATTTGTTATATTAACGTATAACGAATAAAAGACATTTATAAATCGAAATTTGAAGGTAATATTTTATTTAAATTTTACTGTTTATTTGATTTTCAGTTATTGTATTGTATATTTGTTAACTGTATCGGTTCCTAGATACTTATTATAAGTTTCACTATCATTACATTGTACAAATATTCACATTTGAAGAAAATAAAAAAAGAGCGGTTGCCTGTCATTCTGATCAGTAATTCATAATGGTAACATATATATATTTTTTTTTAGATAAGAATTATGCTGTTCCTCTTATTTCTAAAAGTGACTCTCTTGGTACAGTGGCACGGTCCGTACATGCCTTGGACCGGTTCTGGACACTATATACGATAATATATCATTTATTCGATATCTATTCGATAGACTGTTTACTTATGCGGATCCAATATTTTTGGGGTAAGTCTTAATTGTTCTTCGTCAAAGTCGATATTTTTTTAAAGCTTATCGGGTTACTACACAGTAAACGTGGAGATATTTTATACGTACATTTTGCAAAAAAAAAAAAAAATCATGATAAGAAACAACGTGAATAGAACACGTTCACCATGTCACTACTCAGGCTAGATAAATTCATGCATGTACAGTGTACACAGAATACAGTCACAAACATCAAACCGAAATTGACAGGCGAAGATGGAAATGAAAATTGAAAATATAACCATTACTTTTCTCGTACAGGTTCTGATTGGGTTTTTTGCGAATACGTACACTCGTGTGAGGGGAACACGTCGTTTATCTTTCTGTCACGTTTATTTAAAAAAACGTATATATTACCAATATGATGATAAAACAAGAATACACAGTATCCATATTCCATTAATATATTCGTATCGATAAATCGATGTCTGTAGCAATCTTCCCGGAAAAAAAATGTAGTGCCTATCTAGTCTATAACTGATTTCAATGGTAATACTCTTTACCGTGACTTAAATGTGTTTCGAAATTGGAAAAAAATAAAAAGAAAGAAATTAATTTATGTTGAATTTCATTTCATTATTATTTTTTATTAGACATTATTATTAAATATTTAGAAATTATCAGCAGAGTTGTAGAGACTAGAGAGTGAATTGAATCCCACATATTATGACTAATGAATTATACCATAATATACACAATATAAATTAAACCTGACATTGACCACTATTATATAAATTAACATATTATATTACGTTCGTCTCGAAAAAAATGTTTGGTTTTAGTTTTTTTTTTTAATAATAAGTATTTTGAATATTGCCTTATACGAAAACAGTGTTCGTCTCACAATATTTCCTTAAAAATAAGTATCACAGACAGGAGTATGAAGGCTAAAAACAGTTTTGAGGGAAGAAGGACAAGAGAACTCTGGATAAGTTCGAAGAACTTAGACGATCGGGACATTCTACAGGACGACGTAAAGTATTATAATTAACATTACCATACGAAAACAATAATATACGAACTAGTAAGACACTTTTTAAGGGTGTAAAATGATAACGAATTTACCGATGATTCAACACGTACGTAAGTCGTCATCAAAACGTCTAATCGGGAATTAAACGAGGATAAACTTTCGTCACAAAAAGTCGTATATAATGTAATTTTATTATTATAAAATTCAAAACTCCACGATCACAATACGAGTTTTTACACATGAACAATACGAGTATAAAGATAATAAAGATTAAAATATGCACATAACGGGAACTGCGTGAAAAAAATATACGATCCGAGGACGGTGACAAAAATGTTGTTCGATATTATCGTCGGTGTATTTTTGTTTTTTTTTTTTGTTTAACGTACTCGTAAGTGGTCGTTTTTAACCCTCCGCGCTAAAAGACACTAAATTTACGTTATGTACGGTTGAAATAATAGAGTGTGTTTTGTGTACCAACTCATTCGAATTCGTTCATCCATTATTTTCATTATTTATTTATTTTTATTTTTTTAACGTGGCCGTAACCGTGCGTGTGATATTTAAAAAAGTTATTCAACCGAGAAACGTGTAATCTAACAAAGGAATAATAATTGCGTATCTCGTAGGTACATACCGTAATATACGCAAGTGAACATTTTTCTACAACTACTGTTATTAATATTATTATTATTTAATGCGAGGACACCGCACATCACAGAGCCATGAGATGAAATGGACTCGTCGCGTCTCACGAAAGTGGAATTTACTGTATTGTCCGATACAAGGTTTATTCGAATTAATTATTCCATCACGTTTCCGTTCGCGTTGAGTAGAAGCATATTACAGTATGTTTTCGTTTCGTAAAAACAAATGATACGTAACACAGCAAGTATATTATTGTATTCGAAACGCGGTGCACACGTTTATGACTCGCGAACACATTAGCACGGGGATTAAATTGAAACAATCTACTGCTACCCCTAGCCCAACCGCTCCCGATACTATCGAAACACTAAAGTCCTTATACGAAAAGCGAATTGACATTTGACACACTGTCGAGTGTATAAATTATAATTATTGTTATTATTATTATTATAACATCGTCATGAGGGACGACCGTAAGTCTCAAATTTCACTGCGGTGGATTCAAACGAGACCGAAATGGGGGCGATTGTTGCATCCTCATTTAAAACCGACCGCATATTAAAAGTAATAAAAAATTAATATCTTTTGATGATCACACGCTCGCGCGCACGCGTGTGTGTGTGTGTGTGTGTGTGTGTGTATATGATAACATTTTAATATCAAGCCATAAAAAGAAAAAAAACATATCCAACGTGGATAGTATATTAATTAGCAGAAGTTATATTTGAATTGAACGCCGATGCGGTTCATTGCCGTTCATGGAATAATATTCATCTTCTCGTATATTACGTTATAAATACACCACGTGATCGTCTTACGTGTTATTTTTTGCCACGTGTCGTATTCGCGACTACATCAATAACGAGTATCCAGGGTAACCGGTATGATACGATAATAAAATACATTTAACGAGACGTTTGACTTGTCACTGTTATAAAAAAAAAAAAAAAATTCCCAACAGAGTCATTAAACCGGCGCCGTAGAAAGTACACGTAAGATGCCTGTGGTACGCATATAGGAAATTATTTCAAGCCAGCAGGGCTTACACCACTGTTGGTCGACCGGATGGACGAACTTTGTTGTGGATCATTATACATTATAAATGTGAATGATCGATTAATCGTTTCGAATTGACGTAAACGATATCTGAATTTTAAAATCTAAAATTTGATCGCAAAACGTACACATGGAAGATCAAATTTTATCGACCTAGATTCATCTATCAATTTGAAAAAAAAATGTTTTATTTGAATTCCCAGAAAATTCTAAGTACTATGCTGCTGCTACATTGTGTACATCATACAATTACGAGTATAAGCACAATCGCATTAGCATTATTCAATAAGATGTTGGTTCAAATGATATAAGTACTTATATCTGACCACTTTATATGTGAAAACACGTACCTAGTTATACATTATTCAGATAAAGTGATTATAATTGAAAGTAATATCAGTATTAGTTGAGATTTATTTTGATTATGTATTTCAACGGTTTACTTATTTTATTCATAATGGTTTTAGAAATTTTAAAAAGCATGTAAGATAAAGGTAGTAGAAATTTCCAAACAATTGAATAGAATATTTTTATATATTATGGGAATTATTATACATCACACAACATTAGGTTTGAATTTCAAGAGACATTTTATTAAATATATTGAAATTGTTAACTGTTACAGTGCATTTTTAATTTTATTAATCTTAAAAAACTTTGGCTACATAGTTGGCCGTAAGAAACAATCAATGAATATTTTTATATTTTTATTTATTTTTGTTGTAATTTAATATGAAATCGACATTGAAACGAGGCATTGATTGTTTTAATTTAAAACGACAGTGTCAAATATTAATTGCGCAAATTATTCCATGTAATGACGTTATGGACCTACCTGGGTGACGTATTGCCGAAATTCGTACAGTACATATCATTTCACCGTCAAGTGCGCGCTTTATTGTGACCGAAGATAAACTATTACATTGAAATCTCGGCGAGTCAATCGTACAAAATAATTTCAAAAACGCACCCGAGTCCGATTACTTGTATTATACGTCTTCGGTTTTCTTCTCACGTCCTTTTAACGTCGTAGTCGTAATGTTTCCTCTTTTTTTTTCCTTTTCGCTTGTTTTCTTATTCGAGTGCGACTTTATACGACCGGGTGTTTATTATACGCTTGCGTAAAATACATTTATATATACCGATTTCAACCGCGCGTATTGATATATTTCGTCGTATAAGTCGGGTCAAACGCACGTAAAACGTTTCAAAGTATATGTTGTGTTTGAATTATTATAATTTATACCGACGACGCGGATACCGGGAGCGACGGTAAAATATGCCATAAAACAACGCTGCTCCAAGGATAAAATATCATATTTTAATACGACTTTTCTAACGAATCGTTTAGAATATCATTTTTTTTTCCAAAACGATAGATATTAAAACTGAACGCCATAACATTGACTTCAGCAAAAACTCATCATTACTCTCACTGCAGTCGTGTACACGCGTACATAAAATATTATATTTGCGTCCGGTTTCGTTTTCTCGGATTCGCGCGTGAACGTGGGCCGCTGCAGGCGTTGTGCGTCGTAGCAACAACAGCAGCAGTTTGGTACGACCCCTGGTCGTTAATTTTTATTTATTTGTTTTTTATTGGCAAATTCATATGACTTGCGGATCGAAATCACGGGTGCGCTGTAAAACGAAATATACGCGACGGGTTTTTATTTATTCTTGTTTCACATATTGGACTTCTGCGGAAGCACGGACACGTGCATGGTACGAGCCTTGGTCCGACCAAACAAATTTAGAGACTTTAAAAAACGTATGATTTCCGTGTAGGTATTCAATATTATTGTAGATCTGCAGTAGTGCAGATGGTCTGGGATATTTAGATACGGTATAGCATAGGCAATGCCGTAGCAAACAAATATAGACCTGGAGCAAAACTTCAAAATGCGTTCTTATGAACTGTAAATTATTATAAAACTCAAAATTGAAAGATTTTCACAAACTGATGTATTATAAGTATTAAATAGTATAGTATTATAGTATTATAGTATATTATAGTATTTAATAGTTATTTAAGAATTTTGATGTGAAAATAAATTTTTGTTCGTAATACACAATATCCTTAGTTTAATCTCAAGACATATCCATAAATATATTTGCATGTATATATTACAATATAGAAATAAATATTACAGTTTATGTTTATTCATTTGTATGACGTATTATGTGTTTATACTTATTCATATAAAGTATACAACAAAATCACACTTTTACTCTGCGAAATCGTATCACATATTACATATATATATATTATACATATTGTACCTACCAACTACTATTGGTTTTATATGAAACTATTATTATCCGATGTTATTTCCGACAGTAGTCATTCTTCAATGAACGTAATTCATAAATGATGTTGAGTTTTTTTACATAACATGTATTAAATTTAACATAAAATTCAAATTTTTCATTTTTTCACCCTCCCAAAATTGCGCCCGGGGATTAGGGACCGATTCCCCCCTGCCACGACCTCGAGTATAGGTATGATTAGCGTTTCAGATTTGGGGTAGCCCAAGCGCGAGCTACTTGGTGAAACATTTGTAAAAGTAATAAAAGCCATATTAATTGTCTCCAGTTTCAAACAAAACTCTTTCAACTAATATAGGTAATATGAACAAACGATGTATATCGTATTTTTGCTGATGCAGTATTCTAACTACTTTCAATAATATTATGCCATGAACTGGCTTACAAATACAACACATAAAATGTTATAACTTATAACTATGGTTGAACATAATAATTTTAAATACACAAATATACAACAATTAAAAAAAAAATAAAAATGACAGGGAAAATTTCTATGTATTGTTGCGATGATTGTTTCAGGCTTGATTAGACATTAAACAGTACTTAACTTACATGAATAGTGCTATATGTCACTATATATGTCATCGCTAACGATGACGTATAGATACGTGTATAGAGCCTCGTTCATCATTTGGTAACATTTTCAAGATATAATGGCACGAATTAGTTTCATCCGGAATTCATTGTCGATGCCATGCAGAAATATTTCAAATCGGCATGGGCACGACCAGGTTCAAGTAAAAAAAAATAAAAGCTTCGCGATTTGAGCTATTCAATGTTACGCCGATGTGAACGTTTTGAAACGTAGCTAGTTATTGATTCGATGTGTAAAATATTTGTTGAAGATAAAAATAGGTCATAATACTTTAATAACTAATAGATACATTTTAGCAGGCGGGTGCAAATGAAAATAACGTAAATTGAATATTTTTGTCTACCGTACAAATTAAATTGAATATTTGTTATTATTATAGACGAAGGACCTAAGGATAATGATAATCTTGCTTATATATTCTCAAACCGTGGATCACTGAACATAATTTTTATCAATATTTTGTTTTTTTCGTTTATTATATAACACTATAAAAAATCCACATTATATGTCCATTTTACAGTAATAAAAACAATTATCTTTGACCTTTTCCGTGTGTCACATATATTTCAAGTGTTTTTCAAAAACAAGTTACCGCGTTAACATTTTGGCTTTAATCGTTTTTGAAAAATTCTTATTAATCGGAGGAAAAATGTCGTGGTAGTGTGGACGCGTAAATTCTGAGTGAAAAACATCAAAACATCACCAGTGTAGAATCGGTAGGTGCGTTTCCCTGGCACCACCATTTTTTAATTTTTCAAAAAAAATTGTTTCATTAATTGTACCATAATTTGTACCAATTTGGACCACAACTTTTAGAATTTGTACCTGAAAATTTCCCCGGGAAAATCAATTTCCATTTAGTGGTGCCAGGGAAACGTTTCCCCAGCACCCATCCGATTCTCGGTTAGATTCACACGATGTGTACGTTTAAGCATTGCTCATATTTAGTACTTCAAGACATAGTGTCGGACGCACAGAGACATCATAATATACATATATTGTATACATATATATAATACACATAGTGCATTAATGGACTACTCACAGACACATTAATATCATCGTGTGATGTACATTACACGCTTTCGCCTGATGTCGGTAACATCACACTGTCCCTAGTATACACGGAATTTCCCTAGACGTGTGTCCGTGTACATAATAGTAATAACATATAAAGGCATTACGTTTAATTGTCAACCAAGTCTGTGCAATATATAACACCATAAGGATATACGACGTCATATTATACGATGCATGTACATTGTACACAGTACACATACATAAAATAAATGTGAGATGTATGTATAATTATCACAAAAGACTAAAAGGTCACGTATAAAAATGAATAGTGAAAACGTAAATAGTGTATAGTTAAATTGAAACTGTGTTAAAACCCGATAAGCTTTATAACGAAAATTAACATTTCAACTCACTTGCATTTAAATGATTCTGGAGTCACGTTAAAACCTAGTAAGTACAAATTTTATGAATACATTTCAATATATTTGAATCTCTAACTAAAAGTTGCTGTTGTAATAAAGACAAAACTTTTTGAGTGCACTTGTACGAATGCAAAATTAATACAATTGACATTTACCTGAACGAAGTATTTTACAATGTCAACCCGACTGGTGAATATGACCAGATTCAAACTGAAGGTCTAGACGTTTTTAGCACTACAGTGGCTACATTCAACTTTGAAATCACTGTATGTCAATTGTATACATACATATATGTATGTTTAACACATTGGAGACGAAACGTAAGTTTTTCTTAAATATCGTTGTAGACGATGGACTTGTTTCACAAGCCCGTTCTATTTTAATCGAATAGACGATCGTTGGATTTTTATGAACATCATTTGAGACGAAGGCCTCGTCGAACAAGTCTTTACTGATTAGTCAAAAATGGACGAAAGACTTGTTCAATAAGTCTTTGGAATTTAAATATCGATAGTTAATTAATTTGTATCACAAAGAGGTTATAAATTATATTTATTTTAAGTGGACATAGTATTTATTAATATAAATCGGATGATTTACTATCGATATTTACCGTGTATTATTTAAAAACAACGGACATAGATATATAGTAGCCGTGCGCCAGCGTCTAGCAGCTACAGGTCGATTAGTACGAGCAATGCCGTTTACGCGTGAGGGTTTGTTTGATTCTCTCGTTTTTTTTTGAGACAAATAGAAATAAAATACTTTTCGTATTATTTTACAAACAAAATTTTTTAACTTTTTATTTAAATTTTGAACGAAATATTTTAGTTTTTCTACATACATAATACATAATATATAAGCAGCAGTAGCAAAGTTTTCAATACTAGTTTGACTAGATTTTACGTGTATATTATAGCTCAACATTTAACAAATAATGATATTTCACAAATTATTGAGACATTTTTTGATGATAGTAGCTCGGATATCGATGATAATGGTAAAAATTATGATGACTTCGGTTAGTATTTCTGTATTCTTAAAAATAAATTATTTTCTCAGCCCTTATGTTCATCAAAATAAGTAAATTAAATTTTTTTACTAGAAGATAATTTTAATGAGCCAGTATATACGAATTTACAACCAGTGCCATTTGAAAATGAGATGGAGTTGAAGTGATGAAGTCCTGGCAGTTGCTTTGGACTCTCTTTTAGAAGATAATTTTCCTACTGTAAATTACGCCACCGATTGGGGGTTTGAAAGTTCTGATGACGAAGATAAATTAACTCGAAATATTGTACAACCTAATGCATTTGGTCATTCTCAGACACAGGATAATAATTTTAACATTGTACCTTTAGATAATTGGCTCCCTTTAAATACTCCTCCTTATCCACACTCATTCATTGGAACTCCATACATCACAAATAGTATAAATTCTTTTATAATTCTTTTTTTTTGTTTATCTTATGTTATTTTGTTTTATTGTATTGATTCATTTGCAGAATTTTCTATTATGTTATTTTAATTGTTAAAAATAAAAAAATTTCAAGTTGAAATAAAAAGTGAAAACGTTTTTATATTTTTACAAACTTAATTTGTGTCACCATGTATGTTACTTTGATATACTAAATCAATTGAATATTATTCATTTATAAATACAATTTATTTTTTGTGATTTAAATAAAATATGTGGTTATATGAATGTCTACATAAACACGATTTTATCATTTTTTACGTCATGTTGTTGCATGTCGACTTTTTTTTTATCGATAATAGACCGTATTTGCAGTACATATTATAAAGTACTGAATAATCCCGTAAGAAATGTGTAGCGTTCTAAAAATAGATCGATAAGAGTACAAAAATTGAAAAAAAAATGAAATAATTACATCAAATATTATATTATTCTTGAAGTTTAGAAAATACGTTAAAAACAATCGTCCACACTACAGAAATGAAGAGAAACTGACCGTCTCTATTATTAAAACAAAATAGACTCGTAATACAAGTCTATCGTCCCAACCGTTACAACCAGAGATTTTGGTTTGATATTCAAATAAGATAATCTTACGTCACTCATCATTATCATACATAAATTACCAACTATGTGCGATTTCAAACATAATTTTTAACGTTTAAATCGTTTGTTTATACAACTAGTGGTGTATGATTAAATAATTATCGTCCATAATAGAGAGGAATTTCATCAACAGAATCGCCCTTAAGAGAATGATTTTTAAACACAGTCTTAAGTATATACTAATTTATAAGAAATATATGCACGAATCTCGTCCGGTGACTTTTTCTATACTCGCAATAAAAACTGAACCTACCTGTAACGCGGCTTAAACTTGAAGTACTAACAAACGTAAAACTTTATGCTTTTATAGAAAGCACGAAGAAGCTGTCAATCGCGGAGATAACTGTAAAGATCTAGACCACCGTGTGACGAAATGTATTGCAATGACTTAGCCATTTCATTGACTAAATGTTCTAAATGTGTTATTCTAGATATTATACTGATGCATCGGTCTGTGACAAATAAAAAAACCTCGTTACTTTTTGGAGATTATTATACGAAATATTGAGACGTACAACACTTATTCAAGTCAAAACCGATGGATGAATTAAAATTAAAAAATACAGTGAAACCCCCCTTAACGGACACCTCTGAATAGCAGACACCTCCAATTAGCGAACGTTTTTATGGGGACAGGAACATATTCTCCTCTTTTATTTTTCCCTCTGAATAGCGGATACCTCTAAATAACGGACAATATTTCGGCAACCGAGAGTGTCCGGTATTCAGAGGTTTCACTGTATTATAAATCGGTATAAAATAATTCTGAAGGATTTAATCGAGAATATAAAATATTGATATTGATCGTGAATAGTTAATACGATAATAACAAAAATAACCGACTTACTCTAAAGTATCAATACCTACACCAGTGTTAGCTGTAATTAAATTATCGTAACTATTGCCGTTTTGTGAACATATTTTGCTTATTAATTAATTAATTAATTGGATTTCTGTCAAGAATGAAACGTGTGGCAAATGAGTAGTGCTAATGAGTGCTATAATTTAACGCGTGTTTTATTAATGTTACTCGCATGTACGACGTAAGTATACTGTTATGTGTTATGATTTGGACGTGTAAAAGTATGAGTTGAACAAACCGCGCGTTAATAATTATGCATAAAAAATATTTATTCAAATGTATCAACGCATTCTCGTTAAATTGAAATGTAATCAACTCGTGATCAGTGTAACGTCGACTCAAAAAAAATGAATAAATAAATAAATAATCATCAAAAGATTTAAAACGAAATAAAGACAAAATAAAACGAGTTTATTATAGTTTTATCTCGAGTTACGGTCGCACTGAAATAATTCTATTTCCTGTTGCAACTAACGCGATTTGCTCTATTTGACGTCCGAAAAAAAAAAAAAATAAAATCACGATGAAACGAAATAAAAGTCATGTTCGTAAAGGTGCACGACAATGTAGTCACGTTGTACATTTACACAGCGCTCGCACATCACATAACGAACGGCGTGTGTTACAGTGCTCACGTGGGTTTTTCGTTTACGCGCCACGGCCGGTGAATAACTTGTAACGCAATTAGTAAACGACAATTAGACGGACCGTTTTTATTTTTTATTTTTATTTTTTTAACACGCACTAATAAAGTCGGAATAAAAATATCATTTATTATATTCCAAATGACGTTATGAGACGTCAACGAAAAGAATTAGGCGAGGAGATTAGAAAGTGGACGGGCCCAGCGAGGAGGGGGCCGACAATACGGTAAAATAATGTTAGAAGACTACAAAAGTCTGGCGCGCGGACGAGGCGGCCATCAGTCGATCCGGAAAAACGACCGAGTGACGATGAAGGGGATTCCACACGCGCTGTACGTCGTCGGGCTGTGCGCGTTCGCGTCGGGCAATGACAATGCCGCCGCCAGGGACACGAGCCCCGAAGAGACGGTGCCGAGACCGGAAGAAGCGAAGGCGACGACAACGACGACGACGACGACGACGACGGGTCCCGCGGCCGGAGACACGGCAAAAGCCGGCCGTCACGACAAGCGAGGCGCCTACGACACCGGCTACGGGTTCGGCGTTCAGCACCAGTACCAGTACCAGCACCACCACCGGACGGGTGGTGATCACGGTGACTTCCCGACTCCCGGACGGGTGTTGTCCAGGACCGTAATCCAGGAGGTGGCACAGCCGTATCCGGTCGAGGTGGAGAAACGCGTGCCGTACCCGGTGAAGGTCGAGGTGCCGGTGGACCGGCCGTACCCGGTGCACGTGCGCAGGCCGTACGCGGTGCACGTCCCGAAACCGGTGCCGTACGAGGTCAAAGTGCCGGTGCCGCAGCCGTACACCGTCTACAAGAAGGTCCCTTACGAGGTGAAGGTGCCGGTGGACAGGCCGTACGCGGTCGAGGTACCGGTGCCGTACGAGGTGTACGTGGAGCGGCGCGTCCCGTACGAGGTGGTCAAGCACGTGCCGTACGACGTGCACGTGTTCGTCGACAAGCCGTACGCGGTCCACGTGCCCGTCGAGAAGCACGTCCCTTACCCGGTAGAGAAACGGGTGCCTTATCCGGTCAAAGTTCCGGTCGACCGACCGTACCCGGTGACCGTCGAGAAGCACGTGCCGTACCCGGTGGAGAAGCCGGTGCCGTACACGGTCGAGAAGCCAGTGCCATACCCTGTCAAATTCCCCGTCAAAGTCGAAGTCCCGGTACCGTACGAAGTTCCGGTGGAGAAGCCTGTGACGTACGAGGCGCAGATACCGGTGCCGTATGCCGTCCGCGTGCCCGTCGAGGCGCCCGTGCATCCCGCCGCCGCCGCCGACGACGGCGACCACCAGCAGCAGGCCGTGGCCTCGACCGCGGCCACGCCGGTTCCCGCGACCGGCTACGAAGACCGCGAGGAGGAGGAGTTCTTCCGGCAGAAACAACTGCGGGACGAGCGCGAAGAACAGCTGCAAAAGGAGGCGCAGGACGAACAGCGGTCGCGGACGAGCGCGGACGCGGGACGAGGTGAAGACGACCCTTCGAACGAGTCGTCGGCGCAAGTCGACGGGTCAGAACGAGAGTCGCGGTCGCAAGACGACTACGACGGTAGTAATAGTGACTATTAATAGTAATAGATGAAACGCGGTCGTAGTTTTCGCTGACTAGTCATAGCGTAGCACGCGTTTCACGTCACGCGTTCATTTCTTCCTTTCCCTCCTTAATCGTTACCTTACCTTTTAAGTGTCCTCGACCACGTTTTTGTCTCGCCAGGCGCACGAAACGTTGTCCTGCAGTAAATGTATGATCGAATCGAATAAAGACTTATTTTTTACGTAAACGGTTGGTGTTTTGTTTTGTGTTTCTAATCGCTCTTGCGAAATCCCTCTGCGGATAACTGGAGTCGTTCGAACGCGAGAAAATCTTCTCGACGGAAATTATATTTATTGTTTCCCTTCGTACTCACCCACGAGATGTCTCGCAATTATTCCACGTGTATATCTATATCTGCCCACCGCCGAACGTCATTTTGACAAGTATATGGAATCGTTTTCAGCAGGGCATTTTTTAAGGAATTTTCACTGGGTGGCCAGAATAAAATTTGCATTGTATCCTTTGTAAAATATAACTAAAATTTGATAAGTATTCAAATTAATTATACGTTTTTATTTTTGAATATTTGAAGTATATGTTTACTCTTAATATACCTACCAAATTTTTTTTGTCCTATACCTATGGAAAGTATTAAAAATTTTCTCATGGCCAAACGTTGACGACTGGGTGGCCACAAAAGAACACTGCGTGGTCTTTTGGCCATAGTAACAATTACCTTAAAAAATGCCCTGGTTTTCAGAAATCAAATTCGCCCAGAGCGTTTCATCCGAGTCGTCGTCGTTTTCATGAGAAAACTATTTAATTTTAAAACATAATGTACACGCGTTTAAGTGTTCGTTGTAACAAAATGGATAAAACTCACACGACAGAGCTAGAACTGTCTTTAACGTGAAAATGGTACGCAGTGTGAAAAAAACAATAAAAAACAAAAACATTCTTATTTTAAATTTAGTTTAACAAAGATTTATCAGTTCATAATAAGCTGTAATAATGAATTTTAAAGAAGTCATTTTTTATATGTCATATTTTAGATTCTGAGCGAAGCGATGGATCTATTAATTTAACAATGATGTTATTTTTTTTCTGTTCACCCTGTTTATTACACTGAACTTTGTCTAAAAGTTTCATTCTGTCTTTATAAATATCAAAAATTTAATCAATTTGGTACTTCGAATAGGGCGATTATCTCTATTATCTGTAGTTTTTCCAGGTGAAAGGAAAAACTGCCAAATTGTATTTAACCCAGTAAACAATGAAACCTGCAGTAAATGACATTTTCACAAAATTTAGTTATTTAGTCATAACTCACCAATATAAATTTTAGTCATAACGGCCCCACATATTTATGACATATTGCTACATACTAAATAAAAGTTTAAAAAAAAAAATGCACAACTTTTTAGTTAAAAATATAACTTTGAAAATACTCGTACCTTCGTTTTTCAAAGTGTATCTTTATTAAAATGTTCGATATTTGAAAATGTTATATTTAACAAATGATACTGAAAAAATGTCTAAAATGATAATTCAAGATTTTTTTTTTAAATGTGTTTAAATAAAATATAGGTAATATGATTTTTACGGAATAGACTATTTTTACATCAATTTGAAAATTAAAATGTGTATCAAAAATCACTGGACCATCCAATCATTATAAACCTTTGGATACAAATAAAACAACATGTTCTGAAGTCTTAGGTAAAATCGTAGGTAAAAAAAATTGTTCATTTGTCAAACAAATCGACTTTAAACGGATTTGATAAAAAAAACCTACTGACAATTAGACTAAAAATGGTAAAATACATAAATAGTATATTATGTTAATACTGAAGCTTTGTATAGTACCGTTTGACATAAAAATAATCTCTCATTTCTTTAAAGTTCAATACACCCATAATTATTATATTGCCCGAGAAACGATGAGTACTCTATTGTGCGAAGTATGTCTGGTTTGTTATTTTACGTTAATTGCTTTTGGTTTGTCATAAGTAAAAATGTATTCAATTTTTCACCTTGTAAAAATATAATTTTAATGATTTAATTTTCTGAATGCTCTTTTTTGTTTCAGAAATAATATTCTTTTGTAAAAAGATTAAATTAAGCAATTTTTAATTACTTTATTGACGTTACATAATAGGATGTATGTCACTTCACCGTGGTCACACTCCAAATACCATGATAGATCTCGTACCAACGTAATTAATTGTATCTATGATATAATATTTTACTGTAATTTATAATCCATCTTGATTGGCTCGTGTTATATCAGAGCTCAACATACTTTTCGTGGATGGAACTTTTAGTTCTACAATGATATTGATCTAACATTTTAAAAACAGTTGTGTAAAATTGTATAACACCTAATGAAAAATTAATTTAAATTACATATTATATTTTAAATTGTACTGATATATTGGTGTAAAAAATAAGTTTGCTTTCTAAGTTTTTAAAATAATAATAAAAAAAAAAATAATAAAAAAACCGATGACTCCGACTGAAATTTTAACCAAAACATTTTTGACTTATTTTAGTATGTATAATCAAGTACATTATCTTTAATAATATATTATATAATGATACTATCTAAAATTAAGTATCAATTATAATCCGAAAAATCATTTTCAAAAACTAAGTACACCTAATTTTATTGTTTGAAAGAAATTGAATGAGTTTATTTTATTGTAATATCTCTTCGTTTTTTGAGTGAAGTTAAAATAGGAAAGTACCGATCCCAAGTATGAATTTAGGAGTTTTTATGTTACCTATACGTTGAGATTTAACTTAAACTCAAAAAAGTAATCGATTCAATAAATTATAGTAATTATTTCAAACTGTCGAATAGATTAGGCAGTAGAGTTTAGCTGAAAACAAAAATGTAAAAATTATACTGTTTTTAAAATATCTTTATTCGTTTACATTATAACACTATGTTAACAGTAAAACATAGTCAACAACCAAACAATTTGAACGTCACACAGACAACGGTAACGACAAGAAGCGTGACGATTTTTAAGACTAGTAGGAAGTACAGAGTTTTTATCAATGATCGCCGTGTTCACGAGACTGCTGCTCAGAACGTTAGGCGCCTGAAGCTTATTCGTCCCCGTGGTGGTGGTGGTGGTGGTGGTGGTGGTGGTGTTGGGCAGAAACTTTGTACGGCACCAGAACTTCTACTTTGACGGGAAACTTGACTGGGTACGGCACCGGCTTTTCGACCGTGTACGGCACCGGCTTCTCAACCGGATACGGCACGTGCTTCTCGACGGTGACCGGGTACGGTCGGTCGACCGGGACTTTGACCGGGTACGGGACAGGCTTCTTCACGGCGTAAGGGACGTGTTTCTCGACGGGCACGTGGACGGTGTACGGCTTGTCGACGAACACGTGCACGTTGTACGGCACGTGCTTGGTGACCTCGTACGGGACGCGTTTCTCCACGTACACGTTGTAAGGCTTGGGCACCTCCACGGTGTACGGCCTGTCCACTGGCACCTTCACCTCGTAAGGGACCTTCTTGTAGACGGTGTACGGCTGCGGCACCGGCACTTTGACCTCGTACGGCACGGGCTTTTCGACGTGCACCGCGTACGGTTTGGGCACGTGCACCGGGTACGGACGGTCCACCGGCACCTCGACCTTAACCGGATAAGGCACGGGTTTCTCCACCTCGACCGGATACGGCTGGGCCACCTCCTTGATGATAGTCTTGGACGGCACTTTTGCTTCGTACCCTTCGTCTAGCACGGACCCGGCATGGTCGTAGGGGCTTCTCTTGTGGTGCGTTTTCGAGCCCGTGCTCGACGTCCATTGGTTTTCACCCGTCGCGAACGTGGCCAGTCCAATAGCGCACACCGTACTCAAAATAACCTTCATTGTGTTTGAATTATTATAATTTTTCTTTTTTTTTTTTTTTTTAACCTTTTCCGCTTGCTCGTTTTGTGCGAAATGATCGACTGATGATCGCTGGTCCGCACGCTCTGCTTTTGTAGTGACTCGAGTCCGCCACGAGGAAGTCTTGTGAGTCGTCCCCCTCTCGCGTTCCATTTCTCTACTTTCTACTGTGTTGACATCGTTTTGTCGATGAAACCATCAATTTTGGTTTCTTTCGCAATTGTTTTACGGAAATGTAACAGAACAACAATATTTATATATATATATATATATATATATTTTTTTTTTTTTTAATGAGCGTTCCTTGAGTCATAATGAAATTTAATACATTAATTAACTCACTATACATTTGTTATGTTATTCTCTTTGGTACAACATAATTTTTTGAAACGTAACGCTGTTCTCTGATTGTCATAAGTTTAATTGGACCATTGTTTCTCAATGTATGTTTTAAATTTCTTTGAATTTATTGAATTTGTCATGCGTTTATAAAATATCGACAGTATGATAATAATTATATATAATATGCAAATGGTTGAAACGAATCGATTTGCATATTTGATGGTGTGAACCATAATCTATTTCCAAAGATATTTAAAATCAAAAAATTATTTTAACAGAATTTGATTTAACTATTAACATGGTATCACTGAGTATTGATAAAACGTATTAAATAAAAAATATGTCATCAATATAAACGTATCATTTGTATTATTTTTCAATTGAAACATTTAAAATTAAAAATAAATAAATGTTTATTTATCAAAAATCATTTTAAAAGTATAAGCATATAGACAATGATACACATCTATGTTATGATAATGTTTTAAATAAAAAAAAGAAAATTAATTCGTTAACGATGCATGTTTATAACAAAACTTTTATTTTCAAATTAATATAATATTTTTCTACATTACAATTTACAAACTCATATTACGTGTTCATAATAACGTAATAATAATATGTGCATAACTAAATAAATTAGTAAACTATACAGAAAAATATTGTGTTATGTCATAATACTTATTACAAGACTTTGGATACATCGTTGTCTTGCAAGGGTCGTGAGATAGATCATTAATGAAGATTGAGTGCCATTCAAAAAAATGCAATAATTCGAAGTTGGTAGTATAAATAATTTCAGTAGTATATATTATTTATTTAAAGGAGCCTTTTTTTTCGATGCCCGCATTATTTATAACATTGTATGAGTCCAAATTCTTTCTATGACTTAACAGGATTAATTTGTAGTGTATTTCGGTCATTATAATATTATTAATAGCATTGTTCTAATTATTCTCCGCTTTTATTTTAGTAAGATGATAAAATCATTGGTACCGTACGTATACTGTTAAACGGTCATAATTTCGTGATGTTGTTGATGAGAAAATGTTTTGAAAAATATCATGACTAGGTAGGTACTACATAGACTTCGGTACGCGATATAATGTGACGTCATACAACATAATTTTTGTAAACCTACTGCCTGATGGATAACGTTTAGAACTATATTATATTTTATATGTATTTTATTAAAGATTTATTCCGAAAAAAAAAATTAAAACTATACCTAATATGTTCACTCACAAACCAAAGAGAATAAACAATAGTCGTAGAGTTACCATGGAAAATGAAAAGTGTAATAAAACTTTGATTGTAATTATTATAAGCATGTGTGTAAACAATTTAAAAAAAATAAATAAAAACTACAGGTAAAAATAAAATATCTCACAAAAATCTAATAAACATAATTGATTTTTGTCAGACAGATGCCAAACTATCCACGTGCAACAACAGTGAATGCCAATAACAGCGATTTGAATTATTCCCATGTCGGTATAATATGATATGAATACTAATATTTGATCGAGTGTCTCGAGCCTGTCTGCAAAAATAACCATGCGTACACTTTTTACTTTGTAGTTGGTGAAAATCACATATACATTGTTTTTATTTTGTATTTGTATTCAATAAGTCACGGTGTTTATAACACCGTCACGCTTATATTTTGTTAAATGTTGGCGCCATTATATTAGGCATTCGATTATCAACGATTTTCATCAATGGGAAGAGATCAGTATTTTTTGGAAAACGTGTTCATTCGTCTGATATTAAGCAAATGCATGTTTATGATTATTCAATATGATAAAAATACGATAATACAGAAAACGTTTAGACCGATTTAATAATACGTGTAAACAAGTATTTCCGATAAGTTTGATCCTATGAAATATTAGAGGAAAATATATTAAAAATAACACTCCGAATCCAACTATAACCAGATAATTAAATTTATCGTTTTAATATGTAAATATTGAGTCCATCGTCGGCACGGGCCGATTTAGACTTCTTCGGTCGGAGCTGCATTGGTTCATCTGATAGACATCGTCACTGCCAGCGACGAGGACGAGTTTTATCCAGTTCGGCCGTGTCATAGGTAATTAGATACACACATTACACTTCATATTATTGAATGTGTAATTTAGATAATATCTAACTTCTATTTGGTGTCATTTTATTTATCGTGAAGGTATATTCATTCGTTATCATTATATTACGTAGGATAAAAATATAGTATTAAGAGTACATACATGTCATAAATGCATCTATGCACATTGCTAGAATTCAATGATAACTGTTACATAATATTTTGTATTCAAACATTATCTCGTGTTACGTACAATAAACTTCTTTCGTTAAATTTCCTTTTTTTTCTTCCGTATATAAAGTCTACTGGCCTGATTGACGTGGACGATTCTCGCGTTTTCATTTGAGTTGTCACCACTACTGTCATTAATACTGAAAACCGTTATTTAATGTATCTACTGTTGTCTATGCATAAATCCACGTTTATATTATTATAATGCGAATGCTCAATGCATGTTATATAAATAGTGTGTCACGTATTACTCGTGTACTTCCATAATGAAAACATATTTTACAAAAATATAAGTTTATGCGATTAATAAACTCTATTGAAATATCTGGGTTTAAATAAATATAGGCATGTGTTATCTGTAGGTATATTAATGAAAATCTGACATTTTTTTTATTTCACTTTGTCAAAAAAATACAATTTTGGAAAATTCCTATGATTTAGAAATTTCGATTAAATAATCATTACTTCATTTCATATATGTGAATAGTCAGTTAACCAAAATAATTGAAAAATAACGGAGTTTTATGTTTATGAAAACTCTAGGCCTTTGTTTTTTGGTTAGATTTAATTAAACTCAACATTTTCAATACTTTTTCTTACGGAAACATTAAACATCAAACAATTTTTTGTGGATTGCATTATAACATTTAATATCTTGGTGGCAGATTTTTAAACCAAAAGTCATTGCAATGTAAAACCACTGGCACAGGGCCAGTGCCATACAAATAATGATTTAATGACTAAAAAAAAAATAAACCAAGATATTACTTATATCACCAAACTTGGTATTTCACCCAAAATAACACTTGTTTTCGTTGGACATTACATGTTATAGATTATATGAATATTCGTTTTTTACGAATAGGTTTTATAATAGCTTAAGTATCACACAAATAAAAAATGAACACGAAACGTATAATCGATATAAGTCTATATTTGATTTATTTACAAGTTTGATATCAACAACGGCACTTTCGCCATTGAACATTTTTTACTTTGGTATGTCTTGAGAATTCAAATATTTTTATCAATAACTACTCTGTTCGTCGTAATGATGTTCCGAGTGACTCTCGTGGTGGTGAGGAACTTCGTACGGTACCGGGACTTCGACTTTGACGGGGAATTTGACAGGGTATGGCACTGGCTTCTCGACCGTGTACGGCACCGGCTTCTCCACCGGGTACGGCACGTGCTTCTCGACGGTCACCGGGTACGGTCGGTCGACTGGAACTTTGACCGGATAAGGCACCCGTTTCTCCACGGTGTAAGGGACGTGCTTCTCGATGGGTACGTGGACGGTGTACGGCTTGTCGACGAACACGTGCACGTTGTAAGGTACGTGCTTGGTGACTTCGTACGGGACGCGTTTCTCCACGTACACGTTGTACGGCTTGGGCACTTCCACGGTGTACGGCTTGTCCACGGGCACCTTCACCTCGTACGGTACCTTCTTGTAGACGGTGTACGGCTGCGGTACCGGGACTTTGACCTCGTACGGCACGGGCTTCTCGACGTGCACCGCGTACGGTTTGGGCACGTGCACCGGGTACGGACGGTCCACCGGCACCTCGACCTTTACCGGGTAAGGCACGTGTTTCTCCACCTCGACCGGGTACGGCTGGGCTACCTCCTTGATGATCGTCTTGGAAAGCACTTTTTCCTCGTGCCCGTGATGTTGAAATTCTTGACCGCTCGCCTCGTGGCCGAAGACAGAACCGTGTTCGTAGCCGAAACCGTCGCCGTAGCCGGTGTCGTAAGTGCTCCTCTTGTTGTGCTCGTTTTTACCGTCGTTCAACGCCGATTCGTTTCTGTCGCCATCGTTCGTCGCTACTGCGCACGAAACTAGCCCTATGGCACACACCGTGCTCAAAAACGCCTTCATCTTTGCTGTGACTTACACTCTTTGAACGAAATAATCGACTGATTACCGTCGGTCGGCGCGTCTTGCTTTTGTAGTGACTCGTGTCCGTCGAGGAAGTCGAGTGCATCGGCCCCCACTCGTGATCTAACCCACGTGTACTTTCTATTGTTGATTGTCGTTCTCTGTTTAATTTTATCATCGTATTTGCTTTGTTTCGTAATACATTTTATTTATGTCAATATTTATGTAAAACATGAATATTTATGTAACCGAATAGTTTGATGGCACAGGTTACGGTTTAATGTATACGAGTAAATTAACTTATTTCTTCGAATATAAAACCAATAAATTAAAAATCCTATTTGTTTTTCATCAAAGCGTATGAAAAATTTCCGACGAATATTCTGGAGACCATTCTATATTTAAAACTATTGAGTTTTAATTTACATACCATTAACTATAACAATTATTATTATGAAAGTTTTACACGAGTGTGCAATTGATATTATTTGGTTTCGTGTAAAATTCGAAATAAATTAATTAATGTAATAAAAAACATTTACCGTGTTACATTTTCAAGCAGTATATTACATTATTAACTAATTTATTTTATTTATGTAATTTATAAATTAATTATTCTACAGAACCCGCACAAAATGAACTAGTTTATTGAGATATTACACTAGGCAGCACCGAGGACATGAAACAAATGTTTCTTTTCAAATCGTTTTTTTTTTCTGTATATCCTACCTACTTTACTAAATAATTTATCGTATAAATGAAATTTAATATAGGTAACGTTCCGTTATTATTCGATTATAGTTAATATTGTGTCACTATTATTTCATGACATAATATTTTGAATAAATCATGTGATAACATTCGAAATAATACTTCGATAACAAAAGCTTTTTATCTAAAATCTATGCTTTGTGAAAAACCCTTCATACGTCCATGTTAACCATATAGTTGGTCTATTTATTCTGATATCAATGAATTATCTATTTGTGGTTGTTGTAAGTAGGTAACTAATATGAAATTTTTATTGTTTGAAGAGTGAATATTACTTCACTTAGAATAATATCCAGTTATAGTATTGCCTGTATTTAAAAACGACTTAGAATAGCCCATTATCAAAAGTTGTAATGATATTTGTTGTTTTTTTCACCTTAAAAAAATGTTTTAGTTAAATTTAAGTTAAAATAAAAAAAGTTTTATACAACAAGACATAGTATGCTACATAGAAATATATTGTATCACATATATATTTTAGTGTGGCAAAATTAATAAACATAAATAGTTAATGATTGCTAGACAACCTAGAAATGATAGGGATTTAGCAAACGTTATATTTTTTTTGTTACACAATTTTGTTTGTCTCTAGTCCAAAAGCATAAACAAAAAAAAATACGTCAAAATGAAAAAGGATAAAATTTTATGTAATTGCACTTTATTGCGATTTATAGTATCCAGGCCCGGCTCGAGGGGTAGGCGATATAGGCCCACGCCTAGGGTGGAATTTTTCAGGGGCGGCATTTAACATTTTTGTATATTATATAATTTTTTTAAATATTTCTTACTTATATCAAGAATAAATTGTATCTGATTACGGTAATGCAAAAGCAAGAAAAGTCAAGTTCTAGTACGATGTTAACATTTATATTATGTTTTTATTAACTTTTATATTATTGTAATACAACTATTTCTAAATTGTTTGTTTTTTATAAAATTAGCAGTGATTTACTTGTATATGAATACATCAATCTAATAAATTATTAACTTTATACAAATATATATAATAAACTCAGAGTTAACTATATTTTAGTAATGTTTATGTGAAAAATTATTTAATATAGTATTTACATGTATAAGGGATGGCAAAACTTAAGTTTGGCTACGTGTGTACAATCGCTTGAGCCGGGCCTGATAGTATCAATATAGTATTAATTTACAGTACCATTTATTATCATAAAACATATAATTTTATAGTTATCAAATCTATTTGCTTACATGAAAAAAATAAAAAAATAAACTTTCATTCGCAATAATTGATAGTATAAGAGTAGCAAACAATAGTGATGTACCCAAAGGTACAAAGGTATTATTTTACAACGAATAATTGATTATTTTATTGAGCTGTTATAAAAGTAGCCAAATACGCTGATTTTATGATCATTAAGGTAAACGTGTACGTTACACGTGACCTAGACATATCAAATATTTTAATTATGTAAATATTCATATAGTCTACATTCTTATTTATTTCATTTAAATATTACGGTACAAGCCGGACAATATGATGATATCAGTTTAACGTTAGAGAGTGTACAATAGTTTTTACGAGTGGGGTACGATACACTCGAATTCCTCGGTAGACTCGAGTCACTACAAAAGCATAGCGAGCTGGCAAACGGTCATCAGTCGAATGCTTCGATCAAAACGACCGATTCCACAGTGCGCCAACAAGAGTACCCACTGAGTATAACGATGAAGGTGTTTTTCAGCGTGGTATGCGTCATGGGGCTGTTGACGTTCACGACAGGTGAGATCGAAAACAAACCGTCTCCGGGTGCCGTCACGAAAACGCAAGACAAGAGAAGCGTTTCGCACACCGGTGACGACGGCCACCGGTCCGGATTCGGGCAAAAGACCGGCGGTCACGGGTTTGGAGACGGCGGAAAACTGCTTTCCAAGACGATCGTCAAGGAGGTGGCCCAACCGTACCCGGTCGAGGTGGTGAAACACGTGCCGCGCCCGATAGTGGTCGAACTGCCGGTAGACCGTCCGTACGTCGTGGACGAGCCCAAGCCGTACGAGGTGCTGGTCGAGAAGCCCGTGCCGTACGAGGTCAAAGTGCCCGTGCCGCAGCCGTACACCGTCTACAAGAAGGTGCCGTACGAAGTGAAGGTGCCCGTGGACAAGCCGTACACCGTGGAGGTGCCCAAGCCGTACACCGTGCACGTCGAGAAGCGCGTCCCGTACGAAGTCATCCAGCACTTGCCGTACAACGTCCACGTGCCCGTCGACAAGCCGTACGCCGTCCACGTGCCAGTCGTGAAACACGTCCCTTACACCGTGGTTAAACGGGTGCCTTATCCGGTCAGAGTCCCGGTCGACCGCCCGTACCCGGTGACCGTCGAGAGACACGTGCCGTACCCCGTCGATAAGCCGATACCGTACACGGTCGAAAAGGCAGTGCCTTACCCCGTAAACGATTCGGTTTCGCACCCGGACGACAAGGCAGTGCCGTCTCCCGTCGACGATTTGGTTCCGTACACCGACGAAAAGGCAGTGCCTTACAACGTCGACAATTCGGTGCAGTACCCGGACGAAAAACCGGTCTCGTACTCGGTCCATAGCCCATCCAAAACTGCCGTAGAAATCGCACGGAGTATCGAGCTGCACGCAGAATCACTCCACATGGAGAATCAATGGAGACAAAATTACGGAGGAAATGACTACAATTATTGAAAAAAAAAAAAATGTTAAGTTTATATTGTTCCTATAGAAACATATGTGCCTTTGTTGATTTGAAACATACGTTTTAAAAATAAATATATCAATTATTGACTTTTTATCAAATATAGCGCTATTTTTTAATTATTGTACGCTTGCAATCACTAGTTTCTTATGATGGTACTGATCTTTGAAGATTAATTTTATACTGAAATTATTTCAAATGTTTATGCGTTAATATTGTATGTATGAAATAACACTCAACAAGTTGGTAATCAAATATTATTTTTAGTATAATTATTAATAAAAGTTCGTTTGAATAAAAATGATATCAAATAATTTCATTGACTACCACGCAAATGGTAATCATCATAATGACCATATGTGGTGCCAGTGGCGTAGCCTGTCTTCAAGAATGAGCGCGAGTTAGGTTAGTATACAATAAGTATATGTGAAAAGAGTAGTTATACATGAATAAACTTGATTAAGAAATCACCCTATGGTAACCCTATAAATTGAAAAGAATGGAAGGTGGGAGTAAGAAGGCAGGAATTTATTAAGCAGTAGGTAAGGCGCATTTTTTTTTTTTTTTTTTTTTATATTAATTTTTATTTTTAGTTAATTAATTTATTATTATTTTTTATTTTATTTTTTATTTTTAGATTCTGAACGAAGTGAAGAATGTATTGATTTTACTATGATGTGTGTTTTTTTTTTTTTTTTTTTTTTTTTTTTGTGTCTGTGTACACCATAACTACTCGAAATAATGCTTCAATTTTGAACTTCAGGGTATGTTTTCGGTGGCAAAACGAATATCGGAGGTACCTTAGAGAGGTCACAAGTGAAAATTCCCAAAAGTTTTCAAATGCCACGGGAAAAACAAACAAAAAATGAGGAAAAACCGGTACTTTTTGTGCAAAACCCGTTTTCGACGAAATCGATTTTTTTATTTAGCCGTTACTCAAAAACCAAAAATTGTAGATACTTGAAATTTTCACCAAATGTTTATATTGAAATCATCTATACGTGGTAAAATTTTTGAACACTTTTGACTTTTATTGAGCTAATTATAGACAATTGAAATTTTCAATTTTTTTAAGTATTTTTTTTTAAAATAACGATAAAATTTTTTTTTTTTGCCAGAAAATCTTGAAAATTTAATACAAGGTTTCTTATAAGTTGTTCCATAACTGATAAAAAAAAATCCAAAATCGTAAGTCACAATTTTTTTTTATAAGTGCTCAAAGTTCCAATTTATACGAAATATGTAAAAATTGCGAAAATTTGCAAATAATTTTGTTGTTGAAAAATCGTAAAATTTTTTTCATTTATAACTAAGTTTTGAAAATTTGGTACAAGGTTTTTCATTAGTTTTTCTTCAATTATCTGCAAAAAAAACTCTACCGGATTCAGACAAAAAAATTTTATGAGTGTTTGAAATTTAAATTTTTACAAAAACACGTTAAACAACGGTTTAGCCTCAAACGATTTTTGCTAATTGTTTTTTTTTTCAAAAAGTATAAGTTGTAGAAACTTGAAAATTTTATCAGTTGTTTATATTGGCATTTTCTTTATATAATTTTATTTTCAAAAGATTTCACTCATTTTTAATCAATTTATAGGCATTTGAAATATTCGATTTTTTTTATTTTTTTTTTTATAAATGTTGATAAAAAAAATGTAGCTCGGACGAAATACTTGAAAATTTAATAGAAGGGTCCACATAAGTTGTTCTAACTCCCATTCAAAAATTATAAAAATACATAGGCACAAAATTTTTTTATAAGCGTTTATAAGTGCTAATATTGACAAAATTCGTCAAAATCATGTATATTTGCTATGTATTTTGCAGTTGAAAATTCATAAAATTTTAAGTATTCAAAACTAAGAATTGTAAATTCGGTACAAAGTTTGACATACGTTTTCCTTCAATTATCTGTAAAAAAATTTGCACTGGAATAAAATCCAAAATTTTTATGAGTGTTTGAAATTACAATTTTTTCACATAATCGCGTAAAATAACAATTTAGGCATCATTGATTTTTGATATTTGTTCTTATTCAAAAAGTATAGGTCGTAGAAACTTAAAACTTTTACAAAATGTTTAAATAGGCATTTTCTTTACATAGTTGTATTTTCAAAATATTTCGTTTATTTTTTAGCTATTTATAGGCATTTGAATAATTCGATTTTTCTTAGATTTTTTTTTATAAAAGTCGATAACAATTTTTTGGCCCTACCAAATCGCTTGAAAATTTAATAGAAGGTTTTGAATAAGTTGATCTAAGAGTGATTCAAAAATTATTCAAATACATAGGCACAATTTTTTTTTATAAGCAGTTGATGTTCAAAAATCGACAAAATTTGTCAAAATCACGAATATTTGCAAATTATTTTGTAGTTGAAAATGTATAAAAATGTTTGTATTCAAAGATAAGAAATGAAAATATTATGTAATATCACAGCTGATAAAGATAATTAAATAGATTAAGTTTATTATAATATAATCAGTAGCTGACAGCTGTTCTATACAAAATATTGGTAGATTGTAAACACAAGGTGTATAACGTACCTTTACATGGTTGAATAGAACGTTACTAACTTCCAATTTCCAGTTATTTTAATGTGTGTATCAGTTCCATAAACATGCGGATTTTATATATTATTATTAATTATTAATATTTAAATAGACGTAGCCACGGAGCATTCAGCATATATGGACGGCGGGGTCGGGTGGTACCGTCACGATAGTGCATTTAGGCAAATAATATGGTATTTACCTACGCCCTATCTATGCACATCCTGGTTTGTCCAATGCTCACGAGCAGAAGTCACATGAATAGACAAATGTAAATTTAACCCAATCTAGGATATTAAAATAAAATATATATTACAATTTAAGGCTGACATCTTCATCTTCGTTCAGAATCGTTTTTTTTTTTATAATATAAAATAATTCCAAAATCTATCCAATAATGCCTAATCTAGCAATGCATCTCGTGTATCCCACCCAACTACTGTATCCTGTACTTAACTTACAATGATTTATCATTGCATTCAAATGTAAAGTACCATACAACTAAACTATGGTAAACCAGGTGATCCCATGATAGAAAGTGCTATACACTCCTCACCATTATCTTGTCCGAGGAGCGAAGCGACGAAGGACGAACTTCCACCACCATTATCTTATCGGCTTTTTTTTAATTTAAGAGGTCTCTGCACCATCTTCTTTTTAGCCTCCTGCGAGGGTTTTCCGGGAGCGTTAAGGAGTTTAGGCTTTGGATCAGAGGATTTTCGTGATTGTTTAGGCGTGAGAAGAATCGTTTATAAAAGATTACAGATTCTTCTTCTATAGTTTTCATACGTAGATCGTTATGAAGGGTAAGATTGGATATGTAGGGTTGGGCATTTGTGATTTTCCTTAGTGTTATATTTTGATAGGCTTGAATTTTGTTTAGGTTCGTTTTTTTGTTAAACTCATTAAAAAAAATCTCGACCATTTATTTATGAGATATTTTCAGTTCTGTTAATTTAAGCATATCAATAAGTTGAATTATATTTTCAAGTTTTTGTATAACGAATTTCAAACCAGATTAAGATGACTCTGTCAAATACCTTGATGTGTTTTGAGACGAAAAACTAACTTGGATAATTCGTTTTAATAAAAAAAAAACTCACACAAGGCTATGCCAGTATGAATACTCTCTACTCCTTAGTTTACTTTAAATTAACCCTACACATCGATAATACAGCCATTAATCACCTACGCCTGCCTAGTTTAAGCATATGCTTCTTCTACTAAATCCAACAAAATACAAATACTCCAAAGCAAATTTTTGAGAATTTGTTTTAAAGCCCCATAACTTATGAAGAATAGACAAATTCATAACGATACTGGAATCCTTCTCCAAGACTAGACGAAAATCCAGTTCAAAAACTTTCACATAAATCTAAATACATTCTGAAGGTGCACAATTTTACTACATAGGGGGAAAAAACAAAAAAACGCAACTTCAATCACGTTTACTGCAAGATCAACTTTCAGAGTCTAGTTAAAACGAAGATCAATAACTAACTAAATTAATAATTGTTATTTGTAAACTGTAATATACGTAAACGAAATTGTAATAGCATGTAATTATGCTGAAATATTTGTAATTCTAATAAATATTAAAAAAAATACATTGGATAAAAACGTCGAAAAACGAGACATTTCAATAATTGTAATCATTTATATTCCTCCCGTCAGTAGTCAAATATCTTTGAAAGTATTGTAAAGTCTGTGTTAGACTATATTTGTTATTTTATGAAATTTTCGATTGTTATAACTATTATTTTTGAATTTATTGCTAAATATCAAACATAGATTATATGTTAATTTCATGTACAGTAAATTTTTCCATTTTTATGCATTTTTAAGTTTTTCTTTATGCTCGGAATATAAATTAAGAAAAAATGACTTCTTATTTAAGTACCATACGTACCTTAAGAAATCCTAATATTTTTAAGTTGCTGTACGTAACTTTTTATTACTCGAAAAAATAATTAAATACATATGTATTAAAAAAAAACCATTACGTATTTCATATTACTAAAGTCTAAAATGACATTTATAATAAATAATAATCTAAATTTAATAAATTCATTACGATAAAATTTACGAAAAAAGTTGTGGGAGGTTAATCATCCAAAACGTCACTCTGGCTATGTCGCTAGACCTAGCTATCAAATGTTTTATATACCTTTCGAGATTCCTGATATAAATCAGAGTTCTAGTAGTTCTAAATGTTTAAAACAAATTTTAAATACCCAATCATGGGAATAATTCATAAAACTGAATTTTCATATGTTTTTAGTGAAAAAATGTATAAGTATTTCGACAAAATAAAATAAAATATAAGAGGTTCTCTAGAAATGTAAAAATAAAAGAAAATCGCCGTTCCTCCTGTGTTCCTCAATTCAAGCACTGCCTATATATTTTTGTGCTGTTTTATTTTGACACACAAGTCCAATTTAATTCAGAAACAATACATTTTCTTACTCATACATTCATACATATAGAAGATTTATTAAGAACACTAATTGGTAATAAACCATATTTATTTTAAGTCTATTGTATTATAGTTACTTTTTCAATAATTTTTTTTAAAAAGGACGTACATCACAGTATAGGTATTCTTCACTCTTCGTTTAAGATAATACAGATAGGTATATAGAATTTTAAAGAAATTATAGATAATTTCTTTAGTAAAAAGATTCTGAGCAAAACTTCTCTGCAAAAAATATACCGTTTATACGTTAAACCATTTTTAGTTTAATTGACATTAATTAACCTTTTTTTATCAAACCTGTTTAAAAAAAATTCGTTTGCCAAATGAGATATAATTTTGACAAAAGATTTAAAACATTTTGTTCTATCAGTATACAAAGTTTCATAACGATTGAATAGATCAACTATTTTTGATAAACATTTAAAATTGTCCATTCCGTAAAATTCGTATACTTATTAACTTAAACGCTCATACGAAAAATCGAAGTCTCTATTTAATACGTATGAATTAATATGCTATTATTATATGTTTCTAGCAACATTAATTTCTGAGATATGAATATTTATTAAAATGTATTAAGTGAAATGGTCGTTTATAGCAAATTGTACCATTTTTAAACGATTTTCGGCAGTTTTTCCTTTTGCCTTGAAAAACTATTGAGAAAAGAGAAAAATAATGTCTTTTACATATAATTTACATGTAATTTCCGATCTTTAGTGGGGTTGGATGAAACTTTAGGAGCATTTTAATAACTCGCTAAAGTGATATGAGAAACAATAATAATAAACATCATTGTAAGATCAATAAATCCATAGCCTCACACAGACTCTATGATGAACAGTCATGGTAGTGTGATGAAGAAGTACAATAATATTTTTTCCATCTATAAGTAAATGAAAATATTTTCTTTCATTATTACAGTTATTGAAAAAGTATAATCACTATAACATGACCGTTTTTTCATATATTCATGAATCATTAAATATAAAATACACTATGTTTCCTAATTTGGTAATGAATTATAAGACAACATGGTACTTACAACTCAATTTTAATCAAAATCATCATTTTTTCACGGATCGTGCTTCCACAATATATTCTGCAGAATGATTCGTATACAAAAAAAAAAAAAAAAAATTATATGTAAATATATATATTTTTCCAGAATACGCCTGTTTTTGATGTATTTATTTACAAAACGTATGTTTCAAATCAACAAAGGCACATATGTTTCTATAGGAACAATATAAACTAACATTTTTTTTTTTTTCAATAATTATAGTCATTTCCTCCGTTATTTTGTCTCAATGGATTCTCCATGTGACGTGATTCTGCGTGCAGCTCGATACTTCGTACGATTTCTACGTCAGTTTTGGATGGGCTATGGACCGAGTACGAGACCGGTTTTTCGTCCGGGTACTGCACCGAATTGTCGACGTTGTAAGGCACTGCCTTTTCGTCGGTGTACGGAACCAAATCGTCGACGGGAGACGGCACTGCCTTTTCGTCCGTGTACGACACCGAATCGTTCACAAGGTAAGGCACTGCCTTTTCGACCGTGTACGGTATCGGCTTATCGACGGGGTACGGCACGTGTCTCTCGACGGTCACCGGGTACGGGCGGTCGACCGGGACTCTGACCGGATAAGGCACCCGTTTCACCACGGTGTAAGGGACGTGTTTCACGACCGGCACGTGGACGGCGTACGGCTTGTCGACAGGCACGTGGACGTTGTACGGCAAGTGCTGGATGACTTCGTACGGGACGCGCTTCTCGACGTGCACGGTGTACGGCTTGGGCACCTCCACGGTGTACGGCTTGTCCACGGGCACCTTGACTTCGTACGGCACCTTCTTGTAAACGGTGTACGGCTGCGGCACGGGCACTTTGACCTCGTACGGCACGGGCTTCTCGACCAGCACCTCGTACGGCTTGGGCTCGTCCACGACGTACGGACGGTCTACCGGCAGTTCGACCACTATCGGGCGCGGCACGTGTTTCACCACCTCGACCGGGTACGGTTGGGCCACCTCCTTGACGATCGTCTTGGAAAGCAGTTTTCCGCCGTCTCCGAACCCGTGACCGCCGGTCGTTTGCCCGAATCCGGACCAGTGGCCGTCGTCACCGGTGTGCGAAACGCTTCTCTTGTCTTGCGTTTTCGTGACGGCACCCGGAGACGGTTTGTTTTCGATCTCACCCGTCGTGAACGTCAACAGCCCCATGACGCATACCACGCTGATAAACACCTTCATTGTTATACTCGGTGGGTACTCTTGGTGGCGCACTGTGGAATCGGTCGTTTTGATCGAAGCGTTCGACTGATGACCGTTTGCCAGCTCGCTATGCTTTTGTAGTGACTCGAGTGTACCGAGGAATTCGAGTGTATCGTACCCCACTCGTAAAAACTATTGTACCCTCTCTAACGTTAAAATGATATCATCATATTGTCCGGCTTATTCCGTAATATTTAAATGAAGTAAATAAGAATGTAGACTGTATGAATATTTACATAATTAAAATATTTGATATGTCTAGGTCACGTGTAACGTACACGTTTATCTTAATGATCATAAAATCAACGTATTTGCTTACTTTTATAACAGCTCGATAAAATAAACAATTATTCGTTTTAAAATAATCAAAAATAATTATAAAAATAAGAAACCGTCCCAAGATAGGTACGAACAGAATAAAAAATGACTATAATATTGATTTAATGAATTTTTATTACAATTGATTTTATATAATTTTGGTTTAATTTATTTTAATCGATTTTGTTTAATAATCATAATAGTAAATTAATTGATACCATCTTTTATGTTTCTATTTCAATATTTATTCCAAAATATATTACTATCTGAATTTTATTCATGATACTCAATCATTGTGCTAAGGGTAGTTCTAAGGTTTTTTTGACCAATGAAATTCGTTAATAACTCGCTTATAATAATGTTTGTGTTTGATGAATTTTAAATAAAAGTTTAAAATTATTAACATTTTATGCAAATTACTATAATAAAAATCTGTACATCATATTATAATATTTACTATAGGTAAACTAAGTTGTCGAAAACATGACTAATTAATAACTTAATGCGATTTCTCGAAGCTTAGGGTACGCAATAGTGTATGTCGCTTTTTAATATCATAATATATCGCTTTTTTACACTAAAACTCTTCGATATTCATGCAAGGTTCATACGTATCCTTACAGTTTTGATAGTTTTGCAATTATATCAAATCTTCCCCGTTATCATCAGGTTCCTCATGGACTTTAATAATAAAAGGGTTTCGAATCATATTTTGCATACTTTTCGATTCGGAACCATTATATTCTGGAAATACCAATTAAATTCATCTTAAAGTTTTTGCGAATGATGTTAAATGTTTTGTTGGACCTCAACTGTGAGGTTAGCGTATAGATATTAAAATGTGAGTAGTCTTATATTCTACCGATAATCTAATCTTTCTGTACAAACAAAATTAGATTATAGTTTGAAATAATAAGGTAAGTAGCATTATGAATAGAAATTTATAAATAAATTATATGCTATAAATTCTATATACATTTATCAGTATTTATCAACCCCCCCCCCCAAATGAAACATTTAAAATTTTGTAAATATGGCTCACGGACCACTACACAATGTCTCGCGGACCACATTCTTAATGATTATTAAACCAACGTATTTGGCTACTTTTTTAATAGCTTAGTAAAATTAACAATCATTCGCTTTAAAATAATCATAAATTATTATAAAAATGGGTAATAATCTCAAAAATCGTATGAGCAGAATAAAAAATGACTAAAATACTGATTTAATTGATTACATATAATTTTGGTTAAATTTATTTTAATTGATTTTATTTAATAATAGTAAATCAGTAAATATTTTGGTTCATTGTTCTATTTAAATATATGTTCCAAAATATTTCACTATCGGGGTTGTAATGAGGATACTTATCGATTGAGATAAGGGTAGTTTTTAAGATCTGGCCCAGTTGGCAAATTTGATATCAAAATTTATTTTCATGGAATTTCGTAACTAACACTTCATATTTTAATTTTCTAATAATGACATCCATTTTGTGGATGGCTAATTTAATTTTGCATCGCACTGTTATATACGTGCAACGTGTAATTTAATATGCTATGTCACTCTATATTTACGATATAATATTTTTAATTACTTATTTTACTAGTTAGGAAAGTAGAATGAGAATAATATGAGACATTTTATTTTGCATTTTTAGTTTAAAACACTGGGTACTTATCATCAGCATCTGTTTTTGGGTTATAATAGCCTTTCCCAGTTCGTCATTTTTTAAGTTTAAAAAGTATTAAATCTAAAATAAAGGTACCAAAATGTATTACATAATTACACGGTTTTCATTTTTAAAGAACACCAAATAATGTCAATTGGAGACTTGCTTAAAACAATAATTTATTAAAACAAATCATAGTTATTGTGTTCCATGATTGATAAAGGAAAATTCCAAAAGTATGCAAAATAATGATCCATACAATATTAAATTTGTTAATAATTATTGATCTATATATATATATATATATATATATATTTATTGATTTATTTATTTATTTATTTATTTATATATGTAATTCAAAAATAAATAAATTTCCCAACAATATTTTTTATACTCGAAGAAATAAACTGAATTATACGCTTACATTAATCCATAACCAGTAATGTCAAAACTATTCGATTACATAAATAGTCATGTTCTTCATTATTACGAACATGAATAAAATACGAATGTTGCGGAATAAAGAAAACACGACGATATCGTTGAATAGATAACTATGATCAACAGCAGTAGGCTGATGTGTGTATGAGCATCGGTGGGGGACGACACACTCGACTTACTCGATGGCCACGAGTCACTACAAAAGACAGGCCCGTCGATAGACGATCATCAGTTCTTCATTCGTTTCAAATCGAGTAAGTCATACAATATGCATACTACGATGAAGACGTTCTTAAGTACACTCCTAGCCATAGGCCTGATATCGTTCACGGTAGCCACGGACGTAAGCGGAAAAAATGAACCGGCGTCGGTCGACGGAAAAACCCAGCAAAACAAAAGAAGCATTTTTGACACCAGCTACGGCCATGGTTTCGGCTACAACCACGGTTTTGGTTACGACCACGATTCCGGCTTCAGTCACGAAGTAAGCGGTAATGGCTTCCAACACCACGGGCTCGAAGGAAAAGTGCTGTCCAAGACGATCATCAAGGAGGTTGCCCAACCGTACCCGGTCGAGGTGGAGAAACACGTGCCTTACCCGGTAAAGGTCGAGGTGCTGGTGGACCGTCCGTACCCGGTGCACGTGCCCAAGCCGTACCCGGTGCACGTCGAGAAGCCCGTGCCGTACGAGGTCAAAGTGCCCGTACCGCAGCCGTACACCGTCTACAAGAAGGTGCCGTACGAAGTTAAGGTGCCCGTGGACAAGCCGTACGCCGTGGAAGTTCCTAAGCCGTACAACGTGTACGTGGAGAAACGCGTCCCGTACGAGGTCACCAAGCACGTGCCGTACCCGGTCAAGGTGCCCGTCGACAAGCCGTACGCCGTCCACGTGCCGGTCGTCAAACACGTTCCTTACACCGTAGAAAAGCCGGTACCTTACCCGGTCAAAGTTCCTGTTGACCGACCGTACCCGGTGACCGTCGAGAAGCACGTGCCGTACCCGGTGGAGAAGCCGGTGCCGTACACGGTCGAGAAGCCAGTGCCGTACCCTGTCAAATTCCCGGTCAAAGTCGAAGTCCCGGTACCGTACGAAGTTCCTCACCACCACGAGAGTCACTCGGAACATCATTACGACGAACAGAGTAGTTATTGATAAAAATATTTGAATTCTTAAGATATACCAAAGTAAAAAATGTTCAATGGCGAAAGTGCCGTTGTTGATATCAAACTTGTAAATAAATCAAATATAACTTATATCGATTATACGTTTCGTGTTCATTTTTTATTTGTGTGATACTTTAGCAATTATCAAACCTATTCGTAAAAAACGAATATTCATATAATCTATAACATGTAATGTCCAACGTAAACAAGCGTTATTTTGGGTAAAATACCAAGTTTGGTGATATAAGTAATATCTTGGTTTTTTTTTTTTTTAGTCATTAAATCAGTATTTTTTTCGATCAAAAGATAACGCGTGGTTGTGGTTTTACATTACAATGACTTTTGGTTTAAAAATCTTCCACCGAGATATTAAATATTATAATGCGATCCACAAAAAATTGTTTGATGTTTAATGTTTCCGGTCAAAGTTCCTGTTGACCGACCGTACCCAGTGACCGTCCAGAAGCACGTACCGTACCCGGTAGAGAAGCCGGTGCCGTACGCCGTTGGAAAGCCGTTACCATACGTAGTCAACGTTCCTGTCAAAGTTGATTTTCCGATTCCGCACGAAATTCCGCACCACCACGAGAATCACTCGCATCAACATCATGACGTGCACAGTAGTTATTGATAGAAAATAATAATATTTACAATTTTTCAAAATTAACCAATTTAAAAAAAAAATCCCAACGGACCAAGTGCTGAGGTTGGTTTGAAACTTGTAAATAAATGAAATATAGACTTATTCTGATCACACGTTCCGCGTATTTTTATTTATTTTTTTTTTTGTTTTTTGCGTAGCGTCATTTGTTTTATTACTGTTTTGTTTCTGGCCAAACGACGAATATGTTATTGTTCATCTTATAAAAGAAAGTGAACAATTGTGGTTCTATATTACAATAATTTTTGGTTTAAAAATATTTTCCTAAGAAATTAAATTATATAGGTAATTAAATTAATTTTTTTTTTTCGATTAAAGTATGCATAAGAAAATGTATTGAAAATTGTAACTGAATAAAATTAACCAGGAAGAGTGTTGTATACTAAAAATGTGCTATTTTAAATTAATTTTGCTACATTGATTTTATACAATTATAGAGCAAATCAATAACGTACATTTTAGCACCTTAGACTCTTTCGAAAATCTTATTTTTCACTGTATTCGAATTTTAAAATTTTCCGATTGGTGAATGGATATTGGATATATTATAACGGTGTATAAATGATATAGGTATTGACATTATATATATATATATATATATATATATATATATATATATATATATATATATTTTAGTGTGACAAAATTAATAAACATAAATAGTTAATGATTGCTAGATAACCTAGAAATGATAGGGATTTAGCAAACGTTCTACTTTTTTTGTCACACAATTTTGTTTGTCTCTAGTCCAAAAGCATAAACATAAAAAATATGTAAAAATTAAAAAGGATATAACATTTTATTTAATTGCACTTTATTGAAATTTATAGTATCCAGGCCCGGCTCAAGGGGTAGGCGATATAGGCCCACGCCTAGGGCGGAATTTTTCAGGGGCGGAATATAACATTTTTGTATATTAGATAATTGTTTTGAAGATTCCTTACTTATATCAAGAATAAGTTGTATCTGATTACGGTAATTCAAAAGCAAGAAAAGTCAAGTTCTAGTACGATGTTAACATTTATATTATGTTTTTATTAACTTTTATATTGTAATACAACTATTTTTAAATTGTTTGTTTTTTATAAAATTAGTAGTGATTTACTTGTATATGCATATATCAATCTAATAAATTATTAACTTTATACAAATAAATATAATGAACTTGGAATTAACTATATTTTAGTAATTTGTATGTGAAAAAATATTTTATATAGTATTTACATGTATAAGGGGAGGCAAAACTTAAGTTTGGCTAGGTGTGTACAATCACTTGAGCAGGGCCTGATAGTATCAATATTGTATTAATTTATACTAATATTTATTATCATAAAACATATAATTTTATAGTTATCAAATCTATTTGCTTACATGAAAAAAATAAAAAAATAAACTTTCATTCGCAATAATTGATAGTATAAGAGTAGCAAAAAATAGTGATGTCCCTAAAGGTACAAAGGTATTATTTTAAAACGAATAATTGTTTATTTTATCGAGCTGTTATAAAAGTAAGCAAATACGTTGATTTCATGATCATTAAGATAAACGTGTACGTTACACGTGACCTAGACATATCAAATATTTTAATTATGTAAATATTCATATAGTCTACATTCTTATTTACTTCATTTAAATATTACGGAATAAGCCGGACAATATGATGATATTAGTTTAACGTTAGAGAGTGTACAATAGTTTTTACGAGTGGGGTACGATACACTCGAATTCCTCGGTAGACTCAAGTCACTACAAAAGCATAGCGAGCTGGCAAACGGTCATCAGTCGAACGCTTCGATCAAAACGACCGATTCCACAGTGCGCCAACAAGAGTACCCACCGAGTATAACAATGAAGGTGTTTATCAGCGTGGTATGCGTCATGGGGCTGTTGACGTTCACGACAGGTGAGATCGAAAACAAACCGTCTTCGGGTGCCGTCACGAAAACGCAAGACAAGAGAAGCGTTTCGCACACCGGCTACGACGGCCACCGGTCCGCATTCGGGCAAAAGACCGGCGGTCACGGGTTCGGAGACGGCGGAAAACTGCTTTCCAAGACGATCGTCAAGGAGGTGGCCCAACCGTACCCGGTCGAGGTGGTGAAACACGTGCCGCGCCCGATAGTGGTCGAACTGCCGGTAGACCGTCCGTACGTCGTGGACGAGCCCAAGCCGTACGAGGTGCTGGTCGAGAAGCCCGTGCCGTACGAGGTCAAAGTGCCCGTGCCGCAGCCGTACACCGTCTACAAGAAGGTGCCGTACGAAGTCAAGGTGCCCGTGGACAAGCCGTACACCGTGGAGGTGCCCAAGCCGTACACCGTGCACGTCGAGAAGCGCGTCCCGTACGAAGTCATCCAGAACGTGCCGTACAACGTCCACGTGCCCGTCGACAAGCCGTACGCCGTCCACGTGCCGGTCGTGAAACACGTCCCTTACACCGTGGTTAAACGGGTGCCTTATCCGGTCAGAGTCCCGGTCGACCGCCCGTACCCGGTGACCGTCGAGAGACACGTGCCGTACCCCGTCGATAAGCCGATACCGTACACGGTCGAAAAGGCAGTGCCTTACCCTGTGAACGATTCGGTGTTGTACACGGACGAAAAGGCAGTGCCGTCTCCCGTCGACGATTTGGTTCCGTACACCGACGAAAAGGCAGTGCCTTACAACGTCGACAATTCGGTGCAGTACCCGGACGAAAAACCGGTCTCGTACTCGGTCCATAGCCCATCCAAAACTGCCGTAGAAATCGTACGGAGTATCGAGCTGCACGCAGAATCACTCCACATGGAGAATCAATGGAGACAAAATTACGGAGGAAATGACTACAATTATTGAAAAAAAAAAAATGTTAAGTTTATATTGTTCCTATAGAAACATATGTGCCTTTGTTGATTTGAAACATACGTTTTAAAAATAAATATATCAATTATTGACTTTTTATCAAATATAGCGCTATTTTTTAATTATTGTTCGCTCGCAATCACTAGTTTCTCATGATGGTACTGATCTTCGAAGATTAATATTATACTGAAATTATTTCAAATGTTTATGCGTTAATATTGTATGTATGAAATAATACTCAACAAGTTGATAATCAATAATTATTTTTAGTATAATTATTAATAAAAGTTCGTTTGAATAAAAATGATATCAAATAATTTCATTGACTACCACGCAAATGGTAATCATCATAATTACCATATGGGGTGCCAGTGGCGTAGCCTGTCTTCAAGAATGAGCGCGAGTTATGTAAAACGAGTCAGTTAAGCTGTAATTTTTTAGATTCTGAGTGAAGCGAAGGATCTTATGGTTTTACAATGATGTTTATTTTTTTTTTTTTTTTTTCTTTTTTTTTTCTGTAAACACTTTTTCGTATAGAAATCCTTGTCCAAAAGTTTCGTCCAGCAACTCTTTAGATTCGAAATTGAACTGAGATGGTACTTTGGTGAGGTCATTTTTCCAAAATCTTCATAGTTTTTCCAGTAATCAAGAATAACGATCGAAAAACTGAGTAAAAACGGTAAAATCGGTAAAAATCCACCGTAAACGAGATTTTCACTGTTCAGATTTTAGGTATTTAGTCATAAATCGAAAAGTATTGAAGCTAGAAACTTGAAAATTTTATCTACTATCAAATACATACTTTTTTATATTGGACAAAATTTTCAGAACAATTAAAGCACTTTTGACTTAAATATAGAACTTTTAATTTACCAAATTGTTTGAAAGTTTTTATGTAATATAATTTTAAATATTTGACAAAAAGTTCTGAAAATTTAATATGACCTTACTCATATACCTACCTAATTATCCTAACAAAAGTTCAAAAATCGTTAGTCAGGATTTTTTTTTATACACACATTAATAAATTATTATACGATTTTTTTCGATATTGTCTGATTTCTTTTAAGTTTATTTCTAATGAGTTAAAATTGTTATAATAATTGAAATTTAAATGAGTTATAATATCTAATTGAATATTTTATGAGGGTTTAATTACAAAAAAACTCACCAAAAATTATACAAATAACCGTAAAATACGCAAACAGTATTTAAATAATAATATATTATATTACACTGAAGCTTTGCTCAGAATCGTTTTATACTAAAGAAATGAGTCATCATTTCTTTAAAACTTAATACATTCATCACCAATATCTTGTCCGAGGTTAGGTTAGGTGATCCCATGATAGAAAGTGCTATACACTCCTCACCATTATCTTGTCCGAGGAGCGAAGCGACGAAGGACGAACTTCCACCACCATTATCTTATCGGCTTTTTATCTTTAAATGTGTTTGGAAATCGTTTATCGATTTACCCTTTATGAATTTCAGAGCATTGACAGAAAAAAATTTAGTGAGGTATGTTTACTGAATTAATAATCAAATTACAAATGATATCAATTTTAAGTGAAAAAAATCGTTATTTTAAGAAAAAATAATGATTTTTGTTAACGAACTTTAAACTCATTAAAAAAAATCTCGACCATTTATTTATGAGATATTTTCAGTTCTGTTAATTTAAGCATATGAATAAGTTGAATTATATTTTCAAGTTTTTGTATAACGAATTTCAGACCACATTAAGATGACTCTGTCAAATACCTTGATGTGTTTTGAGACGAAAAACTAACTTGGATAATTCGTTTTAATAAAAAAAAAAACTCACACAAGGCTATGCCAGTATGAATACTCTCTACTCCTTAGTTTACTTTAAATTTACCCTACACATCGATAATACGGCCATTAATCACCTACGCCTGCCTAGTTTAAGCATATGCTTCTTCTACTAAATCCAACAAAATACAAATACTCCAAAGCAAATTTTTGAGAATTTGTCTTAAAGTACCATAACTTATGAAGAATAGACTAATTCATAAAGATACTGGAATCCTTCTCCAAGACTAGACAAAAAACCAGTTCAAAAACTTTTACGTAAATCTAAATACATTCTGAAGGAGCACAATGCTACTACATAGGGAAAAAAAACAAAAAAACGCAACTTAAACGTTTACTGCAAGATCAACTTTCAGAGTCAAGTGAAAACGAAGATCAATAACTAACTTTATTAATAATTGTTATTTGTAAACTGTAATATACGTAAACAAACTTGTAATAGCATGTAATTATGCTGAAACATTTGTAATTCTAATAAATATTTAAAAAAATACATTAGATAAAAACTTCCGGAAAACGAGACATTTTCAATAATTGTAATCATTTATATTCCTCCCGGCAGTAGTCAAATATCTTTGAAAGTATTGTAAAGTCTGTATTAGACTATTTTTGTTATTTTATGAAATTTTCGATTGTTTATAACTATTATTTTTGAATTTATTACTAAATATCAAACATAGATTATATTTGAATTTCATGTACAGTAAATTTTTTCATTTGTATGCATTTTTAAGTTTTTCTATATGCTCGGAATATAAATTAAGAAAAAATGACTTCTTATTTAAGTACCATACGTACCTTAAGAAATCCTAATATTTTTAAGTTGCTGGACGTAACATTTTATTACTCGAAAAAATAATTAAATACATATGTATTAAAAAAAAACCATTACGTATTTCATATTACTAAAGTCTAAAATGACATTTATAATAAATAATAATCTAAATTTAATAAATTCATTACGATAAAATTTACGAAAAAAGTTGTGGGAGGTTAATCATCCAAAACGTCACTCTGGCTATGTCGCTAGACCTAGCTATCAAATGTTTTATATACCTTTCGAGATTCCTGATATAAATCAGAGTTCTAGTAGTTCTAAATGTTTAAAACAAATTTTAAATACCCAATCATGGGAATAATTCATAAAACTGAATTTTCATATGTTTTTAGTGAAAAAATATATAAGTATTGCGACAAAAGAAAATAAAATAAAAGAGGTTCTCTAGAAATGTAAAAATAGAAGAAAATTGCCGTCCCTCCTGTGTTCCTCAATTCAAGCACTGCCTATATATTTTTGTGCTGTCTTATTTTGACACACAAGTCCAATTCAATTCAGAAACAATACATTTTCTTACTCATACATTCATACATATAGAAGATTTATTAAGAACACTAATTGGTGATAAACCATATTTATTTTAAGTCTATTGTAATATAGTTACTTTTTCAATAATTTTTTTTAAAAAGGACGTACATTACACTATAGGTATTCTTCACTCTTCGGTTAAGATAATAGAGATAGGTATATATAATTTTAAAGAAATTTTAGATAATTTCTTTAGTAAAAAGATTCTGAGCAAAACTTCTCTAAAAAAAATATACCGTTTCTCTAAAAAAAATATACCGTTTATATGTTAAAGCATTTTTGGTTTAATTGACATTAATTAAGCTTTTTTTTATCAAACCTGTTTAAAAAAATTTGTTTGCCAAATGAGATATTATTTTGACCAAAAGATTTAAAACATGTTGTTCAATCAGTATACAAAGTTTCATAACGATTGGATAGATCAATTATTTTTGATAAACATTTAAAATTGTCTATTCCGTAAAATTCGTACTATAATTTACTAAAACGCTTATACGAAAAATCGAAGTCTCGATTTAATACGTATGAATTAATATGCTATTATAATATGTTTCTAGCAACATTAATTTCTGAGATATGAATATTTATTAAAATGTATTAAGTGAAATGGTCGTTTATAGCAAATTGTACCATTTTAAACGATTTTCAGCAGTTTTTCCTTTTGTCTTGAAAAACTATTGCGAAAAGAGAAAAATAATGTCTTTAACATATAATTTACATGTAATTTCCGATCTTTAGTGGGGTTGGATGAAACTTTAGGAGCATTTTAATAACTCGCCAAAGTAATATGAGAAACAATAATAATAAACATCATTGTAAGATCAATAAATCCATAGCCTCACACAGCCTCTAGAATGAACAGACATGATATGCGTAACGAAGAAGTAAACTAATATTTTTTCCATCTATAAGTAAATAAAAATATTTTATTTCATTGATACGTTATTGAAAAAGTATAATCACTATAACATGACCGTTTTTGCATGTATTCATGAATCAATATAAAATACACTATGTTTCCTAATTTGGTAATGAATTATACGACAACATGGTACTTACAACTCAATTTTAATCAAACTCATCATTTTTTCACGGATCGTGCTTCCACAATGTATTCTGCAGAATGATTCGTATACAAAAAAAAAATTATATATAAATATATGTTTTTCCAGAATACGCCTGTTTTTGATGTATTTATTTACAAAACGTATGTTTCAAATCAACAAAGGCACATATGTTTCTATAGGAACGATATAAACTTAACATTTTTTTTTTTTTCAATAATAATAGTCATTTCCTCCGTTATTTTGTCTCAATTGATTCTCCATGTGGCGTGATTCTGCGTTCAGCTCGACACTTCGTACGATTTCTACGTCAGTTTTGGATGGGCTATGGACCGAGTACGAGACCGGTTTTTCGTCCGGGTACTGCACCGAATTGTCGACGTTGTAAGGCACTGCCTTTTCGTCGGTGTACGGAACCAAATCGTCGACGGGAGACGGCACTGCCTTTTCGTCCGTGTACGACACCGAATCGTTCACAGGGTAAGGCACTGCCTTTTCGACCGTGTACGGTATCGGCTTATCGACGGGGTACGGCACGTGTCTCTCGACGGTCACCGGGTACGGGCGGTCGACCGGGACTCTGACCGGATAAGGCACCCGTTTAACCACGGTGTAAGGGACGTGTTTCACGACCGGCACGTGGACGGCGTACGGCTTGTCGACGGGCACGTGGACGTTGTACGGCAAGTGCTGGATGACTTCGTACGGGACGCGCTTCTCGACGTGCACGGTGTACGGCTTGGGCACCTCCACGGTGTACGGCTTGTCCACGGGCACCTTGACTTCGTACGGCACCTTTTTGTAAACGGTGTACGGCTGCGGCACGGGCACTTTGACCTCGTACGGCACGGGCTTCTCGACCAGCACCTCGTACGGCTTTGGCTCGTCCACGACGTACGGACGGTCTACCGGCAGTTCGACCACTATCGGGCGCGGCACGTGTTTCACCACCTCGACCGGGTACGGTTGGGCCACCTCCTTGACGATCGTCTTGGAAAGCAGTTTTCCGCCGTCTCCGAACCCGTGACCGCCGGTCTTTTGCCCGAATCCGGAAAGGTGGCCGTCGTCACCGGTGTGCGAAACGCTTCTCTTGTCTTGCGTTTTCGTGACGGCACCCGAAGACGGTTTGTTTTCGATCTCACCTGCCGTGAACGTCAACAGCCCCATGACGCATACCACGCTGAAAAACACCTTCATTGTTGTACTCGGTGGGTACTCTTGGTGGCGCACTGTGGAATCGGTCGTTTTGATCGAAGCGTGCGACTGATGACCGTTTGCCAGCTCGCTATGCTTTTGTAGTGACTCGAGTCTACCGAGGAATTCGAGTGTATCGTACCCCACTCGTAAAAACTGTTGTACACTCTCTAACGTTAAACTAATATTATCATATTGTCCGGCTTATTCCGTAATATTTAAATGAAGTAAATAAGAATGTAGACTATATGAATATTTACATAATTAAAATATTTCATATGTCTAGGTCACGTGTAACGTACACGTTTATCTTAATGATCATAAAATCAACGTATTTGGCTACTTTTATAACAGCTCGATAAAATAAACAATTATTCGTTTTAAAATAATCAAAAATAATTATAAAAATGAGAAACCGTCCCAAGATAGGTACGAACAGAATAAAAAATGACTATAATATTGATTTAATGAATTTTTATTACAATGGATTTTATATAATTTTGGTTTAATTTATTTTAATCGATTTTGTTTAATAATCATAATAGTAAATTAATTGATACCATCTTTTATGTTTCTATTTCAATATTTATTCCAAAATATATTACTATCTGAATTTTATTCATGATACTCAATCATTGTGCTAAGGGTAGTTCTAAGGTTTTTTTGACCAATGAAATTCGTTAATAACTCGCTTATAATAATGTTTGTGTTTGATGAATTTTAAATAAAAGTTTAAAATTATTAACATTTTATGCAAATTACTATAATAAAAATCTGTACATCATATTATAATATTTACTATAGGTAAACTATGTTGTCGAAAACATGACTAATTAATAACTTAATGCGATTTCTCGAAGCTTAGGGTACGCAATAATGTATGTCGCTTTTTAATATCATAATATATCGCTTTTTTACACTAAAACTCTTCGATATTCATGCAAGGTTCATACGTATCCTTACAGTTTTGATAGTTTTGCAATTATATCAAATCTTCCCCGTTATCATCAGGTTCCTCATGGACTTTAATAATAAAAGGGTTTCGAATCATATTTTGCATACTTTTCGATTCGGAACCATTATATTCTGGAAATACCAATTAAATTCATCTTTAAGTTTTTGCGAATGATGTTAAATGTTTTGTTGGACCTCAACTGTGAGGTTAGCGTATAGATATTAAAATGTGAGTAGTCTTATATTCTACCGATAATCTAATCTTTCTGTACAAACAAAATTAGATTATAGTTTGAAATAATAAGGTAAGTAGCATTATGAATAGAAATTTATAAATAAATTATATGCTATAAATTCTATATACATTTATCAGTATTTATCAACCCCCCCCCCCCAAATGAAACATTTAAAATTTTGTAAATATGGCTCACGGACCACTACACAATGTCTCGCGGACCACATTCTTAATGATTATTAAACCAACGTATTTGGCTACTTTTTTAATAGCTTAATAAAATTAACAATCATTCGCTTTAAAATAATCATAAATTATTATAAAAATGGGTAATAATCTCAAAAATCGTATGAGCAGAATAAAAAATGACTAAAATACTGATTTAATTGATTACATATAATTTTGGTTAAATTTATTTTAATTGATTTTATTTAATAATAGTAAATCAGTAAATATTGTGGTTCATTGTTCTATTTAAATATATGTTCCAAAATATTTCACTATCGGGGTTGTAATGAGGATACTTATCGATTGAGATAAGGGTAGTTTTTAAGATCTGGCCCAGTTGGCAAATTTGATATCAAAATTTATTTTCATGGAATTTCGTAACTAACACTTCATATTTTAATTTTCTAATAATGACATCCATTTTGTGGATGGCTAATTTAATTTTGCATCGCACTGTTATATACGTGCAACGTGTAATTTAATATGCTATGTCACTCTATATTTACGATATAATATTTTTAATTACTTATTTTACTAGTTAGGAAAGTAGAATGAGAATAATATGAGACATTTTATTTTGCATTTTTAGTTTATAGCACTGGGTACTTATCATCAGCATCTGTTTTGGGGTTATAATAGCCTTTCCCAGTTCGTCATTTTTTAAGTTTAAAAAGTATTAAATCTAAAATAAAGATACCAAAATGTATTACATAATTACACGGTTTTCATTTTTAAAGAACACCAAATAATGTCAATTGGAGACTTGCTTAAAACAATAATTTATTAAAACAAATCATAGTTATTGTGTTCCATGATTGATAAAGGAAAATTCCAAAAGTATGCAAAATAATGATCCATACAATATTAAATTTGTTAATAATTATTGATCTATATATATATATATATATATATATATATATATATATATATATATATATATATATATATTTATTTATTTATTTATTTATTTATTTATTTATTTATTTATTTATTTATTTATTTATTTATTTATTAATTTATATATGTAATTCAAAAATAAATAAATTTCCCAACAATATTTTTTATACTCGAAGAAATAAACTGAATTATACGCTTACATTAATCCGTAACCAGCAATGTCAAAACTATTCGATTACATAAATAGTCATGTTCTTCATTATTACGAACATGAATAAAATACGCATATTGCGGAATAAAGAAAACACGGCGATATCGTTGAATAGATAACTTTGATCAACAGCAGTAGGCTGATGTGTGTATGAGCATCGGAGGGGGACGACACACTCGACTTACTCGATGGCCACGAGTCACTACAAAAGACAGGCCCGTCGATAGACGATCATCAGTCCTTCATTCGATTCAAATCGAGTAAGTCATACAATATGCATACTACGATGAAGACGTTCTTAAGTACACTCCTAGCCATAGGCCTGATTTCGTTCACGGTAGCCACGGACGTAAGCGGAAAAAATGAACCGGCGTCAGTCGACGGAAAAACCCAGCAAAACAAAAGAAGCATTTTTGACACCACCTACGGCCATGGTTTCGGCTACGACCACGGTTTTGGTTACGACCACGATTCCGGCTTCAGTCACGAAGTAAGCGGTAATGGCTTCCAACACCACGGGCTCGAAGGAAAAGTGCTGTCCAAGACGATCATCAAGGAGGTTGCCCAACCGTACCCGGTCGAGGTGGAGAAACACGTGCCTTACCCGGTAAAGGTCGAGGTGCCGGTGGACCGTCCGTACCCGGTGCACGTGCCCAAACCGTACCCGGTGCACGTCGAGAAGCCCGTGCCGTACGAGGTCAAAGTGCCCGTACCGCAGCCGTACACCGTCTACAAGAAGGTGCCGTACGAAGTTAAGGTGCCCGTGGACAAGCCGTACGCCGTGGAAGTTCCTAAGCCGTACAACGTGTACGTGGAGAAACGCGTCCCGTACGAGGTCACCAAGTACGTGCCGTACCCGGTCAAGGTGCCCGTCGACAAGCCGTACGCCGTCCACGTGCCGGTCGTCAAACACGTTCCTTACACCGTAGAAAAGCCGGTACCTTACCCGGTCAAAGTTCCTGTTGACCGACCGTACCCGGTGACCGTCGAGAAGCACGTGCCGTACCCGGTGGAGAAGCCGGTGCCGTACACGGTCGAGAAGCCAGTGCCGTACCCTGTCAAATTCCCCGTCAAAGTCGAAGTCCCGGTACCGTACGAAGTTCCTCACCACCACGAGAGTCACTCGGAACATCATTACGACGAACAGAGTAGTTATTGATAAAAATATTTGAAATCTTAAGATATACCAAAGTGAAAAATGTTCAATGGCGAAAGTGCCGTTGTTGATATCAAACTTGTAAATAAATCAAATATAACTTATATCGATTATACGTTTCGTGTTCATTTTTTATTTGTGTGATACTTTAGCAATTATAAAACCTATTCGTAAAAAACGAATATTCATATAATCTATAACATGTAATGTCCAACGTAAACAAGCGTTATTTTGGGTAAAATACCAAGTTTGGTGATATAAGTAATATCTTGGTTTTTTTTTTTTTTTAGTCATTAAATCATTATTTTTTTCGATCAAAAGATAACGCATGGTTGTGGTTTTACATTACAATGACTTTTGGTTTAAAAATCTTCCACCAAGATATTAAATATTATAATGCGATCCACAAAAAATTGTTTGATGTTTAATGTTTCCGGTCAAAGTTCCTGTTGACCGACCGTACCCAGTGACCGTCGAGAAGCACGTACCGTACCCGGTAGAGAAGCCGGTGCCGTACGCCGTTGGAAAGCCGTTACCATACGTAGTCAACGTTCCTGTCAAAGTTGATTTTCCGATTCCGCACGAAATTCCGCACCACCACGAGAATCACTCGCATCAACATCATGACGTGCACAGTAGTTATTGATAGAAAATAATAATAATTACAATTTTTCAAAATTAACCAATTTAAAAAAAAAATCCCAACGGACCAAGTGCTGAGGTTGGTTTGAAACTTGTAAATAAATCAAATATAGACTTATGCTGATCACACGTTCCGCGTATTTTTATTTATTATTTTTTTTTTGTTTTTTGCGTAGCGTCATTTGTTTTATTACTGTTTTGTTTCTGGCCAAACGACGAATACGTTATTGTTCATCTTATAAAAGAAAGTAAACAATTGTGGTTCTACATTACAATAATTTTTGGTTTAAAAATATTTTCCTAAGAAATTAAATTATATAATTAAATTACATTTTTTTTTTTGATTAAAGTATGCATAAGAAAATGTATTGAAAATTGTAACTGAATCAAATTAACCAGGAAGAGTGTTGTATACTAAAAATATGCTATTTTTAATTAATTTTGCTACATTGATTTTATACAATTATAGAGCAAATCAATAACGTACATTTTAGCACCTTAGACTCTTTCGAAAATCTTATTTTTCACTGTATTCGAATTTTAAAATTTTCCGATTGGTGAATGGATATATTATAACGGTGCATAAATGATATATTGACATTATATATATATATATATATATATATATATATATATATATAATAATATATAATGTTATATTGACAATCATATTTTTGAATTTTGATTATTAATGTCATAAACTCGTAAAATTTCAAAATATTCATTTACTTTGGAAATTCGCGATCGATACGTGATATACGATTTATATTGCACATTGAACATTTACATTAAAATAATAATCACTAATGAATAGACGTTTATACATATTCGTAAAATAACGGCTTTCATTCTTTATGACAGTTGTGGTGATAACTCATTTAACCACCATAAATGAAAACGCGAGAATAGTTCACGTCAATCAAGTCAGTAAATCAGTTTAGTATATTTTTGATTCTTGTGATCGAAAATGTCCATTTATTTATATGTATTTATATTTAAATTTATATAGGTATTACATAGATCTATACGTTTACGATATGATCAAAATGAATATGTTTTCAAAAATAATCTGTTTTTAACAGAGGAAATCATCGAATTAGCTGACGTGATATTTAATAAATGTAGTGATAAACAATATTTTAGTGTATTAATTTAGTGGATAAATGTATAATAGATTTTCATTATAATGAGGAAAGGCACTACAATGTTTAAATGTGTAACGTACACTTAAAATATTTTAAATTCATCAATATATAAACCATTTTTTTTTTTTTTTTTTTTGACTTGGTAGTTTGCTAACTATTTTCCAATGTTCTATTATAATAAGTAAATGCTATAAAATCTGAGGCTTATTTATTAATTACAACTTTAACCGTATTGATTTAGATATAACTAACTTAATGAAAGTTTTTTTAATGTTTGGGCGTTTTGGTTTAGCCACTAAGATATTATATTAAGCTTTACAAAAGTACACTGCTTTATGCAACCTGTCAGTAAATGCTTTTATTTTTTTGTTGGTTAAGTGAATATAATCAATATTAAGATTAATGTTAATAATAAATATGTTAATGATAAAATTCTATTATTTTTATATACATATTTTTAGTATTGCACAAAACACCATTGAAATTAGTGTCAGATACTAGGGAGAGGTTTTTTTTAAACTTAAAAGAATATTTTTAAATTTGAATAATCTATAGACTATACCCACATAAAATGAGAAAGGGTGGACCAAAGCCTTTGGGACCCTTCCCTAGATCTGGCTACTGACTGATAGTTGTGAAATTATCTGAAATTATCTGCAATTAATCAGGGACTCTTTATACTTGTTAAAAATAATGTAATGCAGTTTATAAAAAAAATAGTTCCATAAAAAGTATTTCTAACTCCACCTTTTTAATGCAGATAACATAATGAATTAATTGATTGCAGTAGTCAAAAGGTAACGACAACATACTATTATATTTGTTAATGCATTATCATAAAAGTGCGTTTCACAGATATGAACTTAATTTTATTTTATATACATATTCATTATAATTTTATTTTGTTTATACAGTCATGACTCGTTATCTTTTAAAATCGTTTTTATATTTGTATTATCCTGTAACTTGTGTGTACACACTGTGAAATGTATGAAAGAATTATAAATAATAATAACTTATATAATTTTTAATATAATAATTAGATCATTGTAAAAAAAAAAAATTTGTTTTGTCAGTACGCACATTTTGTAACCATACGATCCGTTTAAAAAATATATAATTTTGGTAAGAATAATACGGCTTTATCAATGACTAAAATGTTCATACAATGTTCATTTCTCATAATTTTACAGAAAAAAAAATATTATAAAAATATAATTATGTAAAAATAAAAGTTTCCATTATTTAATTAACTTCCAAAATGGATGTAACTAGGATATAATGGTGTTAAAAGACAATAGGTAAAATGTATGAAATACATTTTATTGATAACTTTCACTAGCTGAACAATCAGATGAAATAATGTTATCGTTATGAATGCTGACTCCATAGATATCGGTGTTAACTGGAGTAGCCGTAATTTCAATGGACATTTGAAATAGATAGTTGAATAACTTAACTCAACGTTTTTTTTTTTTTTAATATTATCAAATCAACTCGGCAAAAATATTGAATATCTAATATGTATTATGTTTTAGGTATAATTTATTTATATTATTATGACAAAACTTTAATAAGAAATTTTAGTACCATAATTATTCTGAAAATCCTGTTTACTAAATAGCTATTTTGAATTATTATTTTAATGGCAAAATGACATTTTTAATTTTAAAATTTGAGCTCCAAAAGTAAAAAAATATTTTTATACGATTTTGTTGTTGTGAAGTACTATAATATTCATTAATAAAAAAAAAAGTTATTGCATTTGTCAAATATATCTGACACGTCCTGTTTAATGAATATACATTTTTGTTAACAACTGTTAATCGTAATATAAATAATTATAGTTATTTTTAAATTAGCCTTACCTGTGTAAAAAAAAATACAATTATTTGTTATTAGTCGTCAGTGATATTATATTACAATAAGATTGTTTTAATTGGAGGTTGAAAGTTGGATGATTCAATAAAGTTCTTGTTAGGGCATTTTTTTTAAAACTTATAGTTACCATTATTTTATATTTCTTACTAGAGCTCTGCATTTAGAACATAGATATACATAAAGTGTATATTATACATTGACGTATTTTACAATTTTATCAAGCATAAAATAAATTGAAAATATTATGGTTTATTTAAAAATGGATTTATATACCATCGAAGTTATTCATACGGAGAAATATTCAAAGCTAAACAATATAAACCATCCTTACGTTACGTGTGGTCATTAAACACTACGAAACAGTAACTTCTATACTTTGTTATTTTCTCGCTTGTGCATAACATGCAACGTAATAAGTTTCCGTACTGTCTATGATAGCTCATAAGTATGCCTAGTATTTTTTTGGTTTAATTTAGGTTAACGTTGGAATTAATACTGACCTATCTTTGGTTTTATTTACAATTCAGTAAGTACACACACACACACACACACACACACACACACACACACACACACACACACACACACACACACACACACACACACACAGAAATAACTTGACGTGACTTATAAAGTAAGTCTTATTATGAATAAGAAAGCATCCTATTTTGAATTTAAATGAACCATAACGTTGAAATCGTATTGCGTGAAACTGTCAGACATCTTAATCAACGAGTGGCATCCTTTAAATTAATTTCTACGACAACAGAATTCCCAGAAAGTATTTATTATTTTCAATAATCGTAAAATACTAACAAACTAAATCGTTGGAATTGTAGGTAACTAGTGATCACATCGTAACGGAACGAACGGATAGCAGTTGAAAACGCTTAATAAAAATATTTAGGGACATAAATCATTATCGTTTATGCGTTATGTAAACATCAATAAATATAAATTACGAATTGAAACAAGTGCACATTATTTATGTCCGTATGAATAAAAAACGTAGGTACATAAAACGAATAAATATCGTGTTAATTTGTTTTTCTCTTCAATTAAAATAAACTCGTTTTGAACACGCGCACAATAACATAACGTGCGATTACAAGTCAATCGAACTCAATCGATTTGTAAATAATAACAATAGCACGCTCGTCCGGTCCTCTCTGGTTTAATCCCTCCGAATTTTTCGTCTGTCTAAAAACACACGAAGAAATCGTTTCTTGCGTAATGATTCGCGTGCGTCCAAACAATGAACGCACGCCTGCACCATAAAGGCCAGTGGCAGCTGGTGAGTTTTTAAAAAAGTAGTGCACATTCAAAAATATAACTTAATGAACACACACACACACACACACACACACACACACACACACACACACATCCTTATACTAAACAATTGTTTACCTATTTTAATTAACAACTTTATTTAATTCTGAAATGGATACTTTTACACTTGTTGTATTGTATTAATTTTAATAAAGTTTAAAATTAAATAATAACGATCACTTGTCTGTACAAAATACAGTAAGATACAGCGAAGAACAGGATTGTTTTGGTGAAAATCAATGATTTACGAATTTATATTAGATAATCGATATATCAAAAATGAGGAAAAATAAAAATAAATAATAAAGTCGACCGCGTCCAAAATAATCTGCTGATAAAAATTTATTCAAATAACCGATTGGTTATGTGCACAGATACAACTGTGCACATCTATTCCATTATAATGCGCGTGACGTGTTATGATTTGTTTTAATTTTTACACCGTTAGAATGTGCACAACGATCGTGTGAACTACCTATAGTAACCTGATGAGCGTCAGCGTTACTAATGACCTAACCGCTGTTTCACCCTATAAATAATCAAACTCAAATACATTTTCGTAATCTGAGTTTCTAGATATCTTTTAAGGTATTTAAGTTTAAGTATTTAGTATTATTAATACGATTTAGTATTTTTAATTTTTTCTGCTGTCGGTAGGTGGTGCACGTGCACTTGTGCACATAAATACGAGCCGCCACTGATAAAGGCGTACCTATCGTTCGGCAAAAAAAAAGCACGCGATCCGACGACGATACGGTAACCCAGACGCACGAGTGTTTGAAAAAAAAACAACACGGAGTGGTCACGCGCGACCAAAACAAAGAGTCGGATTAAAAAATACGTTTACCCACACGCACGCGCGCGCGCTCGTGTACCAGCAATGGGAGTATAATATGTTATAGTGTCGTAGTGTGTGTGTGTGTGTGTGTGTGTGTGTGTAACAACAACTCACGGGTGCTGAGCAATGTTCTCGAGTTACGTTTACTTTTCAAGGTCTGAGCGGGCGGGCGGGCGGGCGGGCGGTCGGGTGCGTGCGAAGATCACACGCGGCCGGCCCGTTCTAAATACCATTGGAAAGTCAAACTCGCCCCCACCGCGGCCGCGGGGAGGGAGGCGAAAATGACTTCCTTCGCGGGCACTACAAAAACGAGGCGGTCCGACGGTACAGCATCAGTCGATCGACGCCCGGCGCCAAAGTCCAAACCCGACTCGATACACGACGACCAGCACTTGCACCTGCGCCTGCACCTGCTCCACCACCACAACCACGATGAAGGCGGTACTGAACCTGGTGTGCGCGTTCGGCCTGTGCGCCTACGCTCTGGCGGCCGAGAACACCGCCGCGCCGGCCGTGGCCGACGACAAAGCCGAGGCGGGCAAACCAACCGCGGCGGTCGCCGCCGTCGACGACAAGGCGCAGAACAAGAGGAGCCTGTTCGACGTCGGCTACGGGTTCGGCCACGAGGCCACCAGCTACGGCCACCAGGCCAGCTACGGCCACGAGGCCACCAGCTACGGCCACCAGGCCAGCTACGGCCACGAGCCGTACGCGGCGCACCACTACTACCCGGAGAAGGTGTTGTCCAAGACCATCATCAAGGAGGTCGCGCAGCCGTACCCGGTCGAGGTGGAGAAGCACGTGCCGTACCCGGTAAAGGTCGAGGTGCCGGTGGACCGCCCGTACCCGGTGCACGTGCCCAAGCCGTACCCGGTGCACGTCGAGAAGCCCGTGCCGTACGAGGTCAAAGTGGCCGTGCCGCAGCCGTACACCGTCTACAAGAAGGTGCCGTACGAGGTGAAGGTGCCGGTGGACAGGCCGTACACCGTGCACGTGCCCAAGCCGTACAACGTGTACGTGGAGAAGCGCGTCCCGTACGAGGTCACTAAGCACGTGCCGTACCCGGTCAAAGTGCCCGTCGACCGCCCGTACACCGTGCACGTGCCCGTCGAGAAGCACGTCCCGTACCCCGTGGAGAAGCCCGTGCCGTACCCGGTCAAGGTGCCCGTGGACCGTCCCTACCCGGTGACCGTCGAGAAGCACGTGCCGTACCCGGTGGAGAAGCCGGTGCCGTACACGGTCGAGAAGCCGGTCCCGTACCCGGTCAAAGTTCCTGTCAAAGTGCATGTCCCGGTGCCCTACGAGGTCTCACACCACCACCACGACCACCACGAAGAACACCACTCGTACGGCGAACACTCGTACGGCGGACACTACTGAACGGCGGCACCATCAGCGCCGCGCCACCTACACGCAGGCCACAGTTACCGTCGACGTAATGAGTTTTTCTCTACGACGCGAACCACATTTGATTTAACGATTGTACCTGTACATTATACTTTGTAATAATAATACGTTGTCTTGAAATATCACGAGTGTATAGAATAAATAATATTTTTTTTACTTTACGACTTTTTTGGTTTTTATTTTATTTTTATTGATGCCTATTTTTATTTATTTATTTATTATTTTTTTTTTTTTTTTAATGTTTTTTTTTTTTTTTTGGTTATTTCGGATTTGTTTTCCCGTCTCGGAATCATTGCCGTGGCTCACTGACGAAACCGTTTCGAAATCTGTTGGCTGCGTGAGAGCGCGTTATGATCTCCCGAGTGTTATTTAATCGTCGCCATTGTCTCAAGGTATCGGAGCGCGAAGGACTGAAAACGACGCCGCCTCCGGGTGACTCGAGTAGGTACCCGTGTTTTTTTTTTTTCATTCGAGTTTACGTTATCGCTTCGTCCGCGTTCCGTCGACGCGTGAACGTCAAAATTCGTTATTATGTCTTGCGAGAGCGTCGTCGACGAGTCGGGAAATTCGCGTGTGTACAAAGCGCGCAGTTACGTGAACGCGGGTCTGACTCGCGTCGTCGCTCGGCCAACTATTTCTCCATACGTGTACGCAGGGCGGCCGTTCACGTCGAGCGATATCTCCGGTCGTGATGAAAATCGTCAAATTACCTGTTTTTTTTTTTTTTTTTTTTTCGTTTTTCAAGACTCGTAAACCTATGGGCTACAAACAATTCACATTTTATAATTTGTTCAAATGTATCGGTAAACGGTTTGAAACATTTACTTGTTACTCTCGTTTTTCCCGAAGAATTTGAAGACAGACATTATTTTTTAACGAATTTTCAGGTTTCAACTTTTTATTTTATTCGACCATTAACTTACCGAACACTTTCGTATTCAAATTTGATAAAATATTATTATAATTAGTTCATCTCATTTGTCGATAAATACTGTCACGTCATTTATTGTTTCACGAACCATGAATCATATAGTATGGCTACTATGACTGATAAAAGTGACCAGATCAAATAACAATTTGCCGACAATAATGACTATGGTACATTATGGTATCAAATAAATTAACTATGGTACTTAGGTAAAAATCAGAAGTTGAACTATCCGAATCGTCAGAAAAACATGTCTTATAAAACGGTTATCTTTTAATTTCACGAAATGTGTAAAATAAAAAGATAATTAAATTTTTTTTTTCATGAAAACTTTTAAGTTCTTAAACCGACATAACATTTTTATAGCTTAGTGAGTCTTTAAAAAATAAACAAAGTTTGATAATCTCTAATAAGGCGGGATATATCGCTCCATGTTTATTTCGGTGGAACAGTCTGTGTATTCGAAACTATATGGTCGTGATACATTATGTTTTGCACTTATATTGCCACACTTTTTCGTTCGGTGAAAAATTATTCTTAAAAAATTTGAATTTCGGTAATTGTCGAGAAGGTATGTTAAAATTCACCAATATATATATATATATATATATATATATACAATGTATATTATACATACAATATAGGTACCTGTCCTCTACTCGAGAACGATAAAAAAATAGTTGCTAATATCACAAAAAACCCTGCACGATTCGTTGTGTTGTAGACACGACGCGCACAAAACGCTATAACTCATAATATATTGCGTTAATGTACGATTTGTTATTTGTGTGTATAGGTATATACATTCATAGTGTTTTTTTTTATTTTTTCCCCCCGGATTGTTTTTAACAAAACGAAAACCTCGTTTCCTCCGGCGGCGGAGCCTCTACTCTCCGCCACGGGTTTTTGCATTTATATAAAATTGGATGTCGTGGCAAACGTCACGTATACCAAGCGGTGGAAGCCATTCGTCTTTCGGATGCCGTCCGGAATGATTCAAAAAATAAATTTATATACGTAAAAAATATTACTCTTATAAACAAACAAACAAACTCAAGTATTCATTGCGACATTTACGCTAACGAAATCCCGCGTGATCGACGATTTTGGTCAACTTCGGATCATAGAATAGATCATCTCGTATAGATAAAAAATGGATGGGTGTGGGTTCGTATTACCATATTATATATCGAGATAACCACCCATAGTCCCACTAATATAATACTATAAAAATGCGTGTCGTAGCTTATCGTCTATACGGTCGACGCTCGTTGTAGTCCAGTGTATTTTTTACATGTATAATAATATATTATAACGCAACGTGAGCGCGCAAATTAGCGGATGAATTATAATGTATACAAGTACTTTGTGCGCAAGTGTTTCGACATTTCATTCAGACGATGGACTCGTCCATATCGTAATATAAATACTATAATAATGCCACCATGTACTACGCGATGATAATCTAGCCAACAGCGTCGTTATATAATCACGTAGCTCGGGTTGTATACATAAAATAATAATAAAAATAATAATAATAGCAATAATAATATAATAATAATAATATGAGTGTGAGTGTGGATCTGTACGCTCGTACAATGTATGAGGAAAAATCTCTTGGGCGTGAGAACAACGGAATACTATATGTATATTATGATATGAACTACCACATGAGTGTATGTGTGTGTGTGTGTGTGTGTGTGTGTGTGTATGTGTGTATGTGTGTGTGTGTTGTGTGTAGAGGCCGTGGTGGAGCTTCACAGTGACCGTTGACCGGTTCCACTCTAGTTAGCACCGTTGCAGTCGCGCACATAAACATACCAACGCAGTCGACACTTTCAGAGTCGGTCAAAACGTCGCGCGGCAACTGCATATGTAACATATTATAAGTGGTCGATTAATTACGAGTTGCGGCTGGTGTGTACCATATAATATGACGTACATCAGTACATAATGGTGTGTGTGTGTGTGTGTGTGTGTGTGTGTGTGTGTATGTTACATAAAATTAAGCTTTCGTGTCTCGTTACTCGTTCACATCGTAAAATCGTTCGTTTTCGAGAATTTCTACGCGTGAGCTAATACCCCTGGCGATTACGTCGTCCTATACGATATACGTGTTTTATTCACAAATAAACACAGCGTAAAGTCTAGGCGTTCTTGTTTTTTCGGTTCCTCGTTGTTTCTGTCTCTCTATTTCTATATATCTCTAGATCCGAAAGACGCCGGAATATACGTGCAGCAATATAGCTTTATCGCGATGTTACCGATGTTATACGATGTTATGAACCGTCCCGACGTTGAGAAATCATTTGACCTCTCCGAAACACTTGGAACGAGTCGCACGAGACGTTTTTAAAAGGGTTCACGATTAAAAAAAAAAAAAAAAAAAAAACTACATTTATTTTATAATAACACGTCGCGGTCGTCCGCGCATTTGGCATCCGGCCACTGTATATAAAGTACAGTACGTCGTTGTATGGTCACAAGCGCGTCACATGCGTGTTGTATGATATTATATACGTATATAGGTGAGATATATAGGTGAGAAGTTTAAGAAAAAAAACGCTATTACTATGGTTTTACCACCGCGACTGCTTCTAGAGCCTGTGCAGTAGAAAAATGAGATCGTAAATCGCGCGAGCACAAACGTCCGGCCATAACAACGATGATATGTGAACAGCCAGATCGGAGGGAAGGAGCTTGGACCGAATTAGATAACGTTTCGTATAATAATACCATAACAGAGTCTGCTTCTACATAGAATAGCGTTCGTAATAAGTCTACCACGTCTTAGAACACGATACGTCTCGTGTTTAATGGATGTGTATTATTTAATACGTTTATGTATTATACGCACTCGTTTAGTTGCAACTATGCTGGAGGCTAAGGGGGCTAAGCCCACTTGCGTTAACCCCTTCAGTTTTTTAAATAATTTCAGCATTTTTTCATTAATTTTTCGTGTATTATACAACATTTTTATATAAAAGCTTGTTCTCAATAACACACATGAATCATTTATAATCGTTGAGTTACGACTGAATACACTACATAAAATTACTAAATAATTTCCAAAATTTAATTGTAGTCTTAACTTCAATATCTTGTATGAAGAGAAGTATTCGTGTTTTATACAAATGGTGCGCTAGTAGTAATGCTATTGAAGAAAAATCAACTTCTATAAGAAATTCGACTCTGCGGCTAGATGGGCGATTCGGCCAGTGTCGTCAACGCTCACTTTCCACGTGGGTGTGTAAAAAAAACGAAAATGGATATCAGTGAAATATATAATTATCATTATTACGAGTACAGTCGGTTTGTTTTTTGACAGAAGCAAAGCGATAAAAAATAAAATAGCTATTATACCAAGGTTTCACCTGAAATTTAAAAGCGAACTAAATAGATTGACCAATCCATTTTATATTAAGTAAGGTATCATTATAACAACGTTTCGCATCAAAATATTTAGCTCTGTTTTTATTATGTATACATAAATTAATAATAATTTTGTATAGATCATATTCGTGTTTCACAAGTATCTTGATTGTCCAATGTATAACTGTATAGGTACGTATAATAAACATGAATGATTGAAACCGGCTCAAAGTCGATAATTAACGAGGGACCTGTAAAAATATTTACGTATCCTTCAAGTAAAAATCATCGTAATATAACGTTGAATAAAACATACTAATATGATATGTAATAACTACCACTAATTGAAAGGTGAAATAAATGTAAAGCATTGGCGTCTTTGCCACACTGCAGAATAATGATACACTGTGGCATTATGAAATTATTGAAAAGAAACAGGTAATGTATTATAGGGCATACTGCAGATCACTGAACGAAAAGTCCGATTCGTTGAAGAAGTGCATCACGTTCTTATACACAACGGATAAGCACAATAATAATAACTGACACATACGGACGAGGCAGTGTATTAAATATTAATGCGTATATCGCATGTGAGATTAATTGCGTAAAAAAAAAAAAATTAATAATATTATTGTTCTAACTCGCTCGCGTTCACAGTGAACGGTCAAGTATGTTTTGGGATGCGCTCAACCGTCGTGGCGACCGAGTGCCGATCCAGGTCGTCGTCATCGCGTTATAACATCACGTATGGACACCCGTGCGCAATGTTTACGATGTGTACGTCGCCATAGGCTTTCCGAGGAGACGATTTTTGTGTTTTCGTCTTTGATCAAACCCAGCACTGTTACCGCAAACTAGACGCGTGTCACTGTACATTGGTGTACGAACGGGTGGGGATAGAGAGGGGCCTTCACTTTAATAGTTTTATCTCTCACAGCCTCCTCGATGTGTTATACGTAGTAAAGTTGTTCTTTGTTTCTACTTTGCTTCTTGCATGATGTAACAAATACAACATTGTTTTCGTGGAATTATCATACAAAAACTAGTTCCCACACACACACACACACACACACACACACACACACACACACACACACACTCACAATAATTCTATATAGTAAAGAAACCATTTAATTAAGCCGAGTTGACGCTGAATATGTAACATTTTAAGCCGAATGAAATTAATTAATTACGTTACGTTTCAGTTGAACATATATTCCGGTGTCTCGTAATAAAATATTTTAAATTTTTTGCTGTCTGGAGAGAGGACTCTTGGAATTTTTGAGAAAACTAAAGCACCCCTGAAATTCTATTTTCGTTTTACTTTATTGTGCTTACACCCAAAGACATGCGAACCAAAGTCATAGGGTGTGTCGTGGCTAATCTCGCTCGCTAAATTTTTACCAAATACAGTGTACAAACTTTGAATATATTAGGCAGTTAAATCAATCATTATTTAGGCAACCTTAAATATTAAGTCTATACTCAAACAACTGTTAAACAAAATGGAAATTAATTTTATTGTTATTATTAATTTGAAACCTGGTATCAACTTTTATTTAATAGTGCTTCTTTTAAAAACAATTTTGTGAAATGCAAACTTGCAACAGTTACTTACAAATTCAAATAAAATACGAAATACACTCTGATTTAATGATGAAAGTTGCTGTAAAACATGTGTAAAAGATAACGATTGTGTACGAGTTTAACCAGATCTTAATAGGCATAAGTTCTTGAAAAGAAGGATTGCTAGATGGGACGTTTGTTTTTGGGCTTTTGAAATTTTAGAGGTAGGTATGTATTTTTTCTACATCAACGTAAACCTTTTTTTTTTTTTTTGTATTTCGGAGTTTTTCGCGGACTTTTTAGAAAACACTTGTGTTAGCGATAGCCTGAATAGAAGTACAACCAACAAGCCCCCCTTCTGCTGTCAAGGTCTGCGCATGCCTTTATGCCAATTCCGTGCACGGCCGATACAACGCAACACCGTCCGGTCAGACAAATCGGTACATTCTCGTCGTGATCCTACACGCCCGGGCGATCGCACGCGGCCGGCCGGCCGGTCGGACCTTGCAACAGGGCCACAACGACGGCGCGACGGTCGCGAAGAGACGCGGTCGTCGCGAACGGCCGCCGGCGTCGATCGGATCCACGGTGCGCTCTTCCGACGCGACTTGCGCAACTATTTCCGACGCGCTGGCCGACCCGACGGAACGTTTCGTCATCGATCCGCGCTCGGTCGGCACGAAGTTCCGACGGGGAGAAAAGAAATGAAAACGAATAAAACCATTTTCACAAGACCGAAATCCACGCGCCGACGGCGTATCGTCGTCGTCGCAAACGACACACGCCACCGTGCACGAGTCCGCGTGTTATCATCGGGTATATACGCTTGTCGTGAACGTAGACGTGAATCGAAAATAAAATACCACCCTCGCGTCGGCGTTTATATTTTACAGACGGTTTTATTTTATTTTTTTTTTTGGTTCTTTTTTTTATTTTTTTATTTTTTTTTTTTTTTTTTAACGCGCGATCGTGTGTACACAGCGTAGCGACGCGACGTGTCGCCGTCGAGTCCTTTATCAAAACGCTGTTATGACAATTGAGATATTTTTTTTTTTGGACGTCTATTTTTCTTTCTTGTTCTCTTATTTTCTTAGGTATTTTTTATTGTTATTTTTTTTTAATTATTTATTTATTTATTTTTTTGGCTCCTTTTCTCCGCGACTCTTTTGTGTAAACGAATATAATTTACGCTGCCGTGTAATTTAGTCTAACGGCTAAATCAATGAGCGCTTTACCGATGAGGGGAACAAAATAAACAAAAACTGTATTAAAAGAAACGATACGTCATGGTCAAATATCATAGAAAAATATCGTATGATAATAAGCGGGCATAACATAATTACAATACATCCCTCCATAAGAATGAGCAGCTCAAATTTACGATCGAAATATTTGAATATCTATCCGCAATAAACACAACAAATGGCCAAGTAATTATAACCTAACTCACAAAAGCAAAATTATTGATGATATGGTTTAACTCAGTTTTGAAAATTTCATATTATTCTTGTTTTTTCAAAGCCAGGAATTTAATTTAAATATTTTTAAATAATCAATAAATTTATTTTTTATTTCCATTGTTGGTAACATAAATATATAAGCATGCATATAAAGCTTTAAAATTGCTTAATATTTTCGTGTATTCATATATATATATATATATATATATATGTAAAATTAAATAAGAAAGTCAGCAATGATCAATATTAAAAGCCAATTTTAAAATTTAACTTGGTAACAAGACAAAAAAATTTTAATTACAAATAATGAACTATAGCAGTAATGTGCCATTCTTCTTATTAAATTTGTTTACAAATCAATAAGTACGAGCTTCATAAAAAAATAAATTTTCGCAAGTTTTGTACCCGTGGATTTATTCTTTATTTTCTTTTTATATTTGTTTACTCATTTACTTATCATAAAAATAAAATTAAAACTAAAAAATGAAGTTAAAACAAAAGCTTTTAAATGTATACAATAAGTTCAAATTCGTGAATATTGAAAATCACATAAAAATATTGTTTTTCTCTATTTGTCATTATAAAATAGTTGTTCGATCGTAGACGCCTAGTAATTATTTCCCAATTGAAAATCTGCGATGCTGTCTAATTGATCTCTAACTGAACATTTTCGAAACTCATTGTTCATTTATTCATATTTAATTATAATAATTAGCTTAGATTGTAGTGTTGGCGTAATTAATGTGCGGCCGCTATCAATATTTTATCCATCTGCGAACTTTTTCATGCGAATTACAAATTTCGACGGTATTGTACACAAATAATTAACAGCGTCATGGTTTGTACTAAAAGCGTCATGTAAGGTCGCTTAACCACAGCCGCATGACAGACAACAACAAAAACAACGGAGCTCATCTGCCGGTGATTTAAACAAACAGCAATAAATCTACGTAATAACCATCAGGCGCGGATCGTGTTATTATGCCTTGACGATTTTATAATCGCGCTGGATACCGTATTTTATAACAATAATAATAATAATAGGAGGTTCGCGTTTTATATTATCTAAATATATACACGAGAAATATTATAACCGTGACTTGGCCAAGAGACGCATGAAAAAACCTGTCCTTCTCTAGGTCACTGACCGACTTTGCTCCTAAATCACTGAAGAATGAATAATAATAATAATGAAAAAAAGTAAACGTGATATCGCTTTTCTTCGGACGCAATATCGCTCTCGTTTGTTCTCGTATGTCGTTATGTAAAACAAAAATCTAATATTCCTCATTTGGAATACGCCCACGTACGAATTTTGTAATTTTTGCTTCATTAACTGAATATGAAATTACGAATGAAGTGATTGTTATATTTAAATTAAATATTTAATTCTAGGTTATTAAAAACAATATCAATGTGTATATATATATATATTTTTTTTTTTTTTTTTTGCTTTATAAATAAATAATTGTAGCAAATATCAATGTTGTATTACAGTATTTTTAGTTTTTACGTATAACACTGTATAATTAAAGCTTTGCTATAATATATAAATATATATGAACAGGGCGTAATAAATTTCAAAAATATGCATACACTTTACAACCCCGTATTATGTGTCGTACGAAGACTGAACCGCGCCCCAATGACGTATTTTGAAACACGGAAGTCACAGTCGATAAATGACCTTCGACGGCAATAATATCAATAATTAACGTTTATGAAATATAGGTGATATCAATGACAAAATATTATAAGTTTCAATATTATATCATAAACAAAACACCCCATTTCAACAGATTCTCGGATAACCAGATACTTGAAGGGCTCGAAATATTTTATAGTGTATAAATATGTACATATTATAGTTTACAAGTTTTAACATTAAACAAAGATAATAATCATAAATATGAAACAGATTTTAAAGTTTGAAACAAAAAAAAAAAAAAAATGAAAAATGACCTTAAGAAAACAGATGTATTGCACTAAGAAAAAAATAATAATAATGCAATTATTTTAAGACACGATTTGTGTTAAAATAAAGCAAGATGAGTGTACTATTTTTTTTAATTATCATACCTATTATACATTATTTATAATTAGTAAATAGAAAAATTAATTTTTTTTCATTACAACAAATCTTTTAGATTTTGAAAGTACATAGTTTCTATGCGTACAATTTATAGCTTTTTTCTTGGAAACTTAAATATTAAAACATATAAGACGTTATTCAAACCCGTGAAGTGTATATAAATGTACTTTAAAGGTCAAACAAATAAAGCGTTATGTAAATATCTAAGTATTAAAAATGGAATTAAAAGTAGAGTTTCTGAACGATTCCGAGGTGCACGGATCACTTGTGTACGGGATAGAAATCATCGTTTTAAAGGTCGCGTGGAAAAAAACACTTTAAAAAACAGTTCCTTAGAATTACAATCGTTACAAACTGCAAAATTTACATCATTATATCACACGGATGTGTCACTGACGACATTATCAACGGAACTTCAGGAACAGATATCGTGATGCAATATCGTCTGCGTGCACTTTGAACATCGCGTAAGATATATAACATTATCGTATATTTTACGGACGATCAATAGACAGACGTCACGTCGTGCAGTGTTGGTACGAGCGTAACACGATGATATTTAAAAAAAAAAAAATTAAAAAATGCACATATTATGTGTTTTATATTATAATATTCTTGTTTTGATAATTCTCATAAGGTGTGGCGAGGCTACGAAAAATTATAAAATGCGCGAATCCTCGGAAACGAAAACTCGAGAAGTCCCCGTCGTCGTATAGTCGAGTCAGTTGGCTACGGCAATAGTGGCGGTGGCGGACGCGTTACAAAGTCGTAACTGGATCGATATTATTGTAACGCGTTGTCTCCGAGAAAGTAGATTCCGCGGCGCGCGACGGGCAAGCACGATGACCGGGGTGGGGCGGCGGGCGGGCGGGCGGAGGCTGAGGACCGGTAGGCGAGTTCTCGCGCGCCACCGCCGTCGCCGCCGCCGCCGCTCCCCGCCACACCTGGCCGCGGTCACTACAAAACGGCCGGGCCCGTACCGTCTGCAGTCAGTACACACCGCCGGGCCGCAGAGCCGAAGTCGCATCCCGAGAACTCCGCGCACTCTCCCGCAGCCGTTCATCTCACCATCGCCGTCACCACCAACTATCGCGTCGTCTACCATCACCATGCGAGGTAAGGTGCTGCTGTACGCCGCCCTCGGGCTGTGCGTCGCGCAATTGGCGGCCGCCTCTTCCGACGTCAAAACCGACGACGCCGCGAACGAGAAGACCGCCGCCGCCACCGACGATAAGACGTCCTCCGCGGACAAGACCCAGGACAAGAGGAGCCTGTTCGACACGGGCTACGGTTACGGCTCCGGGTTCGGCTACGACGCGGGCGTGGGCGGAGACGACTACCACCACGGGCACGGGCACGTGCTGTCCAAGACCGTCATCAAGGAGGTCGCGCACCCGTACCCCGTGCCCGTCGAGAAGCACGTGCCGTACCCGGTCAAGGTGGCCGTGCCCGTAGACCGCCCGTACCCGGTGCACGTGCCCAAGCCGTACCCGGTGCACGTGGAGAAGCCGGTGCCTTACCCGGTCAAGGTGGCCGTGCCGCAGCCGTACCCGGTGATCAAGGAGATTCCGGTGCCCGTCAAGGTGCCCGTCGACCGGCCGTACCCGGTGCACGTGCCCAAGCCGTACCCGGTGTACGTGGAGAAGCACGTCCCGTACCCGGTGGAGAAGCACGTCCCGTACCCGGTCAAGGTGCCGGTGGACAGGCCGTACCCGGTCCACGTGGCCGTCGAGAAGCACGTCCCGTACCCGGTGGAGAAGCCGGTCCCGTACCCGGTCAAGGTACCCGTCGACCGCCCGTACCCGGTTCACGTGGAGAAGCACATCCCGTACCCGGTGGAAAAGCCGGTGCCGTATCCAGTTGAGAAGGCGGTGCCGTACCCGGTCAAAGTTCCTGTCAAAGTCGAGGTGCCGGTGCCGTACCCGGTCAAGAGCTACGAACACCACGACTACCATCATCACGGTCACCACAGCTACTGAACGCGGCCGCCGTCGTGACGGACCGACACCGGGGTTTTCTATCTGTTTTTATTTTTTTTATACGTTTCTCGGAGACCGCGAGACGGTCGCCGACGCTAATTCGTTAAGTACTCTACTGTTTTGTTTTTTATTTTGTAAATACTATCTCGAAACGAAAACCAAAATTAATTTTAATTATGTAACGAAATTCAAAACTTTTTTTCTCTCAACTTTGACTGTTACCAACTAAGATTTTGTTTTTTTTTTTTTTTATGACCTTTAATGAACTTTTATTTTTGTATATACTTTTTTCCCCTTTACTGTTACTCTTCCCTCCCCTGTTCGGACTCGTTTCTCTTTGAAAAAAAAAGAAGGAAAAACCCGAAGCAGAGCAAAAGAAACCGTTAAGAGACGATATTATGAGATAATGTAATGCGGTATGAATAAAGTTTATTTTTCTTTGACATTTTGTTTTTTTCGCTTCTTTCCAGCACACTATTTACTCAGCGTAAAAAAAAAATACAAATAAACACACACACACACACACACACACACACACACACACACACACTTAAAAATACACCCAGTGGGGTAAAGTTTACGCTTACATATCGGAATAAGGTCCGCGTGTCACACTGAACAGCAGTCGACGCGTTTACTAAGCGTTTAGGTGTTACGTGAACACGCGTTTTAAACGATTTGAATTTAGTAGCCAGTTGGCACGTTACCCGAGGAAATCGTATTGCCATGTATGTGTGTGTGTGTGTGTGTGTGTGTGTGTGTGTGTGTGTGTGTGTGTGTGTGTGTGTGTGTGTGTGTGTGTGTGTGTGTTATGTGCTTCGGGTAGCGTATGATATTGTCCTCGCGCGTCGTTATAAGTTTATAACGGCATGAAAATCGGCCCTGACGGACGACGCCCTCGTCGGATCCACATAATATTATTATAATATGCACGCTATAATAATAATAATATTATTATTATTATCGTATACGCGTGTAATATATTACACTCGTAATACACGATAATAACAAAACACGCGTGGATAGACGAAAATGGGTTTCGAGTATTGTGTGTGTGTGCGTGTGTGTTTAGATTTAATTGCCCCGAAAACTGGGCCGATTGCTGTTGTGCCGCGGCGGTGTCGACATCGTGAACATCATTGCGTAACGGCGGCTCGCGCGTGGCCAGTGGGAAATCCGATTGTAATGGACGATAATAATAATAATATTATTATATATTACGGTGATATTCACACATTTACAGCAATAATTGAAATCGCACGTGCGAATCTATGCTGGCGCCTGGTCATTTACAAACGAATAAAATATGTACGCTCCAATGATGCCATGAAACATATTATACACATAGGACATTACACGTCACTCGATTTGACAGATAGGTTTCATTTTGTATATAGCATGCGCACCCATTAAAGTGCGCAGGGATTTATATACAAGAGTTCGCTTTTATCATAGCGAATCGACTATAATTTAAATCATTATAAATTACCCATTTTGAAAACGTAATTTTTACTTCTACACATATTTGTTTCAAAGATATTTAAAATTTGATCAAAAAAGAAAATATTTGTAATTCGTGGTCCATGAACACAATTTTGTGCACGTGTTTGTAAGTTGTTACTTACTGCTGTTCCTGAAACGATGTAAAACAGCACTGCTATCTCATGAAACTCATCTGATGAAATGACAGTCGACAAAAGCTACGATTTTAATTTTATGTCTTCAATATAAAAATGTCTCGTACTTAAATTATCAGAGTATTGAAAATTTAACACTATCTAGCAAAATCTACTATTTAGTTTGTTTTTGAAGATCCTATTTTTTGTGTTTCGTAGCCTGTGGAATGCCCGTAATATTTCATCTTACTACGATCCTAAGATATCGTTCTCAAGACAACGTGCTCTCGTGAACGTTAACGAGAATTCGATGAGAAAAAAATAACAACGTCAAATGATTTAAACGTGCAGAAACAGTCGATCGGTGAGTGACGAACGAAAATCTTTACTCTCGTTTATACATAACAGTATAGATGTACACACGGGTAGTAAGACTTGTAATAATAATAATAATTATAATTTAGCTATATATATATATATATGTATATATACATACATACATGCTCAATACACATCGTCGATCCAGGAAGGCAATAATTAGCGGTCGCACGCGTGTTGCGCGCACCGCCTTGGGGTGTTTGCGCATTGGTGTTTTTTAAATATGTATATATTAAACATATAGGTACTGTAAAACGAGATTACAACGCGATTTAATAATTTACATAACAATCGAGTGAGAAGGTATGCGTGTGAGTGTGTATATGTGTGTGTGTGTGTGTGTGTGTGTGTACGATTCCATTCGTGTATTATCGCACGTTTTGCCGGGGACCCGGTTAAGTTACAGTATTATCTCGGGTACACTGCGGCATTACGTCGTTTCAAAGACCCGACGGCGCGGCGGCGGCGGCAATTATAACAGAAACGAAACGAATGACGATGACTATGTCGAATGCACACTCGCGTAAATCGATTCGGTGGTAGATATAGGTACGCGGTAATGATACACGTCGGCCAAGTCTGTATATCGCGTTCGCCCGACTGAATTTTCCATTAGAAGGAATGGTCACCATCAAGAGGACCTCTCAACGAATATTATAGTATCGTCGTTAAATCCCTCGTTTTCACTCGTGTGCATGGCGTTTAAAATACAACGTGTACCATAGATCAGTAAATAATGTGTGCTACCAAACTTGTGCATCGATACCTTGTTCTACGTTTTGATAATTATTTATTTTTTTTTGTCATTTTAAGCATCCTGTATCCTAGTACCTTACTTTATAATAAATGAAAATTCGCAATCGTAATCAATGAATAAAATTATTCAGATGGATTTGAGGGTTCCTTTTATGCAATAATATGTCAAATGTTTGCAAAAAATAACAGTGAACGATTTTTTTTTTTTTTTAACTTGATTATGCAGTCACAGTATTACCGTCATTATCATCCGTTTACATGTGTATTATACAACATACGTGCATAATAATATGAGGTCGCACTGCAGTGGCCGCTCGACAAACGTCAAGAAGCATTGCGTCGCTTGGCCGGTCTCTAACAGTCTAAACAGCGGTCGGAAAAAATTTTACGAAAAAAATCAATAGAAGTAAAAGAAAAACTGTCACAATGCTTGATCATCATTATTAAAATATGGTCATGAACATTGTTTCAGTCTAGAAACAATATAATTAGTGCAAATAATGATACTTCATATTAATGTTATGGTTTTTTGTACTATTGTAAAAACTGAATACTCTTGTTCCTATACGTGCGTGTCATAAATTATAATATTATGTATCAATGAACAAAAATGCAATTTTTTTTTCACAAAATCTGCATTCTTTTGTATACAACCGGTATGGGTAGTTTTAAATTTTAACTTTTCGATATATTTTATTCTACTGATATTTTTTTTAGTCAAAAATAAGTTCACTTTTGAGGGAAGGGGGAATTGGAAAACGGGACGGTTCGATCTCATGCTGCACTTAAAACTGATATCTGGTGCCTATACGCACACTCGCCATGGTGAGCAAATCGTACACGTATATATGCACAACCACGCTACATGTTCGATTATTATCTTTGGGGTCGGGCTGTGCGCACGCGGTCGCAGTGTATAATCGGAGCAACGCGGCCGCGGCTTGATTAGGGTCAAGACGTGAGTGCCGAGTTTTCACATGCAGCGACGACTGCGCGTGTACGCGCACACCGACTGTTGCGAAACGATCCGTACGTCGTCGCTATCGGAGTACTTATATTTTATTTTTTTTCCACAATAATCACCATGGTGGCCCCGCAGAATTTTTTCCAACTACTCAAACAGCGATTTAATCACTCTCCGCCCCATAGACTTTGAGCTTATTACAATGTAGTGTATGTGTGTGTGTGTGTGTGTGTGTGTGTGTGTGTGTGTGTGTGTGTGTGTGTGTGTGTGTGTGTGTGTGTGTGTGTGTGTGTGTGTGTGTGTCAATCGTAAGGTAGCTCAATTCGCGTGTAAAGTCGGTCGGTCTCATATATTTCCAATATCGCGACTGTGAACATCACGATTTGCTTGTAAAAACGAATAATAATGACATTCGCCTGGCAGTAAATCGAATGTTAACGGAGTTCAGTACGCTGTATGTATGTAGGCTTACGTACATACAATATGCGTATATACAGTGTAAAATACGTGTATCAAAATAAAATTGAAAAATTCCCGCGTCGGGAAAATTGCGAAAAACGAATGAAGCTGTCATCGGTAAATCTGAATTTCAGAAATTACCTACCGGCTATAGTGCTATATACATTATTATAAATTTTCTATTTTGAGTGAATTTATGTCACCCAGCTCGGAATCCATTTATACGTAGGTATATAATACCATGATACAAATATAATCAAATTGAAAACAAATGACTTACCGAAATATGAGAAAAAACGAACGAATGACGTATTTTTATTGAAACGTGTGATTGCAACGATGATAGTCTAAAGGAAAGCAAAGTGAAACCCTGCACCAAGGGATTCATCGTCAACACGTGGCATCGCGAGAATTTCCTATGTGTATGTGTGTGTGTGTGTGTGTGTGTGTGTGTACAATGTACATATTAGATTTTTATGTAGTGCACGCACGACACGACGGTGGGAATTCCGCAGAGGCAAAAAACAAATAAATAAAAAATCTTGAAAGGTAAAATTCTCAAACGCCTCGAATTCCTCCGTCTCATGTGTATTTGTAGCGCAATAATTAAGATGCCACCGAATTCCACCGTTTGAACTATACCTATATCTACGGGCTTTGCGTTTCTACCAGAGCTTGCAGAAGAGATGTAGTGCGTATTTATCTACGCCTTCGCAGCATATTCCAAATACACGCATCACTCAATACTTAATTATTAAAACGTCATATTTTGTAATTCTCATTTTTAAATACACACTTTGTAAGCATAAGTTAACATTTTTATGAGATCAAGTAAAAATAAACAAAAGTAGCTTTCCACCAAAAACACGTTGTTTAAACATACAATAGGTTCGTATTTTAATGGAACATGGATATTATTTTAATTTTTAATTTTTTACGTAGTAAATAATACGGTATAAAGTTATCACTTATAAATTACGGTATTTAACCATTGATAATACTTGTTAAATTATACAATAAGTAAGTACCATATTATAACTATTCAAGTAACCCACATAAAACGATAAGACTTGAAAATAACACACAGCATATTGAAAACCAGAATGGTATTACATAGCCATCTGTGTTGAAATTAATACCCTTGCACTTGGAAATGTATATACTTACGTATAAGTATCTATAATAAATATATAGATTATTGTACATTTGTTACCGTTTACTTTCGAGATATAAAGTTTTGATTTTAATGCAAAGTTTAACCCTCGTTTTTCAATGTATATTAGCAGTAAGCATTAAGTCAGATCATAGTCTGACTAGCCTAATCCGTAGTTAATTCAATGCACACACTATCAACATTTTAGCGAGTCTTAATACCTTACGATATATTGAGCCTTAATAGACTAAAAGCCGTAAGCAATATTTAAACAAATTGTCAAGAATATAAAAAAAGTTTTGAAAATGTTATATTTTAAGAACTATGATAAAAACTTTTTGAGCGAAAATGACCCATTTCTAATGAAGTAGTATTTGATATATTTTAACCACCGATAAAGCTGATTTTTCTCTGCATATTAAGGCTCGATATTGTAAACTTCACGGCGTCAATATAAATAATATAACTAACATTTGCATGTTGTACAAAATAACAAATCAAAATAACAAATAATGTAATTTTAAACGAAATTATAGTTAGGTATTCGAGTGCAAAATTGTTGATTTTAAATATACGTACATAGTACATAATCTGCACATGGTCCGTTTTATGATAGGAGTATACAGCCCGAAGTTATATGTAAAACATTATTTTTAAACTACCTACACAGTTGATTAGATCAATAGCGTAGTTGATTTTTTTTTTCAACCACGTTGAAAAAGTAAAAATTATTATACTGCCCGTTTTATATCTGACCAAAAATGCATGCTCGTTAAAAATGCCGACTATTCGAGTTCAAAATTTAATTTTATACTTTTTTATTTTGTTTCAAATATATATTAAAACGAATTATTCCGGAACGAAAATTAAAGTGAAAAATAATATTATGATAAGATAATTAAATAAAGAACTTAAAATAAAGATAAAACCGTTTTGGTACTCAATGGTAAAAAAAGAAAAAAGAAAAGACAAAATTGCATTATACACGAAAACAGGTAATGTCTTTGTAATATAATATATTTTATGATACTGCTTAACTAGATACGTACTGAAATACTAGTTAAATGGTTATTATTGTATACGTTTGCGTATGAAATTATTTTATGACTTAATAAGAACAAAAATAATAGGTATAAATGACGGAGAGTATTATGTTTTTATTTTTGTTATCAGTTGAAAAAAAAATGATGATATTTAATGCAAACGTTTTTTATATTATTATACGAGTATGTGCACATAAAATAAAACTCACGAACAAATGTCTGTTAAACAACAGATTTAGAGATGATGTCTTACGAATCGAACGCAAAATATATTATCCCACATTAGTATTCGTTATTACACACGTACAATAATAGTGTATTATTTCCTAGGTATAGGTAATTGTTATACAATAGTTAATGATGACTGAACACACGTCATATGTAGTTCAAAATTATATGTACAAGTGAATATTGTTGTAACGTATAGTTTTCTGAACAAACCCGTAGAAATTTTACTTTTGTTTCGTTTTATATAGACCAGAATCGTCCGTCCCCGACCCCGCCATTTTCACTGTGAACCTGCCTATACTCGCACAAGACGACTAATTATTATTATTTTCATTACAATAACTATTTAGTTTCGCAATATAAACAACTCTAAAAGTGTAATTTTTTATTGCATAATGACTGTGTAATATCTTTATTTTTTCATTCGATTCTTTACACTGGGAGTAATTTGTATAACATTATATGAATATAAAAACCAAACTCGCACAGCGTAATTTGTGATGAGTACCGAATTCACGTATTTCAATACATACTTTACACTGGACACATTAAATATATAATATATTATAAATACGAATTAAAAACTTCATGGCCTATAGGTATTAATTCGTTATAGAATAAATTATTTACTCAACGAACGCATTCTGTCGACTAGTAACTTTATAACATAATATTATTATTACGAATATATAGACGTACGTTTAGGTAATGAAAAATCAGGTTTTCGTCAGCTTTCGTATATTTTTTTTTCATAGATATAATATTATTGTTTGTGTATTGAATTACTAACAGAACACTCTCAATCGTCTTGTAGGTTAAATGTAGGGTATATGAAAATAATTATACAAAATATACTACTTATATAATATTATATAAATGTACTGCACAAAAGTAAATAGTAATACATAAATAGGTAGGTATCTAGGTGTAGTAAATTAGAACATACGTATACTAAAAATAAATAAAATAACACCTAATAATGTGTTTTATATTCTTATATCGCAATCAAAAGAACACCACTCGGCAATAAAGATAATTAAAATTTAATGAAATTACGTAAATGTAATCTTATCGAATTAGCACGATCTTAAAACGTACGCGAGCACGTTGACCGACGAGGTGACACGGTCCCGTGCGCGTGTGGATTCACTTCGTAATTTATTTTACACACACATTTGTACATATGATTAAACCTTTGCCGGGTGAAAATAACAATGATGATAATAATAATAATAATAAAATAACATATACTCGAGTGGACACGATAATATCATCACGATGTGTGTGTGTGTGTGTGTGTGTGTGTGTGTGTGTGTGTGTGTGTGTGTGCGTGCGTGCGAGTTAGTCGTTTGCGAATAAATCAAAAAAACCGGTAAAATAATTATATTGTATAGGCTCATTATGATATTACACAGTGTTGGAGGTGGCAGATATTGTAACGCAAAAGTTTCCGTTGTGCGTGCATATAATCACGTCGATAAAACACTAATAATATAAAAATACTTGTATTTAAAATGGAAATAATATAATATGCATGTAATAAGTCTACGCTCTAATATTCCGCGTGTTTAGTTAGCATATTATTATTATGATCCAGTAGGAATAAGTTTAAGTTTAAGGAGAACCATAAAAAAAAAGAAATTATATATTTTATGAGAAATCATATTGAAAAGTGTGAAAAATTGTGAAAGTTTCATAAAATATTTCATTTACACGAAAAATAAAAATGTTCCCAAAATAAATTTAAAAAAAGGGTTGTTTTCCAATTAATACATATTAGAGCTGTTCAGCTATATTATGTAATAAATATGAGAAAACACGTTTTAATTAGGTTGTATATATATTCTATTAAATGAAAACATTGATAACATAAATAATTTTTAAGCACAAAGTGCCTATGTTTTTTTATGTTACATAAAACATACTTACTATTCATTTTTAACCCTTGCATTTGTGAATGTTATCTATACATTTATTTTTTACAAAACAATATTATTTATCTATTACAGATTTTACTTTTTTTTTTCTCAAAATTATTTATGAAATGATATTATCTCTAAATAAGTACAAAAAATACAATATTAGACAGGTATCTAATTTGTAACTAGAAACTTAAGATTTCTTTTGCGAATTACAATTTACAACACAAGACAAGAAAAAAAAAATAAATAATCATTACGAAATAACGAACTATTATCAAGTAAATAAAATTCTTCTGGCTCCAAAAATCATTAATAGTTACAACCCCGGTCTTAGAAGATATCTTGTAAGACCGTGGTTACAACCTAAAATTTATAAAACTCAATATGTTTCATTATTTGGTATCTGGTATAAAACATGGAGCCTTCACAATACGCCGTGTCGCATAGATTTTTTTAAATTCAGTGCGTAGGTAACAAAATAATCATTAGTTTATATTATGGTCAAGCTGTAAGTCTATAATCAAGGAATGATAAAATCTGATTGATAACATTTCACCAATACATATTATAATAATATTATTTACCAACATCATGTCATGTATTTAAAAAAAAAATTTATATTTCATAATTTCATTGAAATATTTCAAGATGAGTGAAATTTTTAATTTTGAAATATTTCAAAATTGAAAATTTGAAAATGAAATATTTCAAATTAAGAACCCTAATTATATGTATACGTGCGAAAAACCGTCATCGTCGAGCGGCGTGGTAGAGCAGTACCTAAGCCGTACAACAGTGCAGTACAACAGCGATAAAACGCAAAACGTAATATAATCGCGCATCGTTTGTTTTGGTAAATTAATGCGCTGGGGTGGTCTGGACGACTCAGCCTTGTACGTATATGAATCAGTAGAACGTCACTTTTTCGAGTAATACAAAACAATATATACTCGAAATTTCTCCACGCAGACGTATTACAAACAATAATAACAATACGTACGCACGCAAGTACACACACACACACACACACACACACACACACACACACACACACACACACACACTGGTACGCTGTGCTAATACTCCCCCGCACAACAATGATATTATCCATTCGGAAAACTCACTGGACCGAGTGCCGTCACCGACTTTCCGTCTATATACATGTATATACCGGAAAATGCGTATTAACAGTGGCGGCAGTTATGCACATTTGGTTGCGAATTCAACCCGAAAACTAGCGTGGGGGTGACTGTGATACAGAAGGGCGGCATTCCCGCGGGAAATGGGTCGGCCGGACGGCGTAATCCGATCAGGCCGCCGGCAGTGACGTCACTGAGTGTACCACGGGTCTTCGCACGGTTGAATATGTCAAATGGCACGATCACTCCCTCGTGTGTGTGTGTGTGTGTGTGTGTGTGTGTGTGTGTGTGTGTGTGTGTGTGTGTGTGTGTGTGTGTGTGTGTGTGTGTGTGAAAGGGGGGACACCTTTGGTTCCCACAGGACTTACGGTTTTTCAGATCAGCAGCGGTACGTAGTTTGTGTGGACTTCATATATGGCGTGCCAATAATTGACAAGCTGAAGCGGAATTTTCCTAATCCGGCAAGGAAAATCGCGAGACGACACATGCGAAAAACCATTGACGCCTACACGACAAGTTATGCCCCGATAGCTGTTATCCGTTCGTGATGAGGATTTTCCACGAGTCTTAGCGCGGTGGAGATACTTAGTGGGTCATCAAAATTTGATTATTTAGTTATTGACATTTCTAGGTGCTTCCATTCATTGCCGTTTGGACTCAAAACTTACAGACCGAATCTTAAAAGAAAACATAATTTGCCTGCAGCGATGCGATCTGAATAGGCGAGTACATACGCGAATAAAAACTGAGCCGAATGACTGTCTTAATTTATTTACATAATGGCTGCCCCCAAATAGTATTTCATAAAGAGACTTCGATTTTGGAATCGAATATATTACTAGAAATCATGATGTACGTAAGTGAAATGTGATGCAGGGCATCAAACATCGAAAACAAAAAACAAAATCTTTTTTAATTTTCAACATTGCAAGAAAAATTGAAAATATTTTCAACCAAGTATAGTTTTAATTTTAAACAAAATATGTCGTAAACAATAATTACAATAATTCACAGAATTGTATTTGACACTTATATAGGTATCTAGCTATTATATTTTGATCCAATTATAATCTTTATACTTTGTCAGGTCTGTAAACTCAAAAATTTGGTAACCCTTACTGTACACCGGTGAGTGAAAATACGATCGCGTTACAGTGGGGCGAATGGCATGTAATGAAACTGAGTTTTACCAGCACACCGACCACGTGAACGGCGTGCTGTAAAATTACCACGACGTTAGCCTCGAAAAATTAATAATCCACTCAACGCGCGTGTTTTAACGAGTTCAGCAAAGTTTTTACTCCAAAACGTCACCTTGTGTCTTGCGATTATAATACTGTTATTGCGTCCGGCGGAGGCGTTGACAAAGCGAACGAGATAATACAGGTACACGCGTAATGACGAGTTTTTCTATTTTCTAACACCGGTCCACAACGCCTTGTACTCAATGCGTATACATTCATTATAATAATCACGTGAAGCTAATGATGGTTTTTTGGAACTTCAGAATTATTTGTAAATTAAATCTTCAGCTAAAATACACGTGTGGGTATTTCATATAATACATAATAATAATAATAATAATAATAATAATAATAATAATAATAATAGTTTTTATTACGGAATAAATTCCAATTAGGTACAAATATTCTATAATATATAAATAGGTAATATATGTTGTGACTAGTGACGAAACACTCGCGGCCTTGTTGGAGCTCACTCGTCGTTCACCCAATTTCGATTTGTTTTTTTTTTTTTTACGCGCTCGTCCGATTCCCATTACGACCACAGGCCCGTCGCGTCGCTTCAATACGCAATGAGATTTAAAATCGTGTCCTGACACAATCAATATATATATAACATACGCATCAGCGCTGGAATTAAAATTGACACTTGACACGCACGCGTCCACGACGTTAGCACGTACATTTCACATAATATTATGATTTTTTTAGCACTACTCACAAGTGTCGTGATCGATTTTCATCGAAATCATTCGTTCTCGTCGCTAGCTTGCGTACGACGACTGGAAAATGGATCAGCAATCGTTCACGAGCAGTAAAAGTCGATAATGTTTTTCAACGCCCGAACGTCTTTCCCGGTGGAAATAAATCGCAAAAGCCGTGTGTACGGCAATCATATATCCCTCACCCCATCCCTAATCCTTAAAGGTTAGTCGTGATTTAACTCGGAGTGTAGATCATTAAAACGTATTACGTACGTTTGTATAGCTCTATAGGTACATGTCGTTTCACAATTTTTTACCACTATATTTCCGCACCCATTCCGCTCTCCACTGTCATCACACACCTTTAGAAAATGCCTGTGGGCGATCTTTCCGTGTACGCGACGACGACAGTCTTGTGACTTTTATTCCCACGCTAAATCTATCACGGCTTTGTGTGATATTATAATATATCTACAGTCCAGTTCGATCAAACGTTACACACACATACACCCACCCACCGACACACACACATACACACACACGCAATACCAACACATCGAAAGTGATACATAAACACAAATATGAGTGAATTTATGTAGATGGCATATTATCGTTTGTATGCCGGCCTTACCGATACATCGGGAAATACGACGGTTCAAACGTTCGAAACCGACGACACCCATTAACTACAATGTATCGCACCTAATTTAGCTCCACCAGTACTGCAGTGTTTGTCCTACAGATTAACGTCGTCGTCGGCAAACACGTGTACATATTATAATCCAGCCGGTCATTTTTTTTCTCCGCTGTGCCGTTGTCGTCGTGTTCCTCTTCTCTATCGCTAAAGCCTTTATAACGCCACACGCGCACACGCACTAGTGCTCCTCTCGGCACTACCATTATGGTGGGAGTGGTGTATGTGTTCATAATACAAATAGATATATACTCATATTTCTGTGTGTGTGTGTGTGTGTGTGTGTGTATTCATATTATAATTTATATCTATAAAGTACGCCGACGGTTATAGTATATGCATATATTGGGCTGTGAGGGGCTAAACACGCGGTATAACGAGCCGACAAATATTGGGCAAAGTCTCCTTCTACTCCTGCTGCAACGACAACGACGAAACGACGGAGACGACGTCGTGTTTTGTTTGCGGAACCGGAAATTTCCGAGATTTCTGTTTCTTATCGCATTGCCCTGCTGCGCGTAAAGTATACACATATATATATATATATATATGTATGTATAGTCGGGTCTGTGTGGCCGGGGGAAGTTTCTTTATTGTTTGCCAAGAACCACCACAATCCCGTTCATGATTTCGTCCCCTCACTCCAGCCTCCATGCCATCGTAATATTTATAATAATAATAATATATTCGTATTAATATAATGTATATGTGAGTTCGTGTGTACGCGTGTGCGTGTGGGCGCGCGCACATATACTAGCTCCTACACTCACCGGGGCGCCGATCAGCAGAAAGTGCCAAGTCGGTTTTGCATTAATTTAAATTTCAATTTCGGCAAAGCATAGTAGATTAATTATTGATAAGCTCTTGGCCGGTTAGCTGCTTAAACCTCACCTGGCGTCTACGGACTGGAGCACTCTGCGTTCTCGCTAAATCTGTATAATTTGGATATCTTATAATATTATGTACTCCGAGTTCACGTCTTATTCTCGCTTTACTTTCAGATCTAAAATCGTTTTCACGACAGCAACAATAAACAATACGATTCTCAATGCCTCTTTACATATTTTTTGTTTGTGTTTACTCTTAATGCAATATATTATGGTTGAGTCATGACAATAATTTCGTTTAGTATTAAAATCCTATTTTGTTATTATTATTTGCTTTTTTTTGATATAGAATTGAAAAACCGTTTTCACCTGGTAATTAAAACGCTACTACACTGAAATGCACAGAGTGACATTCACTACAACAGTGAATTTTCCGTTTGCTCGCATATTTTAGAATTTTATTAATATCTATTGATTTAACCGTCACCGATGCGCAAACAGTTTTTAATATTTAAATGAAATACGTTTTCGATTGATTAATGATTTTAAGGTTTCTGCACATAGGTAGAATATTATAATTTATTGGCAGAAAACCGTTTTACGCCCATGATGCATATGTCCATCTGTCCGTTCAATTCATTGCTATAGTAAGTAATATATTTTAAATTTAGTTTTGGTTATTTATAATTTTTACTGTATATTATTTTTATTGTTTTCGTTAAATAAAAATCACTCCATTATAATGTTTTCTACTGTATTGGTTTGTTATAAATATAATTAAAGTTGTGCTAAATAATATAATGAAAAATCACCATTTCTTCATAAAATAAATAAATATATTGCGTGATATGATTAAATATGTATTAATACTAAATTATGATGAATAAAATAGAATCTATTGAATCAGTTTTTTTTTTTTTTTTACACAATTGTTGATATTTTTTATTGATGTATTTATCATAACTTTGTTGAAATGTACATCTTACGTGCGCCAAAAGGATACATACAAATATTATATCAATAACAAATCATCTGAAATCTCATACTAAGGTAATTAAATTATTTTATAAATAAATATACATAAATACAGGAAAGCACCCACGAAAAGTGAGTTTTCCTCACTTGTTTTGTTCTAAATATACTATTTCACACATTTGCTGACTAAACACTGTGTTTTATTTTCAGTGAAGTTATAATTATAAAGTAGTGGAACCAAAAACTTATAAAAAAACATCCATCAAAGAAAACTCATCATTGCGATAAACACTAAACGGTATATGTTTGAAAAGAATACCCGCCCTTAATTTGAGAGCAACTACTTCTTTTGCTGTCCATCCGAACAATATTTCTCTGTTGCTGTCATTTCGCAAAAAGTTTAACACCAGTTACTGACATTTGACAAGCTTTTTATAAAATATGAAATTCTCAAAACACAGCTGAAACAAAAAAGGGTGTAGGTACTCACAAAACAATTGTTCGAGCGGAATGATGGATACTTTGACGTGAAACAACCATCTGCAGTGATAAAATATGCTCTAGAACACAAGTTTAAATTAAATACAATATACATTATTTTGTAATTTCGTAATTCAAGAACACGATTTCATTACACAGTTTCTTACTAATTTTAATTGCGATTATTCTATAACGTATTCATTGTATGAAATATTCGACGTGTTCATAATAATAATGAGTGAACACGCAATCCATATTATGTTATTTTAATTCGGAATCTTATCATGTTTCTTATGAAATGTGTAATTTACACTAGATTTAAAAATCTCGGTAAAATATAATATCATGAAAATAATTTCAAAATATTTATAAACTATGATTTTGCAAAAAATTATAACTTGAAAAAGTATAAGGTTAGGTTAGGTTATTTGTGACTATTTTGTGTAGTAAATTTACGTTTCATAAATATTTAAATACAACAAATAAAAATAAATAAATATATTTCAAATTATCTGTTTATTATATTTTTTGTTTGATTTCTAATTTTGAGTAGGTACATATAACTATTAAATACAGTACCTATTGATTGCAATCAAGTATAATTCATTCAGAATTAGGTACCAAATTTCACCTTCTTAGGAGTTATCGGATACTTACAATTATTTAAGGAGATCACGTTATTATTACCTTTAAGATACAAAAGTATATAACATAATTTATTCATAAAACATAAAATATAGTTTAAAATAAAGTAAAATTTGATATTTTAGTTTCTGAATGAAACAAAAAATGTGCTAGTTTGAAAATGCGTTTTTGGTTTTTTTCTGTTTATGTAATTATTTTTATTACATAAAATTTGTAATTTTTGGTTATGAGATCTGAAGCTTTTAAACAAGCTTATTTATAATTAGCTTTAGATATATTTACTTTGCCAAATCATCGATTGTGAACATTTATTTTTATTTAAACTACAGTGTCTAAATACAGCAAAATGAACCATTTTTTATGAAAATCATTAAATCTAGGCACATGGATTATTCTCGTTATTCTTGAGAACATTTTTACTTGAAACTTAAAAATTTTGATTTTTTTGAAAACTTTTTAGTTAATGAAAAAATTATTATTTATGTTTTACTCAGAATCATTTTTGCAAACAAAGATTTATCATTGACTTAAAATTTAAAATAATATTATACTATCTAGATACACGTACTGTTGACTAATTCGTAAAAATGGCTCTTCTATGTTTTACAGTCAACACCATTATCTTGACCAATGACCGAAGAGGACAAATTTCAAATATTATTACCTGGCTAGCTTTTTTATTTGTGACTTTCATTACAAAAAAATTCTAGAGTTTATTTATAATCCCATCGTTGCATTGAAGACGTAATCAATTAATAATTATTTATTTTAAAGTTATTCAAATTCACGATTGTCACAAGTCGTAAATTCGATTTGTAATTAATCAATCTGTAAAACTTCTTAATTCGATACTGTTTTGTGTGTTTGTGTGCGTGTTTATGTGTGTTTCAGCAAAGACGCTTCAATGTTACATATAGTTTCATGGCACTAATTTGCAAAATCGTTCATTTTCACGTAAGTAATTAGTTGTTATTTATAAAGTACGCTGTAATTGAAATTTCGTCTGTTTTATTAGTTTATTTTTTATGTTTTAATTGATACCGATAAAAAAAAAATCGAGAAATCAATCGTTTCTAATTCATTGTAATTAAATGTGAACGTAAAATATTGTCAACAATCAAAATTAAAATTATACAATTAAGTTATAAAAAAAAAATTGACATTTGACGGTATGTGAATACCAAAACGCATTATAATATTCTATTCTATTTGAGAGAATGCTCAATTTAATGTTTTTCTCAATATATCTTTGCGAAACCTATTTTGTGTTTCTTGTTGATACAGCATCACATATGAGTTACAATGAAAATAGTTTCAAACAATATTCGATCTTCTAGTTTATTGTTATAATTATAATTTATATTCTTACTAGTCAATATAAATAATAAGTAACGCACGTAATAAATGTAGATTAATAATACTTCAAATAATTACACAAATAATTATATTTACGCAATACATAATATCTAATGTATGCTTGCAATTATGTTCACTTTATAGAAATAATTATTGTTCATTGTACATGGTTTTGCATAGTATGCAAATATTATGACTTATTGGTTCTATCATTAACACTAGTACGCAGCGTTTATCGATGTTATTACTACATTAATCATTATGAATGGCATGAAAAAAGTGTAGTTATGTTAAACATAATTGTCAACAAAAAGCGACTAAAAATAAAGTATTTAGTTTTTAAGTGACTTATTTTTATTCATTCGATCAAAAATTGCTTTTCATTGCTGATAAATTATCAATATTTCGATGTTTGATTTCATTTTTTCACATAGTTTATACGTAAATAATTATTCAGTTCTTACACATTTTCAACGAACATGTGCTCAGAAATGTATTGAATCACACGCGTTTAGAGTGATAATTTTCAGCTTCAAAAAAATAAAATGAAAAATTTTCCTGACATACTACGCACGTATGTATCGAGCTTCTACAGTGTGTATCAGTTTTACATCGAGTCGGTGAAGAGTAGATTGATGTGTAAATACGTCCGAGCTAGTTTCATGATTGTGCGACCTTCCACTCGACTCATTAGCCCATTTTGCCATCTACATATAGTTTATATGTTATAAAATATAAATTCATACTTTATCACTGTATAGATCTGGTACCAATGACTAGCCGCTCTTCGGCATAAAATCTATAATCTCTAGAGCACGCGCACCAACATCTATTCCCGAAAAAAACATTTCATCTCGTTATCACTTTTTCGTTAGAATGTACGATAATTCGTGCAAGGTATTGAAGCTCCATGGATTTGTTGAGAGTATTTCAGTTGAATTCAAATTGTCAAGCTCTCTAAAGTCGCTATATTATTCGTTTGTCTGTTCTGAGTTTGGTATGATTATCTCGGATCCCTACACTCTTGGTGGTAGTTGTCAACTGGAAATGGTTCAGCGAAAATTTTTTTAAATTCATGGTTTTTATATTACAAGTTGAATGTGCAACTTCTCAATTTGTTCGCCCTGTGTGGTATACAAAAAATAGAGTAATCTAATGTCTTTTTCGAAACTTATTGATGGCGATTTTGATACACCTGCCCTACTATCAAATGTTAATTCTTAGTGTCTCAACTTTCTGTTCCAGATACTCATTCCTTTTTCGTATTTTTCTTAGCCACTGCAACTACTTTATTAATCGCTCCATTGTAAAGACGATGAAACTATAGCCAATGAGACCCACTATTCCTTAGTGTTTAGCGTAAGCATTAAAATTGTCTGTATATATTTTTTACTATTTCTTATATGTAATTTGTCATACTATGTAACTGGGCTCTTCGCGTATTAAGTAAATAAATAAATAATATAATATTATATTCACATTGACTAAAATGCATTCGATTTATGTGCAGTACACTATGGGCGGTGAACAATTCAACTCGTTGAACATCATGGTTTCATGCGTTTTAGGGGGAGGTGGGAAATTATTTTTTTGAAAAGGTTGTCAATCCAAACCTGAAGTATAGATGTATATCATATCAATCAAACTATTTTTAAAAAAAAAATCCATCCGTACCAAACCTATCTTGTACGTTATACGTGAACGAATACGTACAACTGACGACGACGACGATGACGACCGGTGACGGTGACGGTAACGTGACGGTGGCGTGTCAATATAACCGTACGCGCGTCGGGATTCGATTAAGTCCGTCACACCGGCAACACGGGGCGGTCTGAAATCCAATTAACGCGAATCGTCCATCTATACCTATACATGCGATATTTTATTATATTGTATACGCCGACCGCATTATACGTGTGGCGCGCGTGTAACAATGCGTCGGGAATAAAACGCCACGGATCCGAATCGACCCTTCGCCGCCGCCATCGCCGCCGCCGTCGTGGCCGTCACGTTCTCCACTCGTCCAGGACGGTGGCCTGCCGACCAGGGGGTAGTTTGTTCCTCCCGCAGCGGACGCGACTCAATTATCGTTGCGCGCGAATCGACTAGACCGACGTCGCGCGTCGGCGGCGGCGGCGGCCGAACTGACCGGACACCGAAGGGACGAAACACGACGTCGTCGGGGCTGACGGGAAGAGAGGCGATTTCACGTTTAATCCGACCGTGTAAACACACACACGCGAATAAATTTACCGCGCTCGTGGCACATTGACGGCGTAACGACGAAATATGCCGAGTAAAACAAAAATGTGAGCGTCACACGAGTCGATGTTACGAGCGTGAGTATAATTACTAAGCCTAAGCATTAGGTATGAAATGATTAGGCTTGAAACGCACTAAAATAATTGTCCAGTGGATAGACGCCACATTTGTATTTTTATTTTTTCGGTAATAATTATTACTCCCGAAAACACATATTGTAAAATACATAGATATGAATTGCGTTTTAAAATAATTTTTGAAAAAAACGGAATAAAAATCGAAGTAAAAATACGAAAATTGTGTTGTAAGAATACTGAAACTTAATCTGAAATTCATGAAACATAATTTTTTAAACGTTCTCACTGGCTCAATGTTAATCTCTGCAAAATGCCTGAGTTTTAATCATTTTCACGTAGGCACGAACAATTATTTAAAACACCAATGTAGCTATATTTTTACGAAAAAAAGTATTTTTACAAATAGTATCTATATGATTTCTAAGTTTAATAGTTTGCTGTAGAGATAGTCACCACTATTCATACCTTTGTATTACGAAAAGCGATTTTTTTTTTTTCAAAATTGTTTTTATTTGGATTTTTTTCCAGTTCCAACAGTATATAATTATATATTTGCTGCGTTTCAACGATTTATTTTTTATTGTTCAATGTGAATTATCGGCGGAGGGAGGTTGTCGGTGTTTTCAGTTTTTTTGCTTCTCAGTGTCACACATAGCAGACCGTGGGAGTCGCAATGCGTTGTTTTAACTTGACGGACGGTATTACGCAGTCAAAACGAGGCTAACAATACCCGTGTGGTGCACAAATCGTACGCAAGAGGTGAATCGACCTGAATTTTCTCGTTTTCGGTTGAGACCAGTATATAATAATAATAATAATAATAATAATATTAGTTATGATATTCCCGGGGCAGTTTAACGATGTTTGTTTTGTTTTCAAACGCGTTCTTTTTTTACGACTCGCGACGCGTGTGTCGTTATTTTATTTATTTTATTATTATTATTATTATTTTTTTTTTTACGCAGTCATACGCACGTACGTAGAGGAATACGTTCATGAATTGAGGTTTTTCAATAATCGTCACGACATCGACTATGGTTGCCACAGTCTTACCCAGCAGTCGTGGTGGTCGCTCGGAGTTGTAAAACGTTCGTTTACAAACGAACAATATTCGATACAACCTTATAAATACCACGCGTTTATACGTTGTGCAATACAGCGCGAGGCCGCGGCGGAACAGTAACGACGACGACAACGACGACGATCATCTCAAAGTTACGTTCTCCGTTTTTTTCCCATTAGCCCTGTTTGTAAATATTATATCTCACACACACACACACACACACACACACACACACACACACACACACACACACACACACACACATATATATATATATATATATATATATATATATCAATACCAAAAACATCTATTATCTGTCAAGATCTGTGTAATAAATCGTTTCAAATTTCTGGTAACGTGCCTCGACAAAATACCTATGAAAAAGAAACCACACTGTGAACTTATTAACAGTTATTGTTATTAATGATGTTTTTATTATTATTATAACATAATTTATACGTATAGTGACTACGCGTATTGTTCATCCAAGTTACAAAGTTACGTGCGTTTTTTTTCAGCTCTGAAAACCTGATTTTCTCTGCTGCAGGTCTAAATCTGTATTCATTTTTCGATTTGATAGATTCAATTTTTTTTTTTTTTTAAATATTGCGTCACATTATCGTTCGTAACGAATAAAACGCACATGTTTTAATAACCTCAGGACCCAGGGACTCGACTTTTAAATATCATCAAACTCTATTCGACGCGTACCGCTTTGTATATGAAACAAAATACAACAATGTGAAATCGTTATTAAAAATTTTAGATGACGGGTATAATATTTTCAACAAACCAACGGCGACTGTATTGATATTATTCGTGCGCGTGTGTCTCTCGTTGTGTTCGTCATACGCATTATAATGTATAATATATTTGTCCACTCACACATAAACTCCTTGGCACGTGCGTACCGAGTGTCCGATTGTGACGCGTGTCTCTGACAGAAGCGGTGGAAGTTGATATACTTAACTAAACCTAAAAGCCAATTTCATCCGTAGAACAGTAGGTACTTCAAATTTCACAGGGATCCGAAACTCGTTTTATTTAAATTTAAAACGTACTCGTTACAGAGTCGACAGGAGAATGACATGCATTTTTCCGTGCAACAATATCGATTTTTAGAGTTGAAAAATTGTTTTAACTTTATACGCCATATTATTTTAGTAAATAAACAGCGAAAAAAATTATGTTTCCCGTGTAAAAACATCATTATTGTTAAAAAAAAATATATTTTCAATTTTTTAAACTTCATATTTTGCAATAACAGATTTAATAATACGATTAGCAATATGTTTTTTACATAAATGTCGACCGTGAAAAAATAAAACATTACCGTTTATGTTGTAAAATATTTAAGACATACGTTGTACAAACAAGACCCGTTGTCTTGTAAATTTGTATAGTGTAAAATCAGTTTAGTTCGACGTTGTTAATCAAACTGCGATCGGAGTAAGTCCGAAAGTTAAATAAAATATAAACAAGCGTAAAAGCCAGCAAATGTTGACTATACACTACACAATCTATAAAAGTTGTAACGGAAAGATATAGACATATTTTTCTAATAACTCTACCGTGGATTTTATTGTTATACCGTTAGAATATTTGAATGTTTGTGAACTATGAAAGAATAGTGCGTAACATGTATTTACTGTTGTTCGATTGACGTTCGATTTTATGACATTCGGGTTTGAAATAATTATCACTGGTAATGTGGTGGCGATTAACCGTTACTTTGTAAGCGTTTTTATCTCCGTATACGTCGTTACGTGCTACACGAGTTTATTAGATTTTTAATTTAACAATTTAATCACGGTTTATAAAAGCAATGTTATGTAAATCACCACATAAAAGTAGGTATGCGTATATTTATAAATGTACTAAAACGCTATTAAGATCACTAACACAGTCAAATTTCTACATAATTAAAGATTCAAAAAAAAAAGTGGAATTATGACACTTGAGTTGGTAATAACGTACGAGGAATATGACGTGCGTTTAGTGCAACATGTACACATTACATACCGCTTACTAAAATACGTTTGTTTGAAAAAAAAATATAATAACTGTCGTCTATAATTATTCATGTTTAGAACCCTTTTTAGTAAATGTATGTTAACGGTTAGTTTCAATTACAATGTTTCCAGTCCCTCGTCATATCAACCCTTTTTTATGTCTTCAACTAAGTGGTTTCGAGGTTCGTCCAATTTTTTACCCACCGTACACACACACACACACACACACGGTCACACACGGTCACACACGCACAAACCATCCGGTTACACTTAGACTATGGTGCAGTTCAAGTGCCTATACTATTATGTGTGGTATACTACAATAAGATCTGTAATAATTTCCACAGTCGAATGATAAAGCACAATGTGAATGTGCATGGAAACACGTACGGCCGGTGCCTTGGCGACTAGGCATTTCTACTTACAGCTGTGTCTGTGGTAATTACTATTAACGATAATCCGGCGCCGCTATAGACGTACTAAAATCGCACTATACAATCAATGGGTTTCCGTGATTGAGTATTTCGTGTTTTGGATAAATAATGAAATGTTTTCACGGAAAGTTTCTAATTTAAAATTTTACAATCTACCCTGAGCCCAATAAGTTTTCGTCTGATTGTAAAACCAATTTCAACTTGACTTATGGACGCATAAAGAGTTTACGAGTCTTTAATCGAATTTATTTTTTTTTCCTTTTCGAAAATAATACATGTTATTATTATTTCGAATTACGAAAAGACGTTTTAAAATATATACCCTATTTTTATTTTCAGTTCAAAATCATCGACTTAGTTTCATGTTCGTTTTGCATTCCAACTATAATGAAAATTAAACAAGTCACTGATACTAACAGTTTACACGGCTCAATAAGGATTTAAATGGTTGAAAGCACATTCACATTATTATTAAAATACAAATATATTTCGCATTGTTCGTATCAATTTTATTGAATATTTAGAATGGTATTTTGAAGGATATCAAATTTAATAATATTATTTGTTTTTAAAGTGAATTTAAGAAATATGATGTACTTTTTACTGTTCATAAGACAAACAAATATAATATGTATCGTTGGGGATCAGCGTTTAAATTGTATGATTTATTATATTTTTATTAAGACATTTCAAAACTTGGTCATGAAATAATACAGACTTGGATGATATTTATACACCAAAAGGTTTTTTTATCGTATGTATAAATATATGTTATACGCGTGCAATATAATAAAACCATCTTAGACATTCAAGGCGTTTAATACACCTTAAGCTGATTCTTAATAACTTCAAGATAGTTTTTGGATATTTTCTGAAAACATTTCACCACGCCCTGTAAGTACTTTCAAACGAATGTCAAACTTTGTTCGGCACCCCTTCAAAATGCCATTCTAGTGTTCAGTTGACCGAAAGATAAGAAGTGAAGACCGTCCAAAAAATCTCCTTGTGACGTTGAGGGTTGGGTTTAGCTTAGGGTCGAGTATTTCAATGGGGACAATACAAAATCCTATAGATTAGTGGAACACACTTTATTTTGTAAGATTTTCTCACAACACATCTGAATCAGATAAACTAGAAGCATCACTATATTTTTTGTAGATCCCGTGAGTCACGACGAAAAATGAGAATTTAAAAGAAAGTAAATTCGTATACTCGAATATTAACTGTGGTACGTTATTCTTAAAATACAAACATTTTACAACATGACTTAAAAATTCTACTATGCAGTAGATGACGAAATCCTTTAACTTTAAATTTCCAACTCCATTACAATGTATTAATTTTATTATACGTATTTACAATAATACAGACGCTTGGGTACATCTACAGGAAATCGCTATTTGTTAATTAAAATTATTTAAAATGTAAAGGTTAAGGAATGGCAACAAAAACACAATGTAATATTTTTTCCTTATCAAAGCATACTTAAACTCCAAAATCATTGATAGCAAAAAATATGTATCAACAGAGTCTGAAATTAAACTATTCATTTATACAAAATATTAATTTTTCAAATCAACTTAAAACGTTGTCTAGTCTATCATTCTACGATATTATTATATAGTTTGACACGTGAATATTTACCATGCATTAGAACGAATACAATTAAACAGACATCTTTATCGTTAGAAAATAATACATAAATATAATATAATATAAAATAATAAATAATATAAACATTTTATATAATTTAAGTCTAAACATTTGTACGACGGAAACAATGGTGCATTACGGTAGTACGATAACGAACAACCAAAGTCGAAGAGTGTTTGATTGTGTGTTATAATTTTCGGGCTCGTGACAATTTTAGTATGTTTTTGATGCAATAAACTTGAAACTTTTATATGCCATGAACGGCGTTATGTTTAAAAACGTTCCGGAGACTTCGAGTGTATTTACTATTTATGTATACTTTTTGGCATATACATGTGCTATTCATTTCCGGATGTGTTTTAATGTGCCATGAAACATGGAATGCCTTCAAAATATAAAAGAGTGACAAATGCATCATTTTATTTTTTATTTTGTCGGTGGTAAAATATACTCCATATAGCTATATGAAAATAAAGCTCTTCAGGTTCTTGTACGGTACAAATAAATATAACTATACGTATTTCGATATTTTATCTTTTAGTTACATTTCACATGTAACATGTAATATTTTGATTTTCATCCAAAAAAATAATTTACACCCAAAGCTCTAACACTTTCGAATAACCGTGTCTGCGAAATAATAGGCAAATAAAAAAATGTGATTAAAATTAGAAATTTCATTATACTTTACGCGGAATCAATCGACAGTTGTATAATATCTGTAGAACACATTTTTAACCCACATCAAAGTTATAATAAACTCAAAAATTATATGCGTATATATATATACAATTTCTTCTGGTTCGTATTTTATATTTTTAAACAGTAAACACATAAAACAACAGTAACAAACAGATTTGATTCCGTGAAATAAAAATTTTATCATTTTTAAACACGTGGTGTACCGTTGTAAATGTTCGCCAAATGCGAATGTCAACACGGTACGTTTGATTTTGGAAACCATTATTATCGAATTTTTTCCTTCGTTTTTGGAAATGCGACAGCTTTTATACGGACAAAACAGTGGTAAGATGATTCCTTTTTGAACCCGTCGTTTTTATGCACGAGCCCGCAGCTTTCCGACACAAATTCGTGTGTCAATACAAACGACGAACGCGTAACAATGCGTATGCTGTTATTATTATATAATATAACAAAACCAATATCTATGCACGCACTCTGGATAACATCCAAACTATATTTTGTGTATTTTATTTATACGTAAACGGCGATGGTGTATAACAGCGTTCACAGTGAATACGTTTACACACGCGTTCAACAAACTATTCATGCCCGTGTCCCATGCCGTTATTGTTCCATAAAATATACAATATTTCACACTACCTTTTTATGCCGACCGACATAAATATAATTTTAATAACAATGCTGCAGTCTTTAAATAGCCCTTTTTTAAAACCGAATCACCATAATTTTCGAAATCAAACACATAAAGCACAACCACGGCGCCCGCCCGTGTAGTCTTTATTATTCTCATTGAAATATAGTTCACTCACTAAATTCGGATTAGCGTTGGCTGAATATGGTATACTTACATAAAAGCCCTACAACACGCTGTATGTCTATTTAATGGCAGCTACAGCTATTTTCGTAAATGCGAACGGCATAGTTTGAAAAAAAAAATCTAAGGCCAAAGATTAACTTAAGCATGTTCCATAGGCATAACATAAAGTGTTTTTCTATGTATAAAAACCAAAATAACAATGAAAAAATAAATTATCTATTATGTCATATTTTACAGTTGAAAAAAATTAACATGACTATCAGAAACTGATTGGTTGAGAAAAATGCATAACCCTTAGTGTACCCGTGATTCCAATAAGAAATTTATTCAGTGAAAATGAACAATTTTCCCGCGTTTGTTATGCTATATTCACAATAATACAGAATAATGTTAAAATTACCAGTATTTTCGAGTGTGAAGACCTTATCTTTTTATTCATCTGTGATGTAATCATAAATATTTGGTTTGTTTGTTTTTTTTTATTTTTTTTATTTTTTTGTCACTGACATATTTGAATTATTAATTTGTCAATCCTCATTGATTATTTCATATTTCGTTTGATAATATAATGTTATTGATCTGAGTTAACGATAAAATAAAAAACTGCATTCAGTTATAGCTTACATCAGTTCATTATAAAATCGAAGTTCTTCAGTGACCAAAATGAATACGCAATTCAAAGGTTAGTTCATTTGAAACGATTATTTCGTAATTATATAACAATCAATAATGATATCTATATAAGAGATCTATCTTTAAAATTTCAAATTCCATGATTTATCATTGAAATTGCCTATGTATAACGCCTTAAGTATTATGATTGATACATTCATAGACCTATAAACTAGGTTTATAGGTCTATGGATTCATTGTACTAATATCATATTATTATAGTATAATTCTACAGCAAAATTTATTAGATGGATTTTACTTTATATTCAGTATAAGTATATGCTATATTTCGTTGTGTTTCATGTTTTTTAAATTTAATTAAAAACTACTAAATCAATGTGAGAGTACTCGTATAATAGAGATATTGTATTAGTCATTGATATATTATATTATACGTATTGCACTATATAGCTTAAGAGGAGTGGTGAACCTTTTTTGAATCAAGTGCCAAAATTTTACGATCAGAGTTTCAAAAATTACTCATGTGCCAAAATATTATTATTAAGCAGTAAGTTCATATAAAAAAAAAACAACAAAGCAAAAACTTTAAAAATTTAAATTATTATAACTATTATTTATTTATTTTTTTTTTGCAAATTAATAAAGATTTATTACAATAAAACGTTAACACAACAAACAATGATACGAAAAAAACCGAGAAAATGTATTGTAGTACAGATGTACAATGATTTTTTGAAATAATTTTTCTTTTATATCACACATACAATTATTATTATATTTTAATGTATAATGTTACTATAGCATTGATGATTGCCGTCATTTAGGAATATGACTAAATATACGACTATATATTTTATTTAGTTACTTTCTATAAAAGGATACAAATTACAATTTTGATTTTTGATAATTCTGTAAATATATAGGAATTATTATTTTTTTATTCATTCACATTTGAAAAGTTTAAAACAAACAAAACAATTGATATTGGCAATCATGTCAGTTAACACTAGATAGAATATAATTTTTTCTGTAACCTAGAACGTCTCTTGTATAAAACCATTAAAAAAAAAATCGAACATATTTCACCCCACGGGTGTTCTTTTTTCCTGGGACAAGATATTATTGAACTTTGGTGATTGGTGTATTTCATGAAAAAAAAAACGATGAATCATTTCTTTAGTTTGACAATTCTCAGTGAAGGTTAGGTGTAATTTATAAAAATTAAAATGCCAACTATAAACACTAGTAAAAACACTAGTAAAAAAAATCCTAAATAAAATGTTTTAACACTTATCAGGATAAGTGTCAGTGTCAAATATACATACCTGTATATGAGAAAAATTATGTTAAATATTGAGGTACTAATATCAAGAATAAATTAAAATTTTGTTGAATAAAAACGATAAAAATTGAGTAATTTCAAAGTTCGATATTTAGCTTGTAAGTGATAATTTTTTTTTAACTTTTATAACGCCTGGTTAATAAACACTAACTTATATACAATAAAAATTCCAAATTTTTAATATTATAAATTGTGGAGTAAAATGACCAAATATCTAAAATCTGTGTGATGAAAATCTCATTAACAGTACTTCTCACCGTTTTCACTCAATTATTTGTTTTTATTTTGAAATCGATTGTAGAGCATACAGAAATTTAGTATATTTAAAGTATATAACAATTAACATGATTAAAGTTGTATTCTATTGAGAAACTGTCAGTAACTTTTCTATTTCTCGAAAAAGTATATCCAGATAAAAATAATAATGCATATTGGAGTTAATATATCCTTCGTTTTATTCAGAATTCTTAAATAACATAATAAAATGAAGAAAAATAATTTAAATGATTCTTGGACGTACAAAGAATCTTTTTAAATAATATTCTAGATCAACGTATTTTTTCGCATTTATAATTAAAACTGAAAAGCTGGAAACTTTTAAACATATTTTTATGAAATCTATGTTAAATTATTTTATTTTTCAATATAATTTTTCGTATCACCATAAAATATTCGGGGCTTCATTTCGATTTTATTACTAATTATTTATTTGTTTATTATATATACACAATATGTATACATATATGCAGAGGTAAATTTGGCAAAAATCTTGCCCTTGGTGACATAATTTTGTCACTCTTCTTCCACGTCTCCTTCAAAAATGAAAACATACAAATACAATTAACATAAATTTAATTTTTATTGAATACTAAAAAAAATATAGTCAAATAAAATAAAACATTAAGAATGATTGAAAAGCTTGTCTTGCAACAAAAAGATTGATAACATTATTGTATTTGAGTTTTGTAGTTTTTGAATATTTTCAGTATTAAGAATTAACAATGTATTTAGCATTTTCTTTTTCATAATCCGTCTTAAGTATAATTTTATTCATTTTTATTCTAAAAAGACTATTCGGTAAATTAGTAGTGGTGTAAACTGTAAATACTTAGTAACATTTTTAAAGCTATAACGACTTAAGGATCATTGGCAAATTTACGGAGGTACATGGGGTGTTTATCACCCCAAAATTTCAAATCAGCATTTTATTTAAATCTGAACATACATTTCATAATAATTATTTTGATTGTTGATTTATCAAGAGTTATTTTATTATTGCATTAGTGAAGTGTGCATTAACCATACTGAACCAGAAAATTCTTCGAGTAGCATCGATAAATAATAACAGTTTTACATCTTTGGAAATCCTGCACAGTCTATCATCATATGTTTTATCATACTATTTGTAACATATAGAAAAAGATTCAACGAGTATTACAAAAAAATTATTTTTTTATTCTTGATGTATTTTCTTAGAAATCCTGCTTGATAGATTTTAAGTAAGTAATGATACAATACGAGTAAATGTATATGACATGTAAATATTTATATACCCGTTAAAATGTTTGTATAGTTTGTGTGAAATGTATATATTATTTTATGACAGAATGTTAATTAATTTTCGAACAATAAAAATAAAATAACTACATTTTAGCTGATTGATTTCACATTCTTAAGAAACTAGGCACTGATTTTACATTTTAGAGTATAAATTCTTAACATGGAAACAAATAATCATATGTCAATGATTTAAAAATGGGACTTAAATTAAACCATTGTATCTAATTCAAAATATTATAGTATTATCTATGATATTATAAATAAATTGCGTTACACCGATGGCTAATAAGAATGGATTATAACGGAGAAATCACTATGAATTATAACATTTAGCATTCTTGAATTGAAAACCGAATGTACACCCGTGGAAAGGATAAACATCAGTTATATCATAATTTTTGATAAAAATAATCATTTCTTGGATATTTCTTGGCTTTTAATCAACTCTTAGGTTCCTATATGAAGTTTAAGTTGAATGATATTGATGAATTTGATTGAGAATAAATTCATTCATTAGGATCAAGCATCTCAAATCATCAACATATATTTTTTTTAAACATTTCACCTGTTCTCGGATTTCTATGGAGGTTAGTTTTTCCAATTGAAAAAAAAGCATTTCTCAGACAACTTTTCCTAAACTTTTTTTTTCTAGTATAAATTAAATTCTATCTAAAATTTCAAAATATGCAGTCATCTTAAATGTTTATCATTGTTACTGGCAACATTTTTATCACTGTTTTTTTATAAATACTTACAATGTTCTTAACGTTTTCAGAAGAAAAAGAAACAGCTAGGTTTAAATAACACATGTATCCTCGGTCTACACAGAAAACATTTACATAAGTTATTAATAACCAATACATTTCATTGACTATACTTAAATAATGTCCACTTATTTTAATTTTTTACTGCGTTTTATTTAATCGGTTATGAATATCACCCCGAAAAAACACATTTCAAAAAACTTAAACATTAAATAAAATATTATGATTATGATGTATGGATTATTTTATATTAATTAATAAATATTAAAAGTATAAAAAAAATTGCCATTACTATAATTTGGTCACCGAGGATGGTGGCTCCCGCTCCCCTCTCTAAAACCCCAATATATTATGCCTATGTAAATTAATATAAATTGAATAGTTAACAATCAATTATTATATTGATAATATATCAACAAAAATCAATAATTTTTATTCTATATTATTGTTTTTTATATAAATTTAAAAGTTTTATTGATGAATGTTTGATGTAAATAGTTTTGTACCTAGTTAATTGCTTAGATTATGAATGTGATTCATAAGATTTAGTAAAAAAGTATATTATTTAATATAATTGAAATAATGTGAAATTTACAGTTAATGAATTCTTTTTGAAACATTTTACAATTCATACTTAGATATTATTTGTTACAATCGTATGTCTCATTTTATTATAATTTATTATAACATAAGACTTTTGAAGAGATTTTGATTAATAAGTTGAATTTAAATTAACTTATGAACACAGTCGGTAAATTTTATATTATTGATTTTTTCTGTGAGTAATATTGTCATGGTTTTTCCATGTACTGATTCATTAAATTGAAAAATAACTACTCAAATATATGATAAAATATTTTCTGATATTGAATTTTTAACAAACAATACAAAGTCATGGATTTTTTGAAGGGTTCCTATTTGGATTAGGACGTTTCAATAGCAATGTTTTTATTCATTCTTTTTTTTCTTACCATCTTACCAGGTACGTTTTCGAATAATGCAAAAAGAAACGTCAGTAAAGTTTAATCGAATGGAATAAGTTTAACCATTTTCAAAAGTTTTCTATTCGTATTTACTTAGAATCAATAGGAACACCCGTTTCTTCAAGGTTAAAAAAAGAATAAGCTTGAAGTCCATTTGTTTCCATGTTAACTTGGAAAGTGATTTTAACTAACAAATAATTTTAAGTCAAGAAATCAAATGTATCATTTTTGTTGGTTCATCGATACATTTTAAAAATCTTAACATATTATTATTGGACAAATAAATAACTTAAATGTAGTATTATGAGATTTTGTTTCACACTCCTCGGTAGAAATAATTGTATTTAATTTTTTTTTAATAAAACGTGATATCATGTTTTAAACATTTTGATCTTAAATCTGATTTTCATTTAAATTATATATGGTGATGGAATACATTTTTAATTTATGGATGACTTATTTAATGCTAAATAATTAAAAATAAACAACAACTTCCTTTTTAATTATGAACCTATACCCTTAAGACTGATTAGTCTATACAAATGTACTCGCATTCATTTGCATTCATGTAGACAGCATAAAGCATTCATAATAAAACGTCGATGCAAATACGTATTCCAATAAAATTATACAAGAATGCAATGGAAGTTATGAAGTTATTTACAGATTGTAATATAAATGAATAATAATAATGATAATTTTCCAGTATTAAAACATTAACTTTGCCCGTTATTATCATTATTATTATTATTAGCGCGTTATATTAAATATGAGGCACCCCTAAATTATTATAATTTTTATTGCAGTATTATGATTACTTAGTCATTTTAGTTTGAGTATTTTTATTAGTTCAATATAAATTTAATAAAATTTGTCAATTAAGTTTTAACGTTCCGACGATAGATTTTTGAAATGTTTATAGGTATAATTATATTAATTTTGAATCTGAAGTATGCTTTTAACTGTGCATTACATTATTAAAATATATGTTTGTGCATTAAAAACTAAACATAAATATTATTTTGTTTTAGTATGAAACGATACGCATGAGGTTAAAAATTACGATTAATAAAAAGTACAATGAATCGTTATTTTATACCGCTGGATGAACTGTAACTATATGTTTGTAATTTCAACAAAAAAAAGGTCTACTGCACTTATGATCTTTAAATTCGGGTATAATATCTATTATCTACGCTTTTTTACAATATTGAAAATTGTATTAGCAACAACCAATTGAATATAGTTTTTTTTTTTGACTATGTCACTGTCCAATTAATCAAATTTAGTTTTTAAGTAGTTCAAAAATATAAGTTCCACGTTTTACAAATGAATATTGAAGATGAATAAAACCACATTTGAAAATATATCAAACATTAAATTTTTAAATTTGAATAATACGAAAAATCCTTCGAAATCCTTAGACTCGTCCACTTGTTGAGCCGTCCGTAAAACAATTGGAATAAACCATTAGAACCGCAAAATAATATCTTTTCGCACTATACTCTCTGGTTAGTACACCATCGATACTTATACGGACCAGACTCGTAGCTTCATAAGCTCCTTATAAGTTTCCGGTTGATAAGTATAAATGTGTATATGTATATAATATATAGTATAAGTATGTATGTATGTAGTATATCCATTTTATACGAGTGGAGTACAATAGTAATAATAATAATAATAATAATAGTAGTAGTAGTAGTAGAGGGCGAAAAAATCCCCGAAAAATTGAAAGCACTTCTTCCCCCTTCCAATTCGTTATTTCTTTCATAGTTTTTCTCACCACCCATGAACCAATCAACCATAATACATGTTGTAATCCTATTTTAGTGTGAACTGCATGATATTGAATTCACGATTTCCGATACAGATGATACATATGCAGGTTTAAGGCATTTTCGTATACTGTTACTTACAGGGTTAACAAGTAATTTTAATTGTTTTACGGAATTCAACGCAAAAATTAACGACGTAGCATAACATACAGATCCCGTTAGGTTTATTACAAATTATACGAGTAATATGTATTAAGCACTCTTTTTTCGAACAAAAAAGATTAACTTACCATTCACTTATTTGAATATAAAATAGAAAGTTGGCATTGTCACGTCCAATTACTACACATCCCAAGAACCATCACGATAATAAACACTTGTCAGCGCTATCCGTACATAGTTCTATCACTCTTGCTGAGTCGTGATATAAATAAAACGGAATCGAACGTCCAGAAAAAATTCATAGTAGAAATACGGTTCTGAAACTTGAATAATTTAAAAACTCTATGTGTATATTTTTTTTTTAAATAAAGAAATTTTTGTTAAGTACTCAAGTGAGAATAATAATTAGTCTAATACTATAAGAACATATTATTATTTTGTTTATTTCATTTTTTAACATTATTAATTCCATATTATTTCCCAGAGAGTCAAAATCAAACCGTCATATTCATATATAATTAGTAGTTGTCAATCAAGATTCGTCGGTAAAATAAAACCAAACTATATATGATAAACTTATTACTTTATCATAATTTACTATGTGAATAAAATAAATTTAACATTTTAGATTCTGAGTGAAACATAATTTATATTGATTTTACAATGATGTTTTTTTTTTAATGTATGATATCACTTTCCTGGGTAGAAATAATTGCCTTTAAGTTTCATCTAGCAACTATGTAGATCTGAAATTTCATTTAGTTTGTTCTTAAGAAGAATTTTTCTCTATTTTCAATATTTTTCCAATCGTATTGAAAAACCATACTCAAAAATTTAGTTCGAATTTTGACAAAAACAATTAATTACACGTAAATTAGTGACATTTTTCAAGAAAAACAATATACAATTTAAAATAGTTAATCAGGTACAAATAGTTTTTGACCTATAGACATGTCACATATATACTTATTTAAGGTTCAAGATTCATCAAGATATTTACACTTGTTCTAAGTTAAAATTTCGGCTAAAATAACTCTTTTTACGTAAAATGTCAAATTAATTTTTATTTTTATACCATAAAATATCTAGTTTTTGTTTATAAGATATGAAATGTTCTATACAAGCTTATTTATATTCATTCTTAACTATATTTAAACTTTTATAGTGATTGGATGCGTTTTGTTTTCTTTTTATATTTAAGCTAGAAATGTCTGAATATGATTAATGGTAAAATGGAGCATTTTTACTGATGTAACTAAGTCGAAATAAATTTTCTCTTTGTTATTCCAGTACTTTTTAACTTGAAACTTTAAAATCACATCAATTGTTTATCATAAGACTTTTTATTTTTTCAACAACTTATCAAGTTTATACTAAAATAAATTATTGCTCGGGTTTCATTATTGTTTACTGAAAACGATTAATTACAAATTTAAATTAATATCAAATTTAAAAAAAAATCATACTATACGTATTATTCACTAATTATAAAATTAGCTCATCTTAAGTTCTTTAAATCCATCGCAATTATCTCGTCCAAGAAATGAAGAATACCCATGGTGTGAAGTATATATTTCCTGCTTTTTATGATTGAGATAATCTGGCACCTACTAATGTTATAATCATTTTGAAACTGAAAATGACAAATATATGATCTTAAAAAAAATTGTTTATAATTATTATAATTAATTTAAGTACATTATATATATATATATATATATATATATATATATATATATAATATTTTTCTCACACTTAATATGAATTTTTTTATTGTTATTATTATTTAATGTTGAAAACATATATTTACCATAAAATAATGCTAAATAATGAATAAAACATTGGCGAATTTAAAGATAACTTTTCAAGGATAAAATATGTCCTGATTTAGATTAAAGTGAATAGTATAAGTGAATATTTTTTTCAATCGGATAAAAAACCAGTGTTGTTTTGCTAATAATTTCATCTACATAATTAATAATCGGATTTTCATGATTTTACAATTTTGTTTAATTTGCGAATAAAATAGTGGGTACGCATTTTATACATACTGTTCAATTCACATACGAAATGACAATATTATATGATATCGACAATGTTCAAAAACTATTTTTTTGACATTATATGTAGACCGTGAAAACAAAATTGAATTTCAATCAAATTATAATATTATGTAATAAATATATTGAAATGTAACAATCAAATGCGTTTTTTAATCCTATTTTAAACAGCTCTATTCTTTAGATCGGTGATTAAATAATTCCATGTGATAATTAAAATATAGTCGTTGAAAAAATAACACGTTAAAATCAAAAATGTAAGACAATAAGAATAATAAATACAGGTACTAGATACGTTAGTATATTGTACAAACTAATTCAACGACTATGATAGCCAACAAAAGCCATTATAAAAAGATTGATTCATTAACATAATTTATTAAAGGAAAATAATAGCAATGAAATTAAATATTAATTAATTTGTCTTTAAAATTACATTTCGACCATATCGGTAACATATAATGTGTACAATAATGACACAGGAAACATAGCGACTACTTTTTTTCCCATGGTCCTCTAATGACTATTGTTCAAAATCACCCAAAGTCGTAGCTGAACACACATAAAAAAAAATAAAAAAATGGAAAAAGAAACAACATCCCGTTGTATGTGCTTGGGCACCTTTTAAAAAGGACCCTATATTTTAAATACACATTATTATTCATTTTGACCATTTCTCTCTCACTTTCTCTATCTCTCTTTTTCTTTTTCTCTACCTCTGTCTCTGTTTTTAATTCAACTAATAAAAACAAAATATTAATATGAAAATCCAAAACTGGAACTGACAGGGACACAAGGGTAATAATAAATAAACAAAACGCATACCGCATAACCATACTGTGTCACGAGCACCGTAAAACTCGTATGAAAACACTATAAAATACGCGGCTCCGAATTCATTACAACAGTGTGTTATTTATTATTGTTATATTATCTTTTGGACAATGTGTTTTATTCTGAATAAAATTCTCGTAATTTTCACCTCATGATTACCGAATCACTCAAGGCTTATGCGTGCATATTATACACCAACCACAACGGTCATATTCGCCGTGTTAAATATAATTTTATTGAATAAAAAATCAATAGTTCTAAATTCGATTGTGACCGATGATAGTGCCCGATGCAATCGGATTAAAATGACGTATTGGGTTTTTTGGTCATTTACCACGGTAATTCAACATCAGGTTACTTTCAGGATTAAGACAGATAGACGTAGAGAAACTCGCTTAGTGTCATTCTCGCAGCCGCGGCTGATAATGATAATAAATATGGATAAACGTACTACATACATATTTATTTTTTGTAGGCATGACTTTTAAACAGGACTTTTTTTTAACCTAACGTTTATCTGCCGTGTTTGTATGTTCGTTTTTTATTACATTACAATTACCTTATAACTATGTATGCGTAAGTACTAGATTAAGTTTTTAGATTATGAAAATAACAGCTAGACTTTTAGTTTTAGGGTTTTTTTTTTACACTTAATCATTATACGTAGGTATGAATATCATGTACAATTATAAATCCGACCGGTATAACGTAATTACATTTAAATATGTAGGCATGCCGACCAAACAACTCACTGCGGGTAGCTTATTTAATATTACACGTAATGAATGGACGCAATTTTTCTTTACGCACTAAACAATTTCTTATAACGTGTTTATTTTAGGGCTTTTTTCAGTATTTTCACCATGCAAAAATATTTGGGCATTGTAAATAATAATATCTAATTAAAATTCTAAATAATAAACGGTATTACCAAACGAAAACACTATAATAAGTATCACATAAAATAATTAACATGTATTAATGTACACTTGAATCTACCACTATTATCATTTTATTGGTTTAATCAATTTTATGTCTGAAAGGAATAAATAATTTTTTTCTGACTATATACTTCAAAGTTTTCAATAAACTGAAATTCTAACAAATCCCGGTAATAAAGTTATAAATATTATTCGCTATTTGTTATCAAATTTTAAACATCAGTATTTGAGAGGAACAACTAATGTGTTTTTTTTTTATAGCTATGTATGTTTACATGATAGATAGGTATGGTATGTATTATGTAATCATAGTGTAAATGAAGTGCCTCAAACTAAGAATTATTGATTAATCAGTCGATGTGACATTTTATACTTAATGCTTCATTTTTTTGATTTCTTTAAATCAAAGAAATAGTTAGAAAACTTATAGAAAGACACTCGTTTTTCTAGTTAAACAAGCGACTTGGCATCTGAAAGTATTTATTTTAGTATAGGGTAACAACATTTTGAAATAAAAATACAGTTTTCAATGAGTGAAATTCAACACTTTATACGTATTCTACAGCTTAGCAAAGGTTTAGCATAAATATACAGTTACATTCACTTAAGATTATCCTAAAATCTTAATGTAAGTGTGTGTTAGATGTACAGCAAACCTAATCGTGTGTATTGTTCGGAATATTAGCATATTATAGCATTAATTGATATTATCAATCATCAAGTATTCAAACAAATAAAACCTTTGTTACATATCAAATATATTTTCTTAAACCATGCAAAATTATGTAGTTTAAATAATACAATATTATTATGATTGCTATTATTTTAAATTTAATTAATCATAAAATATTTGTAATATTGACAAAATATGTTTAACTTTTGTATGTACGTCCAGACAATACTTTTTAAAAATCTTACACGACGGCAGACCATTTTTCATTTAGTATACGCAAAATCGTTTTAAAAATTCACCACATTCCATAAAATTTTATGACGATTACTATACTATATTGATAAGTAATAGGTATAAAAACCCAGAAACGATGAACTTAACATTTTTAAGTTTATATATAGCATGTAAATAAGAACATCAACTGACAATTCAACATTATAAATTAGTATGATCTTTAATGATTTAGATGCTTTATTTTAATGTATTTTGTAATTGATAAAAATACAATTTTATAAGTATTTCGTTCCAATTTCTTCTATAAAATAATAATTACAAATTCATACAAATTACACAAACTCTTGCATATCACTTTTCTTGACTAAATAATTATTTTATTTATAGCTGATATGATTAATACATCATAGTCATCATATTAAAACAATAAAATGTATACGTTTTGCATGAAATCTACTGAATAATATTGATTAAAAACTTCAAATGAAAAATGTGTAATATGTTTGCTTGTATGACTTCTGCTGAATACAATTAAACTCGTCAAATTAATTGTACAATTAAAATGTAAAACTTAAGAATTTACCATGTTTTTTTTTTTTTTTAATAATAATATTATTATTCATAGCTATTCTCATAGGGCGTATTGATTGAAACAAGTAATGGTAATTAATATTAATTTAGTATTGTTGTTTTACGATATAACTTAATACAAATATTCTGTTTAGTCAAGTTGAATTATAATAGTTATGATAATATTTATGATTATTAACTACTTGTAATGCATGTATGTATGTTTTCAAATAAGTATATTTTTCCAGTCTTACCTGTAATGTTTATCATATTTTAATAAACTTAAAAATGAAATGATAAAAAAAATATTGCTTGTAAACTTATGATTATACAATGTAATTGCTATTCATATTTTTTTTCAACAGTAAAGGGTCATTCTATAATAGTCAATACAGATAAATATGGTAATGATAATTATTACTTATTTCAGAAGAAATTCAACTCTCGATATAAAAACCAAGGTTTCATTATATAATTCAAAACAGTCTTGATAAAAAATATTATAGGTGTTATGTATTCAATTTTGTTCTATAATATTTATTTTATAATGTATATTTGTGTTGAATACTAATTTATATCACCTATTACTAATCATAAAAGTAAAAAGTTATTATTTACATAATTGTACATTGAAATAAAAAAATATTTAGAATTGTTTAGTTATTGTGTCTTTTGTTTTAGCTGAGTGAAAATAAATAATAAGTTACGGATTTGATATCAACATGGTTTGTGATTTTCAGTAGACAGTTTGATGAGTCAGCTATTCATTGAATGATAATTTATGTCATCGCTAAATATACTAATGTATATTTCATTTTAATATTGCAAATGGATTATCGTTTTGATCAATTTCTATATAATATACTCCTACACGTTGTAGTTATTACATAAAAACTGCTCAGCAGCGTTGAAATACATTTTCCGTGGGCTCTTAAACCAATTAATTATAATTTCATCGCCTACGAAATTTTCATTCGATGGTATGCATTTGGATCTTATTTAAAACCACATGACCTCAATTATAACACATATATTTAATTGCGGTTGCGAAATTATCGTGTACTGTCACGGGATCAACGACGCATTTTTAATAACCACGCGAATTTGCGATTGTAAAAATATAAGTAGGTAATAACCCATTACGAGCCCACGTGTAAAAATCGACCCAAGCCATTTAGAAAAAATTGTTCGATTGACGGAAGCTGCGAGAGGATACCGGAATTCATTCAGAATCGATAATAATCAAATTAGGTGTCGATGTAGTAAATGATTTAGAAAATGACCAAATAACATAAAGACGTTGGAACGTTTTCGAAAATAGTTACCGCGAAGAAAAAAAAGTCTGATCTACGCATTGTCATTCGTCTTTGGTGTTAGAGTCGTCGGTAAATCGACCGGTTTTTTTTTATCTCTTTTTAATGCCTAGTCTATTTACTCGGCGTACTTCAGAGGCGAACATATAATGCATATAATAGCGATGCGTTTTCGAGGAGTGCACGAGTAAAGTCACTGCATCACGGACACTATACCAACTACTATAATATATGATACGATCGTCGGGTCGTGTGTAAATATTTACCTCTCGCATGGCGGTCGGCAATTTTTACGGTCACAAGCTTTCATGGTAATGGTCAGCTTTTTTTTTTTTTTTATTTCAAAGACACTTTTCTTTACGTGATAATATAGATATAATGTTATGTACGAAATTTTTTTTCACGTTTGAATTATTTTCAAATTGGTTCACGACCCGTCGTGGGAAAACAGATACAATTCGTTTCCACCATCGTATGAACGACGAAATTGGGTTGATAACGGCACCAAGTAATTATTATTACAGCAATCATATACGTTGACTTCGGTAGGTGTGTCACACAAGGAGCAAAAAAGATTAATAGTAAATGGTACGATGTGCTAAAATCTCGTCGAATAAAATTTGTTATGATAAGGCACCTAACTAGTACGGCTTATAATATATATATGTAACATCGATCGTTAAAATGAATTTATTTTTATGAGATGAGTGTACATATCTAATTATAACTGTTCAAATATCGTGACATTGTTATTTTTTTTAACGACTAAATATCGCTATCGACATTATATTATTACAATATAATAATTAAATTATAGTCTATGAATATCGTAAAACTGTAATTAATATATAATCTTCTTTTTGAATAATAAAACCTGTCGGGTATTGCATTTACTGGCAATAAATACACGATAAATTTTAATACATTTGTTTTTATATCGATATACATATTATATATATATATAGATCAATGTACGAGTATTTGAATATTATTTACTAAATATGTATAAAACTATGTTTGACTCAAAATTTCTTTGTGAGTTGAACAAATTATTAATGAGGTAGGTATATTGCATGTATATTTAATTTAATACGCTTATTTTTATTCAAGAATGGCGAATAAAAGATATTTTCAATAAACAAATTTAGTATGGCATCATATTTTATTTTAGTTTTTATTGTAATCCAATAAAAAAAAGCTTAATAATTATTCGTTATTTAAAAATTAATTATAAGTAATTCATATCTATGAACGATATTCATATAAATATAAATAAACCTATGTTCATAACATATTATATTTATATGATATGATAATATTATATTTAAATGATATAATATTATATCATGTAAATATAATATAAAATTATTATTGGCTTATTATATTTTTAGATTTAACTTTAGAACCATAAAATTAAAATCAATTTTAAATTGTTTTAATAACTTTACTGAAAATGTATAGGCACTTTATTATAGTTGTTTTAAATTTACTTGTCCTTAATAAACGACGCAGCTAACTTTTAACAAGACAGAAACTCTCGAAATGCAGGTAATATTAAATATTTGACCTTTTAAAATCAGGACGATATTACAAGTAGTATTAATGCCATCCTAAATTTATAATATGTATTTATAAACTGTATATTTTCAAATAAATACCAAATTACTCATAAGTCATTGTAAAAAGTATACATTTTTTATATTTTATGTTGTCAAAAGTAGTGAATTATAGCTACCGATTGTTACATTTTCTTTGTTTTATCTTAGATATTAACAAAACACATTATTAAAATAAACATTGTACTAGATAATTAGGATTTTAAAGTAAGTAGTATATTTATGCATATATTTCATGTTAAATATATTTATTGTATCTAATATTTGCATTATTAATTTCTGTTAAATAGAAAAAAATCTAGTCGTGAATCATTATAATGACCTACATTATGCTAATATAAAATATAAAAATCATACAATTTATTTGGCACCATCGGGCATTTGATAAATAGCCAAAAGTAGTATAAATTTATAAAATATATTGTTAACATATATGATGAATAAATATTATTAAATAACATTAATTTATCATATGTTACCACTTAAAAAATTACTGATCAGGTATATTAAGAACAAATTAATATTATTTTCAATTTTTAAAATTCAGCACCAACTGTTTATTTCCAGGCAATCAAACACAGTTATGCATAGCGATGATACCTAATTGGGTAACTAACGTATTTAAATGATTTCGTTTTCAAATACGACAACAGTGAGGTTCAGTTGATTTTGTTTACCTTAAGAACAAGTATAACAACTCAAAATGATTTATTACTATTGATAAAACACCCATACGTATATCATTATTTAACCGTATGGAGCTCGTACTTACCGACTTGTTAACGATAAACACAATGATATTGAAATCGGCTCGTGAATCGTAATAGCATAACCAATAGTACCGAAATTAGCTGAATTATTATACTTCAAACAACATTGATTAATAGCCGTGTACGCGATTATTGTGTGCGATGTTATTTATTCTCGATTAAAATCGTCGAACGTCAAATTCGTTTGACGACGGTATACGGAGTAAGCAAACGATTCATATTTATGTAAAACAATATTGGTCGTAGACATCTAATACATCGAACGTACGTTGTTTTATTCCTGAATGTCGGTAAATTGATCACGGGGGTGGAGAGAAAAAAACGTATAAAACAACTGTATGATATTATTCTACACATATTGTACCCGCAGTGTTTTTTAGTAAAACCGAATTTATATTATACGCGCGCGTGTGTGTGTGTATTCACTACTTACAATGTGGAGTTGTTTTTTATTTTTTTTTTTCAATGACCATGGTTTTCGTTTCTTCGAGAGTTTCTTCAGTCAATAATAATATAATATATTATTATTATTTTCGATATAAGGTATCGAATGTCCGACATTCACCCTCCCGCCGCCGAAGGGACCGCAGCCGCGGCTAAACCCGCGCGGGGGGTACGTTGTATATCGTCGCCGCCGCCGCGTACTGTACAACGCACGACCGTCGTCGTCGCGTCGGCTCGGCGGCGACCGCGGCGGCGGCGGCGGCAACGACCGTTCTGTTGGCCCGACTGCGCCGCACACCGGCGAAGAGCACGTCGGTTTTTCTCTCCCCGCGCGCGGCGGCCGCCCCACGACGAACAGTTTCGTTCGCGCTCTCGACGACGCCGTACGCACGTCCGTCCGTCCGCCGTTTCGCTCCCCGCGAGAGTCGTCGTCGAGTCGTTTCTGCCGTCCCTTGCGCCCACCGGGGTTCGGATCGAAGTGTGCACGATAAATTTGACCGTCGTCCCATGTCGGTGTTTCCGTGCGGCTTCGCCCGATAACGTGATAACTGTGCGTTTTGTTTTTTTTTTTTCGTGTTTTTTGTTTTTTTTTGTTTTTGTTCTTTATACGTACGCTCGTGATTTTTTCGAAATTTTCCGCCACCGGAGAATATATTTTTACCGTCGTGCACGGTGGACCGACGGAACGGTGACGACGCGACGTCGTCGTGAAATCAACATTATCGATAAATTATCGGCAGTGGTACACGCCGCCGCCACCGCCGCCGTGGCGGATTGGATACGCGAGCACGGTGAAAAGTGGAAATCGAAAGGGTAGGTGTGAAAACTTTCAACGCACAAGTGTTTGCGAATTTACGATGAAAACAGCGCGGAAATTTACCGTCAGCCGAGAGATCGAAACGGTTTAATTTGTTTTTCGTTTCATTTTTCGCCATCATTTCGTTCTCGTCACCGTGGGTGCCTCGCCGGCCGCCGGTCGGTGGTGGCGGCGGTCACCCGCGTGTCGTCTATACAATGTCATACAGACACATAGATACCGCCTATATCGTGTGCGGGTCCGCGGGGACGAAATTTAATTTAAATATTATGTAAATTATCCTCCGACACCCTTGGCATTTTTCTCACGGTCTCGCGCCCGCCAGAGACGCGACCTTCCTGGCATCCGTGTGTACCCCGGGCTCCGTGTACAAAGTCGTCTGTAGGAAATTCTCCGGTTCGCGCGTAACCGTCAGTGGCGTAATATCATTTTCAAAGACCGCCCAAATCCACGGCGTATAGATGAAATATCTTTTACGACCACAAGTGTTATTCGGCCGTTTGTGTCGCAGAGCTCTTGGAATTCCTTTGTTTATGTACTCAACGCGATATTTCTGCGTCATAATTTGCCCGAAAACGTTTTATGGGTGATTATATTATGATCGTTTTACTCGTTTTATCTCGGAATTACTGCGTGTACGTAAGAAAATTATAATTCAGTTATGCAGGTGCCTACATCTATGCAAGTGATTTTTGAAAATCCTCGAATACCCAAAGTCACTAAAGTGGGCGAAAAACGGGTCGAAAAAGTAACTATCCGGATGGGATTAATATACAAATTCGTATAGGTATGAATGCTTATTGTGTATAGTGTGCAGTCAAATACTGGTAGATGGGTTGTTCTTGCCGCGGTTATGGTGATTAAAAGCGTGACGAAAAATAATAGGTGTGACTCGGCCCGAAATACTGTTTCAGTTTTAAGCTCGGTTTTAAGCGAAATGACTCAAGTTCGTGTCGTTCATACTGCATACGTCGCCTACGATTGAATTAGTTCACTTTCCGTCTTCGTCACACAAAATGCTATTATGATCGGTTGATAAATTTTTTATTTTTTTTATTTTAGGTGCTATTTTGAAACCTATGATTTATGAAACCCATGACGTTTATGGGGTAGAAATAACTTTTGGCGCAAAAATAATGGTTAATACGAGGGTTAATATTATTTTATATTATGGTGTTGAGTAAAAAAAATTAAATTCATACCGTCATTATTGGTTTCATTAATCACACTTCTTAGGCTCCATAAAGAGTAAATTAAAGGTTAATTTATTACCTATATCAATAAATAAAATGTTACTTTCCAATTTCCATTCGTGTAGATAACTACACATAAAAAAGTATCTACTTAATGCGTATCACTTATTTTGGTTCAGTTTGTTAACACCTACGTTTGTTTAAATATAGAACTCAAAATGGTTAACTGAAAACATGGTATATTTATTTTCGCATATACAAAAAAAAAAAACTAAGTATAAGGGTGTTGAAGGTATTGTGAGAAAAATAGATCTCGTTACGTGATGAAACGTCCGTTTCAGTGATTCTGGTGTACAAATAAATACATTGAAAACCTGGAGATTCCTTCGTCTTCATGTAGAACCCTTGAAGTCACTAAAGTATTGGTAACAAGGGTCCTGGCACGTAGCCTGTCAATCAAATGCCAATGATCGTGTTACCCTCGTCGAAAAATGTTAAGGTCTTTTGTAATTAATCTCGTGATGTTAGTAGTTGACCATGGAGTTAAAATATTAAAATAGTTGGAATTGTCCCAAAACGACCCTCTAAATGGTTAAATAAGAAAATTATAGTCGTATAAATTATAAATTATAGGTAAATCAATTTTCTCAGCGTGGGTGGATAATTAAATTTTGTGTGTTAGGTAGATACCCGCTTAAATTAATATTTTTTTTTCTTTAAACAAGTGACATGAATGAGATATTCATTATAAACAATGGTGTATTTTAGATTAAGATTCAATAAATGTATTATAATCTTATTATAGTTACCTACATAACGTTTTAATAATTTTGGAAAACAGAAAATAAAATACATCACCTTTAAATGTCAAAAATATTTTTATTTTTTTTTTAAATCAAGTATTACATATTTGAATTAATTTATGTTTCAACTCTTATTTTATTTGTACTTAAATTTTTAGTTCAATATAAAAAGTAACTTATTATTTAAAAGCTAATTTAGGAAATGGAACTAGTACCATAAAAATGCATTTTATAGCTACTAAAAACTGTTTAAATATTGTTTAAGTGATGTTCATAAAGTTGTTTTTGAAAACATTTTAGCAGTTTATTTCATAAGTGTTTGGTTTCTATTGTACCTAACCATTATTATAGAAAAATTACAAATGTAATAGATTTTTTTTATTATCTATTTGTTCTTAAGGTAGATAAATTAAAAATAGGTACATTTGGTTATATTTGATATTTATGCCCTTGTTTCAAATAAAATTTGATTTCGTTAATGATGTGTTAAGGTTCTTTTTTTCAAAGTTTCTATCAAGTTATTTTTAATTTTGTTACCCTATACCTAAATTTATCATTTTCAACATTTGTATTATTATTATTATTATTTTATTGAGAATATCGTAATTTTTTGATAACTTATCAACTAAAATTTACTATCTTACTATTCTCATTTAAATATTCTGCATTTTTTGAAAAGTGAGTAAGATAAAGCATGAAAGAAGTGACATAAGATTCGTCTCTTTTTACTACTTTTTTATGTTGTACAAAATACAACATTAACAGTCTATTATCTTTAACAAAGAACCTTTTATGACCTAATTAAAATATATATAATAGGAAGGTAGGAAACCTACAAATTTTAGACATTTCGGAATTCATAATCGAAAATAAAAATTACTTACCAACTTGTTATACATAAATATATTATTTTTAGTTATAAATATAATACTAAATAAATGGTATTAAATATTTATAACATTTTTACTATATCATAATTAAAACAAATTTAAATAATTTTAAGGAAAGAGAGGAAATAACGGGAAATAACTTATTTAAAAGCTTTTGAGTTCAAAAACATAAATGCATGTTTCTGATTAGTGATTACAGTCATTTCACTGTGTTATAATCGTCAAGAATAAAATTGAAATTAATCTTGACTCTGTAAGGTACAAAGAAAATGAGTGATTGTGTCATGTAATAAGTATCACATGGGTTTTTAAACTAAATGTCCGATATTATAAGTCACTTAGTGTGTGTAATTATACGGGACATTAATTTCGCATTTGAGTGGTTGCAGGTAGAATGAGATATGTACATTTGCATCACGGCAGTAAGCGGTATTTCTTTCATCTTAAATCCCACGTACGTTATATACACTAAGAAGTTTTGGCGCTGATTTAATACTAATCTTCATGTCAGTTGTAGGTATTACTGAAATTAACGTTTCTGAAATTAGTACTTGATGGAAAGACTAGTGATGTATATTATTATACTTGAACCATGAAATATTATCAAAATAATAATAGTAGCAATACGTATTGTCGATGACAGGTATTTACATAGGATTACCATGGTCTGTGTTTGGGGTACCCCGTACATGATTTATGGACACTACCATAAAGCATCACGTCGTCGGTGGATGCAATAAAAAGCATTAACTTCCCTCTATATATACGTATATACTTTTTTTCAACTGGAAACCCCGTTAGATTTTCCGCCAACCACAAAAATATTGCTAAGATATCTCTAATGCTTAACAATAATAGTATAAGTCGAAATGAAACCGCCGTAAACCATAGTAGAAACCGTGACTGGAATGGGTAACCTAACTGAAGTTTTAGAATAGAAATTTTTCCTGTAATTTCTCCTATCTTTATTTTATGTTTCTAATGTACTTACGAGTATCAACTTGTGGAGTCCCGAACACTAATCGTGTAAATATTTAAAAAGTAATTTATAATTTTACAATTGTTTTTGCCGTAAAAATATATATTCAAACATTTTTATTCATATTATTACATTTATAAATGTACTAGAATATTATTTTATGAGAATATTATTTAGCTTTACTGTACTTATAATTTAAACACGTGTAAAAAAGGTTAATTTTATTATCGTTTTGAAAATTTATCAAAAATTCATCAAAACAAAACATTTCTTACAATGCTTGCTATTTGTAACATAAAGAACGATATAATAATAAAAAAAAAAATAAATAAGTACCCCGTCAGCTATTCTTCAGGGCATTTCTATATCAAATACTAGTCGTAGGCTGTATATCTACTCGTATTTGTATTTTAAATTTTAATGCGGCAGCTGTTTTGAAACGATTATCTCGATTTTAGTGGATTTGACCAATGACTAATTAATCATAATTATTATTTTACTAAACATAAAACTACAAAATTTCAAAATTAATTTTTCGAAATAAAATCTATGATAAAAGTAAAATTTAAATTCTACATTTTGGCTAACTTTACCACTCTCTGTTTAATTCTCTGGGTGTATAAATGATCCACTAATATGATTAAAACTCAATTAAAATGTATCAATTGTTTTTAGGCCACTTTTTTCGATCAAAATATTAAACTGTTTTAATTTTCTTTTTAATTTTATCTTAATTTTAAAAAAAAAGTGTAAGTATTGTTGAGTAATTTACACTTAAAATGTATTATCTGTTTATTGCCTACCTATTAAATTTATATTATTTATATACAATATGAATGCACATTTATACATTTATTTTGTTGAGAATACATGTTTAAAAAATATCAAAATTATATGCCTACATTTTGTATACTTGTTGGTGTAATATTCGGTTTTCTCTATAAGTACAAGAAACATTTTATATTGAAAATCCAGTATCAGTTTTATACTTTTTCTAGATTCATTTTTAATTCAGCTGAACTGTATCCACAGACCAGCTGCAGAGTTTGAAGATATTTCGAATGCACTCACATAACGCCCTCGAGAATGTGTGCACCCTCTTTTCTAATACTAGCTAGGGCTGAAAATCGGGTGCTCTCTATTTTATTTTTATCGACGTTAGTATTCGGTCATATAAGAATTTTATGATTTTTACTACTAAAGATTTGTTGGTATCTGGCGCCAATGATAATTGTTGAGAATTTCATATATATATATATATATATATATATATATATATATATATATATATATATATATATATATAGTGCTGTATTATTTTTACAATTGTCATATTTCAAGCATGTGAAATTACGATTGGTTTTTGAATCTCCATAAAGACTTTCAATAAATTTTAAGTGGCGTCCAAACCAGTTCCCTATCTCTGTTATAAATATTTACCTCCGAATAACCATGTTCTGTACAAGCATGCGTGCGTGTGTATGTGCGCGCGTATGTATTTGTCTATCTGTGTCGGATGTTTCGCTTAGTCATTAAACGTTAATTCTTTTCTCTCTCGCTCTTTTTCTCTCTCATTCTCTCTTTTAATGTCGGCAGCTCGACACCTGCCATCATCGCGTGCATACAGAGAGGTCGTGCTGTGTGTCGTAATCCTCGAGCACGATGTTGTACGTATTTTTGTTTTATCTTTCATAAAGCTAAGAATAATATCGACTTCTAATATTCTACGGCGTGTCTTACACCAGAATATATTATACCTACATGTAGTAGCGAAATTCCACAGGTATAATTGAGTTATTTATCTCAATACACATAGTGCATACTTTATAAGTATTGGTCATTGTAGTTCGCGATTCGAGGCTGTGCCGTTCACCTATGTTATTGTGCGTGCCAGCCGTTTTCTAAAAAATAAATTAAAAAGCGAGATCAAGTTTTTAACGCTTCAATTAATATCTATATTGCATTCGCTATTTTTGTAGGATGCATTTTTTTCAAAATCGAATTTAAAATACCATGTCAGATATTGAACTGTTTATTTATTTTACTCAGTGATTTTTGTTTTCAATTCCATCACTATTTTTAGCGAGTTCTTTACGGTCGATTACATAATTTTGGGCACAATATTCTTCTGAGATATATATATATATAAAACTTTAGACCGCTTTAAACATAAGTAAACAGTCAAAAAATAAAATACGTGAAACAATTTTTATGGATTTATAATATTATTATTATTTTACTATCATGAAATTTCTATTACAATTTTACTATTTCAAACTAATATATTACAATTTTCGAATAGTTTGGAAAAACTTCTATGAAATATTGTTGTAAGTCATTGGAATAAATATCATATACGTAATATATTAAGTTTTCTAAAAAGATGTATATATATATGTATAAATATATATATATATATATATATATATATATATATGTGAATCAATGCTTATAAAAATCAGAATTTCACCTCTCGCCGAGGTTCTGTACGTCACGTTAAGCTCTTTGAATTACACTTATTACTTATTTTATCTTAAATAATATTTGAATAAAAAAAAGTACGTACTTCACCCCATGGAATATTCTTCGCTACTAGGACGAGTTATTGGAGATGGGTGTATTGAATTTAAAAGAAATGATAGATCATTTCTTTAGTTAAACGATCTAGGCAAAGCTTCAGAATTAAAATATACCATATGGATTGACCTATTTTTTCAAATAAATTGTTTGAGTTTAAAATTGACGTAAAAACAGTTAATTACGTAACAATTGTAAAATAATTCATTTAAACGCTTATAAAAAAATCCTTTGTCATGATTCTTAAAATTCTTTCAGTATCGTTAGTAAAGTATATGAAAAAGGTCATATTACATTTTCAGAAGTTTTCATCTTATGTTAAAAATATAACGAACGAAGTAATACATGAATAATATATGGTGAATATTTCAAGTTTCTAGCAACATTACTTTTGGAGTAATGACGAAATCACTAAAACCAATTTAATGAAAGTGTCGTTTACGGCAAATTTCGTCGTTTTTGGTCCATTTGAGGTTGTTTTCCGCTTGCCTGGGAAAAATATTGAGATGAGAGCTACTTAAACCCTCAAAATACCATCTAAATCGAATTTTTGATCTATAGAGTTTGTGGACGAAACATTTGGACAAATAATGTTGAGCAAAATGAGTCTCCAGAAAAAAAAAACAAACATCGTTGTAAATCGTTGTTTTGTTGATGTTGTAAGATCCTTCGCTTCACTTAGAATCTAAAATGATTTGAGATCTGTGTTTTTTTTTTTTTTTTAATATTGCAAATATGTATGAAAAAAAAATTATAGGTGCATATATTCTTGGAAATTTTTTTTTATTCTAAATTGTATTTAACCCTTATTCGATAACACGGGTCATAGGATTTCAAATAGAATCACTCCGATGATAGTTCCAAAGTGCGTAGGTGTACTAGGGAACTATAAAAACGATCGCGTCAATGTGTTTTTCATCCATAATATTACAGTGATAGAAGAAGGGGTCATGTTCTGATTTCCTGTAACAGAATTAAATAACCGAAGTGACAGAAAGGTGGTGCGCTATTTATATTCGTGAATTTTCTCCAGTTCAATTTATTATTATCGTGCATCGTGCTCGCATACACCATCACGAAGATCACCCTCATGCGTGTGTGCCTCTGGGATGTCATGTAAACGTTCCAAACCTCTTCTGACAAGCCGTTTCCTACTTGTCTCGTCTTACTTGGGAACCCGTCGCACTCGATCTCCATATTTATTATATGTACTGTACACATTACAGAATATGGTTGGTGGAGTTGCTAATTATTATGCCACGAAAAACTTGGATGGATTGTAGGTGAATGGGGTTCTTTTGTTTTTAACTTTAAATGTTTTTCAACCCCCTTCGTGTCAGAATCTGAAACAAAAGAATGTGCCGAGAATTAATGAAAGTAATTATTTCGAAAACACTCACAGTGGAATGTATACGTATAGCACGTCGTCACTGTTAACATTGCAGTCTCAATGAGGTCTTATAATCCATTTTTCGCCACTCCAGATGCATTTGTTGCTTCTTTGTATACATTTTCGATAATCGAGCAGCTGGGTTTGTTTCGTGGTGTTTTAACATATTTAATAATATAACAATTATTTTATTTTTATAAACATTATATTTTTTTTAATTAGTTTTGATAAAATGTATGTTCATGATTTTTTAGTGATGGTTATTAATAATTATTGATAATAGGAAACTATTGAATCCATTTAAATTGTTACATTAAAATTGTAATTTATAATATTATGTTATGTAGAAATTTAAGTATATGGTGAAGTATAAAATTTTTTTTTTTAATATGAAATGCTTGTAAATAACTAACAAATTATGTGGATTTATGTTGTTAAATTAATAAAATGGTTAAATTGTATACTTAATTATTTAGATCATATAGTTATATGATTATAATGAATATACTTATTAACTCATCGTACAGTATTGAACTTGGTGATTTTAAAATTAAAATAAAAAAATTCTGGAAGATGAAAAAAGTAAAGGCACCTATTTTTGAATTTCCTGAGTTTTTATTTTATTCCTTTATATTGATAGGTTTTTAGCACTTTATGAAAAACAGTATAAGTATAAATGAAACCTACTCATAAAGACTTACAAACTTTATTGAAAAAGTAAACAAATTGTTTGAAACTCGGTAAAAATAAAGTAATCCGATTGCATTAAAAATTATATCTATCCCCTCAGAAATTATTTTAAGTGTACAATATTTAATTTCAGTATATTAAAATATTGGTCGATATAACCTTCCATTACTAATATTAAAAATTTACTCCACATTCTTTTAATAATCTTAGGAAATAAATTTATAGTTAAATGAGTCATTTTATGTATAACTTATATTTTTATAAGCAGGTATACGCAAGCTATATGTTTTAAACAAATTTCTTTGTAAAACTTCTATATTTTTTTTAAGGAAATCAATTGTTTTAATTTGTTTATAAGGAAACATTTTTAATGTATTCCCTAGATATTCGGTGAAACTACAAGGATTTTTACCTTCAATCGCCTTGATATTACGTATTTCACGTCCATAATACTGTTTGTATTGTGTAGATTGTGTATATTCTTTTCTCAATATTTAAAAAGAGGCTCTACTCGGTTCTCGCGTTATTTTTTTGTGGTCCAGGAGTAGTTTTACATTTTTATTAATATTTATAAACATATGCACATATTTTTATTAGCTTTGGTTATCTACATCATACAAATAAAAGTAATACTATGTTAATACTATAAATAATAAATTAATTAATAGTTTTGACCCTGAATTTAGATAGTTCGAAAATAATTACAATATGTAGTTAGTAAAAATAAGATGTTATTTTACGCAAATTTCTTCGTACTGAAAATTTCTAATATGAGAAACTAATAGTAACATGTACGTTTATTTGTTTATTATTATTATTATTTTTTTTTTTTTTTTGTAAAATTCCATTTATTATAGGATTGAATGTGCTTATTTAACTTAATGAACTATTTATATTTTACTTGGTTTAAATTAATATAATTAAATATCTGTGATATAGGTTCGAATTTCGACGATAAGATTTTAATTGATTATGATAAAATAATTAAATTTTCTAGTGACCCTACTGAATGAAAATAGAGATTGTTTTAAATCACTGCACACATTTACAAGCGCTTTAGTTAATAGTCATTTTTAGAGTTAAAACGTTGTTGGCCGTTTAGGGACCCATAAAATGAACCCAGTATCCCCGTTGTGTTATGTGTATAATATATATTATGAACTCGAAAGGGCGTGACTACAAACGATGTGAAATAAAAACGGGAAAAAGTGACTCTGTTTTTTATTTAATTGTGCACTTTCCCGGTAGCTAGCGTAGAGGTAACTGTGACTGGTGGTGTGAAAAGATTGTTTTTACGTCACATATTACAATACACACGCGTGTGTTTTCTTTTGCTACACGTTTTTTTTGTGTTCCATTTCGTTCTCTCAGACGCGAAACAATACAGCCAAGGCTTTTCGAACCCGATAAATCACATACGGAGGGTGTGTTTTTTCGCGGGAAGAAACCAAAATCAAGGGTGGTTTCGCACAAAACACAGGTAGCCGGTGGTATAATAATATATACGTGTGTACGAGTTTGTGTGTGTGTATACATTTTAACCCCGCCATACTGCTACATCGTGCTACATCGACAACAATAACGTACCGCAATTTACACTACTGCTACTACTACTACTACTACTACTTCTACTACTACTACAACATTTCTGACTACTACAGCTATTGCTGCTTCTACTATTGCTATATATTCTACTTATACGTGACGCAAAAACTCAACAATAGCTCTTGATCTGGGTCGATGGGGTCGACACGGGGATTTTCGGCCGATGGAAAGACCGGTTCAAAACGTTCGACATACCTACCTACCCCAGTAATGGATTAATTATGTAAATAGCGTTTACTCGAAGCCGCTATTTTTGTTTTTAGTGTTTTTAGGAGCTGTAAAACATAGGAGAAAGAGAGAAGAAGGTCTGATAAAATACACAGAGATTATATAGGTCCTCGCATCCCTTCCACTATCCACACCGTCAGCAAAGATGTGCGAAAATCGTGAAACAACCCAATGTGTACATGTTGCACGTAAGATATAGTGCTCCTAGTGTCCCCGGAGAATCCTTAAGTAAATAATTGACCAAGTTTGGTTCAAAATTAATTCATTTGAAATAAAATGTTTTCGAATAAATGAATTAGTACCTTTATTTTATTATTATTAGAAAATACTTTATGATTCTAAGGTAAATAACATTGTGTTATTACTGATTTTCCAATTAAGTTCAAGTTTTGTACGCAAATTAATTTATAAAGAATAACGTACGTTGCACATGTATAAAATCATCGGGGTCGGATCTGTAAGAAGAGGATAATGAAAAGTAGTGAAAAGTATAATGTTCTATCTCGTATGTATAATAATGTAAATAAATAAAACTAATTCGTACCTACGTAATATCAATGAAAACGAATTGACATCACGTTTGCATATATTTATATATATATGTATTATTCAAATATTAATATCATTCCTATTTTTAGTTTTGGTAACCGGAATGTTAAGTTTTTTCTAAAATATATTTACCCAATCAATCTTGTCTCATTAATTTAAAGACTTAAACTAGTATATTATTTACAGTCTTGTAGAACCGATCGCAATTCCGAGATGTGTTTCCATTCAAACAACGAACTCTGTCAAATGTTTTCAGACTATATTAACTAATACTACCTACCAATACCAAATCTAATAATTAATTTAAAATTTTTTCTGAGTTTCACATCCTTATTAATTGTGATCAAGTGTAAAATAAATATCAACAGCATGAATTTATTTAAAAAACGTCCACCTTTTTGAGATTGTGTCATTCAATTTACTTTACAAGGAATTATTTTAAACTATAATTCGATATTTTGTGTTTGTATGATCGCCTGATTAGTTTATTTGGAATATTCATATTTCGTCTAAATATAAGTTAACATATCACAACAACCATAATAGTAGATTTGTAATCATGAATAATAATAATTGATAGTGTTCAATTATTCAAGAATAAAATACTATTCATATTACAATACAAATAAATATTGACGATCGTCAAGAAAGTAGAAGTATAATAACTTTGTCAAGTTCCATAGATCGCTATGGAATTAACACGCGATAATTTCTCTAATTTACAATTGAACAAGAAAAATTTATTTTGAAGACAATACGTTTCTTTAAAATATTTTTTCGTTATAAATAGACCATGGACATTATTAGAAACATATACAAACCAAATTCCACGGTCGATGTTGACACTATGGGGGGTATGGTGGAATCAATTGCTCGCGTGGATCGATTTTGGTCCCCGTGGGAGGTTTTGTGAAATCATGGCACACCACTATTATAATGCGTCCAAAAACAGTCGGGCTGTATAATGTTATGGGCGGTACCAGTGTGGTGGGTACAGTAATAAAAACTGCGAAAAATGCCAGATAAAACAAATCGCGCGAGACCGAAGAGTTTATTATACACAGGGACAGCTGTCATTAAAACGTCCCCTCGGGTACATTCCTGGACGGTTTTTATACACACACGTGCAAACTGCAGTCGCCGCCGAGAGTATTGTTATAAAAAGACGGGATGTAATATCTCTTTTATTTCACGGTGTTCATCGATTCGAATGCGATGCAAAACGTTTACACCCATCCCGAGTCGATCCTATCACTCCTCCTCTGTGGAAAAACCATGCACTGCACGTTGATCGTCGCCAAAGCCGGAGTCGCTGACGTCCTGGCTCGTGCTGGGCCTTCCTATCTCCATTAGCATAATTTTATCGTATCCGACAGACCTCACACACGGCGTAAAAAGCTACCGACTATGTTCCCATGTTCACAGAACGGTTTGTTTTCGTTTTATTCCATAACGTTACGTTTACTTTTCACTTATAATAATATATCGGTAATCTTTGTTGTCGTCCGCGGAAGATATCTCGGAGATGTAATCTGCTCCTCAGGTAGTTCGCCATCGTAATTCGATACGTGTTCACTAGACTGGACGACATTTATATTTTCATAAATTATACCGGTTTTCGCTATTATATGCAGTATATTTATATTTTAGTCTTACACATTGTACCGCAATCTATCACCGCAAGCTAAATAGCTACGATGGATTAATGGTACGTGTGTTACCTATATTATATAAAATGCTTAATACACTAATATACTATACTGTATATAGACGTGATGATAAAAAAAAAAAATGAACGTATATATTATTTAGATTGATTATTAAAAAAATTATTCATTCGTTTATTTATATTCTCCTATATGATTACTAAACAAATAATTTCATTATTTTTATCTTCAATGATGGAATCAAATATTTAAATAACCTGAAATTTGTTTATATCAGATACCTACAGTAAAAAATGATGAAATCCATGTTTCAAAGATTGAAAGCGTTTATTTTGAATTGTGACTTAAACATTAATAATTTTTGTTAAACATTTAGAAAGAAAAAAAAAACTCAAGGCATTTTGGATATTTGAAATACATAAATACACACACACACACACACACACACACCCACACACACACAAAATTTTATATATATGTGTGTGTGTGTGTAATATATAAATGTGTCATTTATTATTATTTTTATTCTTAGCTACATTTATACTATTTAAATCATTTGAATTATTAAAAATGCTGTGCTTTAATATTAATGTGCGGTGGAATAAATTAACTTTTTCCTTCTAAAATATGGTGGTTTTATAGTAGTAAATGATTTTCTATTCATACCAATTATATTTTGTTGTGCACGGATATTCATACTAAAAATGTTGGTCTTTTTTTAATGAATATTATATTTTTAATGAAGAATTAACGATTATAGACAAAAATATGTGTAGAACAGGAAAGTCGTCTATTAAATTAATATTTCAATATGCAGTCTTACAAAAATATATTAAAAATTGATTAATTAGTGATAACTGTTGAAAAATAAATTGGTATGAATTTCTTTATTACGTTATATTTTATTTCTTTTAGCTGACTGACGGAAAGGTGTGTTAACTGATGCACCTGCCTCGATTTATCCTCTGAACATCAGAAACACACTTATCGTTATTTTTTTTTCAAATTACATTTCTTTGAAATACTTTTATATTGGATCTTCCTCTCGGCTCTCAAGTTGTCTGCCAATAACAAAAAATCCGCCCACCTCGTTATTGGGTCTATTGTATATATATAAATATGTTTTACTGCGCTCTTTTTTCCTTCTCACCCGACCCTAATATAATTAATTCTCAAACAGCCGAAAAATGTTTAGTGATTTTAAAAACGAAACATTGCCGATCTCTCTCATTATAAAGATAAGTTTACAACAATTTACCTCGATAGGAAATCCGTCGTGCCGGTTGATCAATGTCCTCATGGACGGAGATATTATAATATTATTACCAATGGATGATCTAGCTACCGCGTGGGATTACATTGTGTCAATCATTGAGCCTGTGTGGCAGCAGTTGTCAAAAATTGATGACATAACGTCACTTTGACTGATTGCCATTCACACAAAATCTTTTCGGAAGGCTTGTTTGGACAAGTGTCTTGATACTTCTTACTAACAAAATATATTCAAATTACAAACTGGTCCGAGTGTTTATGTGTGTGTGTGTGTGTGTGTGTGTGTGTGTGTGTGTGTGTGTGTGTGTGTGTGTGTGTGTGTGTGTGTGTGTGTGTGTGTGTGTGTGTGTGTGTTTTAGCCCGTTTACAACAGTTAGGCTCAATTACAAAAAAAACTCGTTAGTCCATTGTGAATACTATGTATCTTTGCATACATGCCATATCGAACAAGTAGTGTCTAATCAGTTATTATCGACGTCCAAATAGAAACCTACGAGAAATTAACAATCTAATTTGTATTCTATGGATACATTCGCATGTGTTAAGCTCTATAGTACAGGAATTATATGATGAAATTTCTCTTGTGAAGCTGAGTCGCAAAGTTTATCTCTAGTTTACCCACTGTCGTAAAGATAGATACCTGAACTTCACCTTACTTACATACACTTGAATATACACTCGGAGACTTTTAAACATGCCTCTCTATATAAAAAAAAAAAAAAAAAACAATACGTACAATGCCTGTTTACAATAAATATAACTCAATAAATCAAGTTTAACTGTTATAAGTACGTTTTTAATGATCGTTTGACTTATATAAATCGAAGCTAATTTAAATAATTACAATAATACACACATTTACCATATAACCATTATTTTGCTTTCGAAATACGTTTTTTTTTTTGTTTTTTTTTTATTAAAAATATTAATTATGGTTTAATATCAATTAATATTATAGACGATACATTTAGTTAAAATATAAAAATGCATAAATGCAATAAATATTAAATATTTTATAATATTTGTGACGGAAGCGATAAATATACAACACTAAATTTTTACTTTAATATGTTTTGTGGACGAAAGCAATTTTAAATTGGGAAGAATAAAAATCGTTACAACTTTAATTAATACAATGATTCATAATAATAAAATAATCATAGGTACACGTTTTAATAATAATTTTCAGTTAACTCAAATTTTTTAATAAAAAAAAAAAATATATATAAAGCATCCAAAAATAATTTAGTCATTTATTGATTTATTGAATTCAAATATGAGATAAATTTATTTAATGATTAATCTAAGAAACCGATTTAAAATGTTTAAGCTTTTTTTAATAGTACGTTATACTGAAAGAATCTCAATACTATTTTGTCTGAATATTCGTATTGAACATTTAATAATATTTATATTGCAAATATTTCCTTACTTTAAAGACTTTTCATTTTTTAATGATTCTTTTTTTTTTTTTTTTTTTTTTTTTTTTTGTACGTTTACAATCAAGTATAACCAGAAAATATATTTTTGAATTTATTCGGTGTACAATTGAAAAAACGAAAACATAAAAAACTCCATTAACTTGTATTCGTAATCTTCATAGATAATGATGGTGATGATGTAGTTTTTATGTTTTTTTTTATACCTTAGAATGATTTTGTTGAAATTTTGAATTGGAAAAAAAAGATTATTGTATAAAATCCAATACGGTCCAACAACCTACTAGTTAAAAAAAAAAATTACGAAAAAAATACATGGAAGATTTGTTTATAATGACCTACGGCATTAGGGACTATATATTTTATACATTTTTCGTAAAGACCCTAGTAGTATACAGTATAGGTACATTATGTTTATTGATCTAATAACTTTGCAGAGGGGCACATAGGTAGTTTTAGTTTCAAAAAAATAAATAAATAATAAAGAAATATATATATCATATATGAAAAAACCATATGGAGACAATGTTTTCTCCCTATTATTCTTCAAAGACTTCAGATAATAACTTACGGCGTTCCGTTTTTCTTTTGTCGGACTGCTAATCATCGTCATACCGGCACATTCCTTTAATAATCTTTATTGCTGCACAGCCGCTGCTGTACCTCTACTACCCAGGGTCATTGAGCGTCTAGAATTCGCCGCACATGTGGATGCAATACGAAAAACGGACTTCCATAATGCGTTATAACATTTGTGTCAACGTTAGAACCAAACAGAAATTGATGACATCACCCGATGGTAATTTTACGGAAGCTATCAAATTTAAATATTATATATTCGAAAGAAATGAAATATTTGACCGGTGGCTACGATATTTTTACTTCCGGACCGTTTTGTTTAGCTATTAAACGTAAGGCCACTGTCATATTCTTGTCACGTAAACGTATATCATCCGGTTATTTATTTGGTTTTTTTTTATCCTGCCACAGCGGCAATACACGCGTTGAAAGTATCGATTATTTTTTTTCCTCCTCGTGTTCCGAGAAATAGTATTTTATTATTTTTTTTTTTTTCGTGCCCATCGTTTGGTCGTTAACGTGATCAATTAAAAGGCAATAAACGTATATCTATACTATACGGCCCTCTTTCTTTCATTTTACCACCCGTAGACACCCCATCGCCCTACATCCAACTCAGCTCCAATGTTACTATTTTTTTTCACTTTTTTTTCCATGTGTTCTCTCTTGATGGAAAAAAAATGTCCTACCTACTAGTAACTGCAAGATGCGATGACAGATACACAAGACTCAGTCGACTGGAAAAATACCTGGGACACTCTGCTTTTGGGAACCGTCGACGCTTCTCTAATTCATCGTTTGTACACTTTGAAAAGCATCATCATATAGCCACCCCAGACGTCTTGACTACCCTCCACTCCAAAAAACCCGTGATTACCTTGTTAAGATAATTTCGTTAGACGCTATTGGGGCGTTAATTTTGCACACAATCGTCTTATTATTACATTTATTTTACCCCAACCCCTCATTTTTTTCTTGAAACGTGACAAAAAAACGCAGTAGACGTAGAAGGTTAAAGAAAGCGCACTCTCTTGTGTTTCAATTTCATTTTTTAATTCAACGGCTTACGAGTGTTATTTCTCTTTTGCATCCACTGCTCGTCCTTGCTAATATTAATTATACACATTCGAACACGCCCTTTGAGAGGCCTAACGATTGTGTGATGAACTGAGTTTAATTAATCGCAAATTAAATAATATTTCACGCGTTGGTTCGTAATAGAAGTAGAAGGACTCGGGTTGCTGTGCGAGAAGAAGGGGATTGGAAATCATCGTTATAATCGATGAAACGAAGTGCGGTTGAATTTAACAACAGTTTTTGAGCACCATTGTAATGTACATTAAAAATGATTAATCAACTGCATATAATATATGTATAAGTAACTATAGACAGTTTTTTCATGTCTGAATAAAGGATATTCTGAGAAAAATTTTAATAAAACAATATATTGATTATACTTTTGTATACTACATAAATATTTAAAAAAATAATAAATATTTATTTTACAGTATGAAAAAGTAAGAGTTATCTCCCACATGTATTCATTTATTCTTTATTCTTTTTTTTTTTACAAACATTTTGATTTAAAACAAAAAATTTACCTATCGATAATTTTTAACGAATAATTAATTTATCGCACACTAATCAGCTAATCACTTCGGATCATCTACAAAATATACATAAACAAATAATTTATGATTTTTAAGATTTACTCATTATTAAATCGCATTCTTTGATGGAGTTAAAATTTATAAAAATCTACTACTGCTTTGAATCTCAATAATGAATTAGACTACTGAATTTATTTATCGCATAAGTATAATTGGGTGGAGCGGACAATACCAAAGTCATAATGTAAATGGTTTAATTATTGTACGTTTTAATATGCTCTTAAGAGTGTTAACCCGGTGGTAGTAGTTATAACGAATTGTCATTAGTGTCTGTTAAGAGTTGAAATGTGCGTATGCTCATTTCGAAACTTATACTCAGCGGATGGGTACTTAAAAACCCGAGGCTCCTGTTAATAATCACCCAGGTTTTTACACGCCTTGGACTGTGTCCAAAATCCATTCATTAGCTCATCGGCCACCGTGTTCTTTTCGTAGCATTAGATTCATAATATATGCTTACATATATATGTATTTTAAAATATGTCTGGTGGCTTGTGAGTGTTTTTGTATGTACTTTTCAAAAAGATCATAAAATTTAATAACAACAATAATAACAACGGTGCATGTAAAATAAGATTCCGGGGGACGTGGAATTAATTACGTAGACTAGCGATGACGTACGGACACGACAAAATTAAAAAGTCTCGATGACACATTAGGTTTTGGGGATCACGATCTCGACGATAGAATAAGAAACCATACTGCGACCGACAATCGCAAAGCGTGTTGATCTGATTATATAAATAGGTCTGCATTTTTTTTTTTTTTTGGTTCCCAAAATGTACAATTATTATTATTTCTTCAAACAAATCTAATAATACGCAGGTATTAAGCCATTCCCGAATGACTTTTTCGATAATTGCGAAAATTCACGTGAATAAAATTCAACGTTCTCGCGTTTTTTGTAACGATACGTTTACACTTCATCAAAGTGTCGAGATTTGTTAATTGGACATACTATTTTAAATAACTTTAAATAACAACCCGCCTAAACTGAAAGCAATTCAAACAATATTTTTAACGTATCAATACATTTAAGAATTATTTCTAGTCGACACATTTCTTATCCAAAATAAATTTAATCGATCATTTTACCTATAGGTATGTATTCATTTTTTTTCTTAGTTGAATTATATTTTATTAGTGCGCTTTTTATATCAAATAATGTGATTTATATATTCTGCGAGTATTGTCGTCTAAGGTTAGTTAAAGTCTTATGGAAATACGATTATGTTTGAAGTTACAAAATCACAAAAATGTTAATTTCTTTAAGTTCGTTATTAATTATTGTACATTGAATTGATTAACACGACTTAAAAAACTACTTTGTCAACATTAGCGATGTACTTTTTGTATTCAATTTATAGAGTTACATCGATACTTTTGAAACGTTTGCAAATCTTTTGTAAACGGATTGGACTTGAATTATCGTAATGAATGCCACGAAAAGAAAAAGAATGAAAATTGTCACTGTAATCCCAATTAGATTTCCTCTGAGACTATGGATTTTACTGAATTATTCCTTTGGTGCTCTTTATTTCAATGTTTTCGTCCTCCATGATCTTAACTGAGGGAACTAAGACCCTAAATATAGCTGTTGTATATGTATATTTCACCCTTGGTTGTGCAGTACCTCCACCTACACAGCGGTTGAAACATGATGCGCACAAACCCTGAAGACGCAGGAGGTCCCCGAGGCCTTGTTATGGTCCGAGAATGAGGGAGAAAATAAAATAATAAAAAACAATCTTTCATATTTTCTCTCTCTTAAAGACGTCTGCCAAACACGGTGTAAAAGTCCCCCCGTATCCTTTAAGCTTAGAAACCGGTCGTGTAAATTGATATACACACGGCGAAACTAGATATGCAGTGTTATAATGTAGTATACACGCGCAGTGGTTGTTAAAATGTCATTGTCTCTTAATGTAAATCTGTTTTCTTGTTATTTTTGTTGTACACGTTGTTAGGCACACTCTACCGCATTATCTATAATTGTATTATTTGTAAAATAATTTAGTGTATTTACAGGATTTAAGTAGTCTTTTTAAACAAACGATTAGCTATAATTTATAATGTAAAACGTTCCCAAATTGTTTTATGTTCTTCTGTTCTCATTGAGTACACTATTTATTTTGTTAAGTATCTGGTACGCTGCTTAAGATTTATCAACATTATAGTGTGATAGGTCAATGGGCAATGATACGTTTAATGATATTGTATTAAAATTTCGGGTTTTGTTTTTAATACAAAATCAGACTCGATGAAATCTGATGTAATTTTTTTCTATTTTCATATATGACAAACTTTATTCTCGAATGACTTAAAATACCTTAAAAATACTTTAAATACCTCTTAGATTATTCAAGATTAACGACAAATCAATGTCATCTGCTTTCGGCAGATCGTCAGCATAATATTGTATTGTTACTAATTAGACACAATCTATTCACTGTCGTCGAGAAACATTGCAGCTATGTTTTATTCATTCCCATTAGTGGCTAGTGAAATTAGTTTTAGAAACGCAGAATTCAAATTGTTTTTACATTTTTCCCGAAAGATATCTGCGAGTTTATTTAGTACACAACCGTCCTATTAGACCACACATATGTGTATGGGGTGGGCAAAACGCCAGGAGTTACACCATGAGTTTCGGTTGGAAAAAAGACCAGCAAAGGAAGAAGGGGGAAGTGAAATTCTAAGAACGAATGACACGATTTTAATTGGGACCAGTGTTTTGAGTGCAACACGTGAATGGTATTATCTGTGAATATTCGGATTTTATGTTCTTTCCCCTCTCTTTCTAAGGTATCGATATATTCGTAGGCGGACTTTTATGGTTGTCATTAACGATAAAATCGACTGCCTACCGCATACATGATGTATAATAAAATATGTATTCTATTCGTTTCCTAAAAAAATATGTATATACTCACCCGAGACAAACACAAACGTCGGACCTGAGTATTTCCCTTTTGTATGTTCGTAAATAATAAAAATAAAAAATAAAAATGAAAACAATAACCATATGGCGGAGAGGCTAAATGTCCATTATCCATTGTCTATAATACACTACCGAGTGGCTTAGATGTTACGAAGTAGTGACCACTACAACACCGAAAGGGAAAAGACGTTGGGCGGAAACGATATATTACTCGTATTTTTTTGGGGGGGGGGAGGTTAAAATGACTTCGGGAGCGGCTAGCTGGTCGGCGCGATTGTATCCCCGTATCGTGAACAATGTCGTGGCGAATGATAAGATAACAATAATATATATTATTAAATAATGAATGAACATTAAATGTGGTTATTGTCTTGTTTTAGACATTTTAATGGTTTACGATTATGATGTAGGATATTCTTTTATTTCACCAACGTTCTTGGTGACAAACAGTTTCATTCAAATAATACATTATAACTGAATTTTACTTCCTTGTGAAACGTGGCATTATTATAATGTATACAAAACGGTGTTATACTTCTGTAATATTCTAATATGAAAACAGTAATCTAACTAACGTGGAATTTATGCGAGAAAAAGAAATTTATGAAAGAAAGAGAATTTTTATTTCAAGATCAGCAAACAACTGTATTAGGTTTACAATGTTTTCTTCGTGTTTATTTTAAGATACACGTATAATTCACCATTTTTTTAGGGCAGTAAAATCTTTTCAATAATTCTTTTGTTGACTATTTATAATAATTATACATACCAATATTATTTATTTGGTTAGATAAGTTAAAAAGTAATTAAATTATAGGTTATAATAATAATAGTAATTAATACATTTAGTTGAACCCCTAATTTATTCTCCACTACATAGTTATCATAAATTATAGTGTCAATTTTGAAAAATAAAAATCTGTTTTTTAAATTAAATTTTACAATTTTATTTAAATTAAATAAAAGTAATAATACCGAAAATATGCTAATTATTTGTAAGATCGATTTTTAATAAACTTAATTATAATTTAAACATTTTACTAAATGTTTTATGTTTTTTCGACGTCAAAATGTGGCACGTGTAGAATTTTTTTTTGTAGTTTGAATTTGTATTGATGGAAATAACTTAAGATTTTTGGTTTTTGTATTCTAATTTTAACGTTAATTTCAAGTAGAAACACCCTAAAATACACATGAATCTTTTAAAGTATAGTACCTTAACTTTATTTAAATGTTCCTTGGTGACACTTGTATTGGTCATATCTCTTTCGAACAGCTTGACTTCATATTTTATTTATTTCGTATTATTAAAAACATGTCATTTTATACATCTTTTAAAATATAAAACGATAAAAAAATTTCAACTGTACAACTCTGATATTATATTTTTGACTACAAAAAGCATAAATGATCGAAAGAAATGTTTTCATGACATGAATTTATTTTTAACAAAAAGGATATCTGATCAAACGTTTATCTATACTACATGACGAAGAAAAAACAAAATAAATTGTTTACAATGAGGGAAAAGAACAATTATTTTAGGATCTTGAGTTTTTCTTACAGGCTTAACAATTTCCGAAATTCCAATTCGAATCCAATTTCGTACTTAACGTTTTGTACGTTCTTTGAATTTTAATTTTTACGTGAACGCCGTTTGTTATTTCACCTACGAATCAAAATTACAAAATGTTTAAAAACTAATAAAACATCAAGTACAATTAATCACTTGATACTTTCGAGATATTTATAGATAATATAGTTACCGACCAAATGCCAAATATTGAATAAAAAATTTATACAGTTCTCATGATTACTACAACAAAAACAGAAAAACACATGAGAGTAGAAACCCATCAAACGTTTTTCAAGTTTATATAAAATATATTTATTTGTATTTATTATACGATAGGTACATACATAAGTATTTTTTTTTATTTTTTGTAAATATTTTCGGTTTGAGTCATCTGGTACTTGACTTTGGGGTTTCTAAGAGTGGTACAAAGTAATTCTCCATAGTTTGACACTTTGACATAGACTTGACCGCCGTCGATGCGAGACATATGGATACTTCGATGTCTGGTAAACGTCTTCGACCCAGTTTGGTCGATTTACTATGAGGAGCTAAGTACAAAAACGTGTTTTACGGCTGCTAATTGATTCTTATTCAGGTCTCAACCTTCGTGTTGTATATATTCTGAACCCTCCCGTGTCCACTAGGGACTTTATTTCAAGTAGGGTTGTATGTGTATATACATATGCGATTGAGCGTGCGTGCGTGCGTGCGTGCGTGTGTGTGTGTGTGTGCGGGTGTGTGTGTGTGTGTGTGTGTGTGTGTGTGTGTGTGTGTGTGTGTGTGTGTGTGTGTGTGTGTGTGTGTGTGTGTGTGTGTGTGTGTGTGTGTGTGTGTGTGTATACGGTATATATAATGAAGAAGGACCACTTGACCCCGAAAGGAAAAAACGAAAGGAAAAATAACCGTTAGTGGAAGCTATTAGAATATTCTTGACCACTTGACTCTATTGTCCATAGTGTGGTTTTTCACTCGCCGTCAATGAAAAAAAAACAAACAGAAGCGCACCAAGTTAATTTTCACCTGATGTAAATTTTTATTTACGCAAAGAAAACAATTCGAAAGTGTGCACTTCAACACATTCCAATTTATGGATTTGAAATCACAAAGATTTTCTCTTATTTTCTTGAATTTAAGAATAAACAAACTGTAATTGTATTAATAAATTGTATTACTTTGACATCAACTCTTCATAATCATATTTCATGTATAAATTAATTATGCAATTTCGGGGTGACTTTTAAAACTATGGTTTAAATTGAAAATCTGTTGACTGCCTTGCGTCTATAATAGAATAATTCTATGTTTTCATTAACATCGGTATTAATGTTTATAAAAAATGTTCATACTACAAAATAGGTAACGTGAAAACTAATTATTTTGAAAGACAGAAGGAAATTAAAAAATTATGTGCTCTGTGCATGTATATAATATACATTGTATGTGATCAATATTTGAGTACCTATAGGCCTAAAATCAACAGACCATGAATTCTAAAGAATAAGAAAAAATAATTAATTTCATAAGTAGTAGTAATATACGTTTTACGTTTTAACTACTTAGTAAATCCAAAATGAATTCTTATTAAGTTACTACGAGTATAATTATTTTATTTAACGTCTAACTGTTAGCTGTTGTGTGAGAACTGAAATGTTGGTTCTATTAATTTAAAAAGTAAATTAAATTTTACGAGATTTATTAATAAATTTAACGTATAGTATAACCAAAAGTCGCATGACGTATTTCTTAATGTTTAACGTTAATAAGTTAAAATTTAATGGTCAATCAATAATATGATTATAAACGTCAATTCCGCTACACAAATGGCTTTGGAATTCTAATTTATTTCACAACGGAATCGTCGATTTTAGTTAAATGTTTTAACAAATCCAAATATTGAAATCGGTATTTAACATTATTTTACTTCATCAGTATAAAATATATTCAACCAGTTTCCAGGAATATAATATATGCTCATTTGTAGTCCCGCGATTTGACCGTATTCACAAGGCCCTTCAATATTTGAACTCGTCGCTAAAAATCAAATTAACAACGACCACGCGTATGAGAGAAATCTTTTGCGATCGTTATAAATATTATATCCACGCGGTAACATCATAGTGACACAATAGGAAGGTGAATATAATATACCATAACGCTGTATGTATAATAGTCGGAAGGTATATATGATATATACATATACATACATTATGTTTAACTCTGCGTTATTACGGTGAACAATAATTATTACTGTACACCGACTATAATATAATATACACTATATATACGTTACATTGTAGTAATGTGCTGTCTACAATATATGTTTTTCATTGTTCGTGTATAGGATCCCGGCGAACACCGTGAGCGCGTTTTATTCATGCGTGTGACCTAGTGGTGGAAGGGACTCGCGTATGATGTGAAAAAACCAAGTGGACCGGACACGAAGAGCGTACAGCCGTTCTGAAGAACCATGTGTGGTCAGGGTAGAAACCGGCCGGGACCCGTGGCCATGTTTATGTTGCTGCTAACACTCGTCAACGTCCGAGGTGAGTGCGCACCTATGTAATAATAATATATATATATACGTCTGGATACGCGTTTACTATTAACGAAAAAGAAAAACTCAAAAACATGTATACGCACTGTTTATTCATGCGTTTCATCTCTGTTGATAATATATTATATCAATAGCAGTGCATGTTATCGTATTCTCGAAAGCATTCCCGGAGTCATTTGTATTATTCCTGTAAACAGGACGTCAGTACATCATGTTGATTAATGGATATACACTGACCGTATAATATTGAATATTATTATTATTATTTATCGCTTTGAGTAATTATGTAATTTCTAATTACCATTGTTAGTACTTTTGAATCAATTATCCGACAATTATCATTAAATGAGAGTCTCTTCTACTATGTACATAATAATAAACGCCTTGAATGTATGGCAAGTACTATGTACTTATATTTAACGTAATATATGTTCTTAATTAGTAATGAATATTTTGAATTGCATTGCGTTTTTTTTTCTTTGAAAATTGTTTGTTTGGTGATGAGGTATATGATAATGGCTGTATGCAGAATATTATTTCATTTGTTTTTTCTTCATTATTTGTCTAGTGTTCAAATTATTTTTTTACTAAAAAGTTAACGCTGTTCTAAGAACCGTTTTTTTACGTTTTTTATAAATATTAATATTTGTATACGCCTTTGTTAAAAACAAGGTTATATCATAACAATAACATTTTAATTAATGCACTTATTAGGGTTTTTTTTTAAGTTTCAATAATTTAATTTAAGATCTAAAACAAATTATATCAGGACATATAGACGTGGAAACAATATTAAAACGTTACTCTTTTGATCCATCCTGTAATTCTGCGTACTCAATAATATAATATTTATATTTCTTATCGGCTTACCGTTTTCCATTACATTTGAGTTTTGAGTCCTCTTAAATAGTGTTTTTCGTCATTCTTAGTTTAGTTGGTTTAGATGATATTTTTATCCTTTGGCATATTAGATTTCTGAATCTAACAATATGCGGTCGTTTATAATAGCAGTCAAAATAATACGTATAATGCTGATACGTATTTTCTGTTCTGATGAAAAAAATATACAGATTAAGAACCTACACATTGTGCAGACGTATAACAATATTGTACACACACACACACACACTCACATACACTGCACACATATATATATATACACACTCACCATGTTATTGCTGCGAAGAAAATATGACGTTATATGTACGTCGTGTGGTAGACGTATTTTCTGCCACCCTATGAATCTTTGAGTTAAAAAAAAAAAAAAAAAAAACAGAGAAAAATTTCCCAGAGAGTTCGATCCATTGTTCAATGTACAGTGGACTGAAAAATTGTGCTCGGCGACCATAAAAAGAAGAGTGGGCATGACGGAGAGGAGGAAGCTTTCCAGTGTGCAATACGTTGGTCTTTTTTGCGGATAAGATAATGAAAAAAGTAAGGGTTCAGTATAGTGATTTCGTGTTTAGACCCCATTTCCGGTGTATCGACCCTGAATAGTACTAATACTCGAACTAGAATCCGTGTTACATGGAATATATTTTTCTATAAAAGTAGTTCCTCGTAGTGTTTATTAAAAAATAAATTCTCTCATAAAACTATTATGCAGTTGATACCTTTGTAAGTGATTAAAATCGTAAGTTGATAAATTAAAATTCAATTCACAAAAACAATTTTACCGTAGTTAATTGTGTAAAAACTCGTCTCGCGTTTAAATATTAATCATTGATGTGTGAGAACATTATTTTTAAATTAGTTATAATACTTTAATATCAACGCTAATAGTGAAATATATTACATAATATTAGTGTTTTACAACGTAAATTTTAGTCGATGTATGTGGCAAGAACAATTAAAGCTAATATAATTTAATGTTATTAGAATTTCAAAGACGTTATACCTAAAATTTAAATTGTTCAGATTACTTTGAAGCATCTATATCTCGGTTCGTTTCAAGAAAAAGAACATTGTATTTATGTAATTAGACCCAATGTAATTTCAAAAAACAGTAATCATTTCATATTGAGTCTAATCGATTCGTTACGAAATGTTCCCACTCAACGTATCCGATTAAATCATATTTCAATGTGTACCAAGTCGTAAGTCATATTGTGGGCGAGGCTCTAATACGTAATCTAACGGGTTTTTTTTTCAAAATTTGATACGATTAAATCTTGACGATGTCTACTAACAATTGAATAGGACGTCGAAAAACTGCAATTATTATCATTAAATTATTATGATCATCACACCTCTATATTCGGCAAATGACGTATTCCAACTAAAGTTATCTTGATTGGTTTATATTTTCTATAATTACCATTGTTGCGTTCTATAATACCATAGACTCCTGACTACGGTACCTATATGATATTTTTTTAACTCATCCTCAACTATTGTGGGGTTGATAATTTATTTTACATAGTCTATAAGCCATGGGTGACCGGAAACGTGTTCACGAGTACGTGATTGTGCACCGGGCTATCGAGTATTAACAGTCGATGTGTATTATTATTTTTATTACGTGTAAGTCGGAAACTTCGAAATATCGAATACGTTTAATTATGCAATAAAACGATTTGAAATTATATACACGTGTCCTGCATGAACAAGGTCCCACACAGGTGTCATACTAATTCAGTAACAGAGATTTTAGTGTGTAGTGGTGACATGAGATCACACGAGTATTATATATTACATAATTTTTCGAACTTAAATGTAAATTAAATCAACGAAATGATAGTACACAGCATGATTTAATACATTTTCTTTTCTGTTTATTTCGTTATTATTATTATTATTATTATTTATTTTTTTTTTTTTAATAACAATAATTGTCAATTCAAATTTATGGTTTTCGTTATTTGATCGACAGAAATAGTTTTCAAACTCGGTCGAGTTTGTCTTATTAATTGTTGTTTACTTTACACGTAAAATCGAATGACAGGCGTAAAATCAATACTAAGTTTTGAATTACGAGATGGACGTTTTAAATCTAAAAGCTAAAAACACTTTTCGACAGTATGTAGTAAAAAATAAAAACAAGTTTTATTTACCCTTCTGTACACTTTAATGGCCCGTTGTTCAGTGGAAATAATCAAAAAGCCTGTATTATTTTTCTGAATGGTGGGGTTTTGTGTACAGGTAAATACCAACATTTATCACCAAATAATGATAATTAGTTTGTGAAGTTTCCCACATATTTTTCTGTTAATAAGTGTGTTAAAATAACTACGATTCTTGTATAATATTGTTAACAGTAATTAATGTTATCAATACATTTTTTTTAAATTACAAAATACGTATTTTTCTATAAATTATTAGGTTTCAATATTAAATAGTAAAATCAGTCATTTAAATTAAAATATTCAATTAGATAAAAAATACATTTTCGAATGTTTTTACGATAATTATAACTTATAAGTGATGTTCAATTAAAACATTGAGACTATTTACTGCGTGTACTCGTATTATTATTATATTCTATGTTTAAATATTTATCTGCATTTAAAATTTTTTCTATTAAACATGTATGTCTATTGTTCGTTTAGTTATAAGTAATATTCTTATCATATACCAACAAAGTTTTGATACCTATCATACGTATTTACATTTACTTAATTATTAGAAATTGTCCATACATATTTAAATTTTTCTATAGCATTTAAAAAGTAATCAAATCAATGCACCGTTTACTCGATAAATAATAAAAACTACTGTGTAGCTCAATATTAATTTGCGTCGATTAAATATTCATTGAAACATTTGTATTATGTATTTCTTATATGTTCTTCTTTACAACTGATTTAAATTGTAATGATTTTAAATATTATACCTATTTCATCAAATAATATACAAACAGCAAAATATCAGCAAATAAAAGTATTACATGAATTCTTTAAATTGTAAATGTAAACGTAAACTTAACATTTTTAATTTCTTATAAAATTATTTTGAATGTTTAAAACGCGTTTATCGTAGAGATGCAAGTTAAAATAATAAATAATAAATAAAGTGAATCTTGAATAAAAAAATCTTCAAGGATTAAATTTAAAAATAAGTTTTTTTGTTTAAAATATAAATATTAAAAACTAAAGCGTTTTATCTTGATTGACCTTTTTGTTAACAGATATTTTCCACGGAAGTATAAAGTCTTTTAAAAACGTAAGAAATAAATTAGTTTTTTTTTTTTTTTTTTTTTTTTTAATTCGTTATGGCGAATATCATTAACGTCTGCTATGAAAACTTAATTAAAAATTAGAATAAAACACTATTAATTAGGTGTTATTACAATAGAGCATATTTTTATACATCAAAATATATTACGTTTTACTAAATTTGTAGTGAGTCAAATTCGTGAAATGTATTTGGAATAGGTAGTAGGTACGTGCAGATAAAAAGTTACATAGTATTATAGTATTCGTCTAACATTCTAACATAATATTCAATATAACACAGTTCCAACTCAGGTATTTAATCGGATTTATTTTACGAGTTTAATCAAATATCATATTCTTACTAGCAGTAAGTGCATAAATATGTTACAGATATTTTCACCAGATAATTTATTGCGGTCGTAAAAAAAAAAATAATAATAATAATGATAAAATAAAATTAAAACAACAAAATAGGTACAGATATGTAATATAATATAGGATTTAACGGACTTATAATTATTATTACTGCCAGAAAATCTTTTATAGTTAATAGAATATAAATCTCAAACAAATATATACCTCATAGTGAGAGGGACAAGACGATTTTCGTAGAATCATTTTTTGATATATACTTACCATACATTATATATATATATATATATTTGTGTGTGTGTGTGTGTGTGTGTGTGTGTGTGTGTGTGTGTGTGCGTCGACTGGCTGGCCGTCCCCTTACTCTAAAACTGAACACGTTTTTACTGATCCGTGCTTTCTTGGAGGTCTAATGATATATAATATATACTTCCAGGTTTTATTCTATATTCTTGTATCCCTATTAATCTTCGTTTTTCTGTGTAACAACCGATACGTATTATTATTAACGAGCACTGGTACTGTTCGTTCGTCCGGTTTTGATCGATTTCTCTATTAGCCCATACATGAGTTATCATGTACCTCTTCTCGCACCGGTTTTTTTCACTATTATTATATTTTGTTTACGTATGGTAAGCATACACATTCCGTTCGATTTAAAACTTGTACCGGGGTTTTGGTGACAAATGAATAACCAACAGACATCACACTCGTATCCCGTCCAATCATCCATCTCGACTCATTGGTCCAACAGTGCCTATATAATACCACATATGTACATATTATAATATTCAAGATCTGACCGATACGGTGGCCAGCGGGGAAACGGTTGAAAAATAATTACCGTCGTGTAATAATTAAACACTTACAGTCAAAATAGAGTTGTACCGTATAAGAGGCGGTTTTCGAAATTTACATAATCTCTGACCGTGATGATGGTATTCTAGAATTCTGTGGGTACATAAACGTGTTATTTGGGAGGAGAAAAAACATGGATTTTTATTCAAATGAACTAAACGCCGGTGGTTCGAATAAAAACCAAAGAGTAAATTTGTTCAACAAGACATATGCTAAACAATCGTATTGTTTTATTATTTTATTGTTTTTAACCTTGTAAAAATCAATTCGATCGAAGTCACGTCAGTAATTCAAAACGAAAATTTTTAATTGGAGTAAAGTATTTGATTAATTATTATTATTACATCTTTTTTTTTTATTTATACTTTATAATACAACACTGTGTTTTGTTTTAGTTTATTTTTTAATTACTAAATCAAATCAACGTTAATTTATTTTTTTAATGAAATGTTATTGTTAGGTACTTCAAGAACGTAATAAAATTGTATTTTTAATCTTTGTTTATTACATTGTATACAACATATTCTAGAATGCGTTCCAAAGTTGTCGGAAAGAGATTAGGTACCAAGTATTTATTTTTGTTTTTGAGGAAGACTACTAAATGCATCCACCCTTTGTCACCGAAATACAGACTAAGAATGAAATCTATTTAAAGCAGTTGCAACGTTCATTATAGAGTAGAAGTGGTTTACCGTCATTTTTCTTCTCTCAATGTTTTGTGTCTTGAGAGAATTATTTTCTGAAATAACTATTCATTGATATATTTCTAATAATGGACTTATGAATTTGGAAAGCAAAATAATAGCGTACTGCACGTCATACGTTTAGAATATTAGAGTAAGTTACTAATTTTTAATATTTTATTTCTTCACAGAATGTATTTTAATTTGTTTTATGTTGTTGATACTCATTTGAATTGTATATATTGGTATATGAAAATTTTCGTATTTTTTAAAATTATTTGGTAGCTTGATCGAAGACCATTTTACTTATGTGTTTGTAGTATACTACAGTGTATTATTGTGACTGAACCCATTACCTACCGTTTTTATCTCTATGTTTTATTTTGTTCAAAATGGTTACATTGAAATCCAATCTACCTCTGCTGCATTCCGTAACATAAACATCGATTCTAATCCGTTAGGTATACCCGACAAATAGTGATTTTCAATTTAAAAAATTAATTAGGTACGGATGAAGCGTACTAACTACAGAAATGCATTTGTTGTTCGTGTATTCGTGCACTCGTTGCACGTGTGCAAGATTGATAATTTCCCCGGCGGCTACGGTAGTGACTATAGTTGGTATACACACACTCGCCCTCGCAAACACGAAGACCACCATAACCGTATAGCCGTGAGTCTAATTAACTTGTAAAAAAAAGTCATGAAAATAACAATATTGTAAATAAATATTGGACACGAATAAATAATTACTGGTTGTAGCCACCGACTACGATATGTCCAATGATGATTGAGTCGTGTGTTTCTTTTCTCCGCACAAATATACAGCATATATGTACATATAAATATATAAATATGTATATCTTTAATGGGTGGCATTTACGTGTATGTGTGTTGAGTGTGTGTGAGTGAGTGTGTGTGTGTGTGTATGTGTGTGTGTGTGTGTGTGCGTGCGCGCGCACGCATATGTACCATGTACGTCGCATACGTTGGCTTGTTGTGCGATTATCCAAACGAATAACCATTATTATTAACTGTATTTACGTGGGTGTGGTAGAGTGCTTTATTGGAAATGTAAAATTATATATCTCGCAAAACAACCGAAAAAAAATCGAAGAAAAAGTCATGTATAAACTTCGTCGATGTCTTAATAGAAGGTCACATTGTGTGGGAATTTCGTTTTGGATGTATATAATCGTGTCGTCTAAGTCTCCGTTATATAAAATGTAATTTTCGTCTCGTTCATTGAAAAAAAAATAAAAGTACATCGAATGCATGTTTGTTCTTTCACCAACAAATCCCCCCACGAGATAAATGACAATATTTACAATGTCTCAGTTAAGTAATAAAATTGTACACTCTAGACAGAGAAACTAATTCATGTTTTTCATCCTTAAACATACCTACTGATAAAACAAAAAAAGTTTTTATGCGATTTATGAATAAATATCTAACAAACTATACATTTTAGTAGTTTGTGTGAATGCCCTTTTTAAATATTTCCTAGCCAAAAGATTTTAATGTAATTTTCAGTGTCTTAACTATAAACATTGTAGATTTTAACAATGCGTATTGAAATAATTAAATTACAGAATTAATATGCTTTGATTACATATTATACTATTTTATCAATGATATTGCAATTTATATTGAACCTGACGAATAGTTATTTCTATTTGTTTGTGCCATACATTTTGCTATCAAAGTGGGTTGTTGTTTCAATATCATTTTTCATCATTGTGATTAAATATATTTTTCTATCAATTACTACTTGATTACTTAATCATATTAAATACCTTATATTATAATATAATTTAAAACACGCAATTTTATTCTAGTTTTTAAATAAAAAATGTGTTCGAGCGTAAGAAGTTAAAAATCCAAAATGTAAATCATTAAAGTTTCGTAGAGGAAAACCCGTTTTTCAATCATTATTTATCTTGTACGTCGGAATGTTCTTGAATTTTATTCAAATCAATGCTGCGTATGAGTTATGTTTTTTTCAGTTGTGCTCGTGTATATTGGCCAGAATTTAATGGAATACGGCCGAGACTTTTGAAGCTCTCGAAATGTACACAGTCAAACTGTTCCGAGTGCATCTTAAAATACGCTTACGCCTTATTACCCTTCCGGTCAAGTCCCCGGATATACAAACGCCAGCAGAGCAAACCCTCCGATGTCTCACACTTTTCACAACAGTTATTTTTACATTTATTACATATATTATAAATCACCGGCTTGGCAAGTCAATGTTCTAAAAAATCGCGCCTCTGCGCCCGCGTCTGATTCGGCGCGTTGTAATAATTTTTCTCATTCTCATTTTGTTTTTTTTTTCTTTTCGCGTTTCTATCTATATATATAACCTCGTCAGACATCTCTATCTACTGGACCACTCAAGACCATGTATTATACACGCACATAATATTATTACACGGGGTCGTTATGTGTTATTAAGTCACGTAAGATCGTACATATTTATATTCGTTCTACACGTATACACACGCACACACACACACATATACGTGCACGCACGTTGAATACATGCGATACACAAGCATACTCGGTTAACTGCACCGATGGCTTCGTCGTCATCGTCGTCGTCGTCGTCAGTCGTGACCAGTTTTGAACAGCACGTAAAGAAAAATCCGCGAACGCTTGTCAATTATTTACTTTACCTTGTCCGTTCCGCTACACACACAAACGCTCACACATACACATACCACGTACACATATTCATACACACACACGCACACACGTACACGTGCGTGTCATAGTTCAGTACGAGCAAACGTTTTTCCCATAGATATAAGATTGCAACGTTAATAAACATCGACACGGGGCCGAATATTCAACGGCACCGAAGTCTCCTTAAACACATACTGCATTATTATTATTATTATTTCGAACGAAAAATCGTCGGGAATAAAAACGGAGTGTAAAATGATTGTCTCTGCGTGTTCCCGGATGTTCGGAAATTGAGTGAGAATGGAACTATCGTATCCGTACAATTTATAAGGCACGGTGCTTTTGAGCCCGCAATCGACCGTAACGCGTAGCCGTCATTGCTATGGCGATCGCAGATATTTTCTTTTTTTGCAGCGGAACTCCGCGTCGTTTCTGTATATCGGGTTAGTTCACCGTCGGCCTTTGAACTCGGACAGATGGAACAGTTTTTCAGCATCTTTTTAATAACACATTTCTCGATGAAAGAGGAAAAATATTCATAGATATATGATATATATATACTCGTTTTATACTAATGTTCGCGAGGAGTTAGTTTTAAAAGGTCCACTGCACATCCTTCAAGGAAACATAACGGTTTGCTGTAGTCAATATCACTGTGATTTTTCTGGCTAGCGCACGTTCGTTTTCGTCCAGAAGAAACTCACTCATAGGCGTGTGAGTAAAATGAAAACGAAACTCGACGGTGCTGGACCCGTTCGAAGGGATCGGTGTTCGTAAACAGCCACTGCAGCTGACCACCAATATACCCTGTAACAGCAGGTGTGCACCGGTGCGCCAGAACAAAAGCTGCCGTTTCATTAGCATAAAATACGGAAACACGCGTGAGACGCGTGTCGGTCATTTTAATGAACGATCGCGAAAACCACACTGCGCGCCCCGAACGTTTTGTTTGAAAACGCGTATTTTAATATAGACGTAAAATCGTCCTCGTTCACGTGTTACGTATATTCGGCGAAAGAATGCGATAATTTGTATAAATGAACTATAATTAAATAATTACTTCGGCTGGTTACCCGCGGGCAGTACACTCAACTCGACCTACCTCGGCGTGAATTCGCGTAACTCTCCGCCCGCTCTAGCAGAGCGTCGCTAAAATTAAACCGTCGATAAATCTTCCACACGGGGAGCAGTTGTGCAGGATATTTTTCTTGCGATATTTCAAATAAAATGGCGTTTACATATTCATACGGATATCTACATAAACACGTGTAAATTATTTTCTGTGGGTTGGCCGTGTTTGTTTTTACATCTCGCCGTGTACGCAATAAATCGAACGGAACACCTCGAGTTGGCCGCGGTTACGAATGTATTATTGTCACGTGCCACGGGTAGGTATGCGGCGTGCAGTGTGCCGTGCGCTCAAAATGGGTTATACTCGTGAAATTCCGTATTTCAAAACGCCGAACGTCCATACGTACATTTATCAATTAAGGTTAACCCAGTGGGCCTGATAAAATTACTTTCGCCGTTAATTCTAATCCTCTTGACTGGATAAGTCGTCTTCGCCGAGGTCATCCGCTCGAGCGGTTTATAACATCACGTTAGATTATGGGTACGTACTTTGGAATAATATGATTTGTCGCGCCACGCTAGAGCACGTCCGGGTACGTCGCGGAGACCTTTCTGGGTCCGTTTTGTCTTATTATCAGTCGTTATCAACAACAACAACAACAACAACTTTGTAAACGTTCGGCGATTCGGAAAATAAAATAACTGTTTTTTCCGATAAATTTCCACTATATTAATGGTCACTGCGACGTTTTGAACGGGTCACTGGATATAGAAACCATTTATTTTATCACGGTCTCACGTTACCTCGTTCGGGTCGGACTTAGAAGAACACGATATTGTATTACAAAACTCGCTGATATTAGACACGTATCGGGTAACGTCTTTTTTGTTGATACAGCAAACAGTAAGTACATAATATAATCTAGCGTTAAAAACTTACATACCAAAGTAAATTATATTTGTGATAAACTCAAGTGAAATTATATAGGAACTAGTGGGCGATAGCTTAAACACAGTGTTAATCAATAATGTTGTTTTCGTTTTTATAATTTGTGGTTATAGTTATGTTATAATTAATATAAAAAGCACAACAATTCATATTAATTTTAATTATTATTATTTTTTTTTTTTTTATGCTACCTCAACTCTAATTTGTATTGTTATTTGTACAGTAAACTTCCCATGGGATCAAAATGAAAAATAATATCGTGTACCTCCGTTGATATGCTATCATGTATCTTTACGACTAAAAGTAATACGTCATAAAACGTCACATGGCTATTCATTATTTACTTCGGTTTTCACAATAATTATCTGAAAAAATATTTTATATTGAACACACACACACACAATATACATTACGTATAAATATTTGCTCACAAAACGTGCGCATTGTCTTTATTTCTCTTAGAAATACACACATAACAGGAAGGTTCAGTTGATCTACTGAATTACAGAACTTTTATTTCGTTTTCATCAAAAGCAATTGGTCGATGTGTGCGGATAGCATGACGAACATGCAGAGACAAAATATCTATTCTGTAATGTCACAGGGGATCGCTCGCGTAAGTGTAGGACGGTTTATATAACGTTATTCAACCGAATCTGTGGGTTTCGGAAATGGTTTTTTTTTTCTAATGGAATTTTATAAGAAATTGAGTTGAGTGAAATAAACAAAATGTGATGATAAGTCGAGCTAATGGATTTTGATTTTACATTGTGTACGTTCGGTTAATTCCGTGAGAAGATAATATTGCGTTCGTTTTACATTTCAGAGCTATGTTTTAAACAACGCCGCTGTACATGTGTTTAGGCTGTATAGATAATATTTTAATCAGTTAGCTGTGTTCTTATATTATTTAACTATTTACTCTTTACTGTTCGCCGTTGTCAATGTATTGTGTATAATGGCTTTTAAACATCGATATTTGAAATTTTAATGTGCTTATATTTTACAGTCGTAAATAACTTGTGTGATGTGTGTGTGTGTGTGTGTGTGTGTGTGTGTGTGTGTGTGTGTGTGTGTGTGTGTATGTGTGTTAGTTGTAGTAAATATAATAAAAAGTAAGTCGTACTTAAAAGTATTAAGTAAATAAATAATATGCAAATCGATAAAAGTACTAAAATGTATAGTGTAGGTATTTTTACGTGTTATTTAAATACGTATTGAATCTTTTATTATTTTTGTCTAGCGAAACAATGTTCTACAAATTGATTGACTTTTATAACTTTTAACAGTTAAAAAAGCTAACGTCGCATTACCACTCGTGTATTGTATTTTTATTTTGGAATTTTTTTTGTATTTTAATAAACCAAAGAAGTAGGAGATAGTCCTTTATGTAAGTTAAAAAGTAATGAAAAAATGTATAAACGAGTTAACATGATTCTTTTTCGCCATTCATTTTTCCACTTTACCAACGTATGTACGACGGACGTACTCGTATTGTATGCGAAACGTGTAAACAACCAATTTGGAATGCAATACTTCCAATGCGCATATTCCGTGTTCAAAAAAAAAAAAAAACTTCACTCTCTCTTTGATAATATTTTTCCTAAAAAAAAAAAAAAACAACTATAACGGTTCACGAATACACCGAAATACCATAAAGCGTTAATCTCCGGCGATCTTCTGTATACCGGATTCGGTATCTCGGTGGAATACGTGAATTTCAATCGTATACGCGCCTATTCACATGTGCACTCGGATAATGAGCCATACGAAGTTTTCACTTGTTTTCACAAACCGATCGTAAATCTGAGCGGTACGAGCGATATAGTTGGAGAGTAGGTACCTACGCGTAATCGGAATTCCGAATGTCTCGTATGTTTTTCGGTCGCTGCCGTCGCGATAACGCGCGCGCGTCCGCACGACGACGACAGGAATCTCTGCAGAGTCGATTCACGCGCATTATTATTTTTCATCTCTAGAGGAAAATCGACTTTGGTGTTTGAAATTTTCACGCCCTTCCCCTCCTCGTTTATATTCAAACGTCGCGTTTTCACGCCACTCACCACGGAGTGTCCACGCTTCCCAAACTCTCTGCAACATAGATTCATAGTATGGCAGTCTATCTGTCGTAATCGTATTCACACCAGGTTAGAGTAGTACGAGTAATAACCAGAACTTGGAATTCATTGGAGTTCGCATGTTTTTCAATAATCATTTCAATATACAAATTTGTTTTGTAATACTGGGGAGTTTGTGAAATTTTTTTACGTATTATGCGTGTTGAGCTATTTTTTTTTTTTTTCATATAAATAAACCATACTATTTTGATATGTTCGAATTTTTAAGTGCATTTCACGTGTATACATTATATTTAGTATATTTATAATATTCAATAGAGTTTTTTCAGAAAAAATCTATTAAAACGATAACGTATTGGTAAAATTATTTGATGAACAATCGTCGCTCTTTTACATTTGAAAAATTTTTGTCATACAATTAAATCCTTCATAAGATCATAGTACTTCATTATTAAATCATAAAGACAATTAAAGTACATTTTTTATGGTAAAAAAATTTTTATCAAAAGTAAGCTTGTGGAAAAAAAAGCATTGATTAAGAAAGAAACACATAATGTTATAAATACAATGTTAATGTTTCAATTTTATCATAATATGTATTTTCATGAAAAAATAATATATTTCCTGGCGTAAATTTTTACGGTATTAATTTATGCAATTTCCAAAGGTATTTTAAGACACGGAGTCCGTAGTGATATCATTACAAAAAGATATTTTGTATTTTTTGTCTTTTTTACGATTTAAAAAAAAAACCCACCAAATATTAAAACACCGTGTCTAATAACGTCACAAATTGTTATCATTTCAGAAGGCCTCGGGATTCCCGCGGGGGATACGGGCGTCGTCGGTGGCGACGTGGACGATGGGTCGTACCTGCCGGGTGGCGACACGCTGATGCAACCGGTGACGGCGTCTAGCCTGGACGCGCCCGTCCAGCTGCCAATATTCCTGGAGGAGCCGGTGGACGCGTACGTGATTAAGGGGAAGCCGGCCACGCTGACGTGCCGTGCCGCGCACGCGCTCACCGTGCACTTCCGGTGCAACGGTGACCGGCTGGAAGACGCCATGGCGCCCGTGGTCACCGACTTCGTGGACCCGCAAACGGGCGTGCGCAACGTGGAGGCCATGGTAAACATCACGCGAAACCACGTGGAAGAGTACTTCGGAAAGCATAACTACCAGTGCCAGTGCGTGGCGTGGACGTCGCGCGGCGAGATCGTCAGTCGGCCGGCCACCGTAGTCGTTGCATGTGAGTACCGCGCACGATTATAATAATAAGAGGGACTTAACAGGCAAAAGGACTTGAGTGACAAATGACAAATGTTTGAAAACATAAAAGAAAAAAAGGTTTTAAAAGTTTAACGTAAACGAAAACTTTCTTTTTTCTTCTGATTTTTCAATTTAAAGATGACATTTTAGGCAAAATTTTCATTTACACATTTTGCCTATTACAATTTGGTATCGTATAAAACGATGTAAGACGTCACTTTTTATGTGATTATTATTTACAATTCGGGAGAAGCCGTTCCGTGCATATAAACTCATAAATAATAACACCACTGAAAAGCATATAGAACTGTCTTCTCACTGACCCGAAATAGCGGCTTTTATGAAATTAACTCCAACTCGAAACATGTTTTGCATGCGAAACGGTTCTACTCGGCGACAAAAAAACCGCTCGAGAGGGCGCGTCGATAATTCCAAACGGTTCAAAATACTTACGTCTCGAGTGAGACAAGTTCCTCGAAGACACTACCTCGTCATCACTAGACGCAACATCGCAAAACTCCGTTGTATTCTTTTGTTTAGATACGTATCGTTTCTCTCGTGTCCTTGCCGATCTTCCTACGACCTCACAGAAAGTTCATCTCACCAAATCTTTAACGGAAATAGTGTATTGACCCCATGCCTACAGTGGTGCCCACGCTGAAAAGGTTAAATTTGCCAGAAAACTATCAGAGGCGAAAATTTGATCAAACTCCAGCGATATATCTACGCAGATTTCATTATGTAGGTAATTATCACGATGAGTGTGGGTATACATGTACCGTCTCTCTCTTTCTCTCTCTTTCACTCTTTATCTCTCTCCAGCGATAAAACGATATAATAATACTAAGTCAGTTCATAGTCACGCATTTCAACTAATATAACCTCGGACCTTGGTTCGATTTCATATTTATTACCTTTTATGGTGTATCGATCGTGTCGCCCCGTCATAATGATTTTACTAAGAGTTTAGAAATATATACAGGTAAATTGAGTTTACGATTAAACTTTTCAAAGAAATAAGTTATACAAAAAATAAATGAAGAAATACAAAATACGGTTGTATACTTTCAAAATAATCTACGAATGCAGTTATATTACATTTATATTTATAGATACGTTCAAAAACCGTATGGTATACAGTCGACAGATCTGCACCAAAAATAAATGATCGCACGAATCGATTATTTTTTCCTGCGTGAGAGTTGGTACGAGAAAATTTGCTCTTCTCCGATATAATATAGTTCGGATAAAATACTCGTGACTCCCCAGGTATATTTTATACGTATAGAAAGTATACTGCGAATATAAATTAACCAAATTACTTGTGATAAGACACAACGCAGAATTATGATCCAAACGCTTTCTCTGCGGGTGTTCTTTGATGGCATTCATATTTCAAGCTTTTCTTCTCTCTCTCTTCTCTCTCTTTCTCTCTCTGTCTTTCTTTTTTTTATTTTCCACCGAAGCCTCTGAAAAAGGCTTACATCAAAGGTCCTATGTTACGTGAAAGAGCTTTATAGGGACGTTGATATTTTTCCACAATATTCCTACATTAATATCGATTGGTTTGTTAAAACGCGTTCATGAGAAACTTTGCACCATTTGTTATTGTCGCACCTCCTCCTCTCTGCCGCGCGCCCAAAATCCGTTGAAAGCGATTTTCGAACGAAAGATGTAGTCACAGCTGGTGTAATCTGCTTAAAAGTTAAGTCTTGTTTTCAGTCGCCTCCACGCGTACCATACTAGTTGCTTATATATACATACGAACACGCGCACACGCACACGTATAATAATAATAATAATATATATAAATATATATATTGACATTACATATGTGTGCGTGTAATGTGTATGTATGTAAAAAGGTATTCAAATATTTCGGGATACTAGTCGTTTAGTCTTTTTTGGCACGTCGTTGTCATAAATGCAATCCGCGTGGTTTAATATTCGAAGAATTCGAGTATGCCTCCATAGCAGTTCACACTTATCCAAAAATATTGGCTTGCCAAACTATTTATTTATCCGTGAGTATATAAATACGTATCGTTCAGTGATAATTTAACGCATTAAAAAAACGAAACACCGTAATGTAAATCGTTATTCAATGATGCTACGTATGACATTGTGTATGAATACAGTTAAAATAATGTACCTACGTAATTTTAAATAATGCCGCATAAAATTTGTTTAATCGTTCTTTTTAGTTTTCGATTATTATTATGGTGGTCATTATCGACGGCCATAGCTATTTAATCGTGTGGAATACTAAGCGCCACCGTGACGTCTTTGTTGTGATACCAAACGCCGACGTCCGTATCGCCACAGTGTAAAAAATATTATACATATACATATTGTATATATGTATTTTTTTTAACAATATCGGCAATAATAATTTCCACGAAGACCGATCGTTCGTGAACAAACAACAATAGTCATTGTCAAGTACATAAAACACTGTCGTTAAGCTGCGTTCAAGCGGCGGTGATGAATACTTAATGAGACGATGGTGGCTGCGGCGACGGCCGAATCGAATAACAGTGCTTTTGGGTATAATGAAAAACAATAAAACCATGTTTGGTCCAATTAAAAATACAAACTTTGCCGACTCGAGACGACATGCTGCTGGCATTAATGGATCGTCTGATGGCCTTTGTTTTATTCGAAATGAACTCTCCTCCGCAGTGCGCCCTGCATACCGTCAAAAACCGACGCACACCCCGCTCATATCACCACGGGCTCTCTCAAATAGTCCGGCACCGACATTTATTTCGCTTATTTTTTTTATTTTATGCGGCCAATTAATGGGCATCGTTAGTATGACTGAACTATTCCGATAACAGTTTTAATTACCCTTTCCACCCTCGTTCCTGGTTTCTTTACGACTCTGAAAAGTTTCGCTCGAGATTTATTGTTCTTTAAAAATATAAACCCAATAATATTTCTTCGTTTTTCGAGTTGTGTTAGCATTCGCCATTTCGCGTGAAAACATTTATACAACAAGGAGTTAAATATGCTCTTTCTCTCCGCCGAATGGGCAATAATGGCGAAAAACCCTGACAGTTTTGACGTTATATTTTTCTGAATGGTCGTGAATAAAGTCAGGCAATTCTTTATAATATTTTTCGCTCACTAAAGACTCGGTGTTTATATTTTTAAATCTTTTCATATTTTTGTGAAATAAACAACGTCATATTATACTTATTTTATATAAGTCAGATGATCACTAACAATTTCGACTTGTTATTATTCTCTTGCTTACCTACATTATTTTACAAAGCATCAACACAATCAAAGTGCACAATGTGCAGCATTTACTGTGTATACTTTTGAAAAAGGGAAAGATTTTTTTTTCCTTTTATGTGTATTTAAAACTATTATAATTTTAATTAAAACAAACAATGAAGTACATTATTATTTTACGATATTAGGTCCCTATCAAATTTAAATATCGAATTCGTATTGTTCAATTAAATTGAAATGATAACCATTTTTGAAAACTCGATCATTACATAAAAAATATTTTAAAAATCCATTATTTTATTAAAAATGCTGGTTATAATAATTATATATAGCTAGATGTATATTTGTTGTTGATACTTCGATTTCAATTATTGACGCTCATCTTTGTGGTATAATGATGCATGTTATGTTGGGTTTCACTAGATTAGTTTTACTTCAGCAATAAATTAATATTGATTTTTAAGTCATTGTGTTTTCCTATTGTTCTGTAAGTTAAATATGCATGACACATTGTTTGTGTTTACTTTAATTCCATCTAAAGGCTACATGAAATTCGATATCACACATGTGCCAATCGAATCGTTACGCAGGACCTTTGGTGAATCACCCTTGTTTGCGAATCGTGATCAAGTGGTAGTTGGCGATTTTTCGAGTGTGTACCTCGTATTTTGGCCGGCCCTTACGGGCGCAAATTAGACCGGCGATAATTTCGTAACGATTTGTGTGAAGGGACCAACAGTTTTTGTCACGTACGTGTTCGTGCTTTTCGTGTGACAGTTGACATTTCCAGTATAAAGGATAAAAAAAAAAGAAAACTAAAGAGAGTCAGTCGCAGCTGGACGTTTTCTGTCCCTTTCAATAATCGCCGGGGCGGAGGGTAAAAATTCGCCATGTCAAAAGGCTAGACCTGCGGGGTGTCCCTAATAACTAACCATAGACCTCATTTACATCATAATGAATACACGATCCCTGACATAGCCGCGTGCTGCCTGAAATCATTAGGTGGTCAATGGTTGCATTGATAATTAGTGAATCGGCCCAATTACAAAGGTCTGGAATTTGTCAGTTAACCCTCCAATGGTCAAACTGTATAATTTTCGAAATGTCTATAGGTTCAATTAAACGCATTGTCATGAATACCAAAGAAAATCATTAGTTTTCAGTTAGCTAATAAATAAATAAATATACGTTCACTTATGTATAATTAAAATAAATAAATATGTATTCATTTTTTTCTCAACACATTTGTGTACGTGACGTGTTTACAACATATTTTGGTACGAATTTCTAGTCCGTTGTAATACACAAACTTACACAATAATAGTTATTTAGACACAGAAATTCGGTTGTATTCATTTATTTTCACTTATCTTTTTGATCTACACTTTTATCGACGTTTGTTCGTATTTTTTATTACAATCCATTAAGTTCAAAGAAATACGAATGTAATGTATCAAATAAATGTATCATACAACTTTTTTTCATAAAAATTATTATTTATCGTAGTGAAAAAGGGTTTCTAAAATGAGTTTGTGTTATTATTATTTGCGTAAACTCTGTTATTTCTAAGGTAACGCACATTTCAATTATTATAATCTTGCCCAAACTTTGAATGAGTTTGTTGAGTTTTATTCAACTTTCAAACAATAAAAGTAACGGACATTGTACAAGAAAATAGCTTAATCTAAAATGTTAATACCCCTTTGGACGAGTACCTATATATTTATTCATGTGGGCAATAACATCTATGTACCAACCTATTTTTTCTATTTCAAACTGTGAAAACACTTATGATAAGCAAACTAATATTGCATTATTTTTAAATGCATCTTTGTGTAATTCAATAAGAACTGTCAAAACGAGATTTTTCGAACAGAATATTTCTCGTTTCCTAGAATATCTGTTGAGATTAAATTTAAATATTATTTGGCAATGTTCGATTTTTTTTTCTTCCTTATAGTTGTTGGCTTCGTGGCCAAACAAAACCAATAACAATAATAATTATTGTTTATACAAGCTGTCATGCTGCGTCTAAGATTCCCCGTCGAGCACATATAAGAACTTGGCTCTTGTCTATATAGACAAGAGGTATGCGTTTCTTATGTTTTTATTTTGACAGTATTCTGATGTCCTGCCGAGAAACCCCATCACCGGTCGATAGGTTCGATTTTTTTAATGCACTTAACGTAATTTTATTTGTTGTTCTTTAATAAAATTAATAATTTGTCTAAAAGTTTTTGACGTATTAATTTCGGCTCTGTTCTATTCAATGTAACTCTTTCTACTCCCCTAATCGCAAACAATGAATGAGAAAATTCGACTTTTTGCGTATGTCGTATTTTTACGGGGGTGGACAGCAAAATATGTTCGCACATGTGTGACACGCGACCAAAGAGGATATTTTTTTGCATATATATATGTGTGTGTGTGTGTGTGTGTGTGTGTGTGTGTGTGTGTGTGTGTGTGTGTGTGTGTGTGTGTGTGTGTGTGTGTGTGTGTGTGCGTGTGCGTGTGCGTGTGTGAAAGGGGAGGGCGTCCAACGAGGCGTCTATCTATATTAAGGGAGGCTTTTCACGTCAAAAAAACATCTAAAATAATACGTCCTGTAAAATTTTGAAAACAATAGCTGACGAATCATTTGTATTACATATGCAATAGTAAAATGACGTGTAATTCTGTGTTTGGGGTGTAAAAGAAGAAGTAGTAAAAACGTATAAGGGTGGTGGTTCTTTTTGTCATGCAAACTCCCAAAGCTTTTGAGAAAATGAATTTCGAAAGATTATTTCAGCCTGAGGAGTTGTGTCATTGTAAGAACTTTTGCGAATTTCACATTCAAAAAATATTATGTCTAAAGAGTAAACAATAATGTCCCCCTTTTCAATGCGTGTATAGATTAATGAAAATAACATAACCCATATTAATTAAACATTTTAATCCAAGTTCAGACACTAAAAATTGTAAATGAAATGTATTTTCGAGTAATAATATTCTTAATTTATATTATAGTCCTGAATATCAGTTAACAATTATCTTTCTGTTTAGAAACATATTATTAAAACGTGTTCACTAGTATAGGGTATCAAGTGTCGAGGATTTAAAGGGAACAGAATAATAATCATTACTGTTCGACGTATTAAGGTTGAAAGGCTTAATGTTATTATATTATACCTAAAATTTAAATACAAAAACCTTATTTCTATTTTGAAAAAATAAAAAAATAATTGTTCAAAAATAAATACTTACAAATATACCTCGATATGGTTAAAGGCGAATAGTTATAATTTATTTTTGTTGAACATCGTTTAAAAATTAATAATCTTCCTTAGTATTATGCGTTTGTCTGTCGACATTATATGGAATGTCTGTAATGGTATAAAATAAAATATATCGTTTCAAATTATCTTTATTTTATTTTTCATACACCACAACTTTCAACAATTAATATGACTTCAATAGTATCGGAACGAAGTGTTGGTGTTTTAAGAAGATAAGCGGGGCTGTCATTATCTCCGGCTAAGTCTAACCATGTCTGATCGCTGTCAGACACAATGCAATTCATCCGTCTGTTTTTCGCGAGAACGTGGTTTACCGTTAAGTTTGTCTTGAGCAAATGAAGTCACCGCAGTCTTCTGGTGGGATTTATTTGGGGTCAGTGCAGTGCAAGGAATTTATTGCCGGGCTTCTTTCCGGATTAGCTTTACACTTAAAAGGGTGGGAAAACCGTCTTCGTGTAACCAAAGAGCCCTCGTTATTAAGTCGGGCGAGATTTATTTTTTCAGAGGTCTCGAATAAAGAGTCACCTTACCTCTAGGGCTGAACTTGTCTGGCATCGTCCCGTAAGGAATATATAGGTTGTAGACACCTTACAAACGCATACACCATACCCTTTTGTGAAATCGTAAGCAAAGCCTCGGTGCGATTTATTCTCGAACACATATTACGCCTGGAATACTGTCTTAAATCGTTACGAAGTTCTATCAGCCGTATGTTATATCAAGTTACGCTCCAGAAAGTACTTTATCCCGATTATTAGATTATAGAGTTCAAATCATCCAAATATTCATGGTAGATACTTTAGAAAACGAATAAAAATTAAAAAAAAAAAAAATTTAATATTCTGGTAGTTTACTAGAAGTATTACGATAAATTATTTAATTTATTGAAAATCTCGTAGCTTTAAAATCATAAAATATTAACATACTTCAGTTATACTTTTTAAAATACAAAGTTAGAAATACTCGAAATACTACGTATACCAACAAAAATAATTCTTGTTTTATTCATGATGAAGTTTTATTTTCTTATGCGGTCATGTTATATTATTTTACATAACTATTAAATCACTGTTATCTATCATCTCTTAAATTGATTAAATCGATTCCGAGTTACAATAATTCGAGTTTAAACGTTTAAAGAATAAAGTAATTGGTCAAAAGTTGTATCGGGACCTAATGCATACAAATAATCGTGACGAAAACAAACCATCAAGGGCCTGATGTTTACACGGGTAAATCAATAAACTCGACTTTCTTTCTTTTCAAAGATAAAAAAAAAAACACAATAAATAAATTACAGGGAGTGGGAAGTGTTTTTGTAAGTCATCGAAAGAGTCGTCAACAAGACGTTCTCTTATCACTCGAGTTCTTGCGTTCCTTTTACTTTCAAACGGACGAAAATCCTGTGTTAATTAAAAAAAAAAAAAATAAATAAATAAAGACGAAAGTACTCTTTTAAATGTTAAAACGTGAGGGATGTTGAAAAAAAAATTGAACAAAAATGTAATTAAAAACCTTTATCTGATCATATTCACGTTTAATTAAATAACGAACTTTTTTTCATTAAACAAATAAAAAGCAGCTTTGTCCGGTTAACTAGGTTGTGGTTTTGTTCCGTGGGCTAAAGAGGTTCTTTCTAAACGTACTAATGTTTCCATGTCATATTTTCTCCTCCGATAATACGGGCACAATGCGATATTAAATCTATTTGATCGATGGGGTCGGTCGTTGCATAGGTTTTTATTTTTAAACCACCCACTTCTAATGATCAGAGCACGAGTCTTGTTTACTATCATTATTATTATTATTATTGTTTTATTTATTTTTCTGTCCTCTCGAGTCCTCGCACAACCAGCGATACACAAGAAACCTGGCAGCTCTCTCGTGTGTATTGGAAATCGTGACTACGCCAGACGTACACGCTATAATGCGTCTCGGAAGCCGATGTGCGTTCGACCGATATTTCTCTCGGGTGCCACCCGCCGGCAGAAGACGTGTGCTCGACGAAACGACACCGACACCGGGCGTATGGTAATGGCGAACGTCGTACTCGTGGTACGGTTAGAGACTGTCCGGGGGAGAGGGGGGGGGGTTATTGTGTTGGACTTTTTTTTTCAGCGCGGGTGTGTGCGTGAAAAACAATATAACGTTTCAGACTCCACGTGTCCCCGACATCGTTCGAAAACGAAGCTCCGGCCCTCGTTTTATCGTTATCGTTTTCGCGTCCGTGCGATGTGTACCAAATGTCAGAACGGTACAACAGCGGTCCCAAAAATGTATCTCACAGAACCTAAGAGTCCCGTATGATAACCACAAGATAACCGCTTTGACTACAGTCAGTAAATGTTTTTTTTTTCAAAAGTATCAATTATGATATGTAGATAAATATTATCATATTATCATATTATTATGATTATTATTATCAATATTATCATATTATTATGCAAACATTGTTAACGTTTCGATGTTAAATGTTGCGGTCGTAATAAAACATGCGTAGTGACTTATATGTAACACAATAATATTATGAACAATGTAAACTGTCATTGACTGTTGGGTACCTATATTTACAGTTATTAATAAAAAAATTGGTGATTTTGAAATTAGGGTTCCGCAACACTAAAACATTTTATAAGGGAGCCGTGGCTATAAACATTTGGGAACCGCTGTGGTGGACATACGTAGTTTTGAACACGAGCGTAAGTATACGCGACCGGCAGTTGCTTGGTGCACTATCGTGCTTGCAGTACCGTGAGCGTATATTGCAGGGTGTCCCACGCTTTTTACCCGTTTGTAATACCTCCTATACCTACTAAAAAAAATATCTTGTGTTAATATGTAGATAATATTTTTTTTTTCATATAACACGCATAAGGCTAAACACTGAGATTTTCGATTTTTACCATACATAAATGTTTGAGTACAAAATTATTAAAAGTTATGATAATATTATGATTAGCAAAAAAATGATTTTATAAAATTTAAAAGTAGTCATTTTATTGAATTTGTCTTTCTGAACATTTTTAGTGCTCAACTGTTCATTTTTCTAAATTTAATCATTTTTTTAGCAAAAGAAACAAAAAAATTATGCACATCAGTAGTTCAAAGAAAATAAAAAGTCGAAACATAAAAATCTATTGAAAAATAAACCTAACAAAACGGATGTCTTCAAATTTTTCAGAAACTTAAAAAACGTAATGTTCAATTATTTAAAAAAAAATATATTTAAATGAATTATTTTTGTAATCTTCAGCTCTGTGAATCTTATGAATAAATAACAGTATCTCGATAATCTTTACTATCTCGGAATATATCGTATTGGCTATGTATTCGTGGAACACCATCTGTATAACACAAACGTTTAAAACAATAGTATTATGTTCGCGTACGCGCCGTGAACGAAACGAGTTTTATCGAAATATTTAAAATGATAAATTCAACTAATAATTTCACGCGCGTCCGTAAGCGTGTGACGCCTATTTTTTCGAGGATACATCTCGCGGCAGAGGTTTTCGATTCGTAACGTCGTATATTATGCGTGTTATAGACGCGCACACACACACGTGGTGGTATTTTCGTGGCGATACCTACTCTGCCGCAGACGCGCGTCCAATAGTTGTTGTTAAACAGCTCCACACGGTCCTCGGTATTATTCCTAACGACAAGGACGTAAGTAACGAAAATGTGGCTATCGTACGTAGGAAAATGTTTGTACACGTATTCAACTCCTTGTTAAACGCTTATTTCCAATCGCCATAAAGCGTACCATTGTCTATCGTTTGCGATATTATCACGTGAAATGTATTCAAATCTCATCGAAAAGTCAGTTAGTCGTAAACATTTACGTACTAATTATTGTTATTATTATTATTTTAATTATTATTATTATTATTGGTGTACGGTTATAAAGAACACAGCTGTTATCTCGCGCTCATTCATTCGATCTTCGACATACGTTTGAGGTTTTTTTAGACGAGTAGTTTATTATTTCAGTCATTGGGAACACAAAAGCTATACATCTATATGTAGGTACTGCCCTGCCGTTCTAGGCAACGCGAAAGACAGTAGTTATGTGCTTCGGATTATTTTCCAGTTTTAATAATGTGTGAGCGAAATTTTTATTCGGATACTGTGTGTTTGTGCTATGGACACTACCCTGCGCTCACGAGTCGAGTAAAAAAAAAAAAAATACACATTAATTTTTTTAATGAAAACCATGCGGGCTTTCAATGCTCTACGAACGGCATTGTTATCGTGCGCACCGTAGATAATAATATTAATCGTATACAAATTGTATGTATATACTGTATAGGTATTCTGGTGCGCGTCTATTTGTGTTAGGTTTTTTCGATTGATAAAATATGCGCAATGTGGGCAACACAATACGGTACGGTGGAATTCACAGAGTTTGTGTGTTTTTTAAATTTGGAATTGATGAATTTCAGGGAAGCCTCAAAAAAAAAAAAAACATTTCACCAAGAACTTATTAGAGGAAAAAAAATGGGTAAAACTACCACGGTTCATCGTGCCTTTTGTTCAGATGAACGTTTTACTATATTATACAGTCGAGGGAGAATTATTTTGCGTTTCAACATAATCAAAATAAAATATATATTCTGACGGTTCACCGATTACCTGCAACCTTTAAAAAAAAATAAATAAATTAACATTACACTCGTATTTACATTATAAATGAAAAATAAAGTACAGAGAGATGCGTACCAATTTGCTAATGAAAATAATGTAAATAGGTTCGATGATGAAATCGTCCCTATAATATCCGGTTTCCAATAGCTTTCGAAAATAGTTTTCATAATATTATTAAAAAGTTTCTTATTCGATTAATCGTCCACCCTCTGTGTTACACCCAACCACCACAAACAGAATAAAAGCTGTATCCGCGTCTCGCGGTCAGATTACACAGTCCGAATTCAACGGTAATTGAATTTCAGCGATTCTATCCGACAGTTTTTACTAATCGTTTGTAATGAAGTTTTTGAACTTTTCGCTCGTAAAACAGAACTGGTTGAACCGTATGGGGCGCTATAAAAGATTTAATGATTATTTTGGTTCTAAACTCTCTATTTTTTTATTTTTACTTTTTAAGAACTAATATATGTTTATAATTTTACACGAGTTCCGTGACTATCTTTTATTATTTCGAAATTATCAATATTGTAAAACGAGCGTAGGATTGAAATAATTTTTATTTATAGTAACCATTTTTGCTTTTTATTACACTCTCTGACATGTGCCCGAGTATTAGTAAGTAAAATCATATGCACAAATTATGGAAACGGCGGGTAGAGACCATTTTTGGTGCCGATACCGTTCTGACGATATGTTCCCCAGGGGGTCTATAGGTCGTTGCAAAATCCAATCAATTTGCCAGATGCTCTTGGAAAATATGTTGTCATGGCATATGCATGCGTGTATATACATAATACTATTTATATTCGTAGGTATGTATGTGTTATTTGTCCACTCCATGACGACGAGATATTATAAATACATTGAAATGAAACATTCAAATCTCATTTTTGATTTTCAATATTATAAAACAATTCGACGAAGAATTATTATTTTAGTAAACTTTCCGATTTGGAATTTAACTAAATTCCATTGAAATTTTAACGGGAAACTTATATTTTAATCTTTGAATGTTTTCAACATTAAAATGTTTGATCTTTGATTTTTAAGCGTTAAAATTGTAGACTTCAAAAATTTGGATCTAATTTATTCAATTAAAATACATTTTCATTTGTTTAAAATCAATAGTTTTCAAGGCACACATTTTTTAGTTTGACCGGAACCGAATCATTTTTTAAATTCTACGTAAATTTGACTCGACGCAGTCCCAAAATTTGGCTACTATTAACTCATTACATGTAATCTATGATGTATACCCATTTACGGACTTGAGTGTTTCCCTATTCACCATTGATCCTATTATGGTTGGTCTGTCATTGTTTTTTTGTTTTTGTTTGCTTGTCGTGGCACAGACAATGCGTATACGTTTATATTATTCCGGTCTGACATTTTAACACGTCCCAGCAGGTTGTCGTGTTACTATTTTTTTCTCCTTATCCTTCGCTCGTGCATTTCATTCATCAACACACGCCTTTCTCCTCCTCTTCCTCCCTATCGAGCTTATTTGATGTAAGCGCACGCGTGCGTTTGTATGTATATATATATATATATAACAGAACAAGATCATCGCGTTTACTATCAAGATCAAATGTGTTTATTGTAAAACTAGTAAAAAGTAATAATAGTAATAATTTAAATCGTATCAAAACGTATTGTTGAGAAATATTGAATTACGTTTGATTTAACACGTGGGCAAAATAGCCAATAAAAATCTATAGATGTCAGTGTATAGATATTAATGTTGGCCAACGATATTAATTATTCGATACAATATCGATATCGTAACTTATTTTTCGTTTTTTCGATATCGATATTGAAATAAATGTTATCGATATAAAGTGATATCGTTAAAATCCAATCTTTTCACTAGATATTATATAAGTATTTAGCTATTAGTATATAACGAATAATTATTTAATATTATTGATACTATTTATGGATTTTATAATCTAAAGCTATAAGATTCTAGGTGGTACTATAAATATTTAGTAAGAATTACGTAAGTAAAAATCTGTAATTATGTATTCATTTAATATTACCTATGAAAGTTAAGTGTTAGTAATAACACAAATTTTAAATATTTAAGTATTTTACATCGATATATCGCGATACAATATCGAGAAAAACTAAACGATATCGATATTGAAAATTATATCGTTGGCCAACACTAATAGATTTATCCTACGACCAGTATTTTGTTTTGTTTTGTTTTTTTTATTTAATATTATTTAATATTTTTATTTTTATTATTATTATTTTTTTTTTTTTTTAAAGAATTCCTTGATAAATAACCATATGTGCACAATAACCTGGTGATTTGATTGAAATTATTATATAGTTTTGATTTAGAAACAATCTTGATTGAAACGATGAATATTTTAGAAGTATAATGGAACTTATATTTTACTGATATCAGCATTAAGCAATGAAATTCGGTTTATTTTAAATTAAATGTTACCAACTTATTGAATAATAAAAAAAAATCGGTTTTACTAATGTTCATGCGTAACTCAGTAACTATTAAAAACATCTGGCTTTGGGTCTGAATAATGGTACATGGTTACATGTGAAAAATACACCCAATACCATTTCGGTTGCGGTCTGGAGAATCGGACGCGGAAAGCGGGTTCTTTTATTCCTAAAACGAAATTAGTTCTTTAAGAATGCGTTACGCTGTTCAAACTAAACAACCATTTGCAATTTCCGTTGACAGTGCTGTTGGCCACGAGCACATTGACAAGGGTCGAGCAGTAACAATAGTTGGGATATCGTTGACTAAACCCTTATTTTTGCACGCGGACGATTATACGTTTCGCTCAACCAATCCAGGTCATTGAATGCTTTGGAAAAATATTTCGGAACAAAACCGTTCTTGATGTTGATGAAACAATCAAGTAATAAACACGTATAAATAGTGAGGCATTAATGACTTTTCGTGAACTTCTTTAATTTCGGATATTTTTCGTTCAACAGTCGCGGAGTGACGATAACGCATTCTACACTAGTATATTATACGTTTTTCTATTCCTACACAGAAAATGGTTTAATATCGATTACAGGCGCACCTATTTAACAAAAAAAAAAAAAATTAAATTAAAAACATACCCTAATAGTACTAACATTGGTTACCTATGAGCCGACAATGATATTTCGACGCATGAGTCATGATAATAATAAATGGGCAGTAAATCAACTTCCCCTTTCTTTTGCACGCGATTCACGACCGCCTGGTGGCGCCACGTGTAATTATAACTCCGGTTTACAACTTCCGAATCGTACAGAGAAAAACAATATTACGTATGAATGTGATCGGTAACTTTTCCTGGCCAAAGAAGACCCCGAGGGTAATTATATTTTATTGGTCGTTCGTGACTGGCTAACGTGTGGCTTTGTATGCGCAGTTGTACAGATGGAAACACGAATGTGCTTCACAGGGGCGTAATCCTGACAACGATTCGGTGAATGTGTCTCAATACGTTTTTTCTTCTTTTTGTCCGTTTCACCCTTGACATGGGGTGGTCGTATACCGGCGGTATCCTTTTATCGGTCACTTTGATGTCGAAAAGTCACACTTCTTCAACACGGATATCGTAAATATTGTATTGTGTCGGAATATACTTCAGTTCATGTAGAGGCATTTTTGGAGGCAAGAAAAAAATAGAAGAAAAGAAAAGAATTCAACCTTCAACTCTATTCCTCTAATAAATCTATAAATTGGATTTCACATGAGTATATGTATAGGAAACGGTGTTGACCGCGTTGTTCGTACCAGTACGGTCAGTTTTTTCAAATATAAATGCGATTTGATATAATAGTATACACATAGTTAAGTAAACCGACATCGTATACCCAATGTTTACGGTCCACACAATTACCGCGTGGTGGATATTATCTTTTTAAGATAATAACAGTCCGAACGATTTAAACTATTATTATATTACGAAATTGGTTTCCACTATATTTTTCGTCGTTTCTCCCTGACGTACGATTAGACTACACCTGGAACAACGCAATGTAAACACGCCCGTAAACAACGCAGCGTTTAAAATATATAAATTATGTATTTCATACATTATACGATTTACTTCTCTACGGTATCGTGTATTATACGTATTTACACTACATACGCCGTCTACATATTACTATTACGTCACGTGTACTATAACCTAACGGATCCGTCGGAACGAAAACTTTTTGCCCGGCGCGCCTTGGTATAATTTTTAGAAACCCAAACTTCCCCCTTTCGTATTATTTTACGTATACGCTGACATTAAACCGTGACGAATTCCAATAACGACTAGTTATGGGTACCTCGTCCGATGCGATGTGTCATCGAGGTGCAAAAATAAAATTCACTCGCCGCCTGCACGTTTCGTGCGTGTATTAGGACCGTTACTCCGGGGTCGTCGTCTGACGTTGTCTACACCCATATTCCACTGTTTTTTTTTTTTTTTTTGGCGTTATGCAACGCGTGTTTGCACGCATTAACGATATTAAACGCGATCGATTAAATTCTACAGATGCAAATATTTCACTTCGATGAGATCATAATATTACTACACCGCTCCGTTCGTATTGAGAAGCGTTCAGCATCAGATAAAATGGCCGTTCTAATGTGCATTGTCGAGCGAATTTCTTCGGTCCTACATCGGTGTATTTCCGACAAAAGAAATCACGCTCGACACGCTAATGGCTCCCGATGTTCGTGGTTCCATAAATACATAACATGCGTACCCGTACGTACGTACGTATAGTACTAATGCACGTTTTTATTAAATATAGTTCTTCTGCCAAAGAAACGTTTTCCTTATTACTATGAATAAAAGCACAATATACAACGTATGATGAACTGCGTGCGTTCGACGGGAGGGTGTCGCCGGTGATGGTATTGAATACAATATAATACGTGTAACGGTCAAGCAAAACACTTGTTTCGTGAGTATTTAAGTTAAAGAAAAAAAACAAAGAATCATGATTTTAATTTCAATTTTTAATCACGTCATATTTGACTGAAATTTCACTCTTACGAATCGAATCCGTTTTAATATTTTATGCGATTTGTTCATTTTCAAATATCATTTGTTTGATTTATTAATTTAAATTGTTGTAATAACGAAAAAATATTATTTTATCATATATTTCAATTTTATTATTTACCTATCTAGTTGGCGATGAAATAATCGTACTGTCTACATAATTTGCTTCAATAATTGTGAACTAAGGTTGACGTGACTGCTTCATTATTCTTCGCCACGTTAGTTATTGCCATAGATCGTGTCGCAAGAATATTACAGCATGTCCCGAAGAGATTCAAAAATTATTTTCAACAGATGAAATTAATTTTTGATGTGCGCCCATTAAGCACACCCGGTAATTATATTTCCTCCTCGATTCCAAATCTTCAACCATAAATCCCCATAACTCATCGTACACTTCAACTGAGTTGATAAATTTATTTTTAATTATCGTAATGTCAGTTGAGACCCACACATATGCGTCACATTCTTTCATCGGTCGTGTGGTGTGCAGTTTAAGTCAACCAATATTATTTATGTATATTTTTCATCCTTAAGTGTATGAATTCCTATTCAAATTATAAAAAAAAAAATGTTTTTCAAGTTTTTCGAATGAAAGAAATATCTACATCTGTCACCGGTAAAGCTCGGTAAACTCCATTCTGGTCGAAACGTACATTTGGAGTGCATTTTTGAAGTAAAAGAAAATAACAGTTCCTTTATATATTTTGACGTGTGAACATTTCGATTATTCAAAGACTGACATCGTAAACATTTAAAATAACTGTTGTTGAGTAAATATTCACTGAACTTTTTTTGACATTGTATGTACCTGCATGTAAGATGTGTCTAAAAGCTTTCGCTATGATTAGTGTTAAAATTAAATTTCATTATGTACAGATGGTTATAAAATAAAATATAATATAATATGTACATGATAATAACTATTTCGTATTCAAAGAAATTACTAGTGATATTTTTGATTACACTGAAAGATTATAGCATTCGCCTAATTAACAAATAAATCATATTGGAGGTTAGAAAATAGATTTTTTAGTTTGCATTGTATAGAGATTCTATTATTACCTATACGTATTAACGGGTCTTTTTTTTAATAGTTTCGCATTGGATAATTGTGTAATCCATACGAATTTATAAAAAATGCATAAACTATAACGAGGGGTTGAATGTGAATCGATTCTCGGGGTTTCGTGAATATTATGATCCAATATGAAGTGAAAAAAAAATAAAAACTCAAATGATTTCCAAGAATTAAAATTATTGTTTCGCATAACGTATTCTGCTACATTTGATAACCATTTACTATGTTCTCTCGTCACACATTTAAAATAACACAATTATAACCATTTTTGTTTTTCAAAATTATTCGTAACTTTCCGCACTGAGGTAATTTTTTTGTGAATGTTTCAAACATATTTTTTTAATTTTTTTTTAATAATTTTAATGGCATTACAAACGAACGACGGTTATCGCAGCTTACGTAGTTCCCGAGAATGGAATATTTTATTATTTTTAAATGTATTTATAATGGTTACGTGTTGTAGACATATATTATTTATGTGGTATGAGGCCAGTATAAAGAATGTTATTTACTCGAAAATCATGTAAGTATACAACACTTCTCGTATGTTGATCGTCTTGTATTACCCTTCCTTAATGGGATTCAGAAGTCGTTTTCTGTGGTTTTACTTTCCCCCGCAGCCGATCGGGTTTACACCAAGGGTTTCTTGAGCCCATTAACTATAAAAATCCGTTTGGAAAAGTCTGTGGAAAGTCCTGCGGCAGACGGCTTCGTTCTCCAGTTTTTATGCTAAACGAATGCAACTATACAAAAGTGTACCCCGAACTCTTTCTGCCTGGTTTATTCCTTGTACGTACATTGTAAAACATTAAGGCCGACTTTATTTTTTTCGTTTTCTTCATTATCCTTTTGTAAACAACACAATCCTGTATATGTATAACAATAGAAGTAGTTTAAATACGTTTTTTTCCCCTTCCCTCGTGTTCGCACGAGCCATTGAGAAGAACAAGAAAGTGCTCTGTTAACAACAAAATGTACATTTTACACACAGAAAACTGTAGGTGGTGTGGGAGAACTTTTAAAATAAACTAGTGCTAAGAACGAATTACATTAAAGTAGAGTACAATTTTTACAATTTTGCCGCCGAAATGAAAAAGAAAGTCACCGCGTATGTAAACGCTCGTTCACGGTACTCGAGTATTTTATTCAATTTTCAATGGTACCGTAGCAATTGAAAAGAGAAATTAATAAGAATAAAGACCATTCGTCGTCTCTTCCACGGGTTTTGATATACAATTTACATTAAATTCATCTGTGGACAATGAGGATGAATTGTTGTGTGGTGGCGTGAGCGGCTGCTACAACAAATCACCGATGACTCGTTAGATATCCAAAATTTAAAAAAAAACCTGTAACCGAAACAATAACTCGAAACCCAAAGATAACCATCATCGAAATATTATACACCGGGGACCCTGAGGCCGTTACGTAATAATTAAAACCAGATTTCCTTTCTCTGTCTATATATTGTATGCTCGCCGAATGCCATTTCAAATAATTATAAATTATACTTTGGTGTGATATTTTTGAAACACCGGGCACACATTATAATATGCGTACAGAAGGGTGGGGGGTGTGAGTATACACCGTTGTTCGTAATCAAAATCGAACGTTCATTAAAAGCTTGTCAAAACACGGCGTGTTCGGCGCGGGATCGCCTGTGCAAGGGGTTCCGTGTCCCGGTTTCGATGATAAATTATAAAACTGTTTTTGACCTAAATTATACTCGGAGCGTTACAATAGGGGACGTGGACCGGAGGAGGCAATATTGTGTTTTGGTTAATAACAAACGAGGGCGGCCGAAAAAATAGATGTATTGTTTTCCACACGTCGCGTAAATCAACAACGATAGGTACCTCGTATATTGCAAATGTTTTTTTCTTCTTTTTACAGCGGTTTGAATATTTTTAATATTCTTTTAGGTATCTTCTACCTATACCTTCTTCTCTTTTTTCGGGTTAACACGAAAGTGTTCGTTACACTCGAAGTTAATGCAAACCGTTTTTATCGTATGGATATAAAACCGTTTTTGTATTTTTATTTTCCAGTAAATATTACGCGATATTACATCCACTCGACTGTTTCGACTTTAAGTAGGTTAGTCACAATGAATCTGTTTTTCCGTTTGATTATCGGATATCCGTATATCTTCCTGTCACCGACCGAATTTTTCGTCACGCGCACTTCGCCACCAAAGCCGTGTACGACATTTTAATGAACCATTGATTACGAATTGGTATTTCGCAATCGTAATAAAATCATGTACCAGTACGTAACGTATAATAATAAATTATAACGCGTTTTCGTCTACCATTCTCGTCTTTCGGAACCGACGTGGCGTTATTTCTATAACAAAAAAAAATAATAAAAAATTCTTATTTATACGATCGTACGATTTTATTCTTTTTTCGTTTTTTATTTTTTTATTTTTGGGTGTTCCGAACGTATTTTCAATCAATATTCGTATCCGAATGTTTTGTTTGCTGCACCGAACGAAGCGAGAATTCGGTTCAGTCTATGCAGCGTGCGCGCACGGACGAGAAGAAATAGAGGGCGGCGTAATGTTATATCGTCGTGGTACGGATTTGCGATTGAAAATCGTGGACTCGTTTCGGATCGTGCCGCAGACTCGCGTCCGGAATACCACCGACCACCGCAGCAACCCGACCCACCGGGTCGATAGAATAATAATAATAATAATAATATGCAACGTATACACACACCACGTATGAAAATAAGAGAAAAATATAATGCGATAATAAATGATAAAATACAAAAACCGCTACCGATGAGAACAATGAATCTCGGCGCGAGCGCATGCGACCGGGGGCCGTAATGAACGACGACGGACGACGATTTCGTGTCCCCGGTCTCGCAACTTACTGCCGCGCGGACAGCAGTGGACCACCCGGACACCAGCTACCGGCGACAAATCAATCCACAGAGATCGCCGTATACGATAATACTAACGCAGTCACACACAAACCGGCTGCCGAGCGCGATTGCCCACTGCTGTCGCCGCAAGTTAATTAGAAAGAAAAATAAGACACGAGGTAAAATGTATAGTGCACATAAACAACGCGACTGTTATAATACTCGTAATATATTATTACCGTGCACGTTGTTCTTATCATTAAAACGCGGTCGGCAAGGAAAGAATAGAGCGTTTTTTTACTAGCGACTAATTTATGTGAGTTTACATGTTTACCTACCTACAACTCCGTCGTACCGCGTTGTAATACACACACGACGACCGTTCGGCATCGTTAATTATTATACACTCGGCGTATTTCATTTGACCTCTCTGTTTTTATCGGTCGATTTCGGTCGCATCACCTGCAGCGTCGTCCCGTCGTTTTTCGACGCGCGCAAAAGCGTCTCGTTTGTTGTTTTTTGGTTTTCGTCCAAGAAGTGATGATACGCGTCTTATCCGATTCGTTAGTTTTTATAATACTATTATCAATTCTGCGCGCTGTCGATGTCAAATCAAATTAGTTACATATCATAACGTATTTTTTTTCGTCGAGTTACGTCTGCTGCCGTGTGTATACGCCTGGTATACATTTTTATACGGTTCGAGTGTCGCACGATGTGGAAACACACGCGCGTATGAAAAAGAAGATAAACGGTAGGTTTATTTTTTTTTTTTTCTGATTCTTGACGTTGACCGTAGATCTTTTGAAATTGGACTAACGACGGAGAATGCGTCAATTAATAGGTCGTGATGGCTCGCTCGTTTTTTCCTCGTGTGAGTCTGTGTAGAAAATGTAGAACGCATTCGTACGTACGTACACTCGTACACATGAGGTCGGAAATCGGATAACCCGTGGGTCGTCATAAATCTGCCCTGTTAATTAAATGAAAAAAAAAACACCACGTGTCCAATTAACGACAAAACAAACCGTAACACGAAACCAATTCGACATGCAAATGATCCGCGGCTTTTCTGTACGATTCGTGTTCGCCCTTAGTTTTCGAACAAATGAGATATGATATGCTGCAGTGTATATATTCTGCGCTCGCATAATAGGTTCGCAGGCGTGTATTCGACAAGCTAGAGTTTTGCGCGAAAACAAACGAAAACAAAACAAAAAACAAAACAAAACAGAAAAAGAACGAAATGTCAGTTTGAATGTCTTGCATATGAGTTACGGGGGTTTCGGAAATTACGTTTTCCCAAAAAGACAATTGCGCTCGCCACCGGGCGCGCGTGGGTGGTCCGACTGCGCCGAAAAACAATAGTCCACGACGACGTGACAACAAGAACCCTAGATTTATGTGACTGCTGCCGTGTAATGAAGAGACTTTAATAATAAAGCAATCGCGTATACATGCGCCGAGCTTGGGTGTACATAACCGGTCGTGGTGGGATTAAACACAGTAGAGTATTAGCGATTCGAATATTTAGCATAAACAGCAAATCCATTGTGCACCGGACAAATTGTAGTGTATTTATATAATGTCCGACGACTCGACGAAAATAGGTTTTTGTCTTCTGCCTCGTTTTGTTTAACATAAAATACATATTATGCTCTTCCCTCTTTTTATGTCGGCAATCTTTCTTTTTTTTTTTTATCATACTGGTGTCTAACGATTATTTTAAAAAAAGGACATGAAAAGTTTAGGATGGAATTGGAACGCAGGTTTACATAATGTATAAGCATATAGGACGTATCGGACTTTTCACTTTAGTTTAATCCTTCCTGTAGTGTTGTCAAAATGTATTCATAAAGGATTGTGCAATACCACGGCGAGAAACATTTGATTAGAGTAAAGTTTCGAAATTTGAATAACTCTGCGATAATAAATAGCTTTTGAAAAGTTGTTGTGCATAACATAAATTATACGCTCAGCACTTTCCTTCCGACCGGACTTTGAGTGAACGTAGACATGTAAATTTACACGATACAAATACATTCAAATGAACTCATGTATTTTACCCGGATTAACGAGTGTTGGTAAAATTATTACATTTAATTAAAAAACTAGTTCTAACACTGTATTACTTACTAAGTTTTTTTTATTATTTTCAACGTTGTATTACCGCGCCGTAAAAATTACAAATTTGCAATTAAAAGTAAAGCGCCTATTACTTGGGTATAGTTGGGTTAAGTTACACAGCTGTTTATGTTTTGTTAATATTTTAGCAGTGCGCCTGTAAGTATTTAGCATAAATTTTATCAATACCATATATACAGTATACAGTATACACTGCAAAAGTATTTTAAATGAATTTACGGTTCTGAAAATCACATTATTATGACATTCATAATCAATACAATTATCAACAATAGAAATCACTTACCTACCATAAGCTTGAAACAGTAACTTTTAACTTCTACATTTGTTCTCCTTCGATTTGACAATACAGTAGGTACACGTCCGAGAAAACTACATGATATCAATAAATCAAACTAAATGATATTTCTGAGACAGTAGATAATAATTTATAAAATTAAATACATAGATATCTTATTATTCTCAGATATAGACTGACATTTTCTTCTTATTTCTATAGTTTTGTCTGATATCAAGTCGTAATATTTGTATAAATAAATATGATCCATCAACGTTATAATTTTACTTCATCCCGTTTATAACATCCAATTATTTATTTACGCCTCTACAGTTTTCCATTCAATCCACCAACAAGATTTAAATATTGCGAAACTGTTTTTTTTTTTGTCTCACATCGGACGATTAAATGCACTTGTATTTTTATTCAATATATACACTTCGATTTATGCCAAAACATCTTTAAAATACCGTTTTGATATAATTTTACGATGGCCTTAAAAAGTACCGTCGCAATTGCTGCTCGATGCCTGTCCATTGACCTTTTATCAGAAACATTATTTATGTGTATTAAATTGCATGGACATTTAAAATCGATTATATCATTTCTGCGGACTGAATAAAAAACAATTCGATACGACACGTGCACGTAATTAAACTCGGCTACTTAACAACGAACACTGCAACGTGGATTACATGACGAAAATATTGATAAGCTTGATGTTGTGTAAAAAATTATTTGCGTGCACAAATAATCGATGGCTTATTTTCAGTATTAGCTCGTTCTACATTTCTAGACTAATTGCTGTGTTGAAAATTAAATTCTTAGAACATCGATTATCAAAGCACAGACCAATTATTATCATCAATATTTCGATATAATTTTGCGCGTCGACGTGGTAAATGGTCGTAAATATAAATGTCCAGTAAATACTACCTAAGAAAATACACTGTATGTAGATATTTGGTGTATAGGTACTAATTTATTTTTATACGTTTTCATACGAATCTCGGCTGCTTTGGTGAAATTGAAAAACGTCCGACGTATAATTATTGTCATATCGAAAAATCATTTCGCCGATTGTGTTTTCACAGTAAAATGTTGTAAAAAAGATAACTGTTTTAAAGATATCGGCGGACGAACGATCCCAGTAACGCGGGACGGCGCGTCGTGGACGAATTATTTCGCCTTACAGTTGCCGTTCACTATATCAAACGCTATGATATTATAATAACACCTAAATATGTATATATTATGTATTGCTACTGTCTACGGACAAAGCGCATGTACGCGGGGAGCTTTTCATTGTCATCATCTAATGGACTACACAAACTGGCCGGGACACTAATGAACTAATGGACCCTTTTGCTTGCGAAACCGCAAAGCCATAGGGGTCTGTGCGTACCACTGCTGCCACCGCGCCAAAAACAACTATACGCATTGAGATACATAGATACATGTATATTATATATATATATATATATATATATATATTATAATCGTAACGTCACAAAACCGACCGAGTCATCGTGGCGCGCACTGATTTCTTCCTCTACGCTCCCGTTGATTAATACGTAAAATGCTCTCCCTCTTGCACGGACAGCAGTTGGTATTGATGCACAGTAACAACGGTCGGTATTTAAAAAAAAAAATTTTAAAAAACAGTTATTTCCGTATCTTTTTTTCACGCACAAAACATAATAATAGTAATAATTACCAATGTCGGACTGGCACACAAAAGGCCCCAACAGAAAATTTTACAAAAAGGTCCCATCAAAAAAAAAAAAAAACAGTGTTATCTCGGCCTTCGGTGAATTTTTATAGAGCATAAAAAATAAACACTTACAGCCGATCTACCTGTTCAATGCCCAGCTGATTGAATTCAAACAACTCTACATACGTTCACTCATACACTGTAATTGTATAAGTGATGTCAAAAAACTTAAGTACCCTACTCTTTCTCCTTCTAATTAATATCGACCCGGTACTTCGTTTGTCGTCACGGTCACACGAGTCCCTGCTCAAGACGACGAATGTTAAAATTAAAAAATTAAAACGTCGCTTCGCAGCCCACCAGCCACGATGGGGCCAGACGACCGATACCGAGTTAATAATACGCACGTCTCGTCGTCGTCGGATTCGCCCACTACGGAATATTATGCACGTTTATTAAACGATTGCACTCGTGTGCATATATATGTGCGTGTGAGTGTGTGTGTGTGTGTGTGTGTGTGTGTGTGTGTGTGTGTGTGTGTGTGTGTGTGTGTGTACGCGTGGCATAATCTTTATAACGTACATTATATTCTCGGATCGCGGGGCGGTAAATTGCAGTGTTGCGCTCATGACTCTCTCGGTCGGTCATTAACCGACTCCGGGTACCATATTATAATGTATATAGGTAGGTGCTCATTGTTGTTGTTGTTGTTTTCGTTGTCGTTGTCGTTGTAGAGAAGACCGTCGTCGTCGTCGTCGTCGTCGTATAGCTGATTTACGGCCGGCAATAATTATACGCTGCACACGTAGGACGATTGCGCGACACAATTAAATTCGTGTGGCCGCGCCGAACGCGCACGCGGTAATGCGCGTTCGGACCGAATTAAACACGTAATGCGATTTCTTCAGACGGCGGTCGATAAATAGAAAAAAGCCAAAGCGATTCACGTGAACACTGTCAATAAACTCTGAATAAAATAATAATCGAAAAATGTAAACCCCCACTCTGTGGATTCGTTTCATTGTTTGTGCTCTGCACGATGCGAATTTAACGGTAAAATATTTACAAAATTAAATAAGAGTCTTCTTCATAATAATCACTTCAACTACCGCGGCGTCCGGGCATCTCGCGTCTTTTGATTTGCATGATGTAGTGTGCCCGCTCCGGTGTGTACCTACCTACCCTTTTATATCCTGCGAGTATAGTGAAAATGGTATATTTAAAAGCATTAAATAGTTTTTTTTTTTTCGTATACGGACGGAGATGAATAGAAATAATCAAAACTTTTTTAAATTATATTATTTTTATTTGCTGGCCCATTGAGGTTTGTTTGTTTTTACCTTAATCCGAAATTATTATGGGTAAAATTTAATATAAAATAAAAAAAGGGTCAAGATAAACTAAACGCCATAATTACTTTGGATATAAATGGCGGGCTACTCTGCCTTTTAGTAAATCAACTATACTCTCGCTGTTCTTGTTTTGTATTTTGTTTCGTTCTTTTTCCTTCTTCTACTTGAATATATTTTTTATCAAATTAGAGGTGTAATTTATTAACGTCGTATATTTCTTCACTGTCTTTTGAAATCTCAGTCTATGTCTTTATCCGATTCCTCGACAAAAAAAAATGGCACTAAATTCGTCTACACGTTCGAGGTTTATTGTCTGTGAAATTTGTTCAGGAGCGTAACTTTTATTTTCCGTGCAAACGACAAGCGATTTTATTTCTTTCACAAATCTTTCGAGTAGTTTAACGTCATTATTTCGATGTCATTGTGCCAGGAGAACGCGTTCTATTTGAGCATGAAAACTGAAAAGTTTTTAATATATACCATATATTTATGTTTATATACATTCAATCAACTAGTACGCAAATGCGTATACAAACACACCGCTTTAATTCCGTTTGGTTTTAATAAAACATTGTTGTATAAAGATGTATATTAAAAAATAAACGAGTGCTGTATGCTGATTGTGAGTAGTGGCTGCATAAAGCAAAAACGTTATCTCTGTGCTTATATTTTTGTGAAATTAAATTGAAAAGCCGTTACATTTGTTTAGCAGATTTATTTGTTTTAGCTAGAAGTGAACAGCTGGAGAAAAAAACTGAAATTAAATAAAGGGTTGGTAAATCCAACTGAGGAGCTCTGGCATTTGTTCAATTAACTCCCTTTTCTTTCTTTATACACGCAAACATAATAAGCCCGGTACCTCTTCAAGTTATTACTTTAGTCCACTCAAAAGAAGAAAAGATCATCCTGACAGGAACTATTCTAAACCATGACGTTTTTCAGGATAGGATAAAAAAAAATTTGAAAAAAAAAAAATATATATATATATATATATATATATATATGTGTTTGTGTGTGTGTGTGTGCGTAGGTACACACATATATACGGAACGAGAATTGTTCAGACACCTCGGGCGAAAAATGTTTGGGCGGTAACCAAGAGATATCGTCTAAGTGTAACACTAGCTTTCACATAAAACACCTCTATCACTTCAACAATTTTCGTGTTAAAATATGAATGTTTTAAAATATTGGGCTTACAGTTGTTTATTTTTCCATTCGTGTTCTCATTACACAGTGAAAAAGACAAAACATATTTTCACTTCGACAGTACGTGTATAAATGTATTTTTTATTTACTAACAATCGATATGTATTATTGTTATTTAGAAAAATCTTATTTTTTCTATGAGATCGAAATAATAAAAAAAATACACAATCTGCCACTTCACGTTTCTATTTGTACCTTTCGAAAGAATCCGTAAAGTGTTTTTCCTCATCTCGTAGCAACCTCACGTCTCTACGTCCACGTAGAATTAAATAAACGTATAATTAAAAACAAAAATAAACCCTAACGGCCATCCACAACTACTGTATGACGGCGACCACCGATGATGGTGTGGGCTATATTATGCCCGCGAGTAGGAGTACCGACCGGCGCGATTCGTTTTTAACGAGTTCAATAATATTATTAATATAAACGGCGCGGCGGCAGCCAAGGATCGCGCAACGACGGCGATAGTTATACGTAAATATCCACAAAGAGATGCTAACCGACCGATTTCAATTTATAACGCCACCGCACGAAACGGCTTGTCCAAAGCGCGTGAAATAATACACTCTAATGGGCTCGCACGTGTGTTACGACGCAATGCTCGCACATCGTACACAAAACGATTTATTCGGATGGCGGCGTTGGCCACCTGTGAGTGCGTCGTGCCCCCGCGGCTCGGAAAATAATAATAACGAAAAAAAAAAACGTTTATCGGACGGTGCGCGAGATTTCACGGCCGCGCACGCCACGTCTGTTCGGCGGAGAAATAACGCGTCCCGGGGAAGTCACTGTCGTAGTGGTCTCTGTATTTCTCTCTCTTTCTCTCTCTCTCTCTCTCTCTCTCTATTTCTCTCTACCTCACACTCGTCTACTTATAAACACTGTACACAAAAACTTTTCGTGATTTATTACAATCAAGCGTAGCAGCAGCAGCAGCAGCAATATTACATAAGAAATGCGTATACAAATATTCGACAATGATCGTGTGCTGCAGGTAATAATAATAATCCGTTTATAACGACTCACGCGCGTTTCGTCCGCGAGAAAGATTTATTAACGCGCAGACAACGGTGGTGGTGACGGCGGCGGCGACCACTCCGTATAGAGACGCGGCGCGTTTCCACGCGATGTACCGAAAACTTCGGCGGCACGGTCACCACCCTACCCTACCCCACACCCGACGCCGATGAAATGACCCGACGTCTGACGAACTAGATAAACACCGTTACGCGCGCCGCCGCAGTCGTCGGGTAAAAAACAAACCACACGTAATCCGTGTAATTACGCGGACGAAAAGACAAAAACGGAGAGAAAATAAGACATTATTTATATACGTCGGCGGCGGCTGTATATGTTTTTAATTGGATCCCAAATACGAGAAAATATGCTCGTAGCGCTCTCGTTTATAATCGGCCGCTCGGCACCGTCATCGTCGTCGTCGTTGTCGCCGTCGCCGTCGCCGTATAGTTCGAGTAATAGCAGTCGTAATCGTTTTCTGCCGACAACACAGCAAAATATGTGATATAGGGCCCCGAACTCACACAACGTCACGCGGGCTCATTACGAACATCCCTTTTCCCTCACAATCGTTAATTACATCGCGTCTGAAAAAAAAACCGGTAAAAATTGACCATACGAAACGTACGTCCAAAAAAATACATACACGTGTACGTTTACGAAAAAGGATATTAAATAATATATACATTATACACGTACTATGTATACACGAGTGTGTGTGTGTGTGTGTGTTCGTGCACGGGCGAACGTTTTGTGCATGACATTTTTTCTGCCACCCTTTTTTTTTTCTTTATGCGAGCGTTTGAATATTCAATTATCAGACATCGATTCAAAAACGAGTCCGCGTCGTCGAGTCGAAAAAATTTGCATAATTGGTGTTTCAATCGCGTTTTATATTCGTCATTAATTAGTAGCCTCGCGTATAGAAAACGCGTATAGGATTATACGCACAACAGAAGGATCTGACAGAGTATAAAAACCAATCGATCTCTAGATCACTATCTAATCTAATTTTATCCTTTTTTTGTCAACTCTCCCTGTACAGCGTCATTTTCCATTACCGTGCGCACCCATCGGGTCGAGCTGCGTTTCATAGATTTAATCTAAACACACTTTAAAACTGACCCTATAGACGTAGGAAATTCGACCGTGGTAAATTCAATAATACACTTGAAAGTAAAATTTGCAAAGCTTATATTAGTCGTACGCAATTTTATATGTATAAGTTTCTGTCGCGGTCGGGACACGAGTAATAGTAGTACACGTCATTGTTCATACAAACTTATCCGTCACACACCACGTGGAACTTTAGAGTGTTCCGATAACGGCCGCGATATATTCGATGTGCGCACATACACATGTAATATATTATTACATAAAATATCGATTGTGAGAGACTTACCGTCCCATGACAACACCGCGTCCGTCACGTCGTTACCCCGCGTACGGTGGCTACATATGCGTACGAAGTTTAGTGACCCGCCACTTTGGGTTTACTTTGGTTTCTCCATCACGGCAAAACATTATGGTGTTTAAAATAATCGTGTCGCGTTAAAACGTCGGTCGTTAATCACCAACAATTCTTCGCATCCCGTGCCGTAACCGTACACAGCCATTCATCAAAAGAACTTTATGTATGTGTGAGTGTTGTGTGTGTTTTTGTGTGTATGTGTGTGTGTGTGTGTGTGTGTGTGTGTGTGTGTGTGTGTGCGTGCCGTGCGTTTGCACACAAAGAATAGGGAGCGGGCACAATTAGCACGGTAACTGAAAAGAGGAGTAGAAAAAAATTGTTACTGTAACAACACATTGGCTAAACGAGACAAATTGTCTTCTTCCTCGGGTCGCGCCATCCAAGAATCGAACGACTTCCTGTTTGTTTAATCGTTTTAATGGGCATCGCAGCTTAGCATAAAATATCACAAGCAATTAGTTAAACCTTTGTCATGGTGTAACAATGACAGAAAGTTTGCAAATATGAACACAATATAATATATATATATATATATATATATATATATATATATATATATATATATATATATATATATATAAATGTGTGTGTGTGTGTAATATTTGTGTATGTATATACATAGGAGACACCGTGCAACACTATATGTTATTATTATTATTATTATATAGCCACTATACCTATACCCTTCGTGTGAATAAACCATGAAGATGAATATATTTTGTGTACATGGGGCGAAAGCAGACATAATATTGTATACCTATTAAGAAACCATTTCGTTCAGAAAACACAGTGTTATTGTGTGAACGTTATTTGGAATAAATTATCGTCTCGACAGAAATTAAATTAACAGACATTTCTAGAAGGATTTTTTTTTTTTTTTTTTTTATTAATCGTGATGTACAAGTAAACAATATGACGTTATGCCGCGCTTCTACGACAGTAAAATATATAATTATTATTCAACAATTTTTTTTTCTTCCATCAAACACGTTTTTAACCGCACTTGTATATTATTTCTGTATATATAGTACTGAGGCACGTCACACGCTCGTGATCGAACTATATAGGGACAAGAGTTTTTTTTTCGGGAACACCATAGAGCATCGTGTAATCCTAAACCTTTAACAACCGCCAGTCAGTGTACGTTATACCGGATTATTTTAACCAGCCGGAACAGTAATACAAGTACTATTTAGGTGTCGCATTATCGTGTGTGTGTAACCCCAAAGCGGATACACACACACACACACACACACACACACACACACACACATCTTTTTCTGTGCTTTTTGTTCTCCCGGCGACTGTATTACTCAACTGCGTGTACAGTCGTGCCGACTGTCGCCTTCGTCGTCTGCACGCGGTTGTCGCCGTACACCACTCGCCGCCAGTCACCCGTACGTGATAATGGGCTATTCGAACCAGTAGCATTAGCATAAAATTTATGGCACCGTTCAGTTGGTTTTCCACCCAGGAATAAAAATGTATATTTTCGTCATCTCCTCTGTTATCGTTATTGTTGTATGTGTACGAACGCCCACAAAAAAATTAAACATAAAAAACCGTCCTTTTGTCACACGACGGGGAGGTAAAATACTGACGTGTACTCAGTATATAATACAGACCGAATGAATGAATCGATCCGGTGGCGGTAGAGGTTAGGTCATCGTTTGTGTTGTACGCAACTACCTATTATTACCATTATTATTATTATTATTATTATTATTTATAAATATTTCATGCGCAGTACACATAGGAAGTAGTAAAGGCAAATAGCATCGAGTTTCGTAATGCTATATATTTATATACGTTATTGTACGTATAGACCGCGGTGTATTCCTTCCGTATAGTTCTCACTCATGTCAACTGGCTGTTGGATTGAAGCCTGACGTTGATTTATTAACAGGAGCTGCAATTAAGAGGGTTGAAGAAGTAGAGAGAAATTACAGTACACACACTCGCACACTGTTGTGCGCACTGCCGTGTGTTTGATCTGATAAATTATTGGCAATATAAACTCCGGCCGACGGGTTTTTTCCCCTCTAAGTCGTGCTCCTCCTCTCAACTCGCAACGTTGTTTTTTATTCTTTAGTTTTATTTCTTTATTCTTTCTTTTTTCCAATATAATGTATATTGTATATATATGTGTGTATGTGTATATACGTATATACACCTGTTGGAAAAAAAACATATGGAAGAAAGTCTTCGACTTAATCTTGACGGATTCCACACGAAGACGATCGTCGCCGCCGCCGCCGCCACGCCACGCCATGCCATCGCTGTACGGTCAGGTCGTATGGTTTTTTAGGCGTTGTCGTTTTGGTAGCCCGTTTCGATTAATCTTCGACATCATCAATCAAAATCTATTGTTATTTACTTTTACACCTCATGCAAAGCTCCTTGTTCGACCAAATTCATTACCTGTATTTGTACGTGCCGTCGGGCGACAGAGTAATCGACTTCCCACCCCCATTGTCGGGTTTTATGTGTATATTCTTTTCATTAATCACGTCTCAGACAATACGAATTCCATTACTGTTCATTCCGTTGCGGGTGAATTATAATAATAAAATTAATAATAGTTATGACGCGCAGTCTCGATAAATCGGAAGAATAGCGCTGGTCTGTCCCGTTCTGGTTCGTCTGTTCTTGTATACCTATACGTTATTATTACACTCGTATACGCTTGTCCGGCATATTATACACTTACACGCTGCACAAAGGCACCCCGAGGCAGGTGCACCACCGCGCCGGACTTGCGGTCAACCGAAATGCGTGTACACACGTAAGGGTTAAACTATTATATGTACTTATATATTATATATATATATATACGCGTGTGTGTACTTGCACGAGTGTATATAATAATGTACGCCGGGCGCGGGAACCGTTTTACTGCATTACGTCCGTAATACACGTATACATTACATTGGTGCGGTGTATACCTACATATATAGGTACGCCGCAGCTTCTACTCCGAGAAAATATAAATCCTTCTCGCGCGTGTATATATATATATATATATATATATATATATATACGTTTGTAACTCGGCGTGAGCGTGTTTGCATAGGCTTAATGGGTCCCACCCGTGTGTGTGTGTGTGTGTGTGTGTGTGTGCAAAGGAAGCGAAACGGGAAACGGTCGTTTTTGTTTTGTTTCGTGTGGTGAATTGAAGCCGATGCATGGTTCTGTGGTCTCTCGCAGCGAGCGGATACCACCGCCGTTGCTCCCTCGAAACGCTGCAGCGTCGTTGATTGATTGTCTCCCGGAATACACGCGAGCGCGCCGGCGGGGACTTTATGTACGCCGTGAGCACATGTCTTCTGTATATTTGTATAATCCGTATGACTAACAAAATAAACATTATACGCCGTATACTGTGACACGAATGCGGGCAGTTTCGCTAAAAAAAAAAAAATACGTACGAAAAGAGGGCCCTGTTAATGCATTTCGACGTCAATACGCTTTTATATTGTATCGAATTTCGTTGTTTTCCGTTTAATGCGTGGGACCGTGTGTGTGTGTGTGTGTGTGTGTGTGTGTGTGTGTTAGTGACAAGACAGTGATGATGTAAACGTGCAGTCTCGGCATTGTTTGGACACACGAGTACTGTGACTGTGGACGATATCATGCACAGCAAAACCTCCGTAAGACGGAATCCTTCTTTAAACGGAAAATATCAATAGCACTGGTTCAAATATCCTGTAATTTTTCATCCTCTCTTTAACGGAAAATTATATTTTATAGTGGAAATGTTAGTTTGTCCCGCGAGTGATTCTGTTTTAGAGAAGTTTTACTGTACCGTAATAATAATAGTCATACACGATGTACAACAAGCGTGCCTACGATAGTGTACATATTTCATACGCATTGCTATGTTTTCGACTTGAAAACTAATCGTTTCGCGTTCGTTTTCCAGACATGAAGAAACCGTTCACGTCCGTGCCGTATTCGGTGAGCGTGGAGACGGACCGGAACGTCGAGCTCCGGTGCCTGCCGCCGGACGGCGTGCCGCCGCCGCGCGTCTACTGGCTGAGGAACAACGTGCCGATCGAGCCGGACAGCAACATGATCGTGTCCAGCGAGGGCAACCTGATGATCGGCCAGGCCCGACTGCAGGACACGGCCAATTATACGTGCGTGGCCGAGAACGTGGCGGCCAAGAGGCTCAGCGACCCGGCGCTGCTCACGGTCTACGGTGAGTCCTTTTACACCCGCGCGATTCGAATCTCTCTTCCGATACATCCGAATCTCGTTTTCCGGGGCGACGCCGTGCGAATACAAACGAAAAAGAAAAATAAACGGAAAAAAAAACGAACGTGCCCGCTCTAACCTCTCGTTATGTTTATACACGCGGTCCGTGGTAATACTACCGTCGCGTCGTCGTCGTCGCCGTCGTTTCTCGGCGCACGTGTATAACGACGTCGAAAATAACGACGACGACGACGACGACGACGACGACGTCTCCACTCGACGCGTGTTCCGCCCCGATCGTTATTACAACGCGCGTATAAAATATACGCGAATATACATGGTTTATTGCCTGTTGCCCTTTTGTACGCATTATTCGTGTGATGGTATTTTTATTTTTATTATTATTATTATTATTTTTTATTTTTATTTTTTTTTTCTCCGGCGCCGACCCGTTTCTTCGCGACCGGTGGCTGAGGCGGCGGCCACACGGCAGTGGCGGATCGTAAAATTGTAAAAGAGCGCACATTGACGTTATTGTACACGCATATTTCGTACGCGCGTGCTCGTATATACGTATAGTTCATACATAATATCATACACACGGTGTGTGCGGTGTACAACTCTAAAACGAATACATATATATATATATGGTAGTAGCCCTCCTTCTACACGCGTTTTATGCAAACACGCTTCGCCAATATCGTGAGCCCGTCATAATAAATTTACATGCTCCGTGACGACGATATACACATGCATCGGAGTTTATGATGAATCCCGTGCAAGACATACGTACGTCTCGTGTGTATACACAAACGAAAAATAAAGAAAAAAAACATACGCACACGCGTACGCGTGCTGCAGTATAAACCGTATTTTCGATCGGTCGTCGATCTTGTTTATCGTCCGGAAAGAAAATACGACGTTCCCTTTCCTCCACGTGAAATTCGTTTCGTATTGCGTTTCGGCGGCGTTTAATATTCATAAACTATACGCGATAAAATATTCCACGCGTACGTTTAACAGGCCACTCGCGAGGTCAGCGACGCATGGACGACAGCGTTGAAAACCGAAAAGCCGTTGAAACTCTACCTCTGGACGCGTCGCGCGGTGTCAAGAGGTATCTTGATGTTTAGTTTTTCCCGCCTACTTTTGTCCGATAATTATACAAACGTCTTGACATTAGGTGTGACTATCGTTTCCAAATATTATATTACATCAGATCCAACGTCGGTCACACATGGGTATTTGATTTCATCAATCGTAGATTTCTGACACCAATAATAATAATAATAATAATAACCATTTTTTTCGGGCCGAGAACGAACAGTGAATTAAAGATTTAACTCTGTCAACGATATCGTTGTACTCGATGCCTGTACCATATTATACGTAGGTATGTATTTATAATGTTATGATGACGGCGTCGTAGAAGTTTCTTCTAGCTGCCACAAAACATTAAACAAATAAACATAAAAATCAAATGGGAAGTATTATGTACACTTAAGAACATCCTTTCAAAAGATATAAATAAATATTTTTATTTCCCATACGATTTTACGATGATGGTTTTTAACTGTTAATTTCAAATGCAATAATTTCATCTTTAAGAAGTGTATTCTAGTCGACACTTTTTTTATATTTTAATGCCTGATCCGTAATATTTTACCTTCTCGCATTTTATCCTATAGAACATAAAGATTTTAAACTTGCGTGCACAGATCCATAAATATTCTATCTGATGAAACCGCCGTGTAGATTTTCTTTTTTTTTTTACAATATTTATGTAATACAAGTCAAAAACTCATTTTATCAGCAGATTAAAAAGACAAAATCGCTGCTTCATTATACTATTTGTTCGTTATACACGGTCGCATTAGTGGATAATACCTGTTTATCATCGAAATTATACTCTAAATGCCTACCTACATAAAAAAACGCATAACATTATTTGTTATTTTCACTGAATCTCACCCGAAAAAATAACCGTAGGTACAGAAAATGATTCTACTAAACCTATAAAACATGTTTTACCTCTGTCCCGCCTACACACGCGCTTATGTATCCTTATAAATAAAACGTTTCGCCAAGAATATACCAACGGACGATTTGTATTCAAACGTTTTACCCGCTCGTATTTCACGGTTTTCTCTTTAACAACCCACCACCACCACCGCTGCCGCCTCCATCACTCTTCTATCATTTGGAGTAAATCTAAAAGGGAGGGTAAAGTCGTTTTCGCGGAAAAACGACTCTATTACCGCGACTGCAGGTTACCGCGGGTTCGGCGGCAAGGATACGGTGCGGATTTCATTAACTCGGTACCGTACATAAATATTCATCAGAAATTAATGAAATAGAATGATAAAAACAAATGGAAATCGTCGGTGGTACGTTCTACCCGTTTAATTTTTTTTCCACCAACACCTCGATCTCCGTTCTCCTCTCTCCCGACTATATGCCACCACCGTATAGCCGGGATCGGTAATGAAACCCGCAGACGAGCGTTGCATATTTAACCCCTCCCCCATCCTACCAATATATAATATATATATAAAATACATTTCGCCACTCCATAGCAGAGCTTATGAATATTCCTTTACTGCGGCTATTTGTCATTGGTATTGGACGTCGTTTGGTGGTACTCTCATCAAGTACGACTTAAAGGATTTACGGACTCCCCTTTGTGTTTATTGAACCTAAGTATTTCATCAAATACGGGAATATTGTTCTATATGTACATGTACATGTATAACTCCATGTTATAAGTATTTATATACCTTAAGCTTGTGCCCGATTATATTTAGTTTTGAACACCTTGGCGTGCTCCATTTCAAATATATACAATATACACATTAAATATATATTGTGCACGGGTAAATTCAAAGGTTTGAATATGAAAGTTAACCCTTCTTGCACACTGCGGTCACGGGCTTTGACAAAAGCCGAGTTTTTCTATCAAACCCAGACGAATAACGGTGCTCCTAAATGTTTTATACTTTTTTCCGTCCGCAAAAGTGATTGATAGAGTATTTTGCATAACGCAATAGATAACGTATCTCGTGTACGGAAAACGGCTGTTTTCCTCGGATTTACCGACCTTTGTGAAGGTATTTTCTAATGTATGATCCATCAGTTTTATCGAATTCTAATGGGTTGGTGTTATGACAAAGGATGGTCCGAGAGTAAATTTAATCTAGAGAAAAAATCGTCTTGATTAAAATTTTATAAGGTGTTTTTTTTTTCTTTATTCAGGTAATAAACCTCGTTTACTCGAAGCGAAAAAATAAACATCAAACAGAACGTCGAGAATTAGAAACATCCATTACCGTCCTCGCAATCTGCGTAATGGACTTGGTGTCTGCTATTTAATCTCTGCTCTTTTATGAAAATAACATCTCGTTAAATGTACTTTCATTATCATTATTATTTTTTTAACCGTGATTTAAAAATAAAACCCAGGTATTTTGGTTCAGGATCCATAAACATTTCAAAGTCTCGTAGACCTAACATGGTTTTCAAGTCAAATATATACATCATCGCGTTATTGTGTGTAATAAGTACAAAACCTATGTATCATCTTACAAGAAAAATTTGTCACAAAAAGAAAAATCACGCAGTGTAGCAGAAATGTTACTGGTTACGATACGGTATTATTATTATATGTTTAATGAAATATTCTGACCCGATCGTGAAAATGAATATTTTATAAAAGTCTGCACGTGATGGGTAAATGTATAATGTTTTTCAAGCCTCATTAATTTTCAATATTCAGCGAGTCGTGCACACGTGCATTGGTGACTTCTATCGAACACGACAGTTAAGGGGCCCAACATTGTTTTCAATTAAAACAGATCTTTAGCCAAACAGAAACCAGTTCCGATGCGTAGGTCGGATATCGTTTAGTGAAACTCATCAATATTACTCGAGTATAAACTTGCTTTTAATAAAAGTGTATAAAATCCGTATTTAAATGGTTTTTCGAAATTATGAAACGCATAATGGCTCTTGAAAATACCGTAATGACTTTGTGAATACACTTACTCGTCTCTGAAGGTGATCAAATTAATTTTGTCGAAAGTACCTATAGAAGGTAATTATTATTCGATCCATTTGAATAACCTACAAATGTTTTATGATGTGAACACTTTTTAAGTAAATCATTCATACAAAATATTTAACAATTGTTGATAAATTCATTTGAGTACAGTTATAATATTTTTTAAGCACGATTAATATGTTCAGCGGTATGTGAAGAGAAGTTTATTTTAATTTTGAAATACCCAAATTATTCTTTTTAACGTAGTTGTCAAATGAAATCAACGTAGAATATCAATGTAGAAAATGTTTTCTTCCACAAATACATAGGTATTTCCTATATTTTAAATTTTCGGACTAACGATTAAATAAATTCATACCTTTTCAAACTAGCATTATGTGCGTGCCTAATTTCCTATGTAATTTACGAACAGAATTGATTTATGTGGCAAGGGAATAACAACAATTTTTAACGAAACCCACTTTTCGCAAACGAGTAAACAGTATATATGATTTATGGTACTTAAAATTTTGTCTATATGGTAAAATTCGCGAAGCGAAACCGAAATTATTACCATATTATTAACTAAGAGGTTGTGTGTCATAATATGATAATAATAACGTTTAAATGACGTTTGAAGATAATGTATTTATTTTTTCAACGACGCGGCGCACCCGTCATCGTTATTATTATTATTATTATTATTATTATAGAGCGGCATCAGTATGCGCAACTTCCGATGTATTAACATAACACTCTTCGACTCCGGGCGATGTTCATGATATTCACGCAGGATAAGGCGTGTACGAGAAAAAGGAAACAAAATAATAATAAATATAAATACGATAATATAGGTAGGTAAAACGCGTGATTGGTCGACATCGCGCGTCGTTTCGCCCAGAATCGCGTGTAATACAAATATAGCGATTTATTTTTCTTTACTTCCACTTCTGAGAGTTATATAATGCACACGTCTGTTATGCGCGGGCTCACGTACTTCTGAAAAAAATCCACGAGGAATTCTGCCCTCATCATCGTCACCACTCCCGCCGTGTCTTCGGCTGCGGTAAAAAAGGAGGAAATGTGTGGCGTGGCGCGAGTTGATGACGAGGAGCCAAAGGGGTCCGTAAATTACGTGTAGAGAAGGTAGAATAATAATTAGCCCGATGTTTATGCGTACCGACGACGGCAGTATAGCTTCTTAAACTTGCGGAGTTGTGACTTTTATGCGGTGGCAGTAGTAATTGAAAATCTCTCAATTTATTATTTTATATATACCCGCACACGCGCATGATACAACATTTGTGTGTGTTTGTATGCTCGCGCGTACAATGGTTTGTTTATGATCGGCGCAGGCACGTCTTGCGCTCAACTGTGACACGCGGGACACGCGCCAAGATAAAACGAGAAATATGCACACGAAAAATTATAGATGGAATTTTCATTCTAATCCACGTCTCTCAAATGCATTGAGGTAAATTTGAAAAAACATTCAAGTGACTGAATTTTTACAGCCCACCATAAATTAAACAGATAAAATATCCACAAGACAGGTGCTTATACTCGAAATGTGTAATTTTTTTAACATACGTATTCTACATTAAACAGTTGTACATTAGCTTAACCGGTTTTCGTTTAAAACCGTACGTTTTTTACACGTGTTTCCGCCATCGTTCATTTGAGACGTTTGCAAAAATGGGACATTGACATATACATACATATATATATATATATACATATTGACGACCTTTTAAAACTTGACCCACGTTTTAAATTAAATTAATCTAATTCGTTTTGCAATCGTTTTGCAATCGTTGTAAAAATTTAGCACTCTCGCTGAAGCTTTTGATTTGACGTTATTTTCACGATCAGATATAACAGCGTCGTGATTTATATTATTTATGATTTTAATTTTTCATCGACAATAACATTTTTTACTCGCCTTTGAAAAACAACTGCAGAATGGGATTATATTATGAAAAATAATATAGAGATTAAATTATTCGTGTTTTGAATTGGCGTTCGAATGCGTTTGTGCACAAAGCCAGAAAAGTCATGTTGTCGAAGTTGGATGTGATTCTAGAACAAAAGCGCGCAGGATGTGACGGATAATGAAATCCGGTGAATGATTTATGACAGTATAGTATGTCCTGCTCCAACCCTCTCCGTCGACCTCCCCATTACACCCACGCAGGTCGTGGTCGATTCAATGTATGAAATATAATATATATATATATATATATATATATGTTTGTATACACGCATAGTGCACACAACGTACATCTATAATATAATAATAAAACTAATGGACCGAATATCCGATAAGGATTCTCACCGGTCGTCATACGTGGATGCTCGATTAACGATTTTACGCTACGAATAATGTAACGTGTACACGCGCGGGATCGGTCCAACACAATCGCGCATTAACCGACGAGCTTTCTCCGGCAAAAACAGTTTGTCATCCGTTGAAATTCATCAAGAAACACTCAGGACAAAGATTAGACTACACACTGTAGATACGCGATGGGCGGGGTCCACTTCAAAAACTTCACTTTAGCCGAATTAACGATTCATTTATCAACGTAATATGCTATTTCGTTTTGAGTACAATTGTTTTAAATTCAAATTCGAAGAGCGAAAATACACATGCAGCTACACCGTACTGTACGACGACGCAGCCGTGTACTTCCTTGGCGTCAATCGTTAACGACCGGATCTCCTCATAGATGAAAATATAATTTATTACCATTCAGGTTCAGCGTAATATCGGTATGCACATCGAGTAATCTTTTTCCTAATCATAATTCAATAAGTAATTTCTCATCAACTCTCCGTGCTTTTATTTAATTATACCGACCTGTAGGATAGCGTACATAACTTAGTTCGAACATGTGGTTTTTCAATTCGTAAATTGCCTTCTCTATTCTGTTAATCCATAAAATCTTTAATCCCATAAGAATTTTCGTTTCTCTACATACACCGAACGCTATTTCGTTTTGAAAATTGATTTTATTTATTAATTTTCCAAATATCCCCGTTGTACAAGATATATCCGTGTCATGTTCAAAACTTATTATTTTTCCTACTACAACATACGATACATTATAAATTGTATTTAACGGCCAGTTTTGGAGCGTTATTCATTTCCCGATTTGAGCAAAGAAACTATACGAAAAAATAAAATTCAATATCAAATGTATTCTGTGTAACTCATTTTATACAGTGCGTATAAGGGTCGACACCACTATACACTCCGGTCTTTTCGTTTTATGGCCTTTCTGAAGTGCGGGTTGTTGTTATCATAAAAACTATCGATTACATAATATTGCACCTTTATTTAATTCTTTATCGAATTTCAAATCTTTTTATATGGAATTTGTGTGTTGTATTGATAATCGTTCCTAATATGTTTTATTCAGTTGTATTAACGACTTTGTTTTCTTTAGTTAATAACGTATAAAAATAATATATCTGTTGAATATTAATCGTTGAATGTATAAATTTCAGTTCTTTATGGGTTTTCAGTAAATACATTCCCGAGAAAATAATTAATTCTAGTCAAATGAACTTTAAATGTATAGTGAAGGGGACGGTTAACATTAAAAACGCAAAGTGGTCATTGATATTGATATATCCAAACCATTAAGAAACACTTATCACTTATCAGTTATAGTTCATACAAGTACCGAGACGAGATCTACGAATATAGCATACATTAAGTTAAATTTATACATAAACGATTATAAATATTGTTTTCGTGGTAAAGTAGAATCTCGGTAATCCGACAGATATCAGACCACGGTACTGCCGGATTAACAAAAACGGCAAATTAATAAGGGTTCAATTAATAAAAACGCATTTTTACTTTTTGAATTTTACATTTTTACTGATATTCAAAAATAAATAACCTTATTGTATTTTATTATAACATATTATAAATAATACGTATGTATTGTATGCTATGTCAGTTAATATTTTGATGGGACAGGTTTAAAAAAATTATTAATTTGTGTTTGTTTTTTTGTTGGCAAAATCATAAATGCGACGCTTTTCAACTTCAGGAAACTCACCAGTTTTTAATATTTTACGCATACTTTTCAAACTTTCGTTATTTAAAAAAAAAAAAAATTATCCGCTATTTTTTCTGGTATCACATATTGTAGCACGACCTACTCCAAATTCGTAATAGAGTTTTGTATATAAATATATACAGTAACTCTATATAATTTGTTACCGTTTTCTATTTTATTTAAAATTTCTAGTTTTTCGACTCAAGTTAAAGTAGTATGTTTTTGTTTTCGTTGTTGCGAAATTTTAATACGTAATACAACACAATACTACAAACCGGTACACAATATTAACACGTACAACACTTCAAAGTTAACTGAATAAAAATAAAATATCTAATAGGTTTATTCGGATTGAATCTGTTATTACTTAGCTTTGTCCAATGTTTTATCGTTTACGAAAGTAATTTCATGAATAAATATTAAATACATATTGGTACGTATAGGTTAATACGGCCGGATTACTGGACGTATCGTATTATCGAAGGGTCGGATAATCGAGATTCTACTGTACGTTGACACTACGTAGTTACGAATACGATAAAAGAATTGGTGTAAAAGCTTTTCTTACGGAATAGTTGTTAAATCAATCGATACATATATTTTCTATAAATATTCCCGGCCATCATGAGCCCTCAATTTGATTTAGTTAAAATTTCATGTTTTGTATGTTTAAGTGCGTTTTTTATCAGATTTATCGTACATATAATTTTTTTTTTTAATTGATTCTTAAAAAACATCATTGGTCATCACTTATATCACCACATTAAAATTTTCGTGGTTTGCAATCTATATTTACATCTCGAACATCAATTAAAAAAACTGAATTTTCAGTTTACTCGTTTGGAAACGAAATCACACAGACTATTTTCGTTCATGAGAATTTTCATGTAGAATAATAACTTATTCATTATTATGTATTTTTGTCCGTTTATAATATCACTATATGGCATTAATTTTACCACGGCATTTCGCTATTATCGTAGGCAATAATATGTTGCTAGAGTAAACATCTCGTGGTGGAGGGTTTAAGTTTATTTTATTCAGTAAACCCGTATCCACTTGGTTTTCATCAATTTTCCTACTAGAATTTAATGCGAAATTCTCGCTTACAAATATTATAATTTATAATACACGTATTGTTGGAATGGCGAAATTTCGAAATTCTATACTACAAAAAATAATTGACGTTTCAAAATTGAATTCATAGAAAACAACTTTGTTTTTTTTTAATACATTAGACAACGAAAAAAATATTGCAAAACTCGTAAAATTTTACCGTGTACTTGAGATTCCACAACTAGTAAAAAGTTTTCCCCGCAGTCATAGAATTCCAATCAGTCTCTGCTAATTGGAATGCAGTTCCCTATGAGCAATTATATCTTTGGCGGTGTCATGTGTACTTAAAATTCTCGAAACAATCAACGTCAATGCTTTTTCTTTTGGTAAATTTTTGACCATTATTGCATTCTGACGAGGCACGGCTCCGTTTGTGTAGACAAAAAACAAAAAGACAATTTTTTTTTTATATGAGTATCGGGGTCATGAAAACACCAGTTATAACTTTACAAAATTGTTTTCTCTGAAATTGCGATCGAAATAAGTCATTTTTTAGCGATACTTTCATTACCAAACAACGCGTGCTGTAGACGAAGAACCGTTCATTTACATTTTTACAATAATATAACATTTCATATTGTTTGTTTGTATGTATACATATATTGACCCGCCATTGTTGTTTGTCATTTATTTTTTTCCTCTATTGTTAACGTGCGTGTTTCTATGCTCCGAGAAAGAAGCTACGGCCAGAAGGGGTGGTGGAAGGGTCACTGGGGTCACGTGGATTCCACTTTTCAGTTGTAATTATTATGAGAGAATATGCGCGCATCTTGGTTGACTCGATTTAAAAAACAATAATGAAAATAATAAATAGTGTTCGCCGGGTCTGCGGTGAAATCGATTGGCGATAAATTATGAATGGTAAATTACTTCAGAATTGTGTTGAATAATTTATGAACGACTAAAGAGTTTTATCTTGTAAAAAACATGAAAACTTTAAAAGATGTTAATTGTTAATGTATTTTTTTATTAAGTTTCTTGTGATTTTTCTTTAAAATGTAATACACATTCATTTATATCTGGTTATATCGTAATATTGATTTTCAGACAATATTACGTATTTCATGAAGATTCTTCACGCTATAAATGTTCAAGCAACAGGTTCTTAATAATAGTTAGAAAATATCTTAAGTATTGAATAATTATAATAACATATTGAACATATTTCTCAATCATAAATTTGATAATTACTGAATAATAGTTTTGAATTTCAGTGATAGCGTTTCTTCATAATGATGAATGAGTGTATCTATTTTTTTTTACTAGCCCGTCTTTCTTTCATTTTAATATTATTTACCACTAATCAGTTTTAAAAAAAGTCAATTAAAAATTACGTGCAAAGCTAATATTTAAATATAAGTGACAAATCATGAAATATTTTTGAATGGAAAAAGTTATTGGAACTCATTATAATTTATTTGGAAGTTGAATAAATAACTTAAGAATCCTTAGGTAAAAGATTAAATTGTATGGCTTGTCTTTTTGTCTTATTGAAAATCTTCTTTATAAATAGCAATATATTGATGATTTTTTCACTGAAACATTTTTCTCATTTTCTTAAGAACGATAAAATACATTTTGAGCACTCATCCCTTTCTACCTTTTCCAGAAAACTATGGCAGGGGGTAAATTAAGGATTCTTTACCCTTCTAACTTCTTTTGTGAATTGTTTTTCAGTGCACATTTTGGCAATCAAAACTTTCTACCCCCCTTGAACCATAGTAACGTAGAACTGCAAGCCGCATAATGAACTTATTTAAATAACTTATTTAAGCACGTATTTTACGCAAGCAGAGATTATGTGATTTATTTATTAAATATAAACATCATTATAAGTCTCAGGAAATTATAACTTTAAATATGATTAAATTCGTTGGACTGGAAAAACCTATTGCGAAATTCATATTTTTCAAATCAAAGTTATTTGATTTTTTTTTTTTTCATGGCATGAATATATTACTATTTTCCTTTGTATTATTTTATGAAAATTCAATGAATATTTGAAAAACTTCAAGTAATAACATTTAAGTGAATTATTTTAAACTTTTCTATCGCTATTATTGTTTTAATTATGATTTTTATAGATTTCTGAATGAACACAATGGCGACTAGAATTCCATGAGGCATAGAAAAATATTGAAATCATTCTTAACAGTTAATTTTAATCTTAAATACCACGCCTTTCTCGTGGCATTTTCCTTGAAGTTCACGAAGACCAACCATACAACTAATAAAAATATAGATATTTTTTAAATTTTTACTGTGGAAACATTTAATACGTTGAAGTACTTGATACGAATACAATTTTAGTAAAAATAATCAAAATCTATGTCAACATTACAACACTTACGCTTACTCAACAAACTCGAATAATCCGGTTTAATACCATAATATTATATTTTTATAAATTTCCGCAATAACTAAATCTTTTACTCCACTTTTACATAATTTTTTTTCTTTTTTTAATTTATATAATATTTTTCATTTGTTTTTTATTTTAGTCATATGTAACATTATTATGTATTTGACGTCGTCGTACACGCGTTGTAATCCACATATTATCTGTACTCGGGATTTAACTATTGGGTCGCGCGTGGCGACCGGGTTTCTCTTAATCCGAATAATTATAATATTGGACCGCAACCCCTCGTGACATAAATTTCGCTATTCGTTTTTACGATGGGTCCTCGGTCATTAAGCGGCCGTGTGGGTGGCGTTTCGAGTAAAAAAAAACCCAAACAGCTATCGAACCAATTCCGGGCAAATGGTGGTAGTGGTGGTAATGGTGGCGGCGGAGCAGAGGGCAAACCTATCGTAAATTTTACACACATACAGTCGCAATCAATTATCACACACGAGAGTCCCTTTCATAAACACTCTGAATCCAAAATGCTGCGGGGCGCTCGTCGAGGGTCTCTTTTTCTCTCGTTCGCATACACGCGCACTTTATAGGGCTAATGATCCAGAACTAACAACTGCCTGCACGTAGAAATGCTGAAGTGTGAATAGCTTAATAATAATAATAATAACCGTATTTGGTCGTGTGCTTAGTGTATATTTTATAACGCACGTACAAAATTCGTACGTATGTATTATACCTAGGTACATTGCATAAAGGTAATCGAAAACAATTATCGCATAGTAATAATATAGATTCACTATGACTCTCCTCCGTCGTAAAGTCGTCATCTCCGTCGGATTTTCCTAGTTGTATTTATAAAACTATTTTGTCGAAAATTGTACCCACTTACACGTAATAGTTGACCGTAAAAAAATAAGGGCAATTAAACTCTTTTGATCGATGCCCCGAATAGACGTACTTCAGGAGGTTTTAATCACTTTGACAACGTCATCGGCTATCGTTGCAGTCATTGTTACACGTGCTGATACGACAGCTAGACAGCAATCATCTGTATGTGTGTGTATGTGTGTGTGTGTGTGTGTGTTTCTGATGTTTTCTACGTTTACATACGCATTTCTACAAAATTACACAAACATAAGATCCGTTTATTTATTTATTTATTTATTTTTTTTTTTTTACTGCATGTGTATAGGTTTATTTAATTCGAAAATAATAGTTTTTTTCACGATCGATTTGCCATCAAAGTAGAAATCACTCTATTGAAAACCGTTCTCCACAGCACGTTATCGAGATTCAAACGTAATCGTATTATATTTTATTTCAAAACTTATTTCTCTTGCGGCGCTCGTGCATATTTCAACGTATAAAACCGATTATCTTTTTCGATGCTGTAAAAACTCCGTATGCCGTACAGCGCTGTTCCAATTATGTTTTCTTTCACAGTACATTATTATCACTGAACTTTCGTCAGATAGGGTATCAATTATAATGTAATTATTGCGTACACATTATAACGCATGTTTAATGTTTATAATATGTTGTTAGGCTATACTGCAAGTATTGCAATTTAATTGTATCATAGTCGTCGATTTTAAAACCCTTCAAATGATTCGTCAATTATGTATCATTGCGAAAATTAAAATATTCTCGACACGTAGTTATCTATTTGTTAATTAAATTTGCTTGCAAAATGTTAATTTTAAAATTACATTATAATTATTAATCGCACAAAAAAAAATCGTGTTTGCTTAGTAATTATTTGGTAGCACCAATTATTGACGTAACTAAGTAAAAAAAAAAATAATAATAATAACAATAAAAACAAATCGAATTAAAATTATTCAAATTAAAACTTTTAAAACAATATTGTTATGGTGTACAAATACAATTACTAACTTAAAGTTTGTAAGTATCGGTCAAATAATTCGATTTGTTCGTTCTGCGATAAACTCGACACAGGTGGTATAACACAATGCGTGTAAATAGGGATATTAACATCAGTGCGTGTAGAAAAGTTTTCTTTTTTTTGTTGTTATTATTTATACGCATAGTGTACGTGAAACTCATGTGCGTGATTATTCATCGTACAGCGAAATAGAATCCATTGGGGCAAACTTGCATACAAGTTAGGATAGTAACTTTAACCGCAAAAGCGCACAAGTCGAAGGGATTGAACAAAAAAAAAAAGCAATTTCAATGTACAAATCGAAATCCGACGTCTTACCCGCCGCTATTGCCTGCACTCCGACCCGTCACACATTGCATAAAATGTTGGTCTACGTATTGTATTATTCATACACAAAACGAATCTGCTTCTGCAGGTGAATTTGTGTGTGTGTGTGTGTGTGTGTGTGTGTGTGTGTGTGTGTGTGTGTGTGTGTGTGTGTGTGTGTGTGTGTGTATGCTAAGGGTTGTGAGGAGGTATATATGCTATAGTTTGGGCAGAGTCGGGCAAAAATGGTCTTTTGTCGCGCGGTTAAAGTTTCCTTATTGAAAATCTCGTTAACGAGATGAAAGTTTTTTCCCCCGCCACCGCAAACTTGCCACAAATCGACTGACAGTGAAAACTTAGTAACACCACACTGCAGCCGCCCGACGCCTTGTTGATTCTTCGTACGTGATAGTGTCGACCCCACTGTCGCAGTTACAGGCTGCGTATACAGGGTACGTCGAGAACTCGAAAACGTTTCAAACTCTTTGTACCTAAACGCCAATATAACATAATACATTTACAGTATACACTACTGAAACGCGATATGTTCACTCTATGTGTATTTACGAATATCGTGCAGTCCCGACTACAACACCCGATCCTTTTGGCTTGATACGCAACGTCTGTATTCATTCTCTCACTCCCTTTCCTTCTATAACGCATACATACACTTTTCTCTCTCTGTATACGATGCGGTATATTGCTCATGTTACTCGTATATCGTTATTAGATACGAATTACTCACGTGAGTGTACACAATTTAACTATCTGTACGTAGCGTGGTAAGACCTGAGTAAACATTTTTTTACTGCCGAGTCAAACACGTGGTACAGTTCGTAATGAAAGTTGTTATGGCCTACTATAAAACACGAAACAATATTCGTACGTAATACTGCGAGTGCGTAAAATATATGTTGTGTGTAATAAAGTACTTGAACACTGGAGATTACCCTTACCTGTTTAAACAGACGCGCGCGTTTTACACCTAATCGGGACGTCTCAATTTCTTTTAGTGATAGGGTGGTAGTTATGGGATCTTAAATACATATATGACGTTCAATACGTTTCAAATAAAAAGTCGATCAGTTCTTTCATAAACCCGATAGACCACACGAACCGATGCTTCAAAAATAACATTAAATCCTCGAGTTTTCAGATCGATTTTGGTGCTCGGGTTTCTTTGAACTTCTTAAAATCACCCACCCTATGCTTAAAGTCGTTTTTTCCGAGTTAACTTTAAACAAAAATAATATTCACTAATAAAAAAATTACTTTTACAGGAATAACGTACCAAAGCCTACCGTTCTATGCTTTAAAGTATTACGTTTCAGATCTTGAATATGTTTTACCATTTGCTAGCTCTTACTGATTTTTCTTTCACGTTCTTATAATTAATTATATAAACCCAATCACGTTCTTAATTATCTTTATTTCGTCGTAATTTATTAAATCTCACGCCCATTCTACACTAACTCACTAAGCTTATAATGAAAGGGCGGCAACTGATTTTAGAAGCAGTTTTTTTTTTTTTTTAATAAATATCAAACATAGGTAGTATAATTGGATGGACGAATATCAAACCAAAGAAATCTCTGTATTCATATATTTCCTCTGCATTACCAACGTTGATACCTTGTTTAATTACCGTGTATTATGAAACATGTAGGATCGCTTCTCAAAATATAATAACATATGTACAATGACGTTAAAATTAGTTTTTAATCAAAATCTACTACACATGCGTAATATAATTTGTTTTTCTTTTCGTTTTTTTTTTTTTATCATTATTTTTGTATGGCCACCCGGGAACAGCTTTCGTGTATTATGACTCCAGGGCAGATTCACCGTTCGGTGCAGGACTTCAGAATACGTCTATGGCAGACTCGGTCACGCGTGTTTCGTTTCAATCGATATTTGTAAATACTCGAAATAATTCGATAAGCGCTGACTCGCGTTTAATTCTAAGGTGACTTTCGCGTGGGAAATAATAATATTCTGTATTCTTGGAACCAATTGTTATACTTGAGTTTGGAATAAATATTAGCTGACTGACTGACGAAAAGCGAGAATGCATCCCAACACCTGACCGTTTTGAATGTGTCAGTTGAACAACAATAACACATAATAATAATCATAATAAAAACTTCATTCGGATTATGTGCCTCTAGTGTGAAAAATATAAACCAACACTCGACTCTCATGAACGTTAAAAATTCTTCAATGGACCTCGTTGTTGTGTACAAAGTATTCACATATATATATACGTGTATGATAAAGCGTGAATCGTGTTGCTAGCTGAATATTTCTGACTGCACTATACCTACTAGACACGATTTCATTTAGTCTAACCACATTATTAAAAAAAAAAAACTACTCTATCATTCTTTTATTTCTTTTTATTAAGTGTATGTGATTAGTAAAGAAATATTATATTTACGTGATATTTTTTTCAACCCGTCGTCGTCGCATCCTATGGATTTTCACGACCGTCTGTCTACGCACAAGTGACGTGTGTGTTAGTATACTTATTGCTAATTTTGTCTTTCAACGGATGAGATAACGGAAAAAAACCAAAAGGCATGCAAATGACGTGAAAATGAACAATAAGATATTATGTTTTAGTGTTGCCGTTGACATGATTACAATAAAAGTTCTATGAAATATTTCTAAAATATCAAGTATAGCTAAGATTAAAGTACAATAATATGTGAGTGTATTACATCGTTCTAAGAGTAAATAACTGCATATTTGCGTTTAATGAAATATTCAACATATAAATGGTTGTATTTACATTTAATGTTTACACGAATTTCATGAATAAAGAAAAAAAAAGTCTTAACTGTACATTCTTTTATTCCAATACACATGATGTTTGTGTGTGTATGTATTAAACGATTCAACAATTCAATTGCGATGTGTAGAATATAAAGTACAAATATTTTTCGTAAATATACGTTACATACTACTTTGCTTGTCGGAACATTACATTTTATACACCAACAATACAGTAGGAGTAATATTATAGTACTGCGTATAATAATATCTAATCGAATATGTGAAATTAAAACTCGCATTATCGCATCCCAATGTCAACAAGATTTATGGGTTACGAGACGATTACTGTTCCTGACAGATGGTCGTGGACACATTTCTTTTTTCTTTTCTTTTTTTTTTCGGCATACATTTATAAATTAAGTCGTCACCTTGTAAATTTCGGCGTCCACACTGGTTGAAAAAACAGTCGCGTAGTTAACTGTAGAATATGCATTTAACTATATCTAAGTATAAACTATAGATGAAGTCGGATAGAATTATTTTATTTGTTATTATTTTTATTTTTATTTATTTTTTTTTTTTTTTCAAGAAGAATTGGCCGTGTTTCACAGGTATATCGTATATTATTACGTACGCCGTAAAACATACTACGTAGGATTATCGTCTCGGCCGATCAGTGGACATTTTTTTTTTTTTTTGAAAAACGCGATTTATTGTGCGGCCGGTCGGCCAGTCGGCTTGTGTACAATTGAGACACGAAACCGACGTGCTCTAAATCACAAGTTCGTGATCTCTGCTCTCTGTGCTGTGCATCCCGGCGTTCGTTTATTTTGCTATCACGATTCCGCTGTCGTCGCATAAAAACGGTTGAAAAAAAAACGGTTAAGTCGAGCGGTCACGTGCTGCAAAGTTGTTGTGTGTACTGCGTGTACCTACCGCGATCTAAACGAATTCGCGACGTTATAAAATTACTTTGTGCGTTTATATCCGGTTTTTGTGTTGTCATACATTGTACGCGTAATCCGTCCGTGCGTATATAATATATACTTATTTATTTATTTATTGATCTACTGCGTGTATACGCTACGAGTACTATTTCCAAGTATATACATGATGTATTTATATTATAACACTCGTATTTATGTGAAACTTTATTTATTTAAACAGTGAACGGAGGCTGGTCACAGTGGTCACAGTGGTCCGAGTGCAGTTCCAGGTGCGGCAAAGGGCAACAAAAACGGACCAGAGTTTGCAACAACCCGGTGCCGCTCAACGGAGGCAAACCTTGCTCGGGCTCGGCCGTGCACAAGGCCGAATGTACGTCGATTTGTCCGGGTACGTCCGATGAACTTATTATATTATTATGTACTCGTGCGTAGAAAAAAAAAAAACGATGTGAGTTAGCGGCGCTCCTGCGGAAAGAAAGATGCGAAAAAAATTTAAATTTTATCGTTCTCATTATCGCCACGCCACGTGTACGCGATATTCTACAATAGCCCGACAAAAATTAATTATATTATTCCGTTGGTGGTTTGCGCCCGTCTTGGTCGTCGCCGTCTACGCCGTCGCTGCTGCCGCCCCCATCACGCCAACGCGGCGTACGGTTCGACGGCGGTGGTTTATTGACGATGAATTCCGAAAGTTCATTAATCGTGAAGTCAAACAGAATTTAAACTTAGATGCTACCCGCGCTTTATCCGCTGCCACGCGACGTATTACCGTAGGCCGGCCGCCGGTTGTTTCAACTGTGGTGTGTGTTAACAACAATGCCGCCGCTCTTGTCGGCAAACTAGTTGTCCGCGCTAACGAGTTTTCTATAGAACTCGATTGGGTCTCGATTGCGAGCCTACCGAGACCTGACCGATACAGTCGAATAATAATTACAACCAACTTTTTCTACACGTAAAGAATATAGGTACAGCCGATGAATTTTTTTTTTTTTTTTAATTGCTTTCGAAAAGAAAATATGTCGTACCATTTTTTTTTTCACTTCTATCCGTTATAATCAGCAGTATTGATTACTACTTTTATGTACGCTTTCAGCCGACCGCACGTTTCCGGTATTTAAGATTATATGTGTGTTGTTATACGTGACTGTGGCGCACGTATCTATTACACGTGCTCAGCTGCAACATTATATTATATCTTATTGACGGTTATCCTATTAAATTATTTCACTCTTAATATCTTCTTCCAGATATTTATCGTGCACGTACGATTTGTACGACTTAACGTCAAAAATCGTCTTGTTACACGTCGGGTTTCATTAAGTACACGTTTTAAAAGCCTCATGAAATCTTGGTGTTGGGGGAGGGGAAACTGGTTTCATTATAATCTGCCATCTGGTATTCCCACGCGTTGCTTTTAAATACCTCAAATGATTAAAAAATATAAATAAAAAAATGTTACGATGAAATTTCCATTAAAGTTTCACCGAAGATTTTATAGATAACCCTTGCTTATTTAAGTAATGTATCATATTAGGGAAACAGACACGTGAAACTCCTGTATGAACATTAATATAACAAAAGTTGCATGTCAACGTATTTTACGTAAACTGAACAACGTCCAAAGGACAAAGAATTATTACGGGAGTATAATAATATCCCCGAGACTGTGTACCCGATTGGGGGAGGTAAGTATACACGAAGCACATAAAAAAATATATTTATTATTAACACGATTTATATCGTGCGAGTTCGTTCGTCGGTAAACTCATAAGAAATGCAAACTGCACTTTACCGACCGAGTAGAAAATAAGGAATGAAGAAAAATATATATACTACACCATAATTGGTCATAAAAATTGTATGTTAAAAAAAAAAAAAATCGGTTATGAGAAGAAAAAAGTGAACAGTGGGGATACATGACATGTTAGTTCTATTTGACTTATTTACTTCACGAGAGAAATAAAGGTATTAAAGTTTGGTTTTTCCTTTGTTTAACTATATCGTGCATTTTAAATAAGCTTCAAGCTGTATATTATTGACGTAATATAATTATTGTTGTTACGGTAATAAGGGAGAGGAAAATGTGTGGTTTCCACGAGATTGTTTGGTACGGAAAAAATCATACAAATTAGAAAATAACATTCATTATGTTGTTTACCATTGAAAAACTTACGTTGTACTTGATTTGTTTTGCTTTTGGTTCTCCGCAAAAACCCTTTTACGGATTTCTCCGCTTTGCATAATATTAAGCGTGCGACTTGTCTTCCTCGATTAAAACATCCTAAAAAATAAATAAATAAAATAAATTTAAAAAAAAAAAGGGGACGAAGGAGACACTGGTTTCTCTCGGGCAACAATAAGGGTTAATGGTTCACCGGTAAGGGACAGAATCGCAAAACAGCATCTGCGCGCCCGTGCACTTAGTTTAATTCCAGTAATTTGTATTCCAAATCCGTTGCTCGCGTTGCTCACGTGAACAATTAGTACGCCGAGTATACACGGACGGTGCTGTTCGGGACTCGCGCAAAAACCCGGTCACGAGCGCCCACTTTTGGGCACGTTTGGCCGGTGGGGAAAAGAAAATTCTATACCAAAATCACGCAGTCGACGATCTTGTAGTCGACCCTACACCGTAACGTTTCGCTTTACACCGCGTGTGCTCGGAACGTGGTACGTTTTCGAAATATTTCAAACCACTTTATAAGTGGGTACTGGGTGTAGGTATCTGTATACAAATTATTGTATTCGCTCGTTATTTTAATAATATGTTCACTGAGTGTATATGATATTTATATTTATATATACTGTTCAATACTGTTGACCGTGTATTGACAATATACAAGTTTATTATACACTGTTAAATATGGTATTTAAACCCATGATAATATATGCAGCATAGACATACCAGTAGGTACTATTTTCAAATTATATGAAAAAAAAATATGTTTTTTTCCCGCAATCAGTTATTGGTTCCTATGCTGTTGTTTCGATAAACATTTTCGTTTTTTGCGGACCGTAATAATTAGCATTATATTTTTTGAGTATTCACCCCTTATACAATGACGGACGTGTTTTGTATAAAATCGATTGTCAACCCTTTTGCATATCACCCTCATTTCTGATCTTTTGTGCTCCGCTGCAGCAGCTAAGGTTAGGTTATATGTATACATATATAGGTATATGCTACGTGTGTTTTATATATAGACATTCTATCACTGTATTCGGCCGCATTGATGTCCCTCCATGCAAACAACTGCAAGGCAACCATCTGCCGTTAATTGTTACTAATGGAAAAGTCACGTTCTTTAGTATTTACAGCAAACATTTTACAAAACTTTAACAACTTAATTTTTATAAAATAAATCGTTTAAATTTTGTTCTGTGATCTATATGCAGTATGTACTATATGTAGAATATATTTATACCCGTTAATTTTAAAACGTTATGTATATAATCATACGTATACGTAAATAACTTTATATATTTTTCAACTCAATTTAAAAAAAAATATATATATAAATATTTTTAGCGAATAAAATACTATTTAAAGTTAATGTCTGCGGCGATATATTTATATATTGGTTCTCCGCAGTTAGTTTTCCCCATTGTTTATATCATACACCCAAGAAATGGCCCGTAAAGACAGCCGATAAGCCAGGAAGTTTGCGTGATATTTTGAGTGCATCTTTAACTAGTAATTATCGACGGGAAGGAAACTGCGGGTGGGCCTCCGCCACTAAATAATAATGTGTACGGCGAATACGCCCAATTCGAATCGATCGCGGCAATTTAATTCTTTAGGTATAGCTTTATAATGTCGAGTTCATTTTTAATTCTTGCATAGCTACGATATTATTTAAACCGAAATACGGGAATCGATTATAATTTAAAAATTAATATTGTTTTATGCTCAATTTTGATTCGATACTCTGAAATAATCATAGGTTGTTTTAGATGTGTTTACTATGTAATATTATTTTTTATATATTTTCGTACGCGTCCGATAATCAGAACATTCGTGTGAATTTTTCTGATGGAAATGGAACAGACGAAACATGTTTGGTACACGATTTCTGCATAGCGGTTTAATATTATGTATTTAAGCGAGTTCGTAAGTCGAAACACTATCAAAAATATCATCTCTCCATTAGTCATGCCTTGAATTTAAAACTGCACGATAAGTTAAATTGTGACCATGCCCGGTCGCATGTCCTAAAATTTAATTCAAAAGTCGCGTACTCGTTGTACGCCCCACCCTAACCTAACGAAAAAAAATTTTCCGGAAATGCGCGGTCGTTTTTTTGCCCCCGTAAACGCTTTGTGCCGTAATCCAAGTCGTAATATATCGCCTAGATATAATAATATTATCATAATGTTGTACGCACACTAATATAATATGCGTCGCGTGTAATGCCATTTACGACGCGACGGTAAGGTCGCAAAAATTAATGTCTGTTTAAATATATATTATAAAGATAAAAAAAAAAAATAAAAAAAAAACATACGTTGTTTTCCCGTTTAACTGCGTAGTTGTGTGCGTGTGAGCCTGCCCATGTCTACCTGTATAAACACGTATTACTGCCCGGGTGCGTGTTGTCGACTAAAAATTGTATGCGACACCGTATATTCAGTGGTGTATTTATGGAAGAGGGGATATGGACGATAGATCCTCCCCTTGGCTTTATTTTTTTGTACTCATGTACAACATTGTTTTATAATATATTTTCGTTGATTTTATAGATGTACAACATAAAGCTAGGTATTGAAATCACTACACTTTATTATAATTATTATCGATACAAAAAGTATTTGAAAATACTGTCGATGTCCATGATAGTCTGTACACTTCTAACAGATTTTTATCAACAGCTAGTGGAAATAAACTAATAAGGAACTTTTTGAGCATAATAATTACAAATAACTCGACTTTTTATAATCTTTCTAAAACTAATGAAAAATCTGATAAAACTCGTCTGATATAAAACAACTATAACGGCTGTGCAACTCGATGGATACAGCGATAGGACGCAGTAAATGCTTTCACTGCGCTTTATTCATTTCTTATTAAATTATCGGATACAATATCCGAGTAGAAAAGTCCAGCATAATGTGAATACGTATTTTGAAAACTCAATAGATAATACATAATTTTCAATTTCTATGTAATACGTTGTAACATTAATTATAGATAGCTAATACTATCTATATAACCAATGGTTGTAGTTAACTTAACCTTTTTGTATGACTTTTTGTATGTTTTTATCAGGCACGCTTAACGCGAATTTTTGTTTTCCCTATACAAGTTCTAAACACATCGCCATACGCGTATTATGATATAATAATATTATTATTATTATTATTATTATTATCGTTTAAGCCTACGCGCCAGCGCGAAAACGCACACCGAGACACCGCGGAGGGCGAGAAAAAATCGACCGTGTGCATAATATTATATTTTAGCCGCCATAAATCCTAGTCTCGTATCTCTCGCACGCCGGTATTTTCACCGCTCCCGCGTTTTCCACCGTTGTCGTCGCCGACGTAATTAAATTTAACGTCTCCGCGTCCCGAGTTGTGTGGAACGCTGTCGGGGGGGCTCCGCCGCCGACAGTGCTCTCTGTGCTTTGTCATCCCGCGTGGCCCGCGCCGCCCGACGACGAGCGCATAACGTCACGTCGTACGCGCACACGCACGCACGGCCGCTGCCGTCAGACCTCGACGACGACGACGACGACGACGACGACGACGGTGTGTACAGCAGACTCAGATAGGTACGGTACGACGACGACGCGTGTGTTGAGACCACGCGAGAGCCGTGTGTAGTCGTCGTGCCCCGTCGGTTCTCGATTTTATACTGCAATTTATTTACGTCGAAAATCTTTTTTTTGAAGAAAAAAAATATAAATTAACAAAAAACACGTTGGCTCTTGCAGTAATTTCACGGCTCCAGTCCGTATTTTCGTACACGGTGGCTCTACGTGGCTCAATTAATCTTGAATCCGATAGTACCACAAATCGTACACGATACGCAACTCTGATGACACCCCTGGACTGCAGCCTCCTGATATGCTCTCACCGATTAATGTAATATCGTCTTATTTGATCATTGTGCCAGAAAGCACAGATTTTAAATAACATTTTTTGAAAAAAAAAAAACTCCCGTTTTTTCAAAATTCGCTCCGTTTTCCTCTCAACTACTATGTCGAATACCTACCTATACACGATATTATGCAGGGCGTACCGCGCGCACGCGTCTCACTATGTCACTCCCACCCGCTCCACGTGCAAATGTATTATTTTACATATTATTATAATACGCAAAATCAAATGATAAAAAAAGCCTCGTAATATCTATGATACGCCATGAGGACGATTCGCGTGTATTCGCGCGTACACGTTTCCCGCCGAAAAACCCCACTCGTGCGTCAAAGTCAACTACGCTGGCACCCCGCGCACTGAGCACGTGTGTACGCGACGTGCCCGTGGGTCGTAAATATTATATACGGTCGTAGAAATCGGAGCCCTTCGAATTGCAAGTTTCACACGCCCCGAGGTCACTGGCCTCGCCCCGGTTACGGTGCATAATTTTTTTTTTTTTTTTAATGCGTATCAAAAATAGTTTAACATAATGTTTAAGATTGAGAAAAATATATTGTCGTCGCTAGTATAGCGATTACAATAATTATTTTTAAATATTATACTACGAGCAATGTACAGTAAAAGAAATAAACATTGACTTTAATGTTATAATCCATTGGCGACATGCGTGTTTGGATTCTGAAAATTATTTAATATTTATATCTATAAATTATTTAGTTTTTGTTCCCCGGAAACATTTGATTCAAACAAATCATAGCAAAACTCGAATACGCGTTATTCATTTCACTCAATATACCTATTCGTACCAAATAGATGGGCGTATTAAAGTTTCGGTAGATCAAATTTTGATACACAATAAATCGCTATAATTCAATAATGAATATAATAGTAACGCCATTGATTTGGGTTTACGTGTTATTTTATATTAACTAATTGCTGAAAGTGTGTTGGTTATAGGTTATTATTGGGATGAATATGTTAAATAGATATGTTGTTAATTTATTGAATTTTACATACCTAAAAATGTAGTTAAAAATCGAGTGTTAAATGTTAATTTTAAATATTACAGAATCAAGATTCATCTAAAGTTACTGTTTCGAAAAAATTCGAATACAATTGATTAATTTTAAATCACATAAAGTGAATGTAAAATAACGTTAAAAGCAAATTCCGACGAATCAACTTTTAAGTTCTCTTACAGTCTGAACCTTCTAGGCATTTGAATCATCACAACTACATCTTTAAGTTAATTAGAGGTTTTTGTCGATGTTTTTAAGATAATAGATGTGTTGTAAATTTGAAACTTTATTAAAAACTTCTTTGCGTCATATCGAACCGACGCTGTTGAAACGTTACAGTTCTGAGATCGAAAATATGAGAAGATGACTTCTTAAAAGTTTGTTTTGAAACTAAGAAACTGGATTGTTGATCTGCCGGCTTATCGTGTCAAAAACTTTGAGGTTCGAGTATTAGAGTTATCGACTTGATACCTTGCAACAATACGTCCTTAAAAGTAAACCCTACTCCTAGTATTTTATATAACACCCCGAGTTAGATCCTCATTAACGACGCTTATATATATATTTTATATATCATATAACGACCATTTTTTCACATCGCTGTGTGTAAGTGCTTCGTATATATTGCAATTCGTAGAAAAAATTGGAGATTGGTTGATGTTAAAAAATTCAAAACGGCCGCCGGATTTCAAATCGTATTTTCGAATATTATAAGCATCATGACATGGCTATACGAATAAAATGCGTATTTCATATATCGTTGCAGGGCACTTCCGTTTCGTATACGACAAATGCATATAATATCGCACAGCAAAGGAAGTACCAACGTCATGATATATACTTGCATGTTAAACATACACAATGACACGCGGCGCGACGCTGTTTATGATATCGCAATCAGCACGCGGTAATCCTATCTGTATAATTACACCCGACGATCCGGATTAACTATTTGATGAGGTTATATTATAAAATACCCTCGAGTATAATGCGGCGGTAGTGACGGCGGCGGAGGCAGTGGTGGCGGTGCTCCAAAACCAGTACAGACGTTAATGAATACGTTGACGAGGGTTAAAAATATTTCGCGGGCTTTTAGCCCGGTCATTTTGCGGCCTGGACTATGTTATTAACCTGCTTTATCAGCGCACAAAATACTTTAATACGCCGCTCTGTCCGAAATCGGATTATTTTCGCTCGTGGGAAAACGGAATATGCGTGATTGTGATACGAGGAGTAGGGTCATGGTTGCGATTGTATATTTTTATACACATAGGTACTACAGCGCTCTGCAAAAGATCGGCATATGAAACGGACATCTAAAAATAAAGGGGCTTTTTTCTAATTCTTAATAACGTGTTTGCTCTTTTGCATTACATAAAAGGTTCCGTACGAATCGAAACGGTGAAATGACATGTAAGTCATGAATTTGATTCATTGCGATTTCTGTTCGGGAAAAAACAAAAACACTACATACGTATGTACGTTTATAATTATTATGAATTATAAACGGGGAACTAATTCTCAAAGGTTGCTGAACGGTGGTTAATTTTTCGTATTATAGTTACCGAAAACGACTTGACGTTTGACATCAATGGGTTCAGGACGGGTATTGATTTCTATTCGACGTTAAAGTAAATCGTATTAAGGACGACTCTTGTCCCTCACCTGCCGTCCGTGATCGAGAAAGGCCTTGCGCTTGTGTGTATAATAAACGCGTAATTGATAACATCAAGTGTACCGAAGCGATAAACGAGGCGGTCGTGTGCGCGCTCGTGTTCAACTTATACACCCCTCGCGATCCTAGTCCCAAGCCGACAAATTATCATCTTGTGTGTCGTCAAAACGGAAGACTTCACTTCGAGTTATCCTCGCGGGATTATATTGTGTTCGAATTCAGGAATTTATTACGATAACGTATACGCGATCATTTACGACGAAATATATAATAATAGTGTGTATAACATAAACTTGTATGCCAAGTCTAAAAACGAATCTAATCGTTATGTGTGTATTCGATTTCAGATGGTGAATACAGCGACACCGTAGCCGAAGAAGGTAATAATTACAAATACAATAGTTTTGAATGCTGTTTAGTCTTTATAATAGTGCACATGCATGTTTTTACGTAGCCGTAGTGAATAATAGTTGTTCGAGTATATAGTTAGCTTCTTTGTTTTAAATAAAAGAGTGTAGAGAATCTTGATGCACCGTTGTCGACGTCTTATAATAATTATTGTTACAATACAAGGCGTAGTCATTGGACGGGATGGTACGCGGGTAATCGATCGGGTTCAAATTGAATAGGCGTATCCCGTTATTTATTTTATATTTTTTTAAATGATAAAAAAAAAAATAAAAATAATTATTAAATCCTCCAGAATCGTTTTGGTTCTTGACCTTATCCATTATAATATGATTAACTGCTTTGTGTCCGCGATCGGTATTTCATGGTAAATTCAACACGCTAAAAGATTAAAAATCCATTACGGAAGAATAAATTCGATTTGACGTTCGATACGTTTTACTACCAATCGCTATGCCTGCTGCTGTGAGTATATCGTCCGGAAAGGGTGATTTAAAAATTAAATCAATTGCTCGGTGAGACAAAGCCACTGGAATAAACTCTTTTTTTAAAGTTAAAATCATCATTTTCTGAAAAGTATTTTTTTAATTTATTTTTATTTTTAGATTATTTGTCAAGTTAATACCGTATTTTAGCGCATCAAATATTAAGATGACGGCGGCAAACGAAATAAAATACTTAATTCGATTAAGGGTATAACTGAAAACGTGCGTACCAGGTGTTACTACGACGTGGACGAGAAAAATGGGGGATTAAAAACTGGGTGGCGAAACGTACACCCGGTCGTAGTTTTTGCATAATTCATTATAAAGTTTTTAGCGCTCAACTTTGCATGACGATAATCGCAGTCGAAATTTCACTCGGGTGTTTACCCCCGTAGGGTAGTGTGGATTCTGGGTGTGTAGGCACGAAAGAGAAAAAAAATTAGAAGAGATGCAGTTGTGTAGTAAATCGTCCATTGTATTTACATACACACGTATTGTTCAAAGTCCGAATAAATCATTCGACGCGCACCGGTTTCGATGAGATATGTCGCACGCGTGCAGGGTATGTTGTACAGTACGGGTAGTAAACTTTGAGGGTGACTCCGGCAATTTATGGGTTTTGAAAGATTTTTATCGTTGACCGACCAATTAAATTTCGGGTCTAGTAAAAGCTGGAGTGGAAAGGGGTGCACGTTGACCACCGCCATTAGTGCAAATTTCCCGCAGTACACGCACAACTCTCTCTATCTGATACGGATGTCTCAACCCTTGTGTGTGTGTGTGTGTGTGTGTGTGTGTGTGTGTGTGTGTGTGTGTGTGTGTGTGTGTGTTTGTGTGTGAATATTCATTGTATTCTGGGGCATAAATTAACTGTCGTGGATATGCGGCAATAATTGCCGGCCGGCTTTCCTGCCGTTGCTGCCGTCGTATACATCAAATGGGACGGACTCAGCATACATATATTTATACAACACACACACGGTTATGGGCTACGGAGGTTGCGGTGAAGGTTACGAAAGATTGATCGGAAGTTGTATAGTGTCGATTTTGGCAAACCAGCCGGGTGCGCTACCACTACAGCCACAAATGCAACTACTACTACTGCTATTATACGGATGGCTGAGGGCCAAAAAATAAAACGCCGAAAATCATCTATATCCGACGAATATGTTCGCTAATGGAATTATATTGATTCAGCCTTTCCTCTAAGCCCATATCGCAGAGAGAGGTTTACGAATTTTTAAACTGTTTTCTATTTTTACTAAAACGTTTTAAATTATTTATAAATATATTTTTTCTTCGTGATTTTTGTAACGTTAAGATTTCAAAAAATATTCGTTTTTTGTTAACCAGCTGTATGATTGCATCATCAAAATGTTCCTACAATTTTTTTAAGCCATTCGTTCAAAAATCAAATGATTTTATTTTGACATCAATATTATATCATAATTTTGTTTTCAAATTTTTTTTGTTTTTATGTTAAGAAAGTAAAAGTTAAGATGGTAAAGATAATAATGTTATCTTGTTTTGCAACAAATAATAATATACTGCATATTATCTTCAATTACAAGAGAAATAATGTATAAAACAAAATGTTCGTGATGTAAATGACCCGAAATAATTCAAAGCCCCTATGCGTATACGGTTTCTTTAAATGCTGTAGTACATCACATCGTGTTCACTACACTACACTCGCATCCCATTCGTATGGATCAATGGGTGCCGAACAGAGACTATTAATTTTGATTAATGCAGATGTGTATCGCCGTGAACGGCGGTACTACACAAAACTATTAATATATCATATTTTGTTTGAAAAATTGTTTTACCCCCGCCACAAAGGGCGGTCATTTAAAAACAATTTGCTTGTAGGAACAGTAGGTGTTCCCCAGGGACAGTCATCGCACTATTATAATTATTATTATTATTACTATGTACGAGCGGCCCCCGAGGCAAGAGGGATGGAGATCGTCGGGACACGCACAAGACAAATGACCCCGAGGGTTTTCCTGCAGGGCTCGCACATACGGATTTGAATTGAAACAATAGCCCAAGCAGCACTAATTCAAAACTGGTTAGGGCCTTGTGCCGGGTGGAGGCGGAGGTGGCGGCATTATATTATTGCGGTTTTAACGCGTATACACACTAGCAGCACCAGTATTAAACACAGCATACGACGACGACGTCCGGTCGGTCGGACGCCGTAGCGAGAAAGGGGTGTCGGCGGCATCAGTGTCGCTGTGTGTGTGTGTGTGTGTTTAATGCGCCATGAACAATGTGCCTGCCGGCCACGTGACAGTTGGCAAAGGCAACTTTATTCTCAAGTGTGTGTGCAACATATAACGCTGAGCTGCAATACCTACCCCGCAGAGACAGTAACAATCGCGCGGTTTCCATCGGTACAGCAAGTGGTGTGTCCGCATTATATTATGCAGTATCAGATGGTGGACATTGGTTAATTAATTCAAGGAATACGATGTAGTAGCCTATATTATGGCAACATATTACACACATCACACACACACACACACACACACACACACACACACACACACACACACACACACACACACACACACACACTCCAAAAAGTATATTTACAAATTTACAATAGTCGTTCTCGATGAATTCAGGATAGTGCGCTAGAGTGATGACAACCGAATTTCATAGCTAAATAGATAGACCCTCCGGTCGGCTGAAAATGTAGGTAGTGATTTGCAATATACAGTTTCACGTTTCCGGAAAAATCTAGCTTGTGTATTTAATATTAATATTTATGCATCTATACTATAAATATGTTTCGAAACTTTCAGTGCGAGTTCAGAGCGTTGTATAAAACCTTCAATCCGTAAACGTTTTCGAATGGGAAAATCTCAATTTTGCAGCACAGTCGTGCGTGCGTGCACCCTGAGACTGTTGTTAATACAAAGGCGTCATACTTGGGAAACCACTAAACCATCGAGTTAATTCGTCGCGAGCGTTTCTACCGGTCGTTGACAGCCATTAGATAAATAACTATTTGCATATGGACCATCACCTTTTCTCCGTGTGTGTTTATGTATATTATGTATATATATATATACATACGTATAGAAGCTGGCCGCATTTCAGACTTTTACGCGCCGAAGAAGGCGCTTGTTAAAACGCATTTACCGCCAAACCCTCTTGAGAATAGCTGTTTTTGAACGCGTGGGGTGTGATCTCCGCTGAGGGCCTTTTCTACTCTAACCCCCATTCAAGTGCTAATGGCTTGGTGAATGCGCTGTGTAGGACGAGGGACCCGGCGAGAAGTTGACCGAGAGATGAATTATAATATCGTGGGTCAGGTACCGCGAGAATCTCTGACAACGGCGGTTTCAGCCGACAAACAAACTCGAAAATGATTGATCATTCGCTAGCCGGGGTCATCTCAGTGTGCGTATGCGTGCGTGCGTGCATGGTGCGCTCGCGTTCGTGTGTGTGTGTGTGTGTGCGTGTGTGTGTGTGTGTGTGTGTGTGTGTGTGTGTGTGTGTGTGTGTGTGTGTGTGTGTGTGTGTGTGTGTGTGTGTGTGTGTGTGTGTGAATTTAAATACTTTATAGCTTGTTGGTTTTCTTTTAACCGACAAAAGTCTTTTTCCAAACTTCCCGTGCGAGCCCAAAATCGTAATCGTTCAACGATAATATGTAAAACTTTTCATCGCTACAAATCCGACGTACGATATTATAATAAGTAGGTACGCTAGAAAATTGAATGACAAATACGTTTAGCATAAATCATTAACTAACGTGGGTTTATTTTTTCGAGAGACTTTTTCTCTTATATCGTGCAAAGCAACTATAAGGTTAATGTAAATTATTTTTATGTGTTTACGGGATTCGGAAATGTGTGTTTAGAAGTCTTTTACAAACACTGGTATAGCCGTTAGTTAAATCGGCCGAAAAACTAAAACCCCACGCCAATCTGCAGGCGTGTGTATACTCACTGCTCTCGGGCTTTTACGATTTTATGGCCAAAATAAATATATAGTTACGACTACTTTCGTGTCTCGAACCGGCCACTATATCTTATCTGTTACAAGCGCCTTTGCTCTAAAAACGATTCTTTTTTTTTTTTACGACCATTCTAACTTAACCTTTAAAGAACGTACGGTACGTTTCAACACTCTCTCGCGAAACATTTAACAAACGGAAAAATTTACTTTATTTCCGTCTTATTTTTCAGCCATCGACGGTCATTGGTCAGCTTGGTCTCCGTGGTCGCCGTGCGGCATCGATTGCCGTCATCATCGGACGAGAACTTGTACGTCTCCGAGTCCTTCAAACGGTGGACGGTACTGTTTGGGTCGTGATACAATAACAGGCAATTGTTCAGGAGGCTCTTGTATCGGTAAATAACTGGTTTTTAGTTCATCATAGATAATTTTTTTTTTATTTATTTATTTCAAATTAATGTCATTTGTTCTTTTACTGTTTGAAATATATTTATACTAGTTTCTCAACTGAGTTAATTTATAGCCTGTATAATATTATTCTATATCTCGTAAAATATACATTATACGATATATGGATTAATAATTTTTAATGTAATATAATAAAAAAAAATTCCTTTCCGATTTTATTGGAATACCGCATATTAATAGGTGTATACATAAAATTGTAATGGTGATTTGTCTATGATAAATATAGAGATGAATGAATTTTATTATTTTAAACTCGCCATTATTGTTCCCGACCTCCGTATTTGTTTGTGTATTTTGTAAATGGGAGTTCTATTGTTAAACTATATATTACTACTCTAATAAAAATATGAATTTTACGACGGGAAATTACTATCCGTAACAGAAAATAAAATATGACATTTATTATTTTTATTATCCTTGTTTTAGGTGGCAGAGATGACCCCGTGATTTATGATGATGATCCGGTCGACGAGGAAGGTACGTGCTTTTCGTTGTATCGTACAACACTGTTATTTAATTATTGTTTTATAGTACCTACGGACTATCCGTGTGGTACTGCAAAAATTCGTATTGATTGTTACAACCTTTAAGAATGATAAAATCGAACCATCACAGTATATTTATATGTATATATACCAAGACGTAATAATTTCAAGATATTCGCTTACAAAAAAAACCGTTTAACTTAACTACGCGATATTCTTTTACCTCGTTCTGTCCAAATTTACGCACAAAGTTCATGTTCGGATATGAACTTGTAATAACTAACGCGTGTTTGTGGGCCGTTACAAGATAATTACATTAAAAGTACCGTGCGTAATTAAATAATAACACTTTACAATGTTTACAGTTTTTAATGATTTGAAACAAATTTATAGAATTTATTAAATCCCCAATATAATATGCTAAACTACACTAAACACTGGAAAGCCTTAATAATTTTTCTCATTAATGAATTTATAGATATAAGGTGCTTCATATCTGTGTAACAAATGCAATTATAGTTTTTCTTCTATTCTTTATTTTTATATTTTTTTTCAAATAAATGCTATAACACTACAGCAATACAATTTTATGAACAAATTATGTTTCTACCATTTTTTTGTCTTTGTGATTTTTAAGTTTCTTTAGTTTTCTTAAATGGGAACCAATGAAGTACAGCTGAGGTACTGTGGATTTTTTCTTTTCATTACTTTTAATTTTAAATACTTAAATCTCTTTAACTTTTAGTCAAATTATACAAATATAAAGATCAACATTTCTAAAATAAAAGTTTTTTTTTTTTCATAACATTACAATCAAATAATTTTTTTGTGTTAAACATGGATAAAAATCAGTTCAAAAATGATTTGCTTCATAAAATTATAGTGCTGTACTGTAGTATTTGTTAAAAAAAAAAAATGTATTTTTCAAATAGATCTGAAACACCCTATAATATAGTAAATTGACGCCAGAAAGTTTGGCAGCTATTATGATTGGGTCGTGAGAAAGAGGGTAGTTGAAGATTGAATCTCTCGCGTACTGCTGTGCAGGATATACAGAGAAATTCAATTATATCAACAGGAAATTAAAATCGCCCTACGTAAAAAAAGGGGAAATAGCAAAATGATATGGCCGTTTTAATTTCATTCTTAAACGTTAGTCGTCCGTTATCAAAAAAATATTTACCAAATATGCGTAAACAAAATACTGGAAATTCTTCTTTATATATATATAAATATTTCTTTCGATGACTTCTATTATTTAAACAGGCTTAAGCACTTTGCACGCAATAACTCAATTTGAGTAATTGAGTTTAAAAAAAAAAAAAAAACTTTTTTTTGTGATGCTTCAGCTGAGTTGAAAAAAAAAAGAAAATAGAATTTCCCGGAATTTTAATGCGAAATTCAAAAGGACCGTACTGTAATACGACGACATTGCAATGACAAACGGTCGTTGTGTATTGTTCGTCGCTACACTGCGCTTACCCGACGAGCCATGAACACGAATCGTTCTTACACTGCTACCCGGAAATTACGATAGAAAACCTCCGTGACACGAAATCCATTTCCATGTATATTCACTTGTACTCTCGGTTTTGGACGAATTTGGTCGTTTTTGTTTTTCGGTGTTGGAGTTTTAGATATTGTCTGAAGAACCCCAGACGTTTTATCGGTAAGGGTGAACAGCAGTCCCTCTTTGTGACGGTTACGTTTAACAGTTTTAAAACACCACACCCCACTTTACGCTATCAAATGTGTCATACTATAAAAGATTAAGTATGAAATCATCTTTAGAGCACTACGACGGATGCATCGGAATGTGGCTGTGGGTGGAAACCGTTACTTGTGAGCAGCAGAGGGGTTGTTAAATTTCATACGAATATTTAGGATCACTTCTTCGAAGGACTACGATATAGTTTCCGGTAATGTGACATACAGACAAATTGTCATCGTAACGACCTCGACTTGTAACTTCCAACCCCTTGGGCTTGTTCCGAACAAAAGGAGTCTATACGAGGGATGATGAAGCGATACCGGAAGGAACAAGTTCATCCATGCGGGGGAAAGAATCGTAACAAAAATAATTGCTGCGCGTCGGTTTTTCGTCTAGGGGTGGAGTAGAAATCACAAAAGTTGACAATGATATCCAATGAAAACATTAGTCATACGGTCCATTTCAATTATTTAGTCCTGGAAACTTGGATATCTATTTGTACGGCAAAGATTTATATACTTAAGGAACATCGATAACTTAAGTGTCAAAACTATAATGCTGTAACAAATCACATGTGTTTAATACGACGTGGCGTACAGTGAACAGGAATGTAAGAAACGTAAAAAAACTTTCCAAAGTCAAAATATCAATTATTAAGACGTCGTATCAATTTCGTTAAAACGAGCTTTTACAATAAAGTATCTAATGTACGGCATTTATATACAAAACATCGAAATTTTCTGTAATCTAATTGTAATTGATTGAAATTTTTCGAAAAAAAACAAAAGTTATTAAAAACACAACGGTAGTTAATAAAGAAAACATAATTTAATTTTGTATTTTATTCAATCCATAAAATGACATAACAACGTATTGTATTTTGTTGAAATCAAAATATTATTATGTCTAATTTTATCATACTTAATAAATTATAAACTGAATTTATAATTGGAAACTCATTTTAATTTCGCTTAACGACTTGTGCAAAAGATGTTTTGATAAAAATAATTATTTCAACATTAAATTTAAATTATTGAATATTATACGACGTTAACTGTGTTAAATATTAGAATATATTATGATATCATATTCAAAAATGTATACATGAATCTTCAAATCTTAATTTTAGATAAATACTTTCAAAAACGAAAATGTCTTTAAACAGAAAAATTATCATCCTTCATATATATATAATATCACTATAGACCATTTTCGATTACATTGGTTTTTGATCAAAGACTGCAACGAAACAAAAGACTTACATTCAAACTGGCACTGAACGATGAGGAATCTACTGCCGACCGATTCTCAATACTTATAATGAAATAGTTCTCTTGAATCACAGCCGAATTACTTCAGGAATAGGGCCTTTCATGTATAAGACAATCCGTGAAAAGGATACCGCTAGTGGATGACCCTCCCATCTTGGTCGGTATCATTCCTTTTACATCGAATTTTCTCCGGTTGATTGGCCGACTGATATAATTGAACACCCGGTGGTACTTTCTGACTTCTGACAGTTAGTTTTAATCTCACCAAAAAGTTCAACCTCCTTTTGCCCACACACGCAAATCTTAATTAAACTTTCAACCGTCTGCACTCCGATTGTATTGAAAACATTCTCCAGCAGATTCCTAAGAATCCAATGCGACGAGTCAAATATTTTAGTTTATTTGAACTTACTGTGCTGCTGGACATTGGCGAAGTTTTTGCGACCTCGTGCGCGTTGTACAATACACGCGTCTATAGTTTACGATTTTACCAGAAATAAAACTCTGGCGGGTTTTAAGTGAAAAAATCAATGAAACCTCAACCGGCATTAAAACCACTGGCCCCTTGGTCTCGATGTGAACTAATCCTTTAATTGAACCTACCTACCAAGTCTAAACTTAATTGGTTAGCAGACAAACAATTGTTGTGCAATGTTGTGGTGGTGGTTTTAACGTATTAAAGTTTTTTATTTTTAACAAAGAAATTCACCTTACATGTAACGTAACTTTGTACAGTGAAAAGAACGTTTATAATTGTATGGTTGACAAAACTTCATTTTAAAACCACCCAGAACAACATTTACGATACAAAATGAATAAGTACAATAACATTTACTCTTTCGGTAAATTTTAATATTACTATTAGGGGAAAATTCATGTTCCTAAAAACCTAATGTACGTGTATGTGTAGTTTATCCTGCCAATGGTTTATCGGTGAAATCAGCAATGAATTATTCTTGATGTATAAATGAAAGTTCGTATGAAAATAATTCTTTAAACGACTTTTTATTTATTTTATTTTTTGATGCAACCTAAGAAAAATACAACATTACGATAAAAATGTATAACCCTAAATCACTACCATGGTGATAATTTTAATTCTACCCGTTATTTTTAATTCAATCACATAACATATTATAATGTCGATACAATATTTTATTTCGTAAACTCTTTATTAATACTACTTCAGTTTATTTTTCAGTGATTTAATCTTTCAGTAATCTCGCATGATTAGGTTTTTCATTTTTATTTTTTTCCATCCGTATTCGATATTAATATTAAATACACAATTCCAATTTCCGCTGAGATTGTAACACTACGCAAGTATTGATACGATTATTATTGCTCCAGGCATGCGTGTCACGTTCGTTTGTGAAAAATTTCATTATCAACTATTAACTCTGTGCGAATAAAATTAATTACGACGTACGCACGGAGCGTGCTGGCTAATCGGAAGAACTAACGATGGAAAAAGCGATCGTTAGAAGTGTACCACGTAGGTATACCCCGGAGCTGAAATCAAATTTATCAAAATTATTAAATAATCGTCTAATTGTTTAACGCTGAATCATTGCAAACAACATAATGAATTTTAAATATGTTCAGACGCATACGGCCGAATATTTTTGATCGCTCCTTATTTGGTGTGCACAGTTGTATGTTTAAAATCTCCTCCCGTACCCGTATAATAGTAGTCGTGTACTCAGCGTTCCGAAAGAAAAAACCCGCTCTATCTCTCATCGCCGTCATTTCGGACTGTCATATTACCTCTTGCGCACGTATAATAAATTACATCATTAATCAGACAGGTAGGTACTTATGATAACAGTCGTCGGACATCCATCGTGGTCGCGGTACCGTAATATCGCGCACCACCACACGCACGCGCGCGCGCGTGTGTGTCAATGTGTGTGTGTGTGTGTGTGTGTACAGCACAGCACTTATATAGATCGAAAGCTATTATCGTTATATATACATGCGGTAACAACGCACGGGCACGTGTAATAAGTCACCGCGGTGGACACGTTGTCCAGCTTTTCGTTTGCACGTGGGTTTGGCGTACGAAAAGGACGAGGGAATAATCGATGGGATAAAAGGAAATAAGAAAAAAAAACGATCCTAAGTATTTGCGAGGGGGGTGAGGGCCTGAGACAGTGCGAACGTGTTAACGATCGCGGCGGCGAGCAATTAAAAAAAGTATACGATCGTTTTGTAGTTTTCGTTTTCGTTCCCGCGTGTCGTAAAAGCAATGTCTGAGTCCAGTAGCGATGGTAAACGCAGCACGCAGCGTGCAGAAACTACATATTATCATTATTATTATTATTATTATTATTATTATTAGTGCTATAACTCGTAGAAAAGGCGTATATGAGGCGGCGGCGGCGGCGGCGTGTGGACGATTCGTGTCAGAGGGCAGTTAAGTCCGATAAAATCAATTCACGCGAACGCGAAACTGGTCGCCGACAAAGTTTTTTGATAAACCGTCTTGGAACACGATATAGAGACTTGTCACGGGGCGGGAGTATGTACAGCGTACACTTATATATATATACGATACAAGGTATATCACGGGTGACGGGCACGACGACGATGTTTTTATTGGCAATATACGTCGATTTTATTGGGTGCGTTAAGGCGCGTTCGTGCACACGCACACAAACACACACACACACGCATACACAAACGTACGACACACGCACACGGTTTGGAAATTTCTCCAGCGCGCGCGAGAGTCCCGGAAAATTAGTCTCTCGAGCCATTAATATTGCCTACGGTGTACGTGTATAATGTGTGTATGTGTGTGTGTATGTATGCGACATAGGCCCGAGTTAAGTCCCAAGCGCAAGAGAATTGATCGAGCGCACTCTTTTCCTTCTTCGTCTCACCATCTCTCTCTCTCTCTCTCTCACACAATGCACACACACACACACACACACACACACACACACACACACACACACACACACACACACACACACACACACACACACACACACAAACACCGTTTTTTCGTCTTTTATTCTATAGATATCCGTCGATCCCGCGGGGAGACGTGTTGCTATTTCTACGCACACCAGCTTGGCGTTCGTACACTGCACCTGTCCGTTTCGCTATATCGATTGTTATTTCGCCAAAGCCGTGTTCGCATATAATTTTATACTCGGCGTTCACGACTCACATAATAATTATCCGGGGAACCACGCGAACGGTTGTAGACTATAACAACGACGAAACCATAATATTTTGTTTTGATATCATACCTACCATGGCGTATTTTTGACAGCATGACAGCACGTTGTGCGTTCATCTATGGCCGTAGTCGCGGCCGCGGTCGACCGCGACTAGAGGAAAATGCGTTTGGCGTGATTTTTCTTTCTCGAGAATTCCGAAACCCTTTTACGCCCAGGAAACACGTTCGAAGTAAATTCTTTTATTCCACACGTACCGTCGCGTCATCGAAAACCCATTTGAGTCCATGTGAAAAACGATTTGAATCCATCGCGTCTATACCGCACAGGGTATTATTATAATAAATTAGACGTTCCCTGAATGCGACGTTAAATCACACCGCTGTGCTGCAACACGTGAATGGTTTATTTTTAGTCAATAATATTCGTGCGGCGTGAATAAATTATTACATCCGGTGGTAAATATTATACTGTACGCGTGTATCTATAAAAATATATTTATTTTGACAATCGATAAAAAGATTTTTTTAATCATTATAATCGTTATTATTATCGTCGTTTTTTTACGTCGTATCGTGACAGTCTTGACGAAACGTTGTTCTATACCGATGTGTGTTTATTTCGTGTTTCAGATTTGCCTACCAAATCGGTGCCGGAAAACGATACGGCGCTGTACGTGGCTCTCATAGCCGCGTCGGTCTTGCTAGCCGGCATGGTCTTGTTGTTTCGGCTGTACAAGAACAAAGGCCGTGATCACAGCATGTATAACATGGCCAACTCAGGTACGTACCATTGTAAAAACGAGATTATAATGTTATTATTCTTACTATTACCTTCTACCACTCACTACTGTTACAGCGGTTAGGTTAATAATAATAATAATAATCACAACGTATCATATACAAAGCGTGTATAGACGCGCGCACACGGGCCTTGAACTCGATCGAAATACGATCGCGATCGATTCTTTTTCGGCATACGAAAAACGAGATATACGTTCACCGAATTATAATTTTTTTTTTTAATAATAATAATAATAATAATAACCATATTCGTCGTGTTTCGTCGTCTGCATCAGAGCATAATGGCATTGATTTTATAATATACATTGATTTTATAATATACTATATTATAAAATCAATGACGATGGTTAGCAAGAGCGTGGAGTTTACGAGAGAGGAAAAAATAAAAAATAAAATAAAAAAACGCGTTCACAATTTATTAGTGTTTAGACGTCGTTCTATGAAAAAAGGGGCCGCGTATTCGAGACGCGTTTTCGCGTTATTCGGAGGTGTAAATCAATGATATTTGTTTGCCACCGCGGTGGGGTGCAAAGCAATACCGCAAACCGCTGTTAAAAGTCGTACACGCGTGGTCACTGCAATCGAGACTTCGTTTGAATGTCGATCGACATTATTCCAACGCTAACAAGCAACCTGTGTTCTAAAAGAGACGCCGGTAACTCCACGCGGCCATTTCCTACCCCGACTGTAGTTCCGACTTAATTGTGTTTGTATAATTTCGACGACGACGTCGGCACGGCACCGCCGCGACGCGGTATAAACTACTTGACATTATGCGCCGCGAACGAGAGGCGTTTGTAAACAGTCACGAGAATAATTAATTACGCGCGCACGTGTAGTCTCTCGAACACACACTTCGCTCGCTCTCGCGCGTCTTATACAATCGCGATTCGTAATATTTCGTAATAATAATGATGATGATAATAATAATAATAATAAAAATAATAATAATAATAATAATAATGATAATAATAATAATAATAATAATAATAATAATAATAATAATAATAATAATAATAATAATAATAATAATGATAATGACGATGACGAGGAAAACAATAGATACGGTTCGATTATTCACGTGTGTCGTCTCTCGTGTAGATTTCCAACCGGAATTCTTCCCGGACCAAGAGAAGAAGACTTACTCTCTGGAGTGCCATTCACGGAACGGCGGTTGCAATCATTTCCACCAGACGCAACCGGACCTGACCAGAACCGTGGTAGTGGTGCCTTCGTGTTACGAGTACCCGTTCACCAACGATCAAAACGCGTACAGCCTGACCCGATCGTGCTCGGAACACCATTACGACGTGCCGCATCACAACGGCGGCGGCGGCGGCGGCGGTAGCTCCACCGTCACCACGGCCACCATGGCGCCGCCGGTGCCGTCCATTGCACCCGACAGTCCGAACGCACTCTCGTCGAGTCCGGAATCCAGCCACAGCTTGACCAGCTACACGTGTTCGAGTGAGTATTGTAATACCATACCAGTAATCGACGGTGCCGCGTCTCGTGACGAGTAATACACGATGGCGTTCCCAGGGACAGGGAGTGTTAGTGATTCTATCCTCCCCTATCGATCCCGTTATATTATTTTTAGAAAAAAACTTATTAGAACCATCATCCGTTATAGAGTTTTTGCTTTTGTGGCTCATCAGTATTACTTATCACTAAAAATATTCACTGTACACATTACAGAGCACGTCGCGACGTACACAATGAACATAGACGTACATATTATAAAATCTAAAATCTGTATCTGTACTGAATGCGAATGACTATGGCCGAGATGTATCAATACTACGGATTTCCCGCGATAGACGTGCACGATAAATTATAATTTATCAGCCGCGTCAAACTTTGGTCCAACCTTAAAATAATACTACTCTATAAACCCAACCACCAAAATACTGTACAAAAATAATACAACACTATATGTTTATTATTTTACATCATGATTCATGAATAGTACAATTTCACAGTAATAGTGTATTGTAAAATGTTTATTTAACAATTTATACGTATATCTGTGACAGCGATTTGGTTTTAATCAACAATCCAATGTCAAAAACAATTCGTTGTTTTTAAACGCATATAATGAAAGCGTCAAAAATTAACTTTTAATTGTCATAACTTCCAAGCCTCGGGAGCTATAACATCGCCTTTCATTGAAAATATCTGGACACGCGATTAATCAATGGTCGCGAAATCACCGCGTCAGTGTTGCATCACTCATGGCTTAACCGGTTGTATGTTTGACAGGCAAATCCCAGTCGGATTCCAGCGGCGTGGCGTGCCACTGCAAAGACTACTTGTGGATGAAAGAAACCACAGTGACGTCGGCCGGTTGTCGGTTGGAGAGCAAGGAATATGGTTTGTCGCTGACCGTTCCCGAGGGCGCCGTTGCCAAATCCCAGAAAGAACCGGTGCTGTTCGCCCTGTTGCAGGACGAGTACAAGCCGTTACTCTCCGGTAATATTATAATACATAATATAGTATGACATAAATATTGTCACGTAGTCGTATACGTTTCTTCACCGTGATCACACGCTTTGACGACCTCCGGGGAATTTATTTTAAACTAATCGATTTCACACAGACGGACAGACGCAGTTGAGTCCGGCGGTGATGTGCGGCCCCGCCGGTAAGAGTTTCAAGAAACCGGTGATCGTGGGAATGCGACATTGCGCCAGTCTGATGCAAGGTCCCTGGGTGATTTCGGTGTTGAGCTGTGACATGCCAGTGGGATCAAAACCCAAATGGAAGGTGATTATAACATTTCCCTGTTGTTCGATCGATCGGATTTTCGAAAATATACGTGATAAAAGACAATTTGGATTGTAATATTTTAATTTGTTTTTTTTTTTTACAGAAAATTCTGACTTTAGGCGAGGAAACTATCAACACTTCGGTGTTTGTGCAAATGGACGCAGAACACGTGTTTCTGATGAGCGAAACGCTATCAAAGTTCGTGCTAGTCGGCGAACCGGACACCACGGTGGTCAGCAGTCCTCCAGCAAAAACACTTAAGTTGGTCCTGTTCGGGTCACTAAACCGAAAGTTCAAATATGACATTCGAGTGCACGTGGTCGACGACAACGGAGTTGCTTTAGAGGTGAGTGAGACTGTCTTCACTGCACGTCTTTCGGACGAACTTATATAAAAATTGTAATGAATCGACCATTATATGTATAATATCGTCGGGTTTTGTGAACACAGAGACTAAAACACCACGAACGTAGCGTGAGTGGAGGCGTGATGTTGGACAAATCCAAGTCAATGTGCTTCCAAGAAGGAGGTGGTAACTTGGTTGTGACCATAGATGATATCGGTGCCAATTGGAAGAGCAAACCCCAAGACAATTACAAGGTCAGTATTACAGACTATGTAATGTTTACAGATCGATTGAAAAAACCTACGTGGGTTTAAACCGAATAAAATCGGAGACTGACAACACAACCGAAAGCTCTCGCGAAAATATATATACAATTTTTCGAATACCAACAAATATTATTCTTTAGTTCATCTTAAAATATTTACGTACTAATTCAGAAAGTTCTACATGTTCTATATTATACAGTATTTTTTAATATTATTTGATGAACATTACTGGTGTTTACATACCAACATTTTGATTGTAAATTTAATCGAATTCTTAATTCTAAAGTTTGTAAAATTAATATAACTGCAGTGTTTTATGCTAAATTGTAACGTCAAGTTCGGTGGGTTCTCAATACGTTTATGTATGAAGTTACTATCCCTACGTGCTATTCGTAATATATTCAACTTTTAGAGTGGGATACAATATCGTGTTACATAAACTTGAAATAAATCTGCATATTATGTGGTTGTGTCTTGTGTCGTACATTATTTTAAATTTACAAAATCTATAACAAAGTGTTGCAAATATTATGTATGATAGGTAAAAGCCCCCGTGATTTGTGTTATAATAGGTAATGAAATCTGTAGCGATTTTTCGCCTTTATAAAAAAAAATTCGTTCTGTCCAACACTAGTTCGTTCAAATTCATACTGACCACTTATCTGCAGAACATAATTTGTACACTCTTCTTTTGCGTGTGTGTGGGGTGGAGTTGTGTGGGGGGTAGGGGTGTGTGTATCGTAAATAATAAGTGATAATAATAAAAAAATATTCAAATAAACGTCTCGTAACCCACCACTCCTAACTTACACCTACGATCGTAGTCGACGTATAAAGCAGCAGAGGTTATCAAACAGTGTATATTAACCCAAAAGTGGATCCCAATTATTGACTTAGCCAAAAAGGGATAGTTTTGGTTGTTCAAACCCTACCTCTCATTACTATTTTCATACATTTTAACCCAATGAATATATTATAATTTTACTATTGAAAATTAATTAATCTTTTTTTACACCACTGAAACTTATCCTTCAATACGTTCAATAAGAGTCTCTTATGAAACATTGAATAACAAACCTAACTAATCCGTAAAAATTTTTAAGTTTAATTTATACTAACTCCCTCATTGCATTGTCCTGGCTACATCATTAGTTCCGATTACCTTTTCCTTTAGATCCACCACACATTTTCAAACTTTATCGTTTTCGTTGTAAATCATGTCAAATTTAACTATAAGAGATCCACACGGATGTACACGCGTACATTGTACATTAGGTGATAAAAAGAAAGTTAATTTGCCACAATGACTGTGTTAGGTCTCAAATTTAAAAAAAAATGTATGACGTCGTGAAAAGAACCTCAGGACCGTAGGGAAATCGAGCACTGTACGGCCGGACAAAATATCGATCCCTAATAGACAAAAGGACATGAGTGACACTTTTGGCCAAAATGACATTTGTACATGAAAAAAAAAAAAAAAAATATATATATATATATATATACATATAGAAAAATCTGCATTATTGACGATTAATAGGTATAAGTGATTATACTCAATAAGAAACGGGTTATAGAAACGTCGTTTTCGCTCAAAGAGTTTGCATAAGAGTTCGTGAGATATTACATTTTGCCAAACACTTCTTTCGTGATTCCCTCCGGACGTTTGTCCGGATGCGACTGAATATATCACACGACGTCCTAACCGTCCCGTTCCGTCCGTGTCCGCAGGAGATCCCGTTCGAGGCCGTGTGGAACACTGGAGGCATGGCGGTGTTCACGCTGGAGCCGTACGAACAGCAATACCCGGACTCGTGGGTGAACGTGTCGTGCCGCGTGTGCGTGTCGCAGACCGCGGCCACGGGGTCGCTGCGCAACGTCAAGCACACGTTCAAAGTCAACCAGGACCCGAACAGCCTGTCGTCCGTGGGCCACCAGTCCAGGCAGCCGAGGACCGTGACCAGCACCACGGGCAGCGGTTCCAGCGTCACGTCGTGCGACCCGACGCCGTTTCGGTGAGTCGTCTGTCGTCTCGTGCAAAGAGACGCACGTATACTGCACGCTTGAAATAACACAACACCTCGTGCAGACAATACGTTTTGCCTCCGCGAGCCACGTCCGTCCACTTCGCCCAGGTTCCTTGGCATAATTAACGGTTCCTTTTTTTCTTTTTCTTTATTTTTTTCTTTACTTTTTTTTTTTTTGTCACCTATTTTTTTATGATATTTGCTGTACGTATGGTGTGAAAAAAAATACGTTTAATATTTATTTTTCGGTTTTTTGTTCAGATTTGGTAAAGTCTTACGTAAGCAACTCTGTCAATGTTTAGATCCGCCAAATTCTAGGAGCAACGACTGGAGGATGTTGGCCCAACGGCTCTCCATGGACAGGTGAATATCCTAACTCGTGTATTTTTACTCAAAAAAAAAAAAAAAAACAATTGAGAGACAGCGTTCGCTATATCTTCGACCATGTCTCGTAAAACGTTGTTGATCGTGGTTTTTTCTCGAATATTCCTATGTATTGTTTTGGCAGTTTTCTGAGAATTTATCAGCAACGTTTCTTTTCAATTTTTGAAAACTTATTTTCCTCGGGAAATTAAAATTTTACTACTTTGGGTTTGTCCTTAGTGTTGAAAACAAACACAAATATTCTATTCACTGTGTAAACACAAAAGGAATTATAGGTCCCTATATAAAACGATGGGGCAGGAACACTCGAGAGCAAATGCCGTGATCAAAAACGTACATCATCGTGATCCATCATCATTGATCAGTGATCAATCATTAAGATCGATGCTGATAATATAGCGACCTGATTTAGTACGGTGAAATCGTTTATAATGACATCCAAGGGACCACGCGGAATTAGTCGTTATAACCTGCTGTAGTCACAACAATCGAAATTAAAAAAATTAAAAAAACCGTCAGCCATAATGAGACAAATACATTTGTACGAGATACATTTGCAGTGTCGTTGTAGGTAAATTATTTTTCCAAACTCACCGAAAATATACGTCGAATTATCGTTCTTACGACGGTTATACCTAATATAATATACACGTAACGTGGTAATAATTCGGTGGGTACACGCATCGCCATTTATCGACACGTAACCGTGTCATGATTTATGTTAAATGTGAGTTCTGCCGGGACCTTCAGTTCCAGGTCGTTAAATCCGGTACGTAGCTACAATCACAGATGTCATTAAAAACGATTCTCGCTATTTTATCGTGCTGTCGATCGCGATTATCACTAATATAAATAAAAACGCATCATGATCCGTGATGTTAATGTTTTATCCATTTAACACGCGGTTACAGGTACATAAACTATTTCGCCGTCAAACCCAGTCCCACGGACCAGATACTGGACCTATGGGAGGCCAGGCACAGGGAGCCCACTTCCGTCACGGACCTGTTGAACGTGCTCCGGCTGATGGGCCGCACGGACGCCGCGTCGCTGTTGGAACGCGAACTCGGCCCGTGGCTGTGAGCCGCCGACGGCGGCTGCGGCGACGGGACGGCGGCCAGCCGGGACAACACTCGTGCCCGGGACGTAAGCCGCCCACCGCCGCGGTGAAGCCGACGTGACACGCCCGGGCTCGAACGGCCACCGCCTCGTCTCGTGCGTTACGAGACCGACCGTGAAGGCGCGGACACTTGCAGTTCCTATACGGCGTATATATTATATATATTTTTTTTTACGAGTCCACACCGCGCGCGAGTCTGTTTTATTTTTGAAAAAAAAAAAAATGTTTTTTTTTTTTGGTCTTTGACTACTTTTGCTGTTATGAATATTTACGATGATATTATATATTGTATTATTATTATTTTTTATTTTTATTATTTTTTGTCTTTTTCTTCGAAATTCTACGTGTACGTTTTCGTTTTCACATTATTCGTTTATCATGTTTTTTCTCGGGGAGAAAAAAAAAAAAGGCCAACGATAATAATAACAATAATATATGTATATTATTCCTTCGACAATCAAAACACGACGCGTATGCGAAATAATAATACACGCGCGTTTTCATCATCGTTATCGCCACTGCGGATTTCACAAGGACCGATGACAAAAAAATTTAGGTACCCGCGTTATATCGAGTACGTTCGCGGACGGACGCGAGAAGAATAATAATTGTATTAAATTTTATTTTTATTTTTTAAGACGCATATTTTGTTCTACGTTCGAAATAACCGATCCTATAATTATTATTGTTCAGTGGTGGCGAGGTTGTACCTCCAAACCTTTTCCCATGCGTCGAGTACGTTCCGTGTTATCATAATTTGCTGTCCGTAGGTGAGGTACGTAATTAGACGTTTTTAATCGTTCGTGATTATTATTCATCAGACTGCTTTTCACTGGGGCTGCGTCTCGGCGGGGCGTGACTACGTCGAATGTTTTTTTTTTTTTTCCAAAACCCATCCGACACCCTTACCTCTTCTGCAGTTACCTACCGTACCGACTCGTCGTTACCGCTCTTGCCGTGAGCGCGTCGTTTTTCCTACACCCTTGTGTTCGACATCGACCACGTGGACGACGATATACGTGTCCACTCGTTTTCCGCCCGTCCGGAAACCGTTCGGTCGTACAGAGCTACGTCCTTCGCCCCGTGGCCACCGGGCCAACAGAGTTCAAAACTTTGTACCCGGCAGAAAACGCGTACGGCACGCACACGCGTCGTCCTCCGGTGGTCTCTTCTCGCGACTGCTCGTTTAATTATTATACACTATACCTAGTACCTATTCATATAGTATGATATATATTCACCTAATATATTTTATTATTATAGTTTTATCTCGCAGACCACGTTAGGTATTATAATACTTATTTTTATTATTATTATTATTATTATCATCAACATTATTGTAATCATTATTTTTATTATATTGTTTCGAAGAAAACCCAAAGTCCTGGATGAATCATAAGACTATTATTTTAGTGATAGAAAATCTGTGATAAAAACATTTGACGAATAAAATAATATTTTGACGCGCGGGAAATACTATGAATTATAATTATTATTTACTACATTATTATACCGACGTACAATGGCGACAAAATCTTTTCGGGCAAAAAAACCAATGTCATACGCATTTTCCTTGAACCCGTTCGCGACGGTTTATATTATATAACAATATATATTTACATCTAGGTATGTATAAGTGTAGTGTTACTTTTCTGTCTGTTCGTTTTTTTCTTTTCTATTGCTATGTCGTACCGTGTTTTTGCAGCACACTAACCACAATATAATACTAATAATATACATGTATAATATAGATGTATGAAATAATATAATAATAACGTCAAGCAAATTAACCAATATTCGATTTGTATAAAAAAAAAAACATTGTTTTTAAAAAAAAATGAATGTATTAATAAGAAAAAAAAAGTGAAATGATACATATATGTATATTATTTAGATATATTATTATGTTTATAATAATTATGACACTCTCACACGCGGCCATGTGTGTTTACGCACGCGCATACACATAACATGTATGTACATAATAACACATTATTACGATATTATATGTCGTGTATGTACCGTGCTGCTAAGCCAAGACTATTATGTTGTATTTAAAAGAAAACAATATTATTATGTTATTTAATTATGTTTATTATTTAATTTGTAAATAATCGTACCTACCTTTAGAATGTGTATATTTTAAGGTATATATATGTAATGTATAATTATTATTATGATTATTATTATAATTGTATATTGTTGACGACTGTAACTCATTAGTTTTCATTTTATTATTACTATTATTATTTATTCTATGATTATTATTATAATTATTATTATTATTATTTTTGTGTACCCAGCGTGTCTGGAACGTCGCGACCCGTTTTCGCGCCAAGACAGTGTACCGATATTAAATTATTCATAATATCGTTTGTATACTAAACACCCAAGACGACGAAGACGTGTGGCCGACAGACGGACAATAATAATTTTATTATTATTACCACCTATATTGAAATATTATGATAATACAATTATTATGCCTACGAAAATAATTATTTTAATGAAGACGTGTATAAAGAAAATCCGTAGTGTTAACGTGCTAAGCCAATGATTTAGTTGATTTTTATAAATATATATAAATTATATATTGTGTATATTAATATATTTATCCATTGGACTTTTGACAGAAAAAAAAAATGAAAAAAGAAAAAAATGGGATACAATAAAACGTTTTGTTAGTGGACAATAACTGACATGTTTTTTTTTCTTTTTGTCATTCGTTCGTTTTTATTTTTTTCCCTCCGTTTCTCGTTCTCTTTTTTCCTTCCAAAACTCTTGTTCTCTCCCTGAAAAACGTATTCGAATGTCGTACGATGCATCTCGTCGACGTATCTAGACCGGTGCATCCGTCCCGGGCTTAACGATGACTATCGTATGGTTATAAATCTTATAAAAATTAAAATACCATATTAAACCTACAGAAGATCTTCGAGTTCTCGAGCTCAATTATTGGTCGATTCACTCCGATATTGAATAAAACTAACGACACAAAATCGGTTCGCCTGGACGCGAATAGTCGCTTATGTGCAGTCGTACGTTGGAAAGACACTTGGACGGAGACAATATGTCAGGTGGGTGTAACGCGCTCTCAACGATACACGTAATGTGTGTGCAGTGTTTTCGAAAAAAAATCTTACGTTAAATATAATTTTAAAACTATAGCAAATCATTGGCGCTAGACAGTAGTTCAAGTAATTGCAATACTTACACCAAAGTACGTATGTTTTTCGTCACTCTTTAAATCGAGCACTGCAAAAACATAGGAATTAACCAAAATTAAATAAAAAAACGAAATGTATACTTCATCGATGTATCTATACACTTTTATATAAGACTTATTGTCAAATACTATTGCAATTTTGTAAAGTACCTAAGACAAATATCCCTAAACAGTTGCAACAATCCATTACCCTGAATGATGGAGGGGTTGAAACCCTCCTCACGAGATGATTTTTTGAGTGAAAGTACATATAATCTAGCCTTTTTCCTCTCCCTTTCCCTCGTCTTATCTCCCAGCTACATCTGGGGTCAATCACCTTATAAAGTCCGCAAACTTTCTAAGGTCTTTCGCGTCCTCTGAACTTACGCGCCCACTGCCATCTAATTCATATCGTTACTCTCCGTAATTACATCTAGCTACCAATCTTTCTTTTTTTTTTTCATATCAAGTACAACTCGATATGAAAAAATTTTCCCATTTTGCCGCTGCGGCCTGCGTAACGAGTACTACGTTTTCACCAGCGGCTATTGCAGACGTCGACAGCGGCCGTCCGATTTTTTTCGCAGCTGAAATAAATTAAAACAAACCCAAAATGTATTACGACACAGACATCGTGGTTGTAGACAATGGATCCAGTATGTGTAAAGCGGGTTTTTCCGGAGATTATAGACCGCGTGCTGTATTTCCATCCATTGTTGGCCGTGGAAGGTGATATGGTTGGAACAGGAGACAGCTATGTTGGTGATGAGGCCCAATCCAAAAGAGATATTCTTTCTTTGACGTATCCTGTTGAACGCGGTATTGTCACAAACTGGGATGATATGGAGAAAATTTGGCATCACACGTTCTACAACGAATTGCGTGTGGATCCAAAAGAGCACACTGTGCTGCATACCGAAACTCCATCGAACCCCGAGGCTAACCGTGAAAAAATGACCCAAATAATGTTTTTGATAAATTCAACACCCCGTATTTTTATGTCGCCATTCAAGCTGTACTTTCATTGTACGCTTCTGGTCGTAAAACTGGATTTGTCTTGGATTGTGGTGATGGTGTATCTCACACTGTGCCCATCTATGATGCATTTGCTTTCCGCGCGTCATGCTATCCGGCGTTTGAATTTGGCCGGCCGTGATCTCACTGACTTCTTGATGAAAATCTTGAATGAACGTGGTCACAGTTTTACTTCCACACTGCTGAACGAGAAATCGTCCGTGACATCAAACAAAAATTATGTTATGTTGCGTTGGACTTTGAACACGAATTAGCTACTGCTGCTTCTTCCAGCTCTTTGGAGCAATCGTATAAAATATTACCTGATGGAACGGTCATCGCAATAGGAAATGAAAGATTCCGTTGCCCGGAAGCCATGTTCCGACCTTCCTTCTTGGATATGGAAATAACTGGTATACACGAAGCAACTTACAATTCTATCATAAAGTGCGACGAAAATCTCCGTAGGGACTTGTATGCCAACACTATATTGTCTGGGGGTACCACGTTGTATAAAGGTATTGTCAACAGAATGCAGAAAGAAATTACAGCTTTGGCTCCATCTATAGATTGTATACAATGAAAATTAAAATCATTGCACCAGCAGAACGCAAAGACTCTGTATGAATCGGAGGTTCTCTTTTCGCTTGTGTGCCAGGTTTCCGAGAATCTTTGCGCATCTCCAAACAGGAGTATAACGAAACCGGTCCATCTATTGTCCACATGAAATGTTTTTGAATACTTTGATATTCGTTTCCCTATAAGTATATTTATATGTATTTATTAGAATGTACTTTATTTTTTTTTTTCAAGAGAATCAAAATTATTTAATTAGGTATGTTATTTTCTGAAAATATTGAAAAAATAAATGTTCGTTATGTATTAACATGTCAAAAAAAAAAAAAAAAAAACAACTAATATTTTATTAGTTACACCGTGATTTCATTTTCGAAAATCAGTTTACAATGTGAACGGTATTTTGGGCATCATTCGACCAGTAGCGAACACAGATTTTTTAAAAAGAGCTAGGGATATGAATTTTACATTGATCACAAATTACTAACTTGATACTCGGCTTGCCAACCTTATACGTTTTGTTATCAATCAACTTGCATGACATACTTAAAATCGTACATGAAAAAAATATTAAATATATCCACTATGTAATTGATGCTTCGTTTGATATAAATAATAATGACATAAATGTATCGATACAAAATGTACATCAATTATGTACATACTTGGTACCTACTAAAAAGTCGCATTATATACACAATGAACTGATGAAAAATAATTTTAATTTTAAATGTACCAATAGATTTGGAAAATAATATTCTATATAAATATACGAGTACGACTTACGACTATATTTTATATTAGCGAGTAATCATAATTAATTACCACAAAACTTCTTGTTGACATGTCTTTCTGAAATCTATGTCTAATATTCTAATAAGTAATTTGTTAAACAATATAATATTCTGATGACTACGATAATTTATCCTTTTGTAAAAATGCCATTAACCATTTCCTGTGTATTTTTACAACTTGTGACTTTTTACAATCCAATTATTATCATAGATGTCAAATAATCCGTCGTTAATATAGACCAACTCTATAATATTCCAGCCTCCGGGAAAATATTTTTATTTTGTTACTTTATTTAATGATTCATTTCATTGTTTTATATGCCCACGTATTGCACAGATTTTACTAAAATAAAGTATATTATATGAATATAGATTATAGGTATATATGTTATGGTCAAAGTAAATATAAATTATAAATTCATAACTATAAATCGGGCATTGTATACAATGCCCGGACATTGTACGCAGTGCTAATCAAATTCGGGCAAAGCTAAATTTATAACATATATAAGTTATTTACAGTGCCCAATTATGTGTGGGCAATATGTGTATTTTATACGTCTTAGAATATAATACAACTTTTTCCTGTGGGCTATTAGTGAGATTAGACACGGGCCTAAATGTATAATGATTATTAGACGATAACTTAACTATTTTAAGAATTTTAATGTGTTCGATATCAACAAAAGTTATAAAGCGAAGATAATTATTACTTCTATTACTATAAAACCCGTACACAATATTATCGCATGACAGTTTTATCAAAAAGTACGCAAACGACAACAAAACCGATTTTATCCAGGTCAGTTGAAATGATGTGGTTAAATGTTGAAATTATGTGATCGGTCGTACCTACTTTTAAAATTATTTTATTTATTTCTTGAAATGGGTGAAGAACAATTTTATACTAAATTAAATTATCTTTTGAATGAAAAAAAGTCAAATTGTGTATTTTCAACTAAGTTGAAATACAATGAAATAATACAAGAAGTCAAAAATATAAAAATTGGAGTAAAATTGAAACCAAATGATTACAAATTATTAAAACGCTATATGATATAATGACTATGAGTAATTTTGAAAAATTAATAGTAGGTACCAGTGACTGAACCAAATACCATTAAATATTATGTTTATAACGAAGAATTATACAAAATAATTCATGACGTGCATTTACAAACTGGCCATGGTGGTGGAAACCGAATGGAACACGAACTAAACGCAAAGTATAAAAACGTTACTAGGGAGTGTATAATGATATATTTAAATCTCTGTGAACCAAGTAAAAAAAAAAAAGTAAATCTGTGAAGAACGGACTATATATAGTTGTTAAACCAATCATTTCTTCAGAAATGAATTCTCGTTGCCAAGTAGATCTGATAAACGTGCAAGCTCAACCTGATGGAAATTATCGGTTTATTTTAGTTTATCAAGATCACCTAACTAAATATGTTTTACTGAAACCATTGACACGCAAACGTGCAGAAGAAGTTGCTTATATATTGCTTGATATTTTTACTACTTTCCGAGCTCCGTATATTTTACAAAGTGATAACGGAGGAGAATTTGTTAATAAGGTTATCATAGAGTTGTGTAATATGTGGAACGAACTGAAAATCGTACACGGAAAGCCTCGCCATTCACAAAGCCCCAGGGTTCTGTTGAGAGGGCTAAACAAGATATTGAAAATATGCTTGCCACTTGGTTAACAGATAATAAAACTGAAAAATGGATTGAGGGCCTAAAATTTATTCAGTTTATGAAAAATAGAAGTTTGCATCATGCAATTAAGTGTTCTCCGTATGGGGCCATGTTTGGCACGCGGGCAAAAATAGGACTGAAATCTACTTCTTTACCAGAAATTATTATAAATAAACTTAAATCAGATGAAGATTTAGAAACTGCGTTGAGATCTATAAGTATACAGACCACCATTGAAAATGAAAAAATATCTGTTGAAAACATCGATACTAATGAATGAAGAACCAGCCTAGGTTATCCAATCAAAACAGGAGACAATTGTTAGAAAAAGAAACGAATCTTTACATAATTTGAAACTTCAAGCTTCAAAAATGGAAAATAATTCGGAAAATCGACTTCGAGAAGGAAAAATTGGTGAAACTGTAAAGAATACCTGATGTTGATAAAGCACGAAGTGATCTGCGATGCATTTTAGGAGTCATTATGTCTGGTAATTTTAAAAATGGGTTTTATTATTTATCATATTATCATAACTAACTAAAATTTGATTTTTTCAGTAAAAAACAATAATTATGGAATTGGTACCACTGAAGGTGAACTACAACAACTTTACTCTAGAAATCAATTTGAAGTGTGCAAAGAGTCGTTTGTAAAAATTGAAATCATACCAAATACAGTAATATCATTGAGAAAAGCGGCTCGAAAATATTCAAATCTTGGTGGTAAGGGATATGATAAATGCAATTGTAAGCAACAATTTTTAAAAAGTAAATGCAAATGTAGGGCTGCAAAAAAATTATATGATTCAAAATGTCATGATAGCTTAAATTTTAAAAACAAATAAATTAATATTAATAGGTTTTCTTGTATTATTTCGATGTATTTCAACTCACTTAAAAATACACAATTTTAATTTTTTTGAAACAATTGTTCTAAAATAATATTTTAAGTGTAAAATACACATTGCCCACACATAATTGGATACTGTAAATAATGGCCGTGCAATATAACTAGTTTATATTAGAAATTTAGCTTTGCCCGAATTTGATTAGCACTGTGCACAATGCCCGATTTATACACTTTGACCGTAACATATATATACCTATATGTTTAACATGTTTATTATAAACATATGAATTTTCATTTTGACTATGAACTGAACTGCTTTTTATCGTCGAAAAAAATGTAATAGGTCAAAACCTAATCCAAAAGGGTTACCTATATGACACTCACATACTCCAAGCCTATATGTATTGAAAAACGATAAGAATTTTATTACTACGATGTCCAGCGTCCCGAGGCGATTAATAATTAGTCGTCGACGGTATACGAAATCGTTACAGCGGATAAACTCGAGTGTATTTGAGTGATTTATTATTAAATATCTTAAGTCGTTTCAAATGCCATCTAAAATGTACGACGTGCGACATTACGGAACAAATAATAATACAACCGATGACAAAAACGTGCGATCCGTGAGCCGTATAGAGTAGGCGCAAGTAAGAAAAACGTTTGATTCTATAAATTATAGTCGTGGAGTACGGGAGAAAGGAGAACAAACGTGGTTAATGGCGATAAAATCGACGGGCGGTTGTAAATTGCACCCACGGTGGACAGGTTGTAAAAAAAAGTAAAGTAAATTGCGCCCGGCATTTTCCGATTTCGAAAATCGGTATAGTGAATTGCGCCCATAGTATCCCTATATTTTCTTCTTATATTTCATTTGCTAGCTTCCCTCCAAATATTTGGGCATCGGCTTCCGCGACATTAACTCGGACAACTAATTTCTGCGAATCTTTTTTCACAGCTATTGTAATAAAAGCTTTTATATTACTCGTTTTCATATTTACGATTTCGCAGGAAAAATAATAGTTGCAATCAGAAATTTATTTAAAAATCAATATAGTACCTATAAATGATCACGCCTTATAAATTTCAAAACACGAAACAAAAAATGAAAATTTAACTTTTACGTTTTTCCATTTTTCATTAAATTTTTTCATTTTAACCAGACCGCAAAACAATTATTGGACGACAATGGTAGTCGCCTATTTATGGTGTCTTCTGATTAATTGACATTAATGGTTATCATAAAAATAATATGACTTAAAAATAGTCTCTGCGGGGCGCATTTCACTAAATTGAAATGTATTCCTGAAACGTATAAGGTGCGATTTAGGTACTACAGACAAATTTACACCTAAACTATATTGGACGCGATTTGAAATTTTCTCCTTTCGTTGGGAGCAATTATTTACGTTTGGCCGAATCGACTGCGCCTTTGCTGTATGTTTCATTACCAGATGACGAATCGGACATGTTTTAACCGAGTGCGCGAGTACAAGGTTCAGATTTTTTTTAAAATTCACTCTATGGCAATCGATTTGAACATAATCACAATATTTGGTGGCATGCGCAACCGGTCATGACCACGGTTTTAGAACCGTTTTACGACCACAGTTTTAATCTTTTGATAATCATAGATAAATATATTTTATTAACAATATTATAATCATAATTTCTAATAGTTTCAGAAAACAAAATGTCAAATGGTAATTATGTTACAAGCTCATAGACATAATACAAAATTAATTATTAAAAATTCACATAATAATATTTTTTATGAACTGCACAACATTTAAATAAGAACTACACATTTTAATTTAGAACTGCACATTTATGCACAACTGCACATTAGCGCAAGCTCTGGTAAAACTCGCTTGAGACGCTTTACCGCATAAGACGCTGTTTTCCGTCGGTCCCTAGACGTTACTCACACTAGCCAACGTTAAAATCACCTGTTGAGACGCTTGATTTTTCTCTAATCGGATAAGACGCACTTTTGCTCGGCAGATAACGATATACTTTAGTTATTGTGAAATGAAAAAAGTAGAAATTTCACTCGTTTACGCACACTAATCATACCCGTTAATCATTTTATTTAGTCGTGTACTCGTATTTCATCGTAATATGAAATTTACCGTCGTGCAGTTCGCCAACACGTGTACACTGTACATTTTTATATTTTATTATTATTTTTACTATTTTATAAAATAATAAAATCGATATAGCTACTGCGTGGCTAATTTTTTTCCTCGATTCCCGCATAAGGCGATTTTCCGTTTAAGTCGCGTTACAGAGCAGATCTCCCGAAAAGCGTCTTAAACGAGTTTCACCGTACTCGATAAATTCATCGTACGGAAATGTAGGTATTTCATGTATTGATGATCTTGAAACATTTGTCGGCGACCATTTAAAACCACACATGCAGTACCTACTGATAACGTGAAAATTCAAATAATTCTGAATTAGACATATTATACGTTTCGATAAGAAAAAGTACCTAATGGATTTTTTTTTTTTTTTTGAACTGCGAGAATTCGAAACTATTCTGTTAAAACGTTCGTGGCAACTACGGCTCGTCAACTGTATTATGCATTTGAACACTAAAATGGTCCACGTAAAAAAAAACACGATTTGAAGAAAGGCAATAAAAAAAAAAAAAAATCGATAATTCGTGCGAGCATTAAACAGCGTCAGCGTTCCAAAGTTTGGTAAAATTAAAAATGTTCAACTCGTGACAATCAAAACGACGCATTTGGCTTGAACCATTGCGTGTTCCGGTTACTATTGATAACGGAGTAAAAATAAAATATCAGTAAATTTGTTTGACCGTGAGCAAAAATATTTCATTTGTCCGAAGTTTTCACACACTTGTAAATATAGACGCAGAGAGATCAAATATATTGGAGCGGCCATAGCCCCACGACGTATTTGATATTGTGATGTGCCGTATGTAGGCCTAAGTATACCTACCTATGTTCTAAAAAATACAGTGAAAATATTTGCAATAAAAATAAGTAAATGTCTTCTTTAAGTGAAAAAAAATCACAGAACCAACACAAAAGCTATTGCTAATACACTAATGCCAAATTAAATTGAATGAGTTAGTTGATTACGCAAAAATAAATCTGATAAACCAAAAAAAAGAAAAATACGCGATCGATACAAAAAAAAAAACTAAAAATTATAAAAAAAAAAACTGGAGTCACGATTTTTGAAATTTTTTCAGAATCGTTACAAAAGTGTATGAGTAAAATCATATTAAATTTTCAAAAGTTTTTGTCAAATATTTAAAACTTTATTAGGGATAAACTTTAAAAAAACAAGGCATTTTCAAAGTTATATTTATAGCCCAAACGTAGTCAAAATTTTTCGAAACTTGTTTTAAAACATGCAATGATACGTCAATAGTATATGATGAAAGTTTTAAGTTTTTAGCAACATTACCTTTGGAGTTATAACGAAATTACTTGAGTCGATTTAATGAAAATGTCGTTTACGCCATTTTCGATCCATTTGAGGCTGTTTTTCCGCTCGCTTAAAGAAACTATTGAGACAAGAGCTTAATAAAGTCTCAAAGTACCTTAAATTTCCGATCTATAGAGCTGCTGGTTGAAACTTTTGGACAAAGTAAAGTTGAGCAAAAATTGTCTCTAAAAAAAAATAAAGAAAAAAAAAATAAATAATAAACATCGTTGTAAAACCATAAGATCCTTCGTTTCACTCAGAATCCAAAATCTATTATTTACATTTATAATCGAACGTGTCCAGCTCCTGAGTGACGGATCAACGCACTGCCAAAACTACGATACCGATTCATTTGACGTTTCGAGGGAATGCACACATATTTATTTTAAACCGTAAGCGCAATTAAAGATGACTTTCCAAAATTCGTATTTTCGAGACAGTAAAAAACGTTTAATAATGTGACGACTTGACGAATGCTTCTGCTCATAAATTGCATTATATTATTATGTATACATAGAGGCTGACCGTGAAATATATAGGATAAATTGTATGAATATGGAAAAACGCCACAATATCTATGGCGTTATCGTTATCGTCGCAATATCACACCAGTATTCTATGGCCAAGAAGGCGTGGCCATTAAGGAAAAGTGATGAAAGAAAACTCTTAGTTCTGGAAAGAAAAATACTGCGATTTGCGAAGGATCTTTGGACCAGTAAAAGACATGCTTGGTGGTGAATGGAGAATAAGAAAAATGATGAACTATATAGAATCGCTCTTCCATAAACCCAGTATACTTGAAACGATAAAGAACAAAAAATTGCTATGATGAGCTGGGCATGCCTGTTGCCTGGCGTAGCGAAAACCCACTTATACGCATAGTACTGGAGAAAAACCCCACTGGAAAAAGACCGCCGAGAAGACCACGTCGGAGATGAGAGGGCGGAGTTAGGGATGATATGAAAGCGTTAGGTGGAGGAGTAGACTGGAGATTACAGGCATCGGATAGAGAAAATTAGAGGCAAGGATGTATGTCGGGATGATCCTAGTGGCCGAGTTTACCGAAGAAGAAGAAGAATTCTATGGCCAAAATATCTATCTAAGTAGCTATCGCCAAACGAATGAATAATATTACAGTTGTACATCCACAGAACCACAGATCGACAGAAAAATATGTAATACCTAACCTATTTTTCACATTTTTTTTTTTACAATTTCGTTAAAACACAATTTGTCGTAACCGTTAACTGATTATCTGATATTTTTTTTTTTTTTTAAGATTAATAAATATGTATTTACAAACTGTAACATAATAAAACAATAAATAAATTTAATATATATATATATATATATTTTTTTACAACGTTTGAAGGTTTGAGTGAAGGGTGCCAATGACACTACTTCAAACTGATTTTTTATTTATTTAGCGGAGTAAATCACGAGGCCAATTGCGTTGTAATCGACGGGGAAGGTTATCAGGGAGTGTCTTAGAGGAGAATTTGATATCTAAAAAAAAAAAATTGACTAAATGGTATTTTCGAAATAGATCTTTGATTTTATGATTTTACCGAGCGGAGTACTCCAAGAGACGACCGATTGAGAATATATTATGATTACGAATAAAATGAATTGATTTTTTTTCATTTTGTAATTATTTACACAGATTTTATCACTACGCTAAGGACTCAAAACCATTTTAGGATAAAGACCACTTATTATAGTCAAAAAAATTCGTTGTCGCCAAATACGGTAATTATATCAAAATTGATATTTATAATTAATATGTACATTTTTATTATTTTTCAATCTTGAATTCAACATTGTTTTTTTTTTATCATTTTATATTAGTTTTTATTGTAATAAAATAAATAATTAAATTTTAATTTACAAATTATTGCATTGGCGTCCTATTGACGCACTCATGTATAATATATCTTAACATGTACATTTTTTTTTTTTTTTATTGGTCAACTTTTTTATTTACAACTTCGGCAGCAATGGCCATTAGTTAGGTATTTTATTTTTTACATTACATTTGCTTACATGGTATTTACATATTTTTCTATTAATACTTAGGTTTTTATAGTTGATTATATGTGGATAAATTATAGGATATTTTACTTTAGATTTGATTACAAATATCGATTTGCTTGATGAAGTTAATTAAATCTGTATTGAGATGGCAATTGGTTCCAAAGGCTACGTCGACTACATTTTTTAATATATTATTATTGAATATTTTCAAACTATTTGAAACGGATGTCAGTTTGGGTTTAAATTTTATCAACAATTTCAACATAAAGACGCCTATAATAATAATAATGATAATTATCTTTTTTGTTTTCACGTCAACGGCGACACAAATACTACAGTAGGTACATTTATTTATGCAATACCCACATAGATGGAACTAGGCATTTTCATTAGACTAGGCTACTTTTCCCCGTAAGTTAGAGTAGTTAAAGTACTTAAATTATGGGGGTGGAGAAAATGCATTAAATCAATTTTTTTTAAAACTAATTTATGCAATTTATCTTTTTTTTATACATTAGTATGTTTTTTTTCTTTTTAATTTAAAAATTGAAGTAATAATTGTAAAAGTTATGATAATATGTGTTATGCGGATAAATATGAATAAATACCAACGATTCGAATCTTGCATTTAAACATAGGAATTTATTTTTATAGCACTCAGTCATATCTTTAATCATCATATATAAAAAAACCTAAAAATCATATATCTTGAAATAGGTAGATACATTTTTTTCAAAGAGCTGAAGTCAGTTCATTTTAATTTTAAACAAATCAAGAGGATATTTAAAACCATAAGATCCTTCGTTTCACTCAGAATCTAAAATATAAATTTATCAAACTAATCAACAATCATTAAATCATTATGGAACCATTTTTTTTTAAACCTAAATAAAAATTAAATTTTATTTCATGAAAAAAATTATAATAACTCATAAACACAGCATTTGTGATAATATCTAATACACAGCTTTCACAAACCAAAAAGTGCAATGTAATTCCCTTGAAACAGCTTTGTACTCTATCCTATGTAATTGCTAGAATTTCCAGAATAGGTATTTTAGTTGCACGTTGGCCTCTAGTCCAAGTTGATAAATTAGACGATGATTTAAAAAACGTTTTTACAGTTTCTATTGATAGGTGAATATGTTAAGTTAACAATGTATATTATCTAATTGCCCATCATGTGGAAACGCCAGTTTAATTTTTAAATGTTAATTGCTATTTTTCTGGACTTAAAATATGTTATTAGCACCTACCTAAATAACTCGATTAAAAATTTATATTTTTATAACCTCTAGTCTCTACTACTTCTTTTTTCCAAGTCAAGCACTGCAGATGTACATCTATGTAAAAATACTTTGGTGCCTCGCCTAATGATAAATAAAAACAAATAAAACACGAGTACCTATGTGTGTCCCACATATCCATTTTTTAAATAAATATAATATGTATTTAAAAATTGGGGACAATAATTTTGGCTAACTATATAGTAACGATTTTCTATTATTATTAATACAGTAGGTATATACATTAATTGTAACCTATTCCAGCACTTAAAACTTAATCATGATAGTTAATTTCATCCTTTTTACTTGTTTTCAAATATATTTTCCAATTGTGAATGTTCAACAATATATTATGAATACGTTAATACACAGCTGATCGGCCTGAGCCAAGGCCCAGTAGGCTCAGACTGCAGTTCTGCCTATGAGCCAGTAGGTATCAAGTTACACTAATTAAATGTTCACTGTTCACAATGAAATTGCAAATGAAAATGATCAACTAAAATATAAGTAGAGGTAGATATTTTTATTAATTTACAACCACACACAAGTATAAGTATTTTGAAGAAATCATTTGGGCCTACATACAAAGAACATTACAATTTTTCCAAAATAATGTTCTATTAATAATATTGAATATAAAAACGCTTGTTTTTAATTTAATCAGCACAATAAAGTGTAATTATTAATTACACAAATAATAAAATCATTAATACATTTATTTGTTCATTATTTGTGTTGTTATACATTACATTTTCAATCGTGAACAACCCATTCAAACAAAAACATTGTCCAATCATTCTTTAAGAGTTAAGACTTTTAATAATTTTACAAACGTAAAAACGTATTGTGCAACCTCTATCACATTACTGTGAATAAAATACCATAGAGCTTGAATGTTATATTTCAGAGTAAATTTTGCATTTACATATTATTTATTTGCTATTCACAGTAATCATGGTTTCACGTCTTACAATAAATGAATGATATTCTTCAATATGATCGCATACATTTCAATGGAGTCATAGAACTAAATGGACTATGTGGATTAATGTTCTATTATTTCTTACGGCTTAAAATTAAAATGATTTGATTAATTTTTCTTTTATATCTATTTCCTTTCTAATACTCTCAACATAGATTAAAATTTTCTGATTTCATAATTATGGAAATATTTGAAGATACATGTGCCTTCTGAGGTATACACAAAAGAAAAGATAAGTTGTACATCAAGGCCTGGGCTGATTAACTAATTTTTTCAGCTCATTCATTTAAGATGATACAAAAAAATTACGTTAAGTTTAACATCAAAAGTTGCCTCTTTTTTTTTCAACTGTTTTAAGTTATAGTTCAAATAGAAAAAAAAAGTTACTGAACTTTTTGAAAAATCGGATAATCTTTTTTTTTCTCAACAACGAATTTTCACCAAACCACAATGAACAAGATTCATAAAAATAGATTAATGACTACACAAAAAGAATCTTATGCAATTTGTATTATAAATTTACAAATTATTGATACTTCCATTTTTTAGTGTCAAAGCATTAATTTTTACAAAACATACTTTAAGTTTTAAATCAATGAAACTTAAATAAGGGGAAAAAATTAACTTAAAATGGCTATAAAATATTTAACTGAAAAGTAACTGCATAAAATGAAAATTAAACTCATTATGTAACTCAATATTTTTACTCAACTTTAAAGTATTATCTTGTTGATGTGTAGCCTTGTTGTACATTAAAAATATATATTAACCATAACAAATATTGTATTTTGCAACATGGGTAAATAAATATTTTATACAATTGAATAAAAAGTCTTTCTGTTTGATCAAAAAGTATAATTATTACAAAAATTACCAATTCCAGTAATGATTTCAAATTTATAAACAAAAATAAACCTACATTGCAAACACCCAATTAATAAAATAAATCAAAATATGTTCATATAAAAATACACCCTAATACTAATAACTAATAAGTATTGAGCTGAAGAAAACCGAGTATATTTTATCAGTCTAATCTCCAAGTATCACAGGTAATATTTCGTTTTCATAATGATAGCATTCTGGACATTCAAATTTCTTGTCTACCATCCTCATCGACTAAAACATAAAACATAAATTGAAAAAAATTAATTTTAAACTGTATATAACATTAAAGTTTAAAATATATTAAAACAAATGAACTAAGCCATGAGTATTAGTACATTTCAACCATATTAAATAAAAAAACATTATCAAGTGACAAACAAAATGTAATATAAGCATAATATAAAAAATATTGAAAATAAAGAGCAGAAATTACTATGGAAGAATACAAAAAAAAGATTGTCAAAGAAGACATAATATTAAATTAAATTAAAATATATTAGTTATAGATCATTGTGATGTAAAACATGGGTTACCAACCAATCAACTAAAGTCAATTACAATTAACTAAGTCAATCACAATCAACTGGTTAATTTTTCTTGGAATTTAAGTCGGTCGTAATAAAAATTAGTTATACGCTATCAGTCGATAGTGTTTGTAATCTTATCTTCAATAATATGATCTATTAATTATTATATTATACTTTTGCGTCGCAGTCATAAACATAACAAAGGAAAATCACAATCTTCACTGTCAATTATGACTAAATATATCACTGTATAGCAAATCTAATATTCATATATAACAAATAAATTTAAAATTACAGTACTATAAATGTAATTTTTCTAACAAAAAAGAGATATTAAATGATTTTTCTGCCATAAAAACAATTTCGGATAAGTAAATAAGAAGTCTAATGACATTTTTCAATAACTAGATGAAATAGAAATTTTTTTTTTTTTGAAAAAATAAAATTTACAAAACATACAAAACTCACAGATTTATTTGAATCTAAATTCAGTTTTTAGTTAGGTAAATTTAAAAAAATATACTAAAATTATACACACCGATATGTATCAACCTAAAGTTTTGTCGAGTAAATATACAGATTGGAAATCACATATAGACCTTCTATTCACTCAATGATTTTTCTAAGAAAACTGCCAAATAACCAAGTAAAAACGGTAAAATATGCCATAAACGACACTTTCATAAAATCATTCATTTAGTCATAAATCCTAAACTTCAAAAGTAACGTTGCTAGACACTTGAAATTATCACCATATCTACGACGACAATCCAAAAAAGCATAAGGGACATTTTTGAAATTATTCAGGAGAGCTAAAAAACAATTTTTTATCAATGACTAAACTTATCATTGAATATTTTTGATTAAAAAAAAAAACCGTCACTAAGGAAAAAGATGGGTTTCAATCTATTTTAAATAATCATTCAACTATTTTTCTAATTTTGATTAATAATTTATATCAATTAAAAGCTGAGTATAATATGGATTTTGGTGCTTATGCCATTTTGGGTTGCCGCGGTCGATATATTAATGGCATATAGATACATACTTTACGAAGGTTTCAAAAACAAAATAATAACTTCCGGGCTGAAATAAAACTTTTGAAATAACTGTTTTCAAAGTTAATCTTTTATACATTTTTAATATTTGACAAAAAGTTCTAAAAATTTAAAATGACCATTCTCAATTTTCACCTTCTCAAATACAAGTATACTTAAGTTATGGTACTGAAAAAATTTCAGAAATGGTAACTCAGGATTTGTTTTTTTTTTTGGTAAACTTTTAAGTAATTTACTATACAATTTTGACGGAATGGACTATTTTAATATCAATTTTCAACCATAAATGTTCATAAAAAAAAATAATAAGTCCATTCAATTATTATGAAACTCTGAATACAAATAAAACAACATGTTTTAAAGTTTTGATAAAAAAGAATTTCACATTTGTCAAACAAAAAAATCTTTAAACGAATTTGATAAAAAAAAAAAAAAAACATATTGACAATTAAACTAAAAATGATTAAATATATAAATGGTATATTTTCATACATAAGCTTATACTAATTAAACTAAAAATGATATATCATTTCTTTAAAATTCAATACACCTATCCCCATAATCATGTCCAAAGAGTGAAGAATACCCTATGGTCATTTAAAAATAATACGTATTCCCATACTAAAATGAACAAAAATATTATATATATATATATATATATACACATTATTCTATTATGATATTTCCAAAATCCAATTTGTTTTATATTGCCCGTAAGACATGGTAAATAGAAGTTTTACTGTACTTTAATAATAGATACTTAAGGTTTTTAATAGAGCCAAATTAAAATAAGCATGAATATAAAAGCACATTGGTCAATTTCAATTTTTAATTGATAATTTGTGCTTTTCAAAGTATAAAAATATTACGTTTCATGCAAACGTATGATACAATACAATTAAAATACTATACAATATTGTGATCAAAATAGTATGTTTTGTTTCAAGTTTACAAAATATGAATATAATCTATGAGCTTATAGTTGGAGAACTTAAAATTAATCATGTAAAATGAAAAAAAAAATGAATTTTAGAAACAATGAAACATCTTTATTTAGTAGTAAAGATAAAGTTCTGGTCAAAATACACCATAATAACTGATAAATTTACCCTAATAAAAAAAAATAAACACAACACAGTAGTTGAACTTTCTTTTGTTCAAACTTAAATTGCATACCAAGTCTACAATTGATGAATAAAAGAGTTAAACATTTATGAATAGCAACTTAATTAGTAAACCTAAGACTTGTGTTGGATAACTTAATGAAAATTGACTGGTACATTCAAAAAATTATTTTGGGATCGAAACAAACCAAAATTTAATGGAAGTAATGTAAATAATATTTTGAAAGTCTAGCAGAATATAATATTATCTTTTCTCTACCATGAGATTGCTCTTAAGATTTATTTTACAATTTTAGTAGCTTATTTTAAAACACGAAAATTATTTTCAAAATCAGCCAAGTTAATAACAGAAAAATATAACAAAAAATGTTCACTTTTGAAAAATAAATTATGATCTTTGATTATTTTGAATACAGAAATTGATAATTAACAAAATTAAAGCTTTGAAAAAACATCAAAAGAATTCCCAAAACAGCAGGCCTAATTTTATTTATTTATCTATTATTGTGATTAATTGACTTCATTAATAATTACAAAGGATTCATTTAAATTGTTTTAATATGATGCAGTTGTTATAAAGCTGTAGGTACTCATGTACATTTAAAATATTCTAGCAAAGATATTAACAGGACTGTATTTTTTCCATATAATCTAATAACCTAACTGCCTCTGAGTTCCAAGAAATTTTTACATATTAACTTATAATTTATTTACATAGTTGCTATATATTTAATTTTTATTATAATATAATATAGCAAAAATAATATGTTATATGACTTTCTAACTTACACTTAAACAGTAAAAACAAAATACATGAGAACACTTGATGTGGTGAGGTAACACAGATTTCTCATGACAAATGACACATACTGTTCTAGCACTGATAATTGGCATTTTATCAATCCACAATTTATCATCACGTTGAGATTTTGAATTCATTAACCTATGAATTGTATGTTTTATTGATTGATAGTTGATCAGTGGTAATGTGAACAATAGAAGTTCCTAAAATAAAAACATAATTTATACATATAAAATTATAAGGTAAAAACTGTATTTGCAAAACAAATTTAATTTCAAAAATCTTGATTTCAAAATATTATAAAATATATACTATACTAGTGAAAGTTTTATATTGTTTAAAATTAAATTTAACAAATAAAAATTATATCAGTTCTTTTTCAGTTCATTAAACTTTATTATAATTTTGAACACTATTATAGAAATAATAAAATAATTTTAAGGACTCATTTTTTAGGGTCATATTATACAATTCATTTAAAAATCTATACAATTTATGATCAAATGAAAAAAACGGTTGAGAAAATGTGACTTTTTTATCATTATAATATAATGAAGTCAAACTATTTTCAACTGATATTCTATTATGACTTATTAAATTACAAATAATAAGACTTAGTAACTTATTTAATAAATATGATGTCAATAGCTGTTAAAATTTTAAGGTGAAATTATATACTATTGTCATTCATTGATGACCTTAATAATCTGCCATTTTCAGAACCTTCAAGTAATATGTGGCTACTAATGTATTTTTTTTTAATATTTTGAAATAAGCACATTGGTTTGTTTTTTAATTCCTTAAAATGAATATAAAGTATTTTTTCTTAAATTTGTATATCCTTCGACTACACACATGCTAAGTCAATAACTCTAATTTTAATAAAACAAGCAATAATTATTTCAAAACAATATTTCACTTATTATTATTATTATTTATTTATTTTTTTTGTTAAATCTTGTATTTATGATTGGGATTTGAGTATTCATTTAAAATAAATTATTTATCAAAACCATTTAATATAGCTTCTTACCTATCAACTTTTAATTCAAAAATATTTCATTTTAATATAGCTTTTAAAAAAAAAATTAAATTATACATTACGTACAGAAAATCCATGCCACAACAATTCTCTAGTCATGTAAGAATATTCGACATTTCTTCTGCGAGTCGATTCTTGTGAAAGGCTTAAAAACCTTTGAGCCAATGTAGGATATTTTCCTTGATTCAGAAATAAAAGAAAATTTATGAAAGATGCTGCTTTCAAACCATTAACAACATATTGTAAATCATTTATCTGAAATTTACAACCATTGAATATTATAATTTTAACATAAAAATTGTTTACTTTGTAGTAAACAATTCAAATTAATCATATTTACATTGTTAAAAAAATTGTTTGATGGGCTTTCTACTTTTGATTGAACATAGTTGGCTCCAACAGTGAAAAGTTGAAACAAAATTAGTTTTGTATCTGTCAGCTGTTCTGGTTTAAATTTAATTCCAAGTAGTTGTTGGCCAAATGTTGCTTTTGTTTTCATCACAGAATACTACACATTTTTTAATATAACAATATTGTTCTCCGATCATAAAAAAAAGTATGATTTACTTACATAGGTCAATATAAATTGTAATAAAGCATTTAATTCCAGTTCACAGTTGTTCAGAATCCATGTCTGAAATAGAGTAAACTTTAATCAATCATTTAACGAACTGATACCTACAAAATACTAACTTTAATAACATAAATATACAACTTCGATGAATTACATGAACAAATAGTACGTAAATACAAAAATCGATGTAGAAAACACAATAAATTATTTTTAAAAAAAAAACAATACTGGTATAAACTTACAGGAAAAAACTTGAGAACCTTCAAGGTTTGTTCAATAAATATTTTCGCAATGTGGTCATCAAGAACATGCGCATCAAGCTAAACAAAGAAAAATTACATTAAACATCAAACAAAAGAGAATAAAATATAAAAATTTTGTATATGAGATTGGCAGGATGATTATAATCAAAAAGTAATACAACAAAATCTATCCAAAAACAAACTGCCAGTAAAAAGTGTCTAGGTACATGAAGAATATCAAACGACGCAGAAAATTGTAATAACATACAATTTTCTTTGTCCATATAATGAACCATTAAGTCTTGGTCGAATTTCAGTGTATTTTGTTGAAGCATATGTGTCCACTGGTTTTTGTGTACTCATTAAAATTATTTTCGAGGGATATTTATTGTTTTATGAATGTTTAGCGATACACTATTGATAATGCCGAGGTATTTATTAACTGTGGGACATAAAACTTTTTTAGAAAAAACATTGCAAATTAGTATTTGTATTCAATGATAGTTGCAAGTAGTTAATAATTTTATTTCTCCAATATACTCTTTAAAAGAAAAATATTTATTACAAAATGTAAATGTTTAATATCTATCAGTACTTCTTTGAAAGCATAACATTACTCATTTTAAAAATGTTAAAACTTGAATAGTTAATAAACAATGACCTCAAATAATAATAATTGGTAATTAATAATTTATAAGCAGTATAAAACTCACTAGAGTGACGCGAGGTACCATTATTTCGACGAGTTCGACTGTTAAGACGTCAATCGTGAGCGTGGACCGAACATCGGACGACTTAGTTTTAATTTTGTTTTGTCATAGTTGTATGCTAAAATACCTACGCAGTTTTCCAGTCATACCTCGATTTCCAAATAAACGTACTGACGAAATCACCGAAAAATGATTTTCCTCTCGAATATTTTCGAATTCATAATACATTTAACATTATAAATTTATTAAACCACAGAACATTATTTCATTATTATTGTTATTATATATTATCACTGTTATAATTCAGTTATTCAGTGATTAGACCGGGTTATTATCGTGATAATCCACCAACAACCACGGTTATACATACAGTATACATAAACTAAATTGCTAACCAGTGGTAGCTGTGATAACGAAGTGATACCAGAGGCTAATCAGGCCGCCTTTTTTAAAAAGAGCACGGACAATCAAGGTTTATACTGTTTATAGATAATTTACATTGGTGGATCTACGGGGTGTGCCGGGTGTGCCAAGGCACACCCTAATGTGACAAAAAAAAAAAACAATTTATGATATAAATACACATTGATTGATTGAATTTCAGTTTATCATAAGTAAAACTGCTAGAGCTCAGTCTCTGAAATAATAATTACGTGTATTTTTTACCAATCGCTATTTTTACATCATTAACGAAGCCTCGATGTTTATATTAGTAAAATCATTACATCGTACTTGTTCATCGTTATATTCAATATATTATGTTCGGTGTCATTATCCTCCAAAAAAAAAACTTCGGTCTAATCGGTCTAATAGTGGTGGTAAAAACTATTTTTAGCGAAAAAATATTGCTTTTTCTCGGAAACCGAGAATATATTTTAAATATATTTCGTATATTGTCTTATGGAAAAAATTATTTGCTAAAGAAATTATATATATATATATATATATATATATGTCAGTGCCCAGTGGCGAATTCTCCAGGCATGCTCAGGAATAAATTTAAATTTTTTATAATAATAATAATAATTCATAAAAATACAAAAATGATTTTGCTATTACAAATATTATATTACGTACTTTAAATATCCTAGCAAAAAGGTTTATCCGATCCAATAAATAGTTGTAAATTGAACCTATATAAATAAAATACATGAAAATAAATGTTTATGAAGTAAGACATTTGTAGTATACTCGAACTAAAACAATAAAATAAAATAAAACAACTTTTGTAATTGATTTCAATAAAATATTAAAAAACCACTTGATTAATTAATAAAAATAACAAATTATAAAAATAATTTAGAAATTAATTAATTTTTAATACTAGAATATGTGTCATCTGAATATTGGAAATTAGGTGAAGGTGATGGTGTGGAAATGTATGTTGAAGTAGAATTACTTGAATGTATGATATAGGAACTGCCAGTAGAATATAATTTTGGTTATGAGAATTTGTAGTGCCAAATGATTGCTGTGTTGGTAAATTTTCACGTATCAAAATATTTTGTATTTCGTTTCTAACTCGTAATTTCTGAATAGGACTCATATTTTTAAAATAAGGAAGAATAGATTTAAAGAAATGCATGTCTTCATCATCAGTTTGAGCAGGTGATTCGGTTAATGCAGCCAGTTTTCTTGTTTCTAAATCAATTAATTGTTGTTCGAAATTATAGCTAGTTTCTTGTTTTTTTGGTCTCTCATTTTTTTTTTTGTGTAGTTGTAATTGAAATTGATGGAGGTGATGAAATAATCCTAGTATTAAATATTAATTGTCCTCGGAACTTTTTATAAAAATGAATATATAGGTACCTATTTTTAAAATGTTCACCTGTATTTTATAAAATGTAATATATTAGTTATATATATTAGTTTTGTCATTATATTTGTCTATATTATTATATTTATAATTTTTTTTTTTTTACTATTATACTATAATTTTAAGAATTTATAATTAGGTAACATTTTTGTAAAATTTAAGTAGTATGATACTCTCATTACCCGTTTTATGAAATAAAGAATAATATAATAAATAAATTATTGTCTTATAAATATTTATAATTAACCACCTAATAAACATAGTTATTATATATGAATAGTTAGACATAATTATTATATAATACTTATGTCCTATAATGTTTATAATGTTTATACATTTTGTATTTTTATGTCTGTTGTGACTAGTAAAGTTTTTAAGTTTACCGATGTGTATTTTACAAATAATACATATTGAATAATTATTAGCTTATAAATTATATATTATTATGTCAATTGCCTTTTAAAAACTAGATATTAACACACACACATATTACCACTGGCACAATAATAATATATGATCGATCATGTTAGACTTATAATTATTAGTCATATTACCAACATTCAGTGTTGGAAGTCGGAACACTCGGAACTGTGCAAGTACTGCAAGCACGGACTAAGATAGTAAGATAGTATGGCGGGCCGCACACTGAAGAAACTAGTTTCATGAAACCAATTTCATGAAACTAGTTTTGTGAAATTTATTTCATATTAGCTGTATACTGATGAAACTAAATGTGCCTATAGTTTCAACAATGTCGTCTGATGATGAGGATGTGTTATTAATTTAGTATTAAAATCTCGGTCTCCTTTCGACATCGCAACTAAATATTATAGAACTGTAAACACGTACATTGTATTAATTTATTTTTTATGCAAACAATATAAAAAATTATCTATTAAATTAATACGATTCAAATTTCCCAAGTATAAATACTATTTATATTAATACTATTGCTTTTAAGGTTAAATTAATGCTTTATTATATATTATAATTAAAGACCGGATTCCCGTGCAGTTGCATCTTTTTATGACATGTTCAAAATTCAATAGAAACAAGCTACAAATCCAAATCAAGAGATGTAGATTAATTAAAAAAAAGTTTTATGTTGCACAATATTGCACGTTTTTGGGTTTTTGCACAAAATTGCACGTTTCGGTTTTTTTATTATATAAAAATGTACTTTTGTACAAATATTTTTGTATTTTTGTATTATTTTTATCAGTGCTACCTATATTATATTGTTATACAAATATTGGACTTTTATATCTAGAAATATATATATATAACTATATGTTACGACGTGATTAAGAAACTGCTTTGTTTTACTCTAAAAATTTCAGTAAATTTAAAGAATTGGTATCTAATATAGAAGATGACGCCCAATCTGTCCAAAAAATAAAATCCATTTTGAGTACTACATCAATTATATCTGATTTAACATTTATTCGATCACATTAATCCGTGTTGCCAAATTCAGTTACAAAACTGAAAAAACAAAATTCTTCTTTGAATTATTAAATAAATGTAGTTGAAACAGTAAGAGATGGACTTGAGACAATTGAAAATGAAAAGGGACAAAAACTATATGAAAAATTCAAATCAGTATTTGATAAAAATCTCGGATACAATATTTTAAAACTGTACAACTATTCGAAAAATGGAAATTACGTAGATTTCAAAGAAGATCCTGCTATTATAAGCTACTACAAACAATGCCCGATAACAAGTGTCGACGTAGAACGTGTGTTTTCGCTGTTAAAACACATATTAACCCTTAACTGGTATCCTTATTTGTATTCACGTAACTGGTATTGTCGGGTCAAAAATGACCCGAAATTTGAATAACTATGTTATTCAATTTCTTTTTTTTTTTTATTTTTTTTTTTTCATTATATTCTATGAATTGAAATGAATATTTTTTTATCTAATTACAATTTTTTTTTCATAAAATATAAGTGTTTTATTTATACAAATTTATTTTAATCTTGCAAAATGTCATGGTTATTAATACATTTTTGAATAAATTAATTTAAAAAATATATTTACATTCAAATTTGAATTACCCATTGGTTTTTAGTTAAGTTTAGATACAATAACAACAAAATAAAATAACATTTAGAACTTAAAACATTTATTTATATAAAATTACAAACACTTATTGTACCTCTCCGGACGTTTTTTTATGTAACTACAAACAAATTTTATGCAAAGAAATTTTAACAAATTTTTGTATGAAATATATTTTAAATGTTACTTAATTAATGAAATTCAAATAAAAAAAATATATATATAATATATATATATTTATATATTTGGAAAGTTCCTTCATTATAAAATAAAAATAAATAAAAATGTTTTCTTAGGCCGCGCGTACATTGGAGAGCGTTGTGCGTTGAGCGTCAAGCGTTGAGCGTCGAGCGTCGAATGTGCGCACAATGCACAATATTTTCGAGCGACGTGTTGTTCATTTGATATCTAGAACATGAACATTTTTATGTACTCATAATTTATTAAACCCGACACGACGATACGAACTATAGAGCATGCAAGTATACGAGATCATTAGTTATCATACATTTTCCTGGAATAATTATTCTAATATGTTCGCATGATATCTACCTATACTTCCAGCTACGTATACCTATATAATTTAACTATATTTAAGTTATATAAATCTATGTAGGCCTAGAAACCTATCTACTACACCACAGACCATTATTAAACTGTTTGCGCCCGCCAAATATATGAGCGTCGAGCGTCAAAATTCGAACATGTTTGATTTGTGACGCGCCGCGCCGCTGACGCTCGAAGACGACGCTCGACGCTCGCAGTCAATGTACGCACCCTGATTTAAATTATATGGGCTTAAAATTTTTGGGCGACGCGACGCTCGACGCTCGACGCTCAACGCTCTCCAATGTACGCGCGGCCTTACTCCGTATACATACACAATTAACACATTTCAATACTTGAACACCATGTGTTTTACGAACCGTTTTTTTGCATACAGAACAAATATTTGAATATTTCGTATCTTTAGAACTTGGACACATGTTAAATACCAACACGTAATGGAGTTCGAAAATATTCGCCTCAAAATAACTATTATTTTCGTGATGGCAAAAGGTAAGAAAAAACCTACGTAACTGGTATCATAGGGTCAATTATGACTCGAAACCTTTATAAATAGCTTTTTTGAACAAAATACTTAATAATTGTTGATAACGAAAGACGTAATACGTTGTTTGAAGTATTGTGATAAAATACAATGCATTCTACAACAAAAAAAAGCGCAATTTATGGTAGAAAAGTTAAAAACAAAATGTCATGGGTCTTTTTTGACCCGACGATACTAGTTAAGGGTTAAGTGACTGAAGACATAATGTTAAAGAAAAAAACTTGGAATTGTTCATGATTATAAATGTTGATCAAATATTATAAATAAATAAATAGTAATAAATATAATTAGTAATTAATAATAATATAAAAAAATAGTATTAAAATTAAAATTTGAAGTACCTATATAATGAACTTTTTTTTTTTTGCACATTTTTGCACATTTTAACATTTTAACTGCACATTTTTTGGATTTTAGCTGCACAAAAATCCGGCCTTTAATTATAATATATGAATTACTATATTTAAATTTGGTAACATTCAAATATAACATAAATAATGTGCATGTATATAATACAAAACGTATTAACATGCTTCCAAAGTATTAATTAAAAACCGTCATAACTGATGAAACTATATGAAACCAAAATCACAAGTTTCATGAAACCGCAGTAGCGCAACTATGAGAAATTTTTGTTTCATGAAACTCAGTGTGCATATCTCTTGGGTTTTTAATTGAATGGTTTCATGTTTCACGTTTCATGAAATCGGTTTCTTAAAATTAGTTTCTTCAGTGTGCAGCCCGCCTTGGTCCGTGACTGCAAGTTTTTTGTTTTACAATTGCCACGTTGACGACATGCCGGTCGCGCATGCGCAATAACTTAAATACAATAATAACTTAAATAAAAAAATTAGAGCGATCCTATGCGGGTCCATTGACCATTAGTACTATTCCGCCGGGGTCCAAAATGTCCGCCTAACTGGTTGCCGCGTCTTTCCATGGCGTTGGCTATCTATAGTATATTTAATCTATGTTTTGTGTGACTTGGTAGTTGGCGACAACTGACAAAGGTATTAGGTATTCTAATAATCTATGGTGACAACATAAGTGACAAGAGTGACAAAAGTCGCCACAATATATTTGATAAAAACCATAGACCTTTTACTCACTGAGTAAAAGGTCTATGATAAAAACTAGATATTTGAAAGGGGTAAGTCTGATTGACTGAACTGAATCAATTGAATGGACGAGCTCCAGTACTGCCAGTAGTAAAATAAACATTCCCAAATCAAAACGCTGTTATCCATCATAGTCGCTGTTATCAAAATTAGATTTTTCATTTGCCATTTATATATTATGTATAAGTATATAGTTTTTTTTCCATTTACCATTTCCATTTTCCATTTTTATCTTTTCTATGCATTTACCAGTATTCATTTACAACTTACCATTTACCATGACAAAAAATTTATAAATAAATAATTATGGATTACGTTATATGCTGGAATCTGAAAAATAGTTTTGACCATTCTCAACTTTGTTTAAAGCCGCATCCAGACTAGCTTAAGGCAATCGAACTCAAACTTCATCACATTCGCTTTTGGCGTTTGTTCGGTCGCGCTATCCTCATCTAGAACAACATCACCAAATAAGATCGTAATTTTTCTATTCTATGATCGTCACATGTTTAGACTCGGCTTAACACAAGATTGTCCAACTCGCCGCTCGTGACATTTTTAATAGATTTGTAATTTGATTTGATTTGATTTGGGAATGCTACAGTACTGGAACTCGTCCATTCAGTCCATTCAATTCATTCGGTTCAGTCAATGTCAATTAGACTTACCCATTTTAAAGCACGGCTATAGATAATATCATTGAATATAAATACCACGGTAAATACTAAATAGTAAATACTAAATACTATTAGCATTGATTATAGAATATTCTATATTTTATATTGTATTTATAATCAATGATAATATCTAGAGAGCCTATATATTATATAGGCTCTCTAATAATATCTATATATAATTATTATCTATAGCCGTGTTTGAAAGTGACCACGGTTAGTAACATCCGTGATAGTGACAGACTACAGAGTGACCAGCGCCCCAACCCAATATATATTTTTTTGATAGTAGCTTAGTCGCCATGAAAGTCACCATGTCACCATGAAGACAACGATTGTGGCGCAGCGATAGCCGACAAGTAGTGGCACACTTGTCGCGGTGACAAAGTAACGGCGACGTGATTTTTAACACATCCCTAGACTACACGGTCACCATGCCGCGCTTTGTTGTGAAGCCACGCTCGTGATTCCGCAATCCAGCATAAGTTATGGTTTCGTTTTCTGTTCCATGAGACGTCTCCATATCCCCTCCGAGTCTCGGCTTGTTACAGCCGCTCACGGTTGCATCCAGTCCGTACACTGTCACACCGGTATGGCGGTACAGCTGCGGTAGAAACACACGTTCCTGTACGGCGCGGCGATTATCGGCAGTATCCCTCCGGCCTCCTGGTTCCCGCGTATCACACAAGTGTTCCGGTTGTTCGCCAATCGCTATCGTGGATTCTTACTGTTGTCTGTTGCTGCCGCTACGTTACCGAACCGTTGCGTGGTTTGTTCAAAGTGCTGGCATCAAACCTTTGTTTTCGTCCGCAATCCGCTGTCTGTCGTTAAGTGAGCGTTGTGGTTGCGCTTGTCGCACCCGCCGCCATTATTTCCCGCGACGCCGATCGTCGGTGAAGTCACGTAAACGCGGGCAATCCAACATCATCCGTCGAACGCACACTCCGGTGAGTACACTGCTCGCCGTCGCACGGACTGTGTTCGGTCGTTAGTTCCTTAATTGTGGTGTTCATTGTGTTTTTGTTGTTAGACCTGTGAATCATGGCGGCCAATATCGTGGGTGCGCTGGAACCTAAATTGCAAAACCTCGTCAAGGAGTCGAGAATCCTATTAGTCGGTTCCGGTGGAATTGGCTGTGAAGTACTCAAGAACCTCGTGCTTATGGGTTTCAGTGAACTCGAGGTCATAGATCTCGACACCATTGAGGTGAGCAACTTAAACCGTCAGTTTTTGTTTCAAAAAGAATCTGTGGGCAAACCGAAATCACAAGTGGCCAAGGAAAGTGTTTTAAAGTTCAATCCCAACGTCAATATCTTGGCACATGTAGGCGACATCATGGACCAAAAGTATGGAAGTGCTTTTTACAAAAAATTCAAATTGGTTATAAATGCCTTGGACAATAGAAAAGCTCGTACCCATGTGAATCGTATGTGCCTGTCATATTCCATACCTCTTATTGAATCTGGTACTACAGGGTACAGTGGTCAAGTTGAAGTTATTATAAAAGGCAAAAGCATGTGTTATGAATGCTTGCCCAAAGCAGCACCAAAAGTATATCCAATGTGTACAATAAGAAACACACCAAAAGAGCATATTCATTGTATTGTGTGGGCTAAATTTCTTTTTGGTGAACTATTCGGACTATCTGATGAAAAGGTGTCTTTAGATGTTAATTCAGATGAGAGTAGTTCGTCTTCGGGTGCAAACAATGTTAAAATGTCAACTCGCCAATGGGCTGTGAAAAATGATTATGACAAAGAAAAATTACTCAAGAAAATTTTCTTTGATGATATCCACTATATGTTGTATAATATGCCTGATTTGTATAACGAGAAATCTATCAAGCCGGTTCCACTAGATGAATCTTTATTAGACAAACGGTCTGATTATAAAAATGCGTCAGATACCGATATTTTGGATTTGTCACAAAATATTACAATGTTTTTAGACAGTGTTGATTCTATTAAAGAAAAGTTGAAAATTGGTAACAATACTGATCTTGTTTGGGATAAAGATGAAGATGACTTTATGAACTTTGTTGTTTCTAGCTCGAATATTCGTGCCGCAACTTTTAATATTCCTCTGGACAGTCATTTTGAAATAAAATCAAAAGCTGGAAATATTATTCCTGCCATTGCTACAGCTAACGCTATTATTGCTGGACAGATAGTAATACATGCTTTAAGAATACTCAAAGGAAAAATTGAAAAATGTCAGAGTGTATTTTTAAGAAGTCTTCCAAACCACCGAGGAGCAATGTTGGTAAAAGACAAAAAGTTACAAAAACCAATTTCAACGTGCAATGTTTGCTCTGCTGGACAAAGTATTATATTTGTCACTGATGAGAATAATCTAACAGTACGTCAGTTTGAAGATTTAGTGTTGAAACAAAAATTAAACATTGTTGCTCCAGATGTTCTTGTTGACAATAGAATGATAATATCAAGTGACGATGTTGATGAATTGGACATGTATGATTATTTTTTATCAGAATTGGATATAGGGGAGGGATCTATTTTTACGGTTGAAGATTTTTTTCAAAACTTCAAAGTTAAGATGATATTATATCATAAAGAACGAAAAAAAGAAGATCCTCTTTTTGAAATTTTTGCAAGTGAAGAAGAATATAAGAAAGCAATTAATGGAAATGAACTAGAAAAAGAAAGCAATGATTGTCTAATAGAGGAAAATAACGATGAAGGCAATGTTTCTGAAATTATTATTGAGAACATTAAGAATAAGACTGAATCTATGGCTGAAGAGGTTCACAAAGAACCTGTAGCATCACAAAGTGATGTACTAAAGAATAATGATGTGGCACCTAAAAGGAAGACTGAAGATGCGGAAGAAACTACTGAGACCAAGAAAACTTGTGTTGATGCTGCTGTTGAAAATAATGAAGAAGTGACACCCAAACGAAAAAATGATGATAATGAAGATATGCCGGAGTCCAAAAAAATCCGTGTCAATGAGTAGAAAACATGATCTTATACATAATCGTTTTCAATCAATATTCAATGAATTTAAATAATTATTTAATTCTACATCCATCTTTAATCATAGAACATCAATGTTTATTTACCTATTATTTTTGTTCCTTATTATTAACAATCATCAGTAATATACCTTTGGTTTTCTAATTTCACAAATATAATAAAATCATTTAAATTTAAATTTATATCTCTATAATTGTATGTACTAATGAACTCAAGTTTTTTAAACAACAAGTTATACTGTAATATTGATACATACATATATCTAAATATATATGTTTATGTATATTTTTTACAATGTTTTAATATGTTTTAAATGTAGCTTGTACAAATGTTTTATTTTTTCAAGATATCAATTAAAAGTAAAATTGTAATTTTTCTGTTAAATAATTTATTATTTAGGAGTTGACTACTTCCATACAAATGTGAATATATTGTATTGAAGTTTTTTTAGTTTAATTTTCTTATAGTATTTAAGAACAAATAGTTCCACAATTTGATACATTATATTATTTAATAAATGTATTTTAAATTTAAAAATATTATTTTATTATAAATTTATTTTCAAGTAACTTGTAAAAATTAATGCAGATTACTTTTATAATGTTAAAATTTAAACAGCATTTCAACTAATAACGTTTTGGCATTTCATAAATTATATTTTTATAAGTATAAAACCTGGATATTATAAATACATTTTTAATCAACTGAGTTATGATGAATATTTTTTATTTTGATTTGTTTTGTGGAGGTATCTAGACATTATTACCTCAATTTAACTCATACCAGGGCCATCAAGCCATTGCATATTTTTATAATTAATATAAAGTTAATGATTTTTGATTTAACTGGTTGAAATATTAATTTTTTCCTTAAATCATTTTTAATTACTCTTAATTTAAACTACTTAAATTTTGTTTCTTCTATAAAATAGTAAATTATACTTAAGAAACAAAAAAAACATAAATCAATATTTTGTCAGCTGTGAAACAACTAATAAAAGATTCAAGAGTACACTTCCTATAAATTACAATATATTGAAAATGTCTCAAATATAATAAATAATTATTTTGTTCTTTCATATTGATACTTTACGACATTATCATTAATGCCTATTCTATAAGGTAAGTGTTTTTCATGTATATTCTGATTTACTAAAAAAAAGTATAAACTTGATTAGTTTTCAAATAATAATTTATTTGACTGCCCATGACAATAAAGCCTAGACATACATTCAGCTGTGTAACATACATGCTTTAATGCAATGTCAGCTCGCTGCTCTAGTGAATGAAAAGAAATACATTTCAATAAATTTTCTGAACAATTTTATATAAGAGAAGGAATTAATTACCCATTATTTGGTTTCATGTAACTGAAAATTGATTGTAATATTTAAACACTTCATTATAATTTAATATATAATTACAAAAATTAGATTTACAATAAAAACTCGATGAGGAAAGATACGAGAGCAATCGTCGCTAATGCTCCACTCAAATATGCTACTGCTCTCAAAATTGTATATTATTGTTCATCTAACTTGAAATTTTGATTTTGTTTATATAATATTTGTTTTGATTTGTCTTTTTACGATTTTACTCTTAGTTAAAGAAAAATATTACCACTAAAATACTAAGCATTTGGATGTTTTAATATTTTACATTAATTTTCTATTAAATAAATTTTCTCAAAATATGTTTAAAATAAATAAATAAATGAACTGGTTCAGTACATAATTCAATACAACTATTTGAAATTTGATTTATTCCAAATACTTTCCTTCAAGTATTACAATATTGATATGAACTGAATCATTCTAAAGATATTAATATTTTCAATATATTTAGTTATTAAAGTTAAATCAAAAAAATATTAGTTCCCTCAATTCCATACAATCAAATTTATAAAATATTAATGTACTATTTTCCAAGTGCCATACACAATTTGGGTTCAAAATTGTTAACTTAGAAAATAAACTTCTTGAAGAATACTTTTTGACAACGGATCAACTATTATATAAAACAGTTGATGTCCGATACAGAAAAAATAAATCACATTAAATCTGAATACACGATCTAAATGATAAGTGTCCCATCTCTGATGACAGTTAAAATGATCAAATCAATCCATGATATTTGGATTTTACCCATTCTTTCGCCGAGTACATTCGACCACAATTAGGCATTAATAAAATAAAACTATACAATTTGTGTTAATTAGGTATACAAATACAACAGTATACATATAATTTATTTTCACATGCACACATACATAAATGTATACACATGTATAGTATACATAATGTACACACACACACACATAATATATTTATATATTTTTACATATAATATGCTATAAACTAACAATTTTGTTTGAACTACTAATTTTTTGGTTTTTTTGATTTAACATAAATAATTCAAACACAATATAATGTATTGTTGTTTGAGAATAACTGTTATTCATATTAAATAAAAATTAAATGTTCAACGGCCAGAATTTCATTAAAAACATACGAATACCTACGCATATGTTTCACCTTTAATATTTATATATTATTCATTAAATTTCTAATACCTATAATATAAATTTATGAGTTTATTTCTTGTAACAAAAATTGCAAAATCAATCATTTATTTAGGATAGATTGTTCATGTAAGTATAATATAATTAAATAATACATGTCACTGAAAAAAAAAGTTTAAGAGAGACAAGAGCATTATATTTAATTTGTATACATTTTTAAATATAATATCAAAAGGAAACACTAAATACACAATACAAGAAGTATATATATATATATATATATATATATATATATATATAGTAAAAAAAAAAAAACAACCAATTGAAAGAAAAATCAAAGTTAGTATGAAAAATTTGTACGTCGTACAATACATATAATTAAATAATAATAAAAAAACTCAAAAATTTTGTTTACATTAAACTAACCAAAAACTATAATTATTTCTATGCAATGTTATATATATATATATATATTATACAAATACAATAAGTCAAGATTATTGATAAACACTTTACACTTTTACACAATTATATAGAGCGTCTATGCGTCTAATAAAATAATTGTTCTCCTAATATAACAATGTTGAGCTCTAACAAATTGTAACTATGCAACAGCAATATCAGTATCATTATACATATTATATATTAAGTATATATAATATATATATATATTTTTTTTTATTGTGTAAGCATAAAAAAACAACAATAAAAATAACATATTTATGGTTTGTTTATATAATATTTATGTATGAACAACTATGATTGTTGGCAAATAACGCGATGGGATAACAACAATTACTAGCATACATATTAATAAATGAGGAATAATAATAATAATAATAGATTAAAATGATGCCTAAATTATATTATTATTGAATATTTTGCATACATAATTTTGGTGGATAATATGTTTTTTTTTTTGAACTGACCATTTTATAAAATATCTGTCATACCATGTGTATGCATTTGGAATATGTGCCAATAATTTAATTGCATGTGATATTAATTAATTTATACATAAATTTAAATACCATTACATTGGGGTTAAATATTTCACATTTTCAAAGTTGATGATTAAAAAAAAAATATTAATTTAAAAAGCTTGTTTTCTTTCCAATACTTGAGAAAAAGAGAGGAACCCTTGAACATGAAAAAAAAATCAGAATTTTAAATAATCAAAAACATACTTGTAGAAAAAAAATGTATATATTATAAAATAAATAAAATTAAAACATTTATACATTGGAATGAACATTTTATTTTGACAAATATTTTAAAATTATTTAATAAATTGCAATCACCAAGAACAAAACAAATATTTTTTCACAAATAATATACATTAAACTCATTAAAAATGTATTTAATTAAAGAAAAAAAGAAGATACGGAAGCACAGTATATTACAATAGATTTTTTTTTTGTTTTAAATTAAATATACTCTATTGAAATCTAATAAACGTGATAAAACAAATTTTTAACTTCTTTCAAGAAGTTCATACACAATTATTTCAAGTGTAATTTGTATCTAATTCTCAAGGTACATGTTTAACGAACATAATATATTATTAACAATGCTGATAATCTGAACAATAGAATAATTGTAATTATTATTATTATTATTATTATTTTTTTTTTTTTTGAAAGTTATTATACTAACAATTAAGTTGTCTACAAAAAAAGAAAAAAAAAAAAAAAAACAGGAACATTGAATGTGCGAAAAACATAAAAATTAACTATGTAATAGAAGTTTTTGAAAACGCTGCACAATTATATATATATATATATATATATATATATATATATATATATATATATATATATATACAAATGATCTGTAGTTTATAATTTTTTACGATTGGTCTAGATTGTTTTTACTACATATTATGAAAAATTATAAAATGATTTAGACCTACCCCTTTGTATGTATGCGTATAGAAAACATATACACTACAAAACCATAAGATTTTCACTATATTTACACAAGTTTAATATAGTATATAATATTATTAATACACGTTTAATAGTTTATAAAATTATCTTTGGACTTAAAATAACACAAAGGCAAGTACTTTGGGAACTAGGTAAAAATTTAGATTTCACTTTTAAAAGGTTACACGTTTTGACGAGATCCTTTGAAAAAAAAAACAAATAACTTACATTAAAAAAAAAAAAGGATAAAACAACAACATAAGTAATATTTGATTAAAATAAAACTGATTATTAGTTCCAATAATTGTTTTTTTTTTTTTTTTTTTTTTTAAATTAACAAAAAAGTGTTAGTTATAGTGAAAATGGCCATAAAAATGTTTTAAAATTGTGTAGTCCATTGTATAAAGCAAGTTTAGGTATCAACAAATTTACCTAATAACAAAATCGACAACCTAATAAAACTTTGTATTTTTTTTTTTTTTTTTAATAAATGTACAATTGATAGAGATATGATAGATTTGTAGTAAGTTTTTTTTTCAGTGTACATATACATTACCTTTAAAAGTTTGTTTGTGATTTGATTGCCAAGGCATTTTTTTTGGTCGCACTGTAAACAATAAAACAGAACAATATTATAAACATACATAAGTAGTGTAAAACAAGGTCACTCGCTTTAGCTGCAGATGATTTGATTATAAATGTATTTACTAACATCACCTTAAACTTTGATGAATGATTAATTATTATTAATTAATCAATTAAAAATTACTAATACAATTAAAATTTATAATACTGAATTTATCATTAGGAGGAAATCACAGCAACATTTGGTGTATTTAATGAACAAATATATATTCATTTTACACAAGTCTCAGCACATTACATTAACTGTAGGTTAATGCACGTAAATAACTTACTAATTTCTTTTTATTTTCAGTCCAAAAATTTGTTTTATCCTACCAAAAAAATAATATATTTACCAACCAACTAAATACCTTATGACATTTCTTAAATTAATAAGTAAACTCTAGGTTTGGAATAAAAGCAACAACCTTTCTATGGCTCAAGTTTAGAATTTAATATTTTTATAAAATAAATGCATTAAATTCAATACATTAATTAAGGTGATTTCAATCAAAATTGCCATAAATTAATATCTATATTAGGATAACACAAAAAGATCTAATATTTAAGTATAGTCAATAATAATGAATAAGATTTGCTAACTCAAGGTACATTTAAGCACTGATATTCAACAAAAGGTTAGTAGTATTAATTATTTTCACAAAAGAAAAAAATGTTTATACATTTTTTGTCACAAATTTATTTACAATACAAACTATTTTACTTAACTTTATGTAAAATAAATACTAAAAATACTAATATTAAGCTAGAAATTATTATATTTAACTTGTTTTGTTCAAAATTACATTATTTTGTCATAAATAATCCACTTTATTGAGAAGGTTAAAATAATTTAATTGGCAATACATCAATAGATCACATACAAATTGTCAATATTTAAATGACGTCAAATCAATTTTGTTATAATGTCAAAATGAATTCACTTCTGTTATATACATCAATGTATATAATACAACAAACAAAAAAAAAAGGTAAAATAAAAGGGAAAAATAAAATAAACAAAAGTGAAAAATTTCAATTAAGCAATAAGTTTTTTAATAGTAATAAGTCATAATTAACTCAATTCGCTAAAAAAAAAAATAATAATAAAAATAAATGTGTATATATATTCAAAAAAATATATACACAAAATTGATAAAATATTGGTGTTAACAATAATTAACAATAAGGATGATTAAGAAAATTTAACCAGATAAATATAATTTTGAATATAAATTTAAATATGTCATTATTCAAATTAAAATGAAAAAATGTAACTGTTGGGTTAATCATTAATTTAGACAACTCTCAATTATTATAGTTTACAATACAGAAACTAATCTTATAGCTATATATACAACATTTACCTTTACCTTTTAAACTATTTCATTAGAAGGTTGCCTGGAAGTAGTTGATGATGATGGGCTATCTGGATTGATATTTTCTGGAGTAGACGGACCACCACTAGCTGCAGATGCTTCATTTCCGCTTCCTACAGAATCTTTTAAATGCTTGGGTATCAAAGCAGATTTTAATGGCCCAGCTGCACTCAATTCTAACAAAAAAAAAAAAATTATTATAGAGTATAGCGTTTAATACAAGATCAAAAATGAATTTAAAAGAGTTAACTAATTTACGAATTTATTATTTTATAGTTACCTAATTGTGTAAAATTGAAAAGTGGAGGTAATGATCGCCCATTTGGTAATCTATGAAGTGGGTCTCTGAGCTCATCGAAAAAAGCATGAGCACATGCTTGTAATGGAGACACCCTAAGTGATGGTGTGTACTCAAGTAATACTGACACCAATTCAACGGCTTCTGCTGGTGTCCGCATACGGAAAACCTTTACAAATGACGCCTTAAGATTAACACATAGAATATACGCTTCAAACACAGTACACACTTCATGACAGTTAAAGTATTAATAAAAAAACAATGTAAAAAATATGACAATTCAAAGACATGTTAGAGCTCTAATTTTCTTCAAGTACTACGATAAACTTTCAAATATAGCAATAAACAACAAGTCGAATACCAATTTATACGAGCAAATGCTTTATTGTTTAAAAATACCAATGAAATAATATAAATACTAAATAAAAAAAAAAAAAATGAAACCATCGTCAAATACGAGTACATTAAAAATTAAAAACTTAATAAGTCATATAGCCTCTGTGACCAAATAAATGTTAAAATTCTTTTTTATTATAAAAAATTACTTCAAAAGGTTATAGCTCAAAGTAATAATTGTGTAAAAAAAAACTGGTTAGATATTCAAACAGTCTCATAAAGTCATTTTTAGACTTACTCTAATTTTTTGATGGACATTGCTGTTTTTTGGGAATGACATGCGTTGCAGCATTAACTGCAACGTACAATATAACCGTTAAAATCGTTTGTAAAAAATTAATTTTCTCTAACATGTCTTGAAAAAAAAAATATTAAAAAAAAAAAAGAAACAAAGAAAAAACCATGAAATTTTAGTTTTGTTATGATTGATAGATAGAATATACATTGCTTACAAGGGTTATACAATTTGGAAACCCTGTACATCGAACTTGCTCAAATATCTTTTATTTTTGTTACTCAATGACCTAAATTAAAAAAATACTAATTGGATAGCTTATTCACAATTTTTTCTTATATTGTTTAATCGTGATACATAATCACTAATTATCTGCTACTGAAATAACTTATAAAATCTACATATAATAACGTTAATATCTAAATATTTAATCCAATATCATAATTTGAACTTAATTCATAACATTTAAAAGTATTATTTATAAAATTCTTTATGGTAAAAGTAAAAAAAAAAAAGATATGAGCAAATCTACTAACTATACAATTGATCTAATCTACAATGTTAAAATAATGTTAGTTTAAGTAAAACAAAAAACAAATAGTGTTATACCTTTGACCAAGGGTGAGATTTGATTTGTGGAAATTTGAATTCTGTATAGTTGGGATTCATTTCCCTAATCTGTTCTCTTGTTGGCGTGCCTAAGACTTTAATAATTTCCACTAATTGATCAACACCAGAGTCACCTGGGAAAATTGGCTGACCTAACATCAGTTCTGCTAATACACAACCAGCACTCCACACATCTAATAAAAAAATAATTTACATTAATATATCATAATTTATAAGTGTAAACTAATAGTTTTTCAAAATGTTCTTTATTAAATTATAAGATAAAAAAAAAAAATACTCAGAAAAACCAATTAATAAATATAATACTATAAAACATATATTTTTTATATAATTGACGAACTATTACTATATAAATTAAGTATAATCATTTTTGCTGATAATTAAAAACAAAAAAAATTTAAAACACCATTTTACAATTTAATACATCAAATGCATTTAACATATCATAGTCAAATATTAGTTAACAAATCAACAACAAAATATACATCACCAAAAATGATTTTAAATAAATTATTTTATGTGGCATTCATACATAAAATTTAAATTGATGAAGCAGACACTTATTTTTATACAGTAGTTGCAGTTCCATTTAAGCACTTTAGATAATCTAGATAAAATTTTATAAGACTTAATGTAGTTTTTAAAACTTCCATCCACATTGCTCAAATTATTATTTACCAGGAATGATACTGCCTTTTAAATTTACTGAATGTCTTAATTTCGTAAGCTATTTTATATAAGCTATTTTCATATTAAAGACTGTTAGTATAATATTTTATTTGTGAACTTTTATGAAAAAAGAGTAATAATGTAAACCACAAGTTTATTATTTTTAACTTTTTGATGTCATTTTAATCTTTTTGGGGACTGTCATAACTCATAATCAAGATTTTATTAACTGGATAAACAACCTACAGTTTTATAATATTCGGTTTGAGTGGTATCCACTAAATTTAAAAAAAACTATAATTTATTTTTATATAAATACTCTATGACCAATTATCATTATATTTTAATAATATCAACATGTGTATTATTTATTATTATTGAATAACATTATATTCCATTTGAAATTATTAATTATTCCACAATAAGTAGATTAGTTAAAATTTAACTCATTTAATGAGTATATAAATTTAATTATAATCAAAAAAAAAAAAAAAAAAAAAAACTAGTGATTAGGTTAAATAAGTAAATATTGATGTAGTTACAAAAATTAAAATTACCAATTTTTGTTGTGTAATCTATAGCACCGAATATCAGTTCAGGTGCTCGGTAGTATCTTGAACATATGTAGGATACATTAGGTTCACCCTTGATAAGAGTCTTAGCACTGCCAAAATCACACAATTTCAATACCCCAGTTTCAGGGTTTAATAATAAATTTTGAGGCTTAATATCACGATGGCATATGCCTAATGAGTGAATATAAGCCAAACTTCGGAATAACTGGTACATATACAACTGTAAAATAAACAAATAATTATTACCAATTCTACTAAAAGTATCTTGATAGTTTAAAATTGTAACAAACCTTAATGTAGTTGATCGGAATAGTTTGCCTTAATTTGCTATAATGACGAGCAACTTTATACACGGTATCAGGTATATATTCCAAAACTAAATTTAGATAAACTTCATCTTTCTGAAATAAAATTATGATTATTAATAAAAATAAAAGTATGCATTTTAGTTTTCAATATACAATTAGTCATAGTATTATTGAGCACATGTAACAAATTGCTGTAGTATCAATCTAAAGCATAAATATTTCTTTGTAAATTATATAGGTACAATTTGGAAATATAATTTATGTGATTACTTTTCGTATATAATAAATAAATTAAATTTTCATTTTTAACACTATATGATTAATATTTCAATTGTATCATAACTATATATTAGAGTTCAATAAAATTTTAAATACCTAAGTTCAAACATATTCTTAACTAAAAGTAAAATATAATAAATTAGAAGATATAACTGTATTATATATAAAATACAAATTTATAATAATTTATTTATGCAGTTTATTGAACATTGAACACTGTTACATAGCATAAAATTGCAGTTATTCAATAAAATATAGATACTACAAAAATAGTATGATTTACAAATAATTTAAATCTTCATTTCCTTTAATTCACATGATATATTTAAACATATATTTTCTTCGTAAACTAATAAATAATAATTAGTTTTATTGAACAAATTTATTTATTATATCACTATACAATATAAAATTAAATTGCTTTTGATTAAAATAATTTTTTTTTCAACACTAGAAAGGCACTTATCAAATATTGATTGCAAATATGCAAATATAGTAGTCATAGATAATTCAAAAACTAAAAATTGAAAATTCTATGAGCAAATTGAGTTTTGTTATTGATTTGATTGTTTGAGCCTCTACAAAATATCAAAAATGATCAGGAAAAGTATAAAATGTATATAATGCCAAGATATTCTAGAGCAGCGATTCTCAACCAGAGAGTCGCAACCCCCTCGGGGTCGCCAACAATTACAGGGTGGGGCACTGAAATGGCCGATTTGCAAAGGCAAATTATAAAATAAAAAAACAAATAAAAATTAATTATTATTAAATTATAATAAAGTACATAACTTTCCATTTATTTTTTTAAAATTATGTCTTCAAGATGATGGCCATCTTTTCTCAAGCACTCTTCTAGCCTATTTCGTATATTTTCCACTACACGATGTATCACTTCAAAAGATATCTTGGCAATTTCTTCTTTAATTTTGTTTTTTAGTTCATCAATATATATTTCGAGGTTTCTGTGCATAGACTTTACTTTTTAAATACCCCCACATAAAGTGTAAAATCCGACGTAGACTTCTACTGGATAAATTTAACGATAATGCATGTTTTCGTGCAGAACGTCTCGGACTCTTTATGAGAGCAGCTCTGACAGCAGCGACGTTTTCAAGTGTACGAATGGTTTTTTGTCGTACAAGCTTCTTTTTTATTGCTGAACCCGTTTCTTCAAAGTCGGTTATTCATATTTTAATAGCCTTAGCCGATGGTACCGAATCATGGCGTTTAAGATTAAAATGAAGACGAAATGCACGTAGTGAGGCTACGTAACTGTCATTATTTTTGTAAAACGATTTTATCGCATAAGCACATTGTTTACCACTCCACTGTTCCATGTTTACTAAATGGCATGATGTTTTTAAACTAAATAATATTTAGTGCAAATTCTTATCTCAATTACTTCAGAGAAATCTATTTTTAAAATCGGCCGTTTCAGTGCCCCACCCTGTATTTTAGGGTCGCCAATTCATGTGGGAAAAAAACCGTTTCACTTAGAATCTTATAATTAATAGTTATGAATAAAATAAAATAAAATTAATAGTTAATAAATAAATTATCATCATTAAATAAAGAATAATAAATTGAGTTGTATTTACATAATAGTCATAATATACCTTTTTTGTAAAATATATACACAAATAAATACAATAACAACAGTTTGTTCAATTTTTTAATGCTTACATTACAAAAGGGTCGTTAGACATCTTGGTGACATTATAGGGGGTCGCGAACTCAAAAAGGTTGAGAACCGCTGTTCTAGAGAATACTGTATCTCAAGTAGGCAATGTATAAAATTAATATAAAATTATACACTTATATATAGCTTAGTAAATACATATATAAATAAAAATGGTAATTGGTAGTTTAAAATTGAATCATAATGATATTACAAGTGGTTTACCATGTCATTTTGTAAAAATAGGTAAAATGATATTACATTTAACGGTTTTATTACATTAAATATAAATATGTAACATATACAATCAAATCCAAGTTTCAGTTTAGTACTGTATGATTAATTTAAAAAATATAATGTACTATAATAATAATAAACATTTTTAGGTATAATAAAATAATTGATGAAGAGGACAATTATATTTTTTTACAATACTCATAAATTTAATTTCAATTTTAATATCTCTTACATATTTTGATACGGCATTTTTTTTGAAATTATTGAAATAATAAACTTTTTATAATTTATCTAACATAGCATTGGCATTCTATAAAAATTTTAGGAATTCAATAGATTGCCTGACATTATTTAAAATAACATTAAAATTTAATACACTGCCAAACTGCACCAGGATTTCCATAAAATACCTATATATAACACTTTGCGGTAACACATACACATGATGCATATCATGATTTGTATCTATATGAACAATTATATGTTTCGTCGAGTGCATTCGTTTATGTGTATCAGAAAAAACAAATGTAATCTCAGTGTACATATAGATAATTAGCATTTCTTTTAATTTTAATGTATTTAATAAAAGATTAAATTAACATGCAAATCATATTGATTTATGTTATCATAGATATTATTAACTATTTAATTACCTTGTCCCCGCTTGAATAAAAGAAAAATTTCAATTTAACTATGTTACAATGATCTAGACGTTTCATTATTTGTAGTTCACGATTCTGAAAAAAAAAAAACAAAATTAATAATAAAAAAAAAAGGATTGATTAAAATTACAATAAATAAATTTAATAATTACAAACTTCAAAATTATTATTATATAGTATTTAAATCTAGTTAACAATATAAGGGGCAAAGTTTTACCAAATTTTTTTAGAAGTATTTTAATTTGCCCTTATACCTAAAAAACTACAATTTGTAACCAAGGCAATTATTATAAATAACATTGAAAATGCTTACATTTCATATTTAATTTTAATACATTATTATAATAATATTTAGTATATTTACACATTGTAAGTTAAAATAAATTTAAAAAAACTAAAAATTAATTTAAATAATTTGGGTCAGTAATTATTTTCACATTATTTTTCTTATTATAGAAATATTGACATTTAATTGAAACCAAGTATACAAATCAGTACTGATGTGTTTTATAATATTTTTAAAAATTAATTTTAAACACGAGTATTTTCGATTCAAAAGTAATAAAGATTAGTTTTTTTCAAAAAATTACAAAAACTTCACAAAAAACAGTGAAATCAATAAACCATTTCTTCTATATAAAGTAATAAATAAGGGATTGAAAAATGTTCAATATCATTAAGACTTGAAAATCTGTAATTTTAATTTTAATAACTTGACATTTTTACTAACGAGGTACAAACATTTTTATATACTACATCTGATTAATCTAAAAAGTAATGAGAAAAAATAGATTCCGTTAATATTTGTTTTAAATATATAAATTTTGATAGCCATAGGTACTTAACTATTTCGCATTTGAAAATATACGTTAAGATAAATTTAATTTTGAATACAAATATATATTAAGAAAACAATTTCAATAAGTGAATATTTGATACTTTGATAGAAAAATGTCTGCTATGAATCAATTTATAAATTACATTTTATGATTCAGGGTTATATAATTCATATTATCAAATATGAGATAAGACATAAATTAGTTACTTAGAATGTGTCTAACACTTTTTTAGTTGTTTTAAATGAAATACCAAGCAACTTATATTGGTAATGATGAACTGTTTTTCTGTTCATTCATTTTCAAGGAGTAAATTTGATCAAAAAATTTGGTTCAACTTTTAATACATAAGGAATTTCACTTTTTTTAAGGACTTCAATTTTTCAAATGCCCAATTTATTTTTATTTAACACTGAATAGTTTAAAATCTTATAAAATTAATTTTAGTTACTTAGATGTTACTCCTAAAATAATAGCAAAGAAGTTTAAGATATCCACGAAGTATTAAACATAGTTTTATATAGACTTCATAAAATTTAGAAAATTAATTTTTTTTTTAATATTTGAAATATTAGGTACTTATTTTGTCATTAACTTTTTGTATTGAATACAATATTTTAAATATGAAAAACTTTTTTAGCTAAAATTCACCAGATATTTTTTAATGATTACCAAGTCTCACAAAGATGTGGCTGGATCATTTTTTTTTACTAGTTACAATTTTGATGAACTAAGATAATTTTAACATAAAATAATAATTTTTTTTTCTAAATCTAATTGAATGAAATTCTGAATTTTATATAGTCAATATTTTTATTTCTATCTTAACATTTAACTCATATTTATATTTTTAATATTAATATCTATGTTTGAAATTTTAGAGATACTGGATTAATGAATTAGTTTGGATTTTGAGTGAAGCAAACATTTTATGGTTTTTCAAAATGATGTTTCTTTTTTTTTTTTATTTGAAGACAAAGTTTGACAACTTTTTCAGAAAGTTTCAAACAGGAACTCTATTGATTAAAAACTGCATGGTAGTTTGAAGGTTCATTTCAGAAGAAACTGACGAAAAACTGAGTAAAATTTGCCTTAAATGCACTTTCACTAAATTGATTTAAATTAATTAAACATAACTTGGAAAGTGATGTTGCTACAAATTTGAAATTTTCACCACATACTAACAACACATTGCTACATACTTTACGAAAGTTTCAAAAAAATTTAACAAGACTAAAAATAGAACTTTGAAAATATCTTGTATTTTTAAAGTTTATTTTTAATACTTGACAAAAAGTTTTGATAATGTAATATGATCATACTCATAACAAAATTAAAAAAATTTCAAAAATTGTTAGTCAGAATTTTTATAATAAGTGTTAATGCAAATTATTTAACAATTTTTACAGAACTTATTTTTATATCAATTTTTAACTTTAAATAGTACACCATGTTTTGAATTTTTGGATAAAAAAAAAAAATTATTTGAGAAATAAGAAAAGTTTAAACAGATTAAAAAAAAAAAATAATAAAAAAAATACCGATAGTTAAAACTATAAATGGTTTTATATATATATATAGAAATTATCTATCAATTCTTTAAAATTCAATATACCCGTCCCCGTTAATTTGTCTGAGGAGCAAATGTATTTTATGTTATATTAACTTTTTTTTATAAATACCATAAATTAAGATCATAGTTGAATAACTTTTATTGCAAGACGGGTATACAATTTATATTTTGAATTATAAAACCAACTATTTTTAAACAAACTTTTCTATAAGTAGATAATACAATATTTACATTTTTAAAAAAATTGGTTTTAGTCAATGTTTATAAATTAGTACTTTAAATGTCAAAATACAGAAATAATCATTTTCTTATAAAGTCATCAAGGATTGTATTGTTGTTATTGTAAAATAAATGTTGAAACTTTGAAGATGTCAATCAAAGTATTTTTGTAAAGCTATTGTCATCCTTAAAAAATTAGTAACCTATGAAATTAATCACTGAACTTCACTTATTTTAAATAGTTAATGAATGCTTTTTTTAACTGGGTTTTAATTTTTAAATTTATTATAATCTATAATTGAGTACTGATATTAGTTTTTTTTCTTCAAATAATTATGAATTGTGAGAGCATTTTACATGAGTACTAACAATTGTTTGAAAGTTAATAACTTACTTTGAATCTTTTATCTTGAAGGACTTTTTTAATAGCAACCATTTCTCCAGTATCACATAATTTAGCTTGGTAAACAACCCCAAAACTTCCATTGCCAATAACCATTGTATCTGTATATGATACCTCCAAGGGTCGATCAGGTCCTTGGCACGGATTTGCCACAACTGTAGTGACTTTACTGCCATCTTTACCTAAAAACAATAAATGCAATAGATATTATAATATTTTATTATAGTATGTAAGATAATATCAAAATAAAATATGAAAACACATATTTGCTACAAATAAACTATTTAGTATCTATATTTTTGGCTAAACCTACAACGCAACAGTTAAATCAATCTTAAAATTATATACTGGAGTAAATGATAAAAGAGTTTGAAAGCTACTAAAAATTATATCATAAAAATAACTCGGGAGAATAGATATTTTAACAAAACAATATTTAAGGAATTAAAATTAAAAATTATAATGAGACCATCTTTTCAAAAACTGGACACTATAAAATATCTGATAAAACTGTATTAAGTGGGTACATCATACCTAAAATGTCATAATGTACAATGGTATAATAGGTACCCATATATTTAAGAGAGCATGTGTTATTTTATACTTAATGTAATATTATGATTTTGGTACTCTATAAATGGCTCGATAAATGGTTAAACAATACCTACTAATTTTTTCATTTTAAAGTGAAATTCTTAAATATTTGATTAATAGAACATTGATATTGTTAGGTATGATTGGTTACAACTAAGGTTATAAGGTTATACAGATATATAGTCATACTCATGAGAAATACAGTTTGTTTATTATTAATGGAATGTTGTCTGTTGAATAAAAAAACTAATTTAATATATTTATATTTATAATAGGTCTAGACCTTAGGTGATATCATTTGAAAAAAATTCTGCTGGGACTTTTTCTTTGGGCTAGGTCACCACTGTTTACATAATATATTAAAATATAACAGGTATGAAAATATATTCAAATTATACAGTGACATTTCTTTTAAAATTAAAATTTGACAAATATACTTATTATAACTAATGAAATGAATTAAAATATAAAATAATTCTTAAATGAATTTAATAACCAAATTATGCATTGAGTGACTTAATATTAGATATCAATAAATTATTACCTACTTTACCTATAAAAGAATAGTTAATAATATTATGTTATAAATAATTTGATAGTTACAGTTTATTTAATATTTTACTTCAAATTTAATCTATGTACCTAGAAATTTTAATTAAAAAAAAAAAAAACTTTAGATATCAAAACTAATAGAACAGACCAAATCAAATAATAAAAATAGATAGACAATTAGACTGTATGTAATGAAAAATTAATTCAAACAAATATAAATCACATAAAAATATGTATATTAATCTTAACAAGTCAAGCGAATCAACAAAAAGGTTGAATGAATAAACGAATATTAAAAAATAATTTAGCATCAACCAACAATCTAAATTGAGCCACACACCAAAAAAAAAAACAAAAATGATTTTTTAACAAAACTGAATCAACTGTAAGTTTAATTTGGTGTAAGAGTCGTTTGGATTAAGTCGAGGATTAAGTTGTTCAAGAGGTTGTTCATAATATAATAGTTATTTTTTAAATAATTCAATTAAGTTCATCTGAAATAAAGAAATTAGATTTGTAGAAAGATGACAAAAATATGATAAGAACAGAAGCTTTTGAGAACTTTAACATATATTTTTAATGAGTATATTATTTATTATGAATTAAAACTGTTCTAAAATTAGAAAAACAATTATTGAGATTAAGGTTTTCAATAAAAATAACTGTATAATGAATTTAACAAAACATAATAATAATAATAATATTAAAACTATTCCATATTTACAGTAATAGACTTATAATTGTAATAGGAATTTAATCAAACTATGTAGAAATTGATACCTTGAAGTCTTTGACGTTCAGCATTGGCTACCTCAGTTGGATTCCAAATAGGAATCACATCATTTATTGAGGGATCCTCACACGGGAGATGTAAATCCATAACTACTTAGATTATTGACAATTCAAGCCAATGCATTGACATTGAATTGTACAAAGGTCTGTCATTTCAAAATCAACTTGGCACAATTAAACTGACCAACTAATATATTTTTAGATTTAATAAAGGTTATTAATTCAAATGAAAAGTTTAAATTGATAAATGAACTTTTATTATCACCATAATAACATAGAGGTAAGCAAAATCTAAATTCTATCAAAATACAAATAATTAAATGCTATATTTTAACCTTAAATTTACTTATGAATACAATTATTAAGAAGAAATATAATAGATACAAGTCATGTAAGTAAACTAAGTATTGGAACATAGAAAATAAATATTAGGTGTCTTGCGGGGTATATTGTCATTCTAAATGCCTAATTAGTTACATTTATTTTCATCATTTAAAAATACCAGATGAATTTTAGATATTATCAAATTAAGGTACAGACTTAAGCTAAATTAATATAAATTACATTTAAGTTTCAATACAAATTGTGATAAATAGTCGATCAATTTAAAGTTTTTCTGAAAGAAATACAATTTGATTTTATTAGTTGATTCTATCCAATAGATTAAACAGTTATACAAGTAAAAATAATTATATTGAACTTAATTAATTTCTATTAATAACACAAATTGACAAAATAAACTAACATTTAGTACATCAAATTTTTGTAATAATAGAAAAAAAAATGTAGGTAGGTACCTAAGTGTAGAATTAAGAATAGTTTTAAGTACCTACAGTTTAGTTATGTGTATAAATCATAATTTTTAGTGTTATATATTTTTATTTATTTAAATAATAAAATGGGGCAGTAGCCTAGAATTTAGTAATAAAATAGAATTACATACTGCAAGAAAAATGAAATACTAAATTAACAGAAAGGGGTAGATTGGTATTTATTAGCAATGAGCATCATCATAAACAATAATATACTAAAGGAATAATATGTGGTGCTAAATGGTTTAAAAAAAGGATAATGTAAACATGCCAGGAAACGAGGGACCTTAACATTATGTTGACTTAGCAATACAGAGCAGTCAATAGAATTATCAATGAGTTTTTGTATGAATACCTGGTTGACTAATACACGTCACTCAGTTAGGTTTGATAGACTTAGTACCGTAGGTAACTGATTCATAATCATGAGGTCCAGAGTAATAATATAAGCACCCTGGTAGCATGACTTAAAAATATACATTGTACCCTTTTAACCTAGCTCTACTTGTTTTAAAATCAAATTAATTCTATTCACTAGAGTAACATTAATTTGTTACTTTAATTTTAAAATATACGGTTAATATAAAATTCAAAATTATTTTATTAAAGCAAATTTTATAAGGTAAACAAGCTACCGATTTATTTTATTATTAATTAGGTAGGTTGCATATAAAACATAGGTACTAAATCTTTTTTAGCTAGAGATAACTTGAATTCAAATAAAAAAAGTCCTACAAATAATAATGATCATCAAAATATACAAAAATACAAACAGAAATCGATCAATTTATAGGTTGACAATCTAGATTGTACAAATAAGTGTACATATCTTCATCATTAAAATGTAGGTAGGGCTTTAAATGTGTAAGTTATTTTTCTCGTTATTGTGAACTACCTACCTGCATTGCTGTGTCTATACCTATTTGTCATAATATTAATAACTTAAGTCTATTATTAATCTCTTATCCCATTTTATTGACCATAGCTTAGCTTATGAAATAGAAATTTCTTAAATTTATTTATAAATATTAAAATTTTTGTACATTTCATTCATGTGATTCTTTTTCATTCTAATTTTATACTGTTCATACACTAATTTTATTTTGATAATACATATACGTTTGTGCTTTGGTAGTTGATAGGATATTCAATTCGTTTTTTCATCTATAAAGTTAAGCATATATAGCGCAGTATAGGTTCCTAATTTTATAAAGATGACAATAAATTAATATTTTAATCTTTTCTAATTGGTACCTAAAAGTATATACCAGTTTAAACCTATTCGAGTGTCAAAGATGCCACTTAGATATTTTAAATTAAATTAATATGAAAAACACTAGTTTAACTAATTCTAAAAGATGATAAAATAACTATAATTTATAAAACTGTATTTTTTGGGAGAAGTTTATAATAAGTATTTACATAAAATTGTAAAATCACTTTACTTACCAACAAAAATGATCAGTAAAATAAAATGTTAATATAGCTTAGGTATCTACATAATTTATCTTAAACAGGTACATTTTAATTTAAAAATTATGTCAGTATCTAATTATCTGCAATTTGACATGATCACTTGTAAATGGTAAATGGTAATAAGTAAATACCTACTCCATCCACAAAAAATGTTAAAATTATCCAGAAAAACTTAAATATAAAGACATTTTTTAATTAACTGTTGCTGGTGATAGAATGTTATCTCATTAATTATATATTGACAAAATTAATTAAATAGGATGTATATTTCAGAATTTAGTAAATAATATATATATATTTATTTAGTAGCTAATTCCTTTGTAGGAAAATTAATTGACAGTAAATTATCTATTTATTAAGCACTAAAACCACAGTAAAAATATGAGAATGTATCCAAATTACTGTCGATTGGTTACTTAGTTAAATGACACACTTCAAAAACAAAGAGCCTTAAGATGAGACCAAATTAAGTTCTATTATATACATTTGCTAGTATTAGACCTTAAGTTTTTTGGTGAAATATACAAAAAAAATTGTATTTACAAATAGTGTATATCTAGAGAATTGTTCATTCATTTTTATATTGATATTGTGATGAACAAATAACAAATTTACACATTTTTTTTTTATTTTTTTATTAGAACAAAAATAATTTACAGAATTACACGATAGATATGATAAATATCAGTGTTTATGGTACCTATTCACAAAAGATTTTAAATCGGTGCATTACCTAACTATCAAGTTTATAGACAATTCAATAGCATCCAATCACGCCTTTTTATCTGCCTCCAAACCTCTACCGTTAAGACTTAATTACAATACTAACAAATAGAACCTAGAGTTCTACATATCAGAGGAGATGTACATAATTTACAACGATGTTGATTCGATAAAAGTGCAAGTGTGTACATACTTATGACTTTAATTCCTCCCAGAGGAGGGTTCGGGGACGTTTTGTTTCCTTCGGCGAAGGAAGTGGTCCTGGGCCTTCCGCTCATGTCCACCGTCCGGCGGGTGTACTGGGAAAATCTTTAAAATTTCTAGTCGGAGTAGGTCTCCTCAATCTTCGTCCTCCTCGTCGTCGTCGTCGTCGACCAAGTGTGCGGCGGGGGGCTGCTCTTTGGTTTTACATAATTCGAGCGAATTCGTTTCGAGTACGGTGCGCGGACAAAACACTGTCGGGCGAAATGTATGCCGGACACAACAACGGGACGAGAAAACGTCGAAAAGGAAACGTGATTTATTGCTCGGCACTCTTTTTTTTTTTTTATATATTTCACTATTGATAAAAAAAAATAAAATAAAAGAAAAAGAAATTTTTCTGATACGCCTATCTGGCCTGGTTCGCGGCCCACATACTACGTTACTACCTGAGGGTAGTGGTGGCGGTGGCGGCGGTGCAGCGGCACATTGGAAAACAACTACTACTACGAATACACTCACACTGGCGCACACGATCACGCATATACGCGAGCGCACACACTGTACGTACAACGCGTATATGCGCGGTTCGGCGCGTAACGGACCGACGCGGTCGATCTGAGCAAAAAGATGAGAACGTATTATTATTTTAATATTAATATTATTATTATTATTGTGTATTACACGTAATAATAATAATTATTATTATTGTTGCGAAATCATTATCATTGTCGGAAAGAGAGCGCGAGACACCGCGGACCGGGACTCCGCGACTGGAGGGAGTGAGTGAGAGAGAGAACACACTAAGGCGCGCACGAATGCACGATTAACAGAAATCCTACGTCGACATAAATTCTATCGCTTGGTCCGCGAATTCGATCGTACCGGAGATAATGTGCTCCGTGCGAGTGTGTGTGTGTGTGATCGCGCGCGAGCGTCAGACTCAGACGTCGCCGCCGCAGTGTGTCGGCGTGCGCGCGCGCGGCGCGTCAGTTTTCCCGTTTTCGGGGGGGAAAAAAAATCCAGAAAAAAAAAATAAAATTTTCGTTCGATTACGTCGTGAAGTGCACAACACACGGACCGTCGGGCGTATTGTTTTTCGCCCGGACGCGGGTGTGCACGTCAGTACGACGAAAACAATAATCGTGTCTTCGCCGATCGTGGGTATATCATCGTCGTCGCCCGTAGTTTCCATTTCGTGTTTGGGATATGGAAAAAGAAACACGCGACGGCGACGACACTCCATTTTGGAAACGCCGCGGTCGCGGCGAACGCACCAGACGTTGACCCAATCGGAACGGTTCGGGGAACCCCGCCACCGCCCCGCGCCCTGCATCGAGCAATGTCGAAAACGTGACTGTGACGTCGTCGCCGTCGGTCTACTGCGTAGTAAGCGCGCGCGCACACTCACACGCGTTAGCATTGACGTCCGACACACACAGACGCGCGTATATGAAAACACACACACACACACACCAAGTGCGCGCGCGCATCAACCACCCGTATACATTCCGCGTACCGTGTACACACTACACACTACACAGTACACACGCGCGTATGTGCGTGGTATGATATTATTAATATGATATATTGAAATGACGAATGAGAGACGACGACCCGACCGACTGGCGGCGGCCCGTTAGTTTTTCCGGCCGGCCTGTTAAAAGAAATGCCGACGACGTGCCGAGTATAGAAATAACATACGACGACGTCTTTGATCTATTTTCGGGTCGGAAATTTCAATCTTGGGGTGCCCCGCGGACCTGTTCCACCGATCGCTCCACGGGCCGGATATCGTGTCGCGTGGCGGGGCGTGGGTGACGGCACGGACGGGCCGACGTGCGGTAATCCGCGTTTTCCGATCGGAAACGACTGGACCGTACCTAACCTCAAAAATTACGAGGCGCACGGCCTTCATTTCATGGACGAAAGAGGGAAAGAGCCACAGCTGCTTTGCCGCCAAATTTTGCCGTTTTGACGCCCACTCGTTAGTCGTATCGACCCTACGCACTACGCGGCGACGCGCTTATTTTTAATCGTCTGCGCATTAATTATTAGTGGCGGTCCGCCGCGAGTACACTTACGTCACGGCGGTACGTCTTAATGTTCACGACATTAATGTAACTGCTCTGTGCGGCCCGTAAATCCGTATACCTTACGACTTTCGATCGACGACGTCACGTTGTCTGTGTCCAGCGTTCACGCCACAGTGGTCAAATGGCGCGCACCATTGCGCACTATAAATATTAAATAGGAACCATGTTGTTGATAAAACGTAATAGGTTTTTTAATGGCAATTAGTCCACACCAAACTTATTAAACACAAATCCATTTACAAAGGAAATTACATCAATTTTTTCTTTTAATGCACTCAAACATGCGTTACCTGAACTCTAATGTCAAAACTTTTAATCAAATATGTATGTATATCATACTTGTATAAATATGTTTTGTGTGATTTATAGTCTTTTTGTATTCAAACATTTCATTTGAAATTGAAAATTGCAACTTATGTGTTTACTCATTTTTAATCATCTTGTATCAATAGTTATGTTTCTAATTTAGGTAAAATTGTAGAGAAGCGGCTTATGGCCAAAATGACAATAAAATTATTTTGTTTGTTTTATAACATAGCTTATTTCTTTTTATTCACGTTTGCATTTGCGGAAAGTGACATTTTTTATTATAAACATTAAAAAAAACATAAAAAACACTGTGCTTAGACCGATCACGTAGAGGTCAATTTTGCCAAATACAGATCAATGTATAAATTAAAATATTTTCTTTATAATTAATATTGATTAATGTTTTATAACAGTAAATGACCTAAAACTTATTAACAAATAATTTAATTAAATAAATAACTTTTTAAAAAAGAATGTGTTTTGTAATTTATTTTAATGATTTAGCTATTTGTAAATGTGGCAATTTTTATTTTTTTGTACCTATTTAATTTAATCAACATTAAATTAGTAGATAATTAAATTTTTACACTTTAAACCTAGGTTTTTACAATATATAATAAACTGCTCTTTGAACTGTAAATTCAACTCTTATAAATATTTGTTGTTTATTATTCATATTATTAACCACTGTATTGAGTAAAGTTACTATAAATAAATATTAAGTTTAGGTAAAAAAAAATACATTATGGAAAAATATAAAGATTAAGAATATTATTTATTTTAAATGTTAAAATGTCCAATCATTCCAACAAAAAATGCCATGAAATATCCAATTGTTATTTTAATTTACTTAAAAAGAATTATAAAATAATTTTTTTTCTTATAAGTAGATAAGATAAAATCATGGAGTAAGTCTTTTTGGATCACGAGGAAACATTGATACTTTTCTTATGTTGTCCAAGCCCATGTACAACATGACAACTCTTTCCAATCCAATTCCACCACCAGCATGAGGGGGACATCCATAACGGAAAGCATCAATATAAGCAGCAATTTTTTCAAGATCTATATAAAGATGTCAATGATAAATCAATTAAAACGTATTCTAGTAATTTATAAACCAATAAAATGTATAACTAAACTAACCAACTTGATGATGTTTAGCTCTTTCAATTAAGTAATTAGAATCGTGGATCCTTTGAGCACCAGATAAAATTTCTTCGCCTCTCATGAACATGTCATAAGAATTAGAAGCAACCTATTATTGATGAAATCAATTTAAAATTTTTCAAAATTATAATTCAAGTTAAATTCAATGATTTAATAATAGAAATTTACTTTTGAATTGGGATCAGGCATTGTGTAGAAAGGTCGTACAGCAAGAGGAAACTTATCCAAAATGTAAAAATCTGTGTCATACTATGTAAAGAAATAATTAAATCAGTTATGTTAGTTCAGACATATAAATATAGTTCAATATGTATACTTTTGCTTTAACCAAACGTCCTAGCAACTTTTCATTAGGCGTTGATAAATCTTCTTCATCACCTATTTCAACTCCAGCATTACGGAGCATATTAATGGCTGTTGGAAATTCAAGTTTTAGAGGTGGATCTAAAAATTTAAATGGTTCTACGGGATACTGTTCACAAATGGTTTGTATTTCAGATTGATAACTATAATTATACATAATAAAATATATTTTTATAAATATTATCTTAAAATACCAAAAATTCGTTGTAAAATATATCATTTATAAAAATTATATTTATAATTTTATGAACTCTTATGATATATTAATAATTTAAAATACAAGATAATTGAAACCGTAATAAATGCATAGATATGATACAAGTTTCAACCATAAATGGAAAATATATTGAACAAACTGATAATAAGTTAACAAATTGTCTTGAAGAAATTAGAATCAGTAGTAAGAAACTTATTCAGATCAATTTTCAAAATAAAATAAATATTATTAAAAATTTCAGATATTCTAAACAAAAAATGTGGCACATAAGAAGAAAATCATAACAAAAAAAATTACTATTCCTTAAAACAACCAATAGTTTTAAAATATTTACAATAACATTCTCACATTAATCATAATCTGGCCTAGGAAAATTTTTTTTAACTTTAAGTATAGTTAAAAGATAACATTGAAGAATTTTGTTTAAGTTTTTGAGTATAAATTGAGTAAATAAATAAGATGAACATAAAGCCATTAAATACATTTAAACACAAAAAATGAATAAAGCTGCGAGTATTTACTATATATTATGATCAGCACAAGTACAAATCCATGATAAAATAACAACAAAATATAACATTTAAAATTAACTAATTGCAATGAAATAAAATTTCATGAAATAAATATTTCAACCATTCGAACATTTATTTCTCAATATTTTGTTGTAAGTAACAACCATACTAACTTGTCTCGTAATCCTTTAAAAATGTTTGTGAAAACTGAACCAATAACATCGACTACTTCATGATAGTGATACTTAAACGCCATTTCTAAATCCAAGCCAACAAATTCAGTTAAATGCCTGTATGTGTTACTGTCTTCTGCTCTAAAAACTAAATTAATAATATGAATACGATTAAAAGAATATTTATATTATTCATATCTTAATTAGTAATAATTTAAATTCATACCTGCACCAACTGTAAATACTTTTTCAAAATCCCCAGCGATTGCCATTTGCTTGTATAACTGAGGGGACTGAGCAAGATAAGCCGAGCCTTTAAAATATGATACCGTAAACACATTGGCTCCTCCTTCACTAGCAGCATTTATCATCTTAGGTGTATGAATCTCAACAAAACCCTAAGTTAATAAAGCGAATATGAAATAATACATTGCACTGATATTTTGTAAATTTAAAGAAATAGTTGAACAAGCAGAATTTTGTGTGTAAATATATAGGGCTGCATTATTAAAAAAAAGATAAAAAAAGAGATAGTTAATTAAAAATGATAAAAGTAAAATTATTAAAAGGGTTTGTAAATTTTTGTTATCAAGGTATACTCAAAAACATTTAAAATATGCTATAAAAACTTTTTATTTTTATTAAAAAACTCATTATTATCGAATTGTTGTATTAGATATAAATATATATGGTGGTCTAATGAAAATTTTCAGCGAGTAAAAAAAAAATAAAAAATAATAATAGTCAAAAGAATGTTGCATTTTGTGAAAATTAACCCTCAATTTAACTCTTTTCTAAAAATTAAGTTAAGAGATAGTATCTATGATATAAATCTTTTTAAATGTTTGAAATTTAAAAAATAAAAACTAACATTTAAGTACATTTCAAATTAATAGTTGATTTACTTTTTCGGTCAGTACATCCCTGAAAAGTTTACAAACACCAGCTTCAAGGCGAAAAATTGCTTGATTTGCAGGTGTACGTAAATCAATTACTCGGTTATCTAGCCTAGTATCTTGATTTACTTTGATATTTAGACCTTGATCCTGAAACAAAATTTTAAATTTATAGAAATAATAAATATTAAAGCTTTTGATTTTGATATTTTAAGTTATAAGACACTAAATACATAATGCATTTTTATATAGGTAGTTTGGATTATTTTCATTTTAATCAGAAATAATGATTAATAAAGTTCTGCATTAAAGACCATAATAAGTAAAATGAAAGCGTATACATAATTGCATACAAGTATAAATAATGCACGAATAAAACTAGATAGTATCATAAAATAATTATTTAAACTATACAAAATATAAATTTTAATAGAAATGGGCTACTTCATCATCTGCTTTAATAGGCCTTGATGCATCTTCAATGAGTAAAGGAAGTTGATTAGCAGCCTGGCTTACTACCCATAATTCTTCAATATGTAACTCAACATCTTGTTGTGAACATGATCCGATTTTAGAAGGAGTTTTTGTAACTTTACCTTTAATATCCACAATAGATTCTTTGCTAATACTAAAAACAAAAATGAATAATTTATAAAAATGTATTTTTATCAACAATGTTTTTCTGCTTACTTGGAACAAAACTTTACAAATTGTTTACTAACAGTTTCAGAAACTACAGCTAATACTTGAACAGACCATTGTTGTTGTCTGATTACCATAAAACATTGTTTACCTAAAGAAAAGATATGTTAACCCTCAAATAATAAAAACAACATTTTGTATTTAATTGCCTTTGGCACGACTAGTGTGAAGTCTTCCACGGATCCAAACACTATTATCCGCTAAGGCGGTCATAAGATTTTTCACATCTACAAAAGTTCTATCAGATACAAAATCATTTGAACTTTGGATTATTTTTAAGACTCCATATTTTCCAACAGAAACATCTTCATTGGATTCCTGATCATTACTATTGGCTGATTTCTATTAAAAACAAGTATCATATTATAGGATCAAATTAGATATTAAATCTATATAATTATACATTTATAAAACGTAAATTAAAAAATATACATTTACATTATGTTAATTTGTTCTATCAACAAAAATAAAACAATACAAAAATTGAAATTTATTGTTTCTAAAAGTATAATAAATTATCCTTTTAAGTACCTATAGAATATAACAAAATTCAAATTATTTTATGTTTTTTTTTTTTTTTTAATATGAATACATAACATAGATACTTAAATATTTTTCTCGGAGCATTTTTTTGACAACTAAAAATCTATTACAAGATATTCTAAAACATGATATATAAATTTTTTTAATTTTGTTTGTATTTACATCATAAATAATAAATTTATAAATTTATATAAGATTCAATTCAAGTTTAAAATTTAGACCAATATTATGATGAAAATATTTTTTTAAATTCAAAAATATAAAATGTATTATATTAAACACATTAATAATTTATAAAAATAATATATAATATGTTTCGATACGAAAATGTTAAATTAATTTTACCCTTACATTTGCAGTTTTAAATTGTTCCTTCTTCACAGCTTTAGCTGCAAGTTTCTCTTCTTTCTTTAACTGCTTTTTAGATTTAACTTGGTCTCTAGCAAAATAATTTTAAATAAGTTACTAAAATGTAAAATTAATCATTAAGTATTAATGCATTAATACTTTGAAAAAAATTTCCTATAAAATAAATAAATTCATCCAAGTTATTAAAATTGTAGGATGATATTCACAGATAAATTAAAATAAAAACTTTTATGTAATCAAAAAAAAAAAAAAAAGTTTTTCTATAAGATAAATAAATTTTAATTTAAGACAACTCGATAGATCATGTACTATATTTTACAGTAAAATTAATTCATAATAATTAAATATAATTTTTTTTAAATATTTAGACATTGCTTAACACAATACAAGTTTAAACTTGATTTAATGAATACAGTTTATTCCATTTGGTTTAAAACTAATCCAATAATACTAAATAATGCTTAAAAATATATCTCTGAAAATGGCTGTTCATTTGTTATTTTAAAAGTTAAATAGGATCAAAAAACAAGATACTTATAGTACGTAGTGCAGTGATTTCAGTTTTATATAATATATCTATAAATTCAACAAAGTAATCTATTTAAAAAAATTAATTTCTTAAAAATTCATTATTACCCTTCAGAAACTTCAATCTTTGCACCTTCGGCCGTAGACATTTTAAAAATGTATACCTGAAAAAATACCAATGTACCTAATTTGATTAAAATAACATTTTTGATGATATAATAAGTTTAAACAAATATCTTACAATATCAGTAAATAAATATACAATGTCAACAAGTTACAAATTCCACAATTCAAAGAGTCCGAACTCTAAAGATCTGAGTTAGTAACTTAGTAGTAACTGGATGGCAGACAAGCAGCAACTTGAAACAGTTGAAACACTACGTGAGTGCCGATGTGCCGAATGGTAATTATTAATTACTAATTTCATATCTTTTATCTTATCAATTTTAAATTTTTATCAAAATTTCATAAAGCTGTTTCACGATGAAGAGAATCTTCAATCTTCATATATTATCGTGCGCTGTTTATAGATTACAGACTATCTTAATTCGTAACCGTTACCCACAACTCGGTTAACGCTCATAATATTTAACATGTTACTAACATCATAACCATTTTTCGAATTTCTAAACGTTTTTTTTAACGTTTATTTTATTATTCATTCGAATTTCGACTTTCGAGTAGTGAAGTCTTATATTTATAACACAAAACAGTTGAATCGTCATCGATTATGAATTACTATTTAAAATTGCTTGAAATTTTTTAAATTTATAACATTGATTACATCAGTAGAATTCTTTTATATATTAAACAATCTTATTGGTATTTATTTTTCATTTCCTAACTTTTACATTCAGTTGTATTATTCTACAGTGTTACATATTTGTCACTAACAAACAGCAAACATAGTTAATTTTTATCGTTAATTTATTGTATCTTATTATCATTACCTTTTTTCTTTTTAAGATACTATCTTTACAAAATGAATGAAAAATCATCTCAAATTAATGAATGTTCAATTAACACTCCATCAAATAATATTCGTCCTAGTGTAACTTCCATTGATGTAAGTAAGCTAAATAAATATTTGAAATTTAAATGTCATCAAATAACTAAATGATTATTTTTTACTTTAAATCTATTTTACCTAGATTTTGTGAATCAATAATGTTTTCCTTTATTAAATGTAAGAACTAAAGTAAACGTTAGTTTGATTCAATTATTTAATATTATCAATTTTTCCTATTTAGGTTTTGAAACAAGAATTATATGAAACGCAGTTACAATTGAGAACAAAAAATGCTTTTATTAATGAACTCCAAAATGATGTTGAACAATTACAAATAGTTGAAGATGAAAATATTAAATTAAAAGCAGAAATTACTTCAAAAGAATTGGATTTAAAGCAATGGACTATAAAAGTAATACATCTTAAATATATCTCTATAGTATTAAGTCATTAATTTTATTCTTTTTATATTTTAGTACTCCAATTTAGAATTCAAATTAATTGAACAACAAAAAGATCATACTACACTAATTGATTCATTGAATGAACAAATATCCATTTTAAAAGAGTCAAATAAGTCTCCAAAGGAAGATTTACCTGTAAATTTAAATGAAAGTATCATTTTGGAATTAAAAACTGAATTGAATGACAAAAAGGTATTTTATTTAATACCTGACATTTAAATTAACCTAATTTCATTTTTTTTTATTAATTATCTTTTGTCTAGGATAAATATGAAGCATTGCAAAGTATTATTAATGACCAAGAAATGATTATTGATGATTTACGGCATTTTAAAATTAAAACTATTGATGAACTTGAAGATTTCAAAACACAAGTTGATTTAAAAACTGATCAATTAAATGAATGGAAGCATAAATATGAGGTTAAACTTAAATAATTGTTCTTGTAATTTTAGATTTATGTGTAAGAAATAAAATCTGTGTCTATAATCTAAAAATTTTGTATATAGGCAGTGCATGAAGAATGCGAAATGCTCAGATTACAAGTCAATAGTATTAATAATCTGAATGATCATAATAAAAGAGGAAACTCATTATTTGCTGAAGTGGATGATAAGAGACAAGCATTAACAGCAGAACTTGACATGAAAAGAGAAAAATATGAAAATTTAAAAAAATGTTTAGCAAAGGCTAATCACGATAACAACCAATTGAAGGTTTTATTTATGATTAAATATCTTTAAACTTCAAATAATTTATTGTAATTTATACATTTCCAGATGGAAATTATGCGATTAGAAAAACAATCATTAGAGTTTGAAAAAAATGATGATTTAGAAAAATCAACTTTGATTCAAAGTTTTAAAAATCGAATAAGTGTAAGATTATTTGTTTTTAAAAATAATAACAAATATTGAAAATATAATTATTTGTAGGATTTAGAAGCAAAAATAAATGAATTAGAAAAAAGACCAGACACCCCACAGGTGTTACAAATTGATAATTTGAGCAATGCAGGCATGAATGTTGTCCTCCAAATTGTGTCTGATGTTCGGTATGTATGTTAGTTTTTATTTTATTGAATGTTTTTTAGTTAATATTTTTCATTTTAGTCGAGAGAAAAAAGAGTTAGAAGAAGAAATGAACAGAAGATCTGTTAGAGATATGGAAGCTAGGCAGCAATGCTTTAAAGCAGAATGTGAAATTCGACAACTTAAAAAAGAAATGAGAAGAGACAAACTGCAATTAAAAGAATTAGAACAACAACTCTCTCAGTTAAAATCTAAAAGTAAATCAAGATATAGTTAATTTTCATTTAATATATTTAATTAGGGATTTTTTTTATAAAATAAAATAGTGTTATTATTTTTTCAAATAATCATTTGGTATACTTTTTAGTGGCTTCATCAAAAGAAAATATCAAGGAAGATAAATACATTACAAAAGGAGTACGTTTTCATGAAAATTGTAAGATTGAAGATGGTGGCGCTTCTGTGAAACAAGTTAAAAAGATCCCACCACAAGCTGTTTTAAACACCATTGTTTGTCCTAAGTTTGAAGAAATTTAATGTTCTATTAAATTTATATTATATTATTTTAGAAATAATACTGAACTGTACAAATTATATAAAAAAAAACATTTTATCTGTATTAATATTCTAAGTCGAATTGGATTTTAACTATTTTATTGTAATTGTTTAGAAAAATAAATGATTAATGATTTACATTTTAAAATATTTTTATAATATATTTCTTTAACAAAAAATAAGGCGAAAGAAATTTAAATTCTTCAAAATATATTTTTAAGTACTGTTTTTGTGTTATGTTATGCTATATATATATATATATATATATATATATATATATATATATATCTGTGTGTGTGTGTGTTACCATCAATATCGGAAATCAGTCATTTCTAGAAATGACTAGTTATTATTGGCAATGTTAAATGGGATTAGGCAATGCTGACATTGCCTAGATTACATTAGCCAAAGTATGTAATATTTCGCCGTAAAATCATAAAATGTATTTACATATAATATATTAAAATATCTTATTTTATTTACTCTCACATGATTACTAAGGCATTTGAAACTTTTTTTAAACCCGGTGTATTCATAGTAGTTTTGGAATTTTTAACTTCTTCCAGTTGTCTTTTATATTCCTTGATACTCATTACTCAATGATATATCATCTCCACATTTTTTAATAATATTAAATCAATTGATAACTTAAACTTTTCATGCATATTAGCTGAATCCATTGTTAATAATTATAAAGGTCACTAATGATACTGTAACACAGCTGAAAATATGTAGCTAGTACAATTCTCGTTGAAGAAAAATGGTAATATGATAAATCTAGATTTAGATAAATCGATAACCATCTCAGAATACCCTGAGAAATTAAATTTGTACTAAATATTTATTTGTAACTAAATATTTATTAATTTCTCACATTGACTGGTGTGCACCGTCATTGGCAGAATTACTGACAATGATGGTAACATATATATATATATATATATGATCTGATTTGTAAAAGAATATATGGTTCATGGAAATGTATACATTTACATGCTCAAGTGTGGTAGTAGTGGATAAGAAAATGACTGAATTAGTATAGTTAAACAGCTCTAATTGTTTTGACTCATTCATTAGAATGAGTAAGTCTCAATAACTTCAGTTGCAAAATGGATAAAAATGAATTTGAAAAGTATTTTCTGAGCTTTATATCTAATGTAACTTAAATACACTTTAACAGAAAAAAAAAAAATTTTCAAGGATTTTATGATATTAAGACTCCAATTTAAATATAAATTAGCAATACTAATTTTGATAAATTTCAATAGTAATTTTTATATAACATTTTTCAATTATTGTTTAGCTTTTTTTATTTGCAGCTTGCTTTTGAATTGCTGTAATAAAAATAGATATTTAAAAATTATTATTAATATGATCGCATACATAACAATTATAATTTATAATTAAGTGACATACTAACATAGTAAGAAACATATTAGATATTCACAATGACTAATTGTACACAATTATTAAAATTTTCATCTATTTAACACTGTACACTTCCTAATAAAGTATAATATCCTTGTATAATATTCGAAATACATTAAATTAGTATCAGTAAAGCATAGGTATTATAAACAATTAGCAACCATTAATATTTTCATAAATAAATATTTAAACCATATAAAGCTGAATGAAATTCTACAACATTTTTTAAAAGTTATGAAAAAAATAAAAAACTATTTTTTGACTAAAAAAGAATGAATGCTATTTAAAAAAAGGAAGTAAATCATTTGTACTGAAAAACTTGTATTTTATAACAACCAAATAAATATGTTAGTTATAAAATAGAACTTCCACATTTTCTCATACTAAATAGAGAATACATTATAACAACATAAAACAACAAAACATAATAACAACAAAAAACTAGGAAAAATTATTAAATTAGATATCTTAATTATTAAAAATATCCCCATATTGATTACGCGATTCTCTAGGTTGAGGGTTTTTTATTTGTTCAGATGGCGGATAGGGTAGATTATCCCATATTGGTGTTGAACTTGATGGAGTTGGTGGCCTAAATCAAAATGGAAAGTTACATGGTCATAATTTGACAGTAAAATTATTAAAATTATAAATAAGAATTTATTTTTGTGATAAGTACTTTCTCATAAAATAAAAGAATTAAAATTTGTTTTACCGGTATACTGGTTTGTTTGGTTGTGTTCTATCATATTCTAATCTATTACGCGCTCTAAGTTCATCATAAGAAATTGTTGAATCGTAACTTGGAATTTCATTTGTTTTATTAGGTGACAAATCTAAATGAATAAGATATTACAAGATATAAATTTGATAAAACAAGAAGATATATTTTTTAAAACAAATGTAAAAACTATTAATAATCAACTGACCATCATAATTAGGTCTGTAATCAGTATCTATTGGATTCACAGGCTTATGCATATCAATATCTATATTAGATTTATAATCTGCTGAATATGATAAATTATTATCAGTATCTGATGTTCCAGGTGTTATAACAGGATTCGTGATGTTCCTAGAAAATAAAAAAATATTTTACTATTGATGTCATTTTAATTAATAAACAGTAATCAGCTTATAAATTTTTATTACCCTTTAAAATGTTCATCATTCAATTTCCCTCTAAGTTCTCTTAAAACTCGTCTAATTTCACTATTAGGAAGTTGCATTAGTCTCTCCGCACATATTGTCTGATACGAATATTTTCCTACCATGTAACCTAACATACCTCCAATCATTACTTTAGGCCATGGACCCCATTTCAAATTTCGCTTGATATAACCTGAAATATATAAGGATTTTAAATAACAAACAAAAATATTAACTGATAAATATTCTATTAAATCATTGTTCTCACATTCGATAATTAATTTTAAATTAATTACAGTTTGCTAGATAAAAATAATTTTGTTTACCAGCATTTACAGCCATATAAGTTCCAGCACCAGCAATCATAGAAAATGGTAAACTTCTTTGGAAAAAACTTTCACGATTGCAGTCACTCATGACTTTAGTTTGTTTCCGTGAAAACTGATAAAACTACACAAAGAAGTAAACATGAATTAATTTTTTTAATTTAGTTAAGTGTTCACGAATGTAGAACTTACTGAATCACAAACAAAAAAGAACAGAATTTGTGACTTACTATTGAATCTGGAGCGACTTTCTGTTGCTGTGGATGGACACCGGTAGGTAGATTCGCCATTTTTTTTCTCTCAAGTTTTGATCTAGAGGTGAACTCACGAACCAATTATAAGAAAACTCTGGCCGAAAATCTCGTTTTGAACTTCGAGATTTTGAAGAGAACAGTATGCTGGAGAACCGAAAAAAGACCATAATAGAAATGACACAGTATCTTATAATTTGTTTATATTTTTAAAACGTTATCGTTATCACCGACTTGGAGGAAACATGTTCATGTTTTGATAATGTGTGCAGTTCTGAACACAGCCATTGTTTACCAAACGTATCCAAATAAATAATCTGATCACCACTCCATCACTTTATTTTTTTTATACTGTTTTTTCTCCCAAATCACACAAGTCGTTCCTCCAATAATGTCAATTAACCAATGTTGTTATTCTGATTACATTTTTACTGTTAATTTGTATATGTTATTTTAACTCCTTAGTTTTTTCTTTTCGTCTGTATTCCATTGTCACTCGTCAATTTACCAGCGTTTCAAGAATTTTAGGTCTGAAGTTTGTGATAGGATCTTCGAAATTTTTCGTATGTAGATTCAAATGTATTTTTATTAGTACTTGTGTTTCAAATTTTTACATCGTCGGAAACTATTGCCATGAATCATGTAAGTACATTTATGTCATTAATATTGTCTATAAATTAAGTGGTTTAATCTAATGTCTAGTTTACTTTGAAACAAAGTTAAATTTACTCAATTATGAAATTAAAATTCTTTATCAGTGACTTAATGAAATGAGTAGTTTTGACGAGTAAATTCGATTGCTGAGGTTTTTAACTTATTTAAATATATAAATTCAATTAGAGACTTTAGATACATTCCTAGTTGATATTTTACTATACACATAGATATATATCACAGAATGCATGAAGTATTCAATTAATACAAACACCTACCTGAGGAATGTTAAGAATCTTACAATTAATATTAATTCAATAATTGTTACAATAGTGAATTTTTTGCTAATGACTTACTGTGAAGCAGTTAATTAATATAGCAGTACAATTAATAAAATGATTTAATTGAATTATGTCTGATAAAAATAATAACCTTGTAATGGTTATTCATTCTGATTATCTATATTAAAGTTTAAATGAATACTATAATATCTACCGGATATCTGATATCCTGTTATTGGACTTGTAATACTATACAAGTATATATTTAAATTATTAATTGTATAATATGTAGCGTAAATATTGCGTAAATGTATGTATATAGGTAAAGTATAAATAAATATCTATCCATTTATTCCCTTAATTAATAATCATAAATTTGCTTTATTTCAATCCTTATTTTTAATTTTTTCATGTAAATAAATAAAAATCGGTTATTATTATTTAAATGTTACTTTGGTATCAATTTATTTGGATATACTTAATATTTTTATAGTTTTGACATTGTACAATTTTATTGTTAGACGTTTTTACTGTCTACTGATTCTGTAAATTAATATTTAGCACATATCAGTTATAACCTTTTTAAAGTACAAAGCGTAACCCTAAGAGTAAAAGTTAAGTATATAAACACGTACTTTTAACTTTTGAACTTATACATCGTAAGTAAATACAATAAAAAATTATTTAGATACTTATTGATTTAAAATATTTATTTTATGACTAAATTAGTTATGATAATCTTATGCTGTTTTTGTTTAATATTATTAATTTTTAACTTTTTAATGTATATAGTATATATTTATGGATATTATGTAGGTACTAGGGCTCTCGGTCTGTTACGTGCAATGATATACACATAGACCGTACCTTAAATAGTAAAATGTATGAATACCTATGTACTTAATTGCACGTGTTCTTGAAGTTCGTGTATTAAGAAACACATATCTTAAAATTGTATCTACCAGCATATTAAAATTACCCGTGTGTTTAAGATCCAGTAGTTTTTATGAACTTCAAATAAAAAAAAATTAATAATATTGCTATGTATTACTGACATGTGGAATACTGTTTTTGTGGTATTATTTTACTGAGTTAATTTAATTTTATGTCATTTGTGATCACCCAATAATTACAAATAGATATACCAATTATTATGACATACAGGTAAAATCCAATGTTGATATTTAAAGTTTTAAATGCTATAATTTATTGCACAAGAAAATAAAACCTTAATATTATATATATAATAATATATAAAGTACCATCTATGTCATAAATGAATTTTTTTATTGATCAGGTGTGTACTTTTGTTTCGGTTAACAATGATATAAATATGCCAGAAGTGTCAATGGCACTAAACAATATTTCTAATTTTGCTAATACATCTTATTCAAATTATAAACAAACCACTGTAATGGATTATTTTTCAAACAAATCGTAAATATATACTAGATAATAGAATATGTACTTTTATTAAAAATTATAAATATCTACCTTGAATGTTAAAATATGTAATCTTAAATAAAATTATACAGTAAAACATGTATTTAATAAATCAATTTTTCAAAAAAATCAAGTTACTTTTCATAATCTGGATATAACGAAGTTCGGATATAATGATCTGGTTGTCTAGGTCCCTTGAAGATCGTTATAAGCGAATTTGACTGTATATATACATTTTTTTAAATGATATATTGTTTTAAATTTTAGGGTAGGTACGTACTTTTGGGCTCTCCCTTTTAGATCTTCTTCAGATCAGGTCAGGGTAGATAGACGTATATTTCGAACTGGCACACAGATTCTATAATACACGGGTATATGGACTCTAAATATACGTGTACACGTGTACTTTAATTGCACGAGCTTTAACACCGTTTCTTTAAAAACACGTATGTATGTGTTTTTAGATACACGTGAAATAGAGACCTCTTGTAGGTACCTAATAACAATTTGTTATTCTATATTTGCAATAAGAATATGTAGGGTTTTAAGTAATATGTGAAAAAATCAGCCATTTACAAGTGACATTATATCATCTTTGTCAATTTTTAAATATCTATGCAAAAGGTATCAATGAATAACTGGGGCTAGAGACTTAAATGGGTTTGAAAGTTTTTCAAAAATCATTCAAACTGTAGCTATGTAATACAGAAATTTGTTTGGTTTTGAGTTGAAGACAATTATTTTACATATAGTTATTTTTTCCATATATGTGCATACTTTATTATATTTGTATTGTAAAGTGCATTTTTTACACATTTAATTGTGATTTTTCTTAAAATTGGGAAAAAAATCTATTAAAATGATTATTGATAACATTTGATTATGAATAATCGTCACTCTTTTACATTCAAAAAATTTGAGTCACACAGTGTAATTATTTCATTAAGGTAAGAAGGTAACAATAATTTTTAAATCATTAATACAATATACATTTTTAAAAATTTTGTTTGTTCAAAGGCAAGCTTAAAGAAGGATTAATTAAGGAGAGAAAATACATAACAGTATGAATAATATTTATAAAATGTAAATTTAAATTCTAAGCTTTTTCGTTTTTTAACAGGACATAAAATATTTTTTACTCATCACCACATACGTGAGGTATTAAATACTCCAGTCATTGTTTAACTGATCATAAATCTGGTATCTTAGATAAATTAATATTGGCATTTTATCTAGCTTCTTTAAAATAGGTATACTATAAAGTTTTAAGTTTATTAATAGTGTATGCTTTTTCGTTTATTTAAAACAGTCATTTGAATTGTAAGTCAGTTTGGTACAAAATTACCACTGGCTAAATTTCTCGGTACACATATGAAATAATTTATTTTTGTATTTTTTTCATTTTTAAATGGAAAAATTGAAAATAAAACAAATTGAACAACTTTTGGAAAAACTGAATGTAAAATATTAGGAGGTGAATCAAGTAATGACAATTTTTCTAAAATAATTAAAGACATTCATTCTAAACATGATTCAAATACAGAACAGTCAGGTTTGAGTTAGGATGAAAAGAATACATTTTTGGACAACACTTTAGATAATTCTAATAATTCATATCATAGTTCTGATGACCAACTACCTCTTAGTATACGTGTTCTTTTTTGCCTAGGAAAAGGTGGTACAAAATGACCCTGAAGAATTCCAAATCAATGAGTTTGTAAATTTAGTAATAATCACGTAATTGAAAAATCTGGTGTTGCAAACTTTGCAAAAAGTACAAAATCAATCAAAGAGTGTTGGTCATTATTTGTCACAAAAGAAATGATGTATTGTATTGAAAAATTATTTCAATTATTATTATAAAAATAGAATACATAAAAATATATCTGAGGTAAAAATTACCTCATGCGCTTAATTTGTACAATGAAACCCATGCGCCTGATGACAGGTTAAGAGGATATTTTAGTATTTTTGAATATTTGGTAAATTTTTAGGACATTATTTTATAAATTTTAAAGATTTTTCATGGCATGAATCTCATAACTTATTCATCAACCTAGTCATAATTTATTGATGTATATTAAATGACTTTGAATGAATAGAGTTTACTTATTTTTTGTTAATAGTGATGGATTTACATCAGAACTATTTTCATTATAGCAATTTTCTTTATTGCGATTCTGTTGTATTCTTATTAAATAATTGGAAGAACTGGCATTAGCCTGTCCTGTATCACAATATTAAGTTTTTTTTAGATAATTTATAAATTGCATAATATGACGATTTTAAAATTGTTTTATTATGATTTTATGACATTTTCACTGAATATTATTAATTTGTATGAATATGTATAAACTGATTGTAATTTATTGTAGGAAATAGCAACAAAATATATCATTTGAATTTAATTTGAATTTGATTTTACATATATTTTAATATAATAACGATTATTATTTTTAGTATCTTTACATTTAATTTTAAATTTAGAACCTTTGACATCCTTATAATATTCTGTAACAATAGGAAAGCAGCAAATATTGATGCCAAATCTAAATTTATCAAATAGTAACACTCCCTTTAATTATAATTTTCTTAAATAACCGGAAAGTATATTTTATTTTATTTGATCGTATTGTTTTTTTAGTTTTAATTATCATTAATTTGGGTTTTTATATAGTTTATTGTCCATAATACAAATTCTTAGTATATTATGATGTACATAAAGGCTTTTACTAGTTTACCTAGCACCTAAATATTATTGTACCTACTAAAACCAAAATTATGTAAATTTACGCAATATTAAAATTTGCATTTAATTAAATCATTTTATTGATTTTGAATTTAGTATTTAAATTTACTTCAGAAGTAACTGATAAACTTATATTGAGTATATTTTCAAGAATGTTATTAAAATAGTTTTGTATATTAATTATTATTGTTTTTTGAATAAATTGTATTTCAGGTTTCTTTTAGTGTTTTAACTTTTGCAAATGATGGAATAAATTTAAAGTTTCTTTTTTATTCATAATTTATTCTTTTTTGTGTAACACTATATATTTTATATTGAAAGTTACAAATTATTAATATATTTTTTTACTCTATTCTATAGAATATCAAGTATGACTCACCATTTTTCATTGTGTCTTGAAACTCATATTAATGAGATTTAGTATAACTATGTGTAGTGTATATATTATTATTCATTTAACACATTCACTACCTACTTTGTAGTGGGAATAACTATAACCCTTCCAAAAAAAATATAATGTGCTTAATGAATCATCTTGCATTTACAGATGTACTTTAGCTGATTAAAATGGCGTCAAGAGACAAACAGCCCCAATATGTTGATGGTCGACGTACCTGTCCACGGTATAGTGGACCAGCTTCTAGTAATGGGGACTATGCTTATGCATATTATGAGCATGGACCTCATGGTTCCAAACCACATTCATGTTCAAAACATAGTTATATCAATCGATATGGACGAGAAGAGAACATATATGAAGAGATTGGGACATCTAAACTTGATGAAGAAGTTAGATATGTTCATTCAAAACATTTACAGGCAAGTATTTATTTTTATAAAATCATCTACTTTAAATTATTAGGCTGAAGTAAAATTATTAACATAAGTGCCATACTGCCATCCCAATTAAGTGAAAAAAATAATATATTTACTTTGAGTACCTAATACTATTTAAAATTTTATGTTTCAGGTTTTAGATGAATTAAATTTATCGATGGAAGCAATGATAATGCCTGACAATGGTGCGTGTTTAAACAACAATGGTTCATCTGGCCTCAATTTAGGAACTTCAAGAGATGGTTCACCAGTGAATTTAAGTGTAGATAGTGGGGTTGCTTGTGATGCTAGTAGTTGTGGTACAAATAGTTTAAGCCGGCCTCGTAAATCTCACTTTAGCACTAAACGGTTTTGGAATAAAATGCCTACATTAATTTCTCCCAGCCCGAGTAAAACATCACTTCCAGGTTAGTTAATTATTTTTAAACTTATTGTAAAATAAAATTTATCATTATTTTAAAATTAATATTCTTAATAGTACCAGTAACCAGTAACTATGAAATAACAAATAATTTTATATTATCTATAAATCAAACGTGGTTACTTATCAACATTTTCCCAGTGTTCTTTGAAATAATAAAGATTACATTATTAAGATCACACTTTTCATTGATAAGTATTTATTTATAATAAGTTTATTAGTAATTAATTTGATTTTATTTGATCATTCTTATGATACTTTTAAGTCTTAAATTAATAACTCTTGAATTATTTTTTTATCATTTGAAAATTCTATGAATTCAATGACATTTTGAAGTAAAAATAATTTTATCTGAACAGCTTGAAGTCTGATAGATCTTAAATGTTATTATAAGAATCAGTTTACTTTATATATATGAACGGCTTTCCTGAAAAAAAGGTATAAGTCAAATTAATCAAGTCTTCAGGAGAAACAAAAACTTGATTAATTCTTATTCTATTTTGAAAGTAGTAATTGATACATTTTTTATAGTAAAAAATCATTGTTATATAATTTTAAAATTAATAAATTGCAGTTTAAATTTAAGATTTAGTAGTAATAGATGATTTGTAACCTATTGCACTGAATATGATTTTCGGTAAAACCTAGGATATACTAAATAATTTAGTCAAAGCCAGAATGATTTTTTAGTTTGGAATTTTACAAATGAGATTTGGTAGATCTTAGGATATACAATCAGTGTCAGACAAAGTCCAAAATTTCATTAATTTTTTTCTAATTGTGTGAAATTTTTTTTCCTTGTTTTAAACTCGTTCATTATGCATTTGTACTATCATCACATATATTTCATGAGGTTATTATGTATTTTTATTTCTTTAGATTTGGACTGGATACTCAATATATTATACTCTATAATATGTAATTAGGGGTTTTCTATATACAGGGTGTCCCACCGGGATTTACACAGAGCGATATCTCCCGTGTTAATTGAGATAATCAACTTTTTTTTTTTTTATAAGACTCACAGAGCTAAAAACATTTATTTCACATTAGTTTGGTAAATACAAATGTTTTATTAAAAAAATTAAAAAATTAACTTTTTATTTCATAACTTTTGTAAAATTCGAAGATAGCCATTTTGTAGGGCTTGTTTTTCTGAAACTTTTGATAGTTCAACTTTCAATTTTCATCAACTTTATGATTTTTAATAATTTTTTTAGTTTATAAGAAAATAGTACTATTTACCCACGTTAAAATTTTAAATCACCTTATCAGCTCGTTCCAATACCTAACTATTATTTTATTGTTACCATAGATAATAAAAGATAGTAATTATTTTATAAACCATAATTATTAGGTTTGTTCGTTTTAACAAAAAGTGTACACCAAAGCGTTCGTTTTGAAATAGTGTAGTCCTACACTCTGTTTGTTTTAAAAAAGTGTTACATTAGTGTACACTTTTTTCACACTGACCCAAGAGCAGGTGTAGCCGGTGTAGGTGTTGATCGTTATCATTTCATATTCTTATCAGCAAATATATGTCAATTGTCATGATCGAATAGTTGGTTCTGTAATTCTGTAGACTGTTGTAGTTCTATTTCTATTTTCAATTCAATGTTTTAAGCAGTTTCTTTTTTTTTTGTAATACAAGGTTCCATTAATCATGAAAATACTTAACGGTAGAATATGTCGTTCAGGAAAAGGTGAAATCGTTTTAGATGACGATGGTCTCGTCATTTGCAAATGCGATGGTAAATATGAATCGTGGAAAAAAAAGTCCCGGTAAAAATTGTATACAAGTCTAAAATAATAAAATGAAATACAATAGTCAATAATAAATACAATTATAGTACCAATATAATTTATTATAATAATAATACTATCAATAGAAATAAATTATTATCAGTTATTAAAATTGATAAAAATTATCAGCTGATTAATCTACACCAAAAACGTTTGTTTTGAAAACAGATTTCTAATCACACCCCTTACACTTTCCCATTACACTACACTAATTAGTGTACACTTTTTTTTCAAAACGAACAAACCTATTATCATCTAAACAATTAGACGTACTTCTTACCTACCCGGTGTTTATTAATCCATGAATTACATTCCGATAACATAAATGATCAATAATCAATTGTAAAATATACAATAGTTATAATTCAATTATTGATAACATTAATTATTATTGCGATTTCCGTACATTTAATGATTTTAATGCGATTTCTTCCAATAAAATGGACATTTCATTTGACAAAAAATTCAAATATTGATCACCAGTTGAATAAGAATACTGTATTATCATGTAAATAATATTTAAATGTCTTACTGTTGTATTTGTAAATTATTGTACTTTTTAAAAATCATCGTTTAAAAGCCGAATAGCCAGTGGCGTGTCCAGCATTATTTTTATGGATGGGCCACTATATTAAGTTCAAATATTGATTTTACCTCCTATTCATCCTATTTTTTAAACTAATTATATTTTATATTTTAATTTTGAATGACTAATTTTTATATTTTTATAAAAAAGGATAGCTTACCTTTTAATAGATCATAATAAATATGATATCGTCGTTGCCCCTTCATGCCACCTCAATACTACACAAGGGCGTCCCTGACCCTATTTTCAGGGAGGGGCGACTTTTAGATTTGTAATGTTGAGGAATCAAAAACAAACAAAAATAATTTAACTATAATAGTTAGGATTAAAAATAAATAAAAATTCTTTTAAATGAAGCACTAACGAATTAAAATTATTATTCTATAAAACAAATTCTTTGAATCGTTTGTGTTCTGCAAATCTATCTATTATTTTGCACACATCTAGTGTACTACGTGAACTGTGAAGACGTATACGTGTACTACAATAATATCATTACTATTTATTATTTAATACGACTAAAAATAACATTACTTTTGCAGCATATAATATTAGAATCATACCGCTATAAATTTTGATTGAAATACCTAATCGAAAAATTATTTCCTTTTTCGTAACAATTCATAAATCATATTTTCATTGAGCACCGGTCTTACACGGGTCCAGTGCTGTAAGATGTGGGTGGGCACATGCCTACCGGGCCCACCCCTAAACACGCCATTGCGAATAGCGTTAATTTATAAAAAAAATATTCATCATATTATGTAGATTGTTGTTAACTTATAATTAACTTTGTTATGGATTACATTTTTAAAGTTAAATTAAGATTCGTTTCACTATTCCATATTATTAATAATATTTTATACATAGGTATTTATTTGTACACAAACTGACAAACATAATTAAATTTACCTATTAAATTGCCATCATAAAAATATGGACCAATTATTTTCCCATTTAGAATCCCACACCACACGTTTGTGCTCCACTTAATTTGGTGTTCGTCTCACGCAACCATAGGGGTTTTGGTCAGTCCAATAATGCATATTTCGACAATTCATTATCCTGTTGTTGCAGAATTTTCTTTCGTCAAACCAAAATATTTTTGAATTAAAACTACTGTCTGATCTATAAATTTCTGAAATTTTCAGAATAAATATCATTCTTCTCTGAAAGTCAGTTGGTCTTAAACCTTGAACTAATGTCGCTTTATATGGATGTAGCTTATATTGTTTTAATTCTATATGAACAGATGATTTAGAATAGCCAGTTTCCCTTGCCAAACCCCTCGTACGTACTTACATGCGGATCAATATATGGTTTATCAATGCGGTTGCCATTATTTCAATTTCTTGTTGCTCAGTTATGTGCAGAACCTGACACCTTACCTTCGTTTTACGACACCCAGGTTAACAGCCTAAATTAATTTTATAAAAAGTTAGGTACTAATATTGTATAATTTGTATTGTATTAGGTATTTATGACAACTGATCTACGACAATGGCTTTCTAAATTAAGAAATGTTTTAAAAGCTGGTGCTTTTCTCTCTGGATACCTTTGTCTGTATAAAGCAGTAGCTTCCCTACAATTTTTCCTGACTTCACAATAAATTAATAACATGTCAATATATTCATAACTATTGTAAATAGCAGGCACTTTAAAAATAAATTAATTGCAATTAATTATTGTACCAACTTATAATTTAAGAAAAATAAAATATTATTAAATTAACAATTAAGTAAAACAAAGATTGTATTTTTCACTGTGAAGTTTAAAAAATATATGCAATATACTTATTGTTAATATAATTAATGTAATTCAACTATAAAATCACAATAAAACATTTTGTACACAATTACATAATATGTTATTTATCTTTGGTATCATACAATCTTACTTTAAGCTCAAAAATAAAATGGTAGGTATTGGTATTAAAAATCAATATGAGTGAATTATTTTATTATGCAATTGCATGTATGTATTGGACTTATTGGTAAAATTTATTAAGAAATACAAGTATATCATGATTCATGATAAAGATTTATTTATACAAATACATACATTGGAAATAAAAAAAATAATTCATAAATTATGAATTAAAAATATGTTTATTTATATAATTTACTTATTGGTATTTATCACCTTTATTTCTTAGTTACATCTAATTTAAAATTTAAATAATGGCGAGTATTAGTTAGCAAAAAATTATGAGCAATGAAAAACCATGAAACATAATAACAGTATTCATTCATACAGTAATATAATACTAACCAAAATTTCATATTTTTAAACAAATTAAGTGGTTGCAAAATGTGTACATTGTAAAAAAGAAACAAATCTTATTTATTTCATAATATTAGGGTTATAACATTAAAAATTATATTAGCTATATTACACATATTTCAAAATGTAGTACAAAAAAGTGAATAAAGGTAGATAGAATAGTTTATGAGTAACGACTTTAAACAAAATAAATTTATAACAAATATATGTACAAAATAAATTAAATTCATATCTGTGGCACGCACATTTAAGATGGTATTGTATGGTGTTGTTACCCTTTGACTACTGCATTAATAAGATGAAGTTGGAATTATCTATTATATAAACTGCATACATACATATAATTTTTCATTGAAATGATATAACTCCTTTATTTTTTTAACAATTATAAGTCCCTAATAGATTGCCGGAGTCATTAGTATTACGTGCTTCAGATAAACCTACAACAATCAGTTAGTAGTAGATCTAGGGGAGGGTTCCATGGGCTTTATTTTGGCCAAACTTTATCTTTTTATGTACACATTACTAAAATGTTCAGTTAGTTTTTTTATTTTTTATAAGTACTAATTTTTGAAAAGGCCCTCCCCTGATCTGCCACTAATGTCAATGATGTTTTGTGCAATAGTCAAAGGGTAAAAATAAAATTAATGTTAATATTAATCAACATTTTTTTTACAAAATTGACCACATTCACTTAACCAACTAAAAATATAAAAGCATTTACTGACGGGTTGCATAATGCAGAGTACTTTTGTAAAGCTAAATATATCTTAGTGACTAAGCAAACACAGTCAACAATTGTAAAAAAAAAACTTAATTAAGTTAACTCAAAATTAACATGAAGAAAGTGGTAATTAATAAAGATTAATAAAGAGGGCTCGGATTTTATAGCATTTACTTATTATTATAGAACATAGAAAAATTACAGAGTGAGCTACTACATCATTATAGTTTATACAATAAAGAATTTAAATTAGTTAAAATATATACATTTATACACAACATAATATACTTAAAAGTTACATTATAATAGTAAATTATTATTTACTTATTTATTTTTGCTTAGTTTTCTATATGTTAAGGTTATATTAAGTATAGCACATAATATAATGCTATAAAATCCGGGCCCAGTTAATAAATAACGTAATAATACATTAATACATTGACACAATAAGGTCTAGAACTGTGTCAGAAAAGTTTAATACAAAATTCAGGCAATATAATTTGGTTAATATAATTGAGTTTTTTATTTTATGTACACTTAATTGGTTATACATTGCAAAATATTAATTAGGAAATCATCTAACTACTTAATATTAAATTACCAACTTTCATCTGTTCAAAAATAAACCATATTTTAACATGTTTTACATACCAATCACATTTAAAAAGTACATAGAATATTAGATATATTTTGGTAGGTAATATTTTTTAACAATTTTAATTTAAATTTCAGTATGAAGAATAAAAATAGATACTTGTTTGTACACATTATTCTAGCTCTTCTTATTTTTGATTTTTGATACATAGGTGGTACATCTATCTAAGATCTGTTGACCATACACCAAACACATACAACAGATATTTCTGAAATATTATTAATAGTTCACTAATTATTGTACTTGTACCTTTAAATAAGTTATTGATAATTACTTGTTTTATTTACATTAATTCATGTACTTGAATGAAACTTCCATAATGACTTGTTATGTCGCTGTATTTTTGATATATTTTTGATACTTGATTGACAGTTATTTAGTAGGTCCCTTTGATAATAGTCTACAGTTGGTTTTAAGCAATTTGTCAATTCTTATGTTTTGCATTTTTTTAATAAATGATGAAAAAGACATGCCAATTTGATTATTGATCAGACGTTAAACAGTAAAACGGTAAAATGATAAACATTTAACATAATATACCAATTTGGAAGAACAATTTTCTTTAAAATGCACATTAATTAAATGTCACTTGGCTCTCCGATTTCACACAAGAAAAACACGTGGAGTAAATAATACTAATACATAAAAAAATTGTGGTCTATTATTTAACGTTTAAGTGATATTATAAATACTAATGAACTTAAAAAGTAAAAATCACACAACAATTGTATTTTATTTCGAACATGTATTTTTTATTTTATTAGTTATTACTGCATTCGTTAAAGGAAATTTGTAAGGTTAACTGTACAATTACGCCGATATAATCATAATGTTAATTACGAAATTTGTGCCGATAATGATAAAATATATCAATTAATAATTAATGATAATATAATAATAGCTACAAATGATAACAAAAATCTAATCATGGGTAGTAAAATAATTATTATCTTTTATTGTTTATGGTAATAATAAAAGAATTGTTAGGTATCGGAACGAGCTGATGAGACGATTTAAAATTTTAACGTGGGTAAATAGTACTATTTTCTTATAAGCTAAAAAAATTATTAAAAATCATAAAGTTGATGAAAATTGAAAGTTGAACCGTCAAAAGTTTCAGAAAAACAAGCCCTACAAAATGGCTATCTTCGAATTTTACAAAAGTTATGAAATAAAAAGTTAATTTTTTAATTTTTTTAATAAAACATTTGTATTTACCAAACTAATGTGAAATAAATGTTTTTAGCTCTGTGAGTCTTATAAAAAAAAAAAAAGTTGATTATCTCAATTAACACGGGAGATATCGCTCTGTGTAAATCCCGGTGGGACACCCTGTATATTATAATAAAATATAATGTTTTGATCAATATTTTGTATCTTTTCTCTTTTCCATTTGATTATTATATACATACTTTATGGCCTTAAATTATTATCTCTGTTTAAGAGTTAATGAATTAATATTATTTTAAATTATTTGGAATATAAATTAAATCTTTTATTTATAGACGAGTCTGTGCGATGGCGACAAAATTCATGGGATGAAGTTACTCAATCAACAACTATAAATGAACGTCATACCCCATCACAAAAAAGTTCTAGTTCTGACAGAGATCCAGAACTTTCATCTGAAGAAGAAAGTAACAAGTATGTATCAATTTTTTTAAATGCTCTTTACTGTGATTGAATACTTTTTTATTTTTTTTTTATTTTAAGGAGTTATGATACTAGAAACCATGTTTCTAAAACATTAAGATGGACAAAAAATCCTCCATCTCCAGATCCACCTTCTAGTCCTGGCCTATTATCGAGATGGTTTTCATTAAGAAGATGCTCTCAATATGACCTTGATGTTCGGCCAAATAGTAAAATGCCTTTATTACCAGAGGTATATTGATACATGATAATAATATTATTATTTTATATTAGTATTAAATGTGAAATGTCTACTTTGTTTCTAGGTTGAAGAAGACTGTTTTTCTAGACGACTAATTCCGCCAAGTCTTCCTCCAGCACCCCCTGATATTTCTGAACAAGAATTAAGGCGTAGGTACATAGTTGATGATATAGTAAGAAGTGAAAATTCATATTTAGCTACTCTTCATAGACTTGTAAATGTAAGTTTATAAATTTACTTCTAATTTTTAGTCTTGATATTTAAATTTGTATGTTTTATTTTATTAGGATTATAAAAAACCATTGGAACAAAGTATGCCATCAATTTTGAGTCAGTCGAAAATTTCAATACTATTCCATCGAGTACCAGAAATACTTCAGTGTCATACACTGTTTAGAATAGCGTTAGCTGAAGCTGTGGCAAATTGGGACCGTGATCATAGAATTGGAGATGTATTTGTAGCATCTTTTAGTAAAGCAATTGTGTTAGACATTTACAGTGGATTCATTAATAATTTTTTAAATGCTATGGAACTGGCTAAAACTGAAACCAAAAGAAAAGCATCCCTTGCAGAATTTTTCAAAGTTAGTATAATTAATTTTAATTTTTATACTTTTATAACATTTAAAATTAAATAAAATATCCATTTACTTTCAGAATCGACAAGAGGCATCACATGACCGACTTTCGTTTTATAGTTTAATGGTTAAACCTGTTCAACGATTTCCGCAGTTCATTCTTTTCTTGCAGGTTTATTCTTGATATCAAATTTTATAGTTATTTATCAATTCTTATTTCATAATAATATTTAAAAAAAATGTATGTTCTTATTTAGGATTTATTACACAATACGGGATATGGTCATCCTGATAGAATGTCTTTGCAATTAGCGTTAACACAATTAGAATCATTAGCTGAAATGCTCAATGAAAGAAAACGTGAGAGTGAACAGGCCCAAGCATTTAAAGAAATGTTGAAGTCTGTCTCTAGTAAATTAGCTGTTCGTCCAATAGCAGATAGCAATAGATGCCTTCTTAGACAAGATGATGTTACTCAAATTGTAAGTACTAAGTAATAAACATAGATTATAAATGCAGTATCAATCTAATTTCTTAATTTAAATTATTCGTAGGAAATAAGTCACGGAGAAGTAATTGGAAAATGTAAACCTCGGCGGCTGTTGTTACTGAATGATCTTCTAGTATGTGTCTCAGTCAACAACAAAGATGATTCAAATAGTTCATCACAAAAAAGATTAACTTTCAAATGGAGTTTTCCAATTGCAGAAATTCAAGTATGTAACATCTTATGTTTTGATATATTATAGTATTAAATGTCATTTGTATGTTTGTATACATATTTAGGTTATTGATTCATTGTCATTACCAAGTGTGTCACGTACAATTGCTGGCAGTACAACATCACACAATAGTTTAACTACAGATAATCTTTGCAATGAGATGAACCATCTAATGCATGATTATCAAGTAATAAGTCGCATTGTTGAATTGGCATCAACATTAAAAGGCAACTATTTGGTTAGTTGAGATTTCTAAAAATTTTAAAATACTTAAATATATATTTTTTAATTGTATATGAAATTTCTATATATACTGGAATATTGTTCAGGATCTTGCTCCAGATCATTTAAAAGGAGTTCTAAATGCAATACAATGTGAAGTGCAATATAAAGGAGACCAAGTAGCTTGGATGGATTCTTGCTGTCTTCAATTATTTATTAACCGTCAAGGATATACTTTTCAAATGGAAAATCCTGACATACGTAAAGCCTGGATAACTGGTACATTTTCAACAATTTAACATGTATTCACTATTTTAAAATTTAAACTGTTTTATAGAATTAAGACTTGCACGCTTAGCTCTTGATCCAAACAATTCTCCAGCTTGGGAAGTTCCTGACCAAGAATTGATGCGTCCAATGACGAAAATGCCATTATTTGTTGGTGCTCACCCTATAACATCATCAAGTAAACAAGCGGAGGTAATATTGATAAAAACTTTTATTGTAATAATAAACAATTTGAAGGTAATTGTTTAATATGCAATCTAAAATAATTATTTTATTTATTATTTTACATAAAATATACTAAATGATGGGAATTTTTATTTTGGTTTTATTTTATAATTCTACTTATTATTTTTATTTTAGAACATTTACTTTATTTGTTTATATAATATATATTAAGTTAAATGATGACTTGTGTATGTATATGTTACGGGCAAAGTGGAAAATTCGGGCAATGTATACAATGCCCGGGCATTGTACACATTGTCCGATGCATATTGGGCAATGTGAGTTGTAAAGTATTTATACATTAATAGTATTAATTTTTATATACAATTTATTTATAAAAATTGTGAAATAAGTTAATAATCATTAAATGCACTATATATCCCGATAACGAAACCGATAAATATCTTATCTCATATAATTTTGGTACGTACAGTTTTACTTTAGTTGTATACTGTCACTCAATGTATATTGTGCTTAAACATTTATTTTTTGTTATACAGTGCTTAACCAAACATTTATTTATTTATTTTCTACATTTTATTTAAAATGGAAAATTTAAATACAAAATTGAATATTGTGTTAAAAGAAAAAAATCTGAATAATGTGTATTTAACTAAATTAAAATACGACGAATTAATTAAACATATAATTAATATAAAGAATAGTTCCCAAAAATTGAAGCCGAATGATTATAAACTCCTAAAAAAGTATGATGTAATAAAAATATCTGAAATTAACAAATTAATTGTTCCAGTAACTAAAATTAATTGAAATAAATTAGTATAAATAAAAATAATATTAATATAAAAATTAATTAATTATGTATAATAGTTAGTGTTTAATCAGAGAACAGACGTAGCATTTAATGATTATTAATTATGTAATTATTAGAATAAATGTACTTCATAATTTTTTAAATGTATAATTTGTATAAATACTTTACAATTCACATTGCCCAATATGCATCGGACAATGTGTACAATGCCCGGGCACTGTATACAATGCCCGGGCATTGTATACATTGCCCGAATTTTCCACTTTGCCCGTAACATATACATTCATATATATTTTATGTGAAACAGACAAATAACTTTTTTAAGATGTTTATAATATCAGTATCAATAAAATTGATTTATTATACTAATAATTAGATAAGTAAATTAAATTAAAAGTCGTAAACTTAAAAATAAGAGTACTAGGTGGAAAAAATTAAAATAAATACATAAAGTAAAATGTATTATAAATACATACTTCAAAAGAAAAAAAAAATTTGTAAATTAAAAAAAAAAAATTTGAACCATAATCTTATCCAATTTATAATACTTCAATTGCAGGTCTTTTAGGCTATAAATTAAATGGTACCAGGTAGTATGAATACTGTCTTTTTTTTGTTAATTTAAAGGGTTTTATATTTTGAATATGTTGTTTACTTAAAAAAAAATTAAATATTTTCTCTAGAAATTAATGTGTTTATAACTATTATGGAGATGTAAAATAATAATTTCTATTTAGAGTGGCATATTATACAACATTTCAGTATATTATGTTATTTATAAGTTAATAAAAATACCCGTTTTTTCTAACTTTTATAGGTGACATGCGGATGTTTTTATTCTTCTGGTTGTGGTAAATTTTCGTATTTATGGGTTTGCACTACAAATATTCCAATGAATACCCACATAGCCATTATGTCTGTTAATAATACTTGCATTTTAAAACAAATTACAACATTAGACTTGCCACAAACTATTGTAACTGCCATTGAGTATGTTAGAGCATCAGATACTGTTTGGATGGGTACCAACCATAAAAGGTGAATAAAAAAATGTACAATATTTACCTAATCTTCATGTATTATTAATTTAATATTTTTTGGTTTATTTAGTATTTTAATTTTTAACACCGCCGATATGTCTGAAGAGGCGAGTATTTCATTACCAGGCGAAGACGAAAGTCTAAGAGTTACAGCTATCAAACACCATTGTGATACTGTATTCGTAGCTTTATCAAATGGTTCTTTGCTTCTTTATCGCAGAGGTAATCAATCTAAAGAACCAGAGATTGTAGTTTTGGGTCCAGATGATCCTATAACATGTATATTGCCTATTAACTTATCATTGTATGTGGCATGTGGAAAACAAGTGTTTGTTATGAGTGCCATCACTGGAGAACTTCAAGTATATACCTAAATTAATTGATTTTAGTTTTATATTTTACAAAATACTAATTGTGTTGTTATTCTTAAATTAGAAAAATTTTACAATTCACCACGGAAAGAATGTTAATCTTTTAGCTCATTCGGGTGTTGGACTTTGGTTATCATTAATGAATTCAACAACAGTTTGTTTGTATCATACTGAAACATTTAAACATTTGCAGGTAAATTACAAAAATAAAATAATACTTAATGATTAATGACAATGTCATATTTCTAGCTCATACAATAATAGAATTTTCTTAATTTTAGGACATCAATATTGCATCTAATGTCATAAGATTAAAAGGCACTGCTACACCAGTAAATGTTACTGCACTCATGGCTTGTAAAGGCCTTCTGTGGGTTGGAACTGATGCCGGTATTAGTTTAACTGTGCCTTTACCTCGTTTGGAAGGTGTCCCTATTATCAGTGGAAAAGTTAATGTTTCTTATCACGGACATACTGGTCCAATATCTATATTAGTACCCTTACAAGATCCACCGACTGTTTTGAAACGCCCGCCTTCCAAAACATTAGCTAGCGACATTTATGATTTATATGGTCGTTTAATGTGTGTCAAAGATTATGATAAAAATGAAGATGCTTTGAATTCAAGTAGATGGTCTTTGCGATCAACTGATGAATCATCAGTAGTACAGCATACTAGGACAGCAGATGTATCGAAAAAAGATTTTACTCTAGTGACAGTGTCCTGTGGACGTGGCTATGTCAATTATCAACAACCATGTTGTTCAACTATAGAAAATAATGCATACATCATACTTTGGGAGATCAAATTATAAATTCATGCAGGTAACGGTGATTTAATAATTAAAATTAAGAGTTGTAGGTGACTTCTTTGTCATAATCATTAACCTACAGGGTGTTTCTGGAATTGATTGTACTATAATTTGTAAAGTATTAGTATTGTATCATCTATGGAAATTATATTAGAAATTAAATTAAATTAACTTTTAAAATCAAATGCTTCAAAAATAACATTTTATCTACAGTGAATATTACTATATATTTCTTATTGAGAATAATGTTGAGTTACTGAATAATATTTTATGTCCAACTAACTTAAAAATTTTGAACAATTTTCCCTACGTTTTATTGTTTGCTTTTATGCTTAGTACGAATGTATACAAATTTGTAGAAACACCTTTTTAAGCCAAATTACCATTTTATCTTGCCAAATCAAAAAATTCTTCTTCTATTAAGCTGTATAATGTAGCTGTAAATAATAATAGTTATTAAATAATAGTATTAAATTTAATAATGACATGGTTTAATGAAATATTGTTATGAAAAGAATGATTTCTAATTTTCTTTATTTAAGTGATTTCATATTCTCAATTTTCAAAATTAAATCTTATTATAAAAACCACTTTTGTGTATTCCTTCTGGCTACCAGTTGAAAAAATTTTTATTTCCGTGATAGTTATTTTTCACTATTTAATATTTATTATGAATCATTATAATAGTTACATTAAAATATTTGTAGATAAGTAGTGCATTAAGTTACTTTCAATTTTCTTTCATTTCAATTAATTAGGATTTTACACTTGTTTGACATTATTTAAACTTGAAATACATGTTGAGATAACTTTTAATAGACAAAACATTTTCAGTTTCCCTCAATTTATATGTACCATGTCATTTATTATAATTAGCTAAATTAATACTTGCTGTGGTTTGAGCAACTCAGTGATTTTTCTGTTTAATATTTCTGACAATTATTTCAAATTGAATTAAACAGCTCTAGTATCTATAAGTTGTTTATTCTAGATAATGATTGTATATTAAATTTTAAGCTAGTTTTTATTAGTATATTTGTATAAAATTAATAATATATATGTAATCGTCAATATAATTCAAAATGTTCAAATAGCTTAGTGTTAGTATGCATATAATGCAGTAATAAAAAAATGAGACCAATCAATAGATAATTAAGTGATTGTGTAGAATATAATTGATTTGCAGCAATATTCACTGTGATTAAAATATGCACCTATTTTACATTAATTATTATATTCCCCAACCTTTCGTTATTTAATAATTTCATATATATTTATTCTGTGAAGTAATAATAATTTTGTATACATTCACTTCCTCTTTTCAACATGTACCTCTTTTATATTAGAATAATTTCAGTATTTTATGACATAATGTACACAAAAATTACATTTAATTTTTAATTGCTCACTACTTTTATGATTGAATCTCTCTTAAGGCCAAATGACAGTATTATATTTTGTCTTTTGGTTTGCAATTTAAAGCTATTATTTGTATCAAGGGTAGAATTAAAAAACTATGTCTACACTGATATTCCTAACTTTTTAACACCATCCTATGACTGGTAAATGTATAGTTATTATATGTTTTTCTGTTTCTATTTATTTAACTACCCTTCATGAAGTATTCTCTTATTCATAAGTCCTTCAAAATCAAATTTTTATTTAATGTGTTTACCCAAGTAATATAAACTGTGATACTCATAATGAATAACCAAATTCTTTTGTTATACAGATGTATAGATGTATACATTGTGATATTGTTGTAGGTATTAAAGCGTTTTTTTTATTTATTATTACACCTACACATACATTGATGGAAACACATTGTATTTTAAGATAACAAAGTATTACATCCAACACTAATTTGTCATTTACTATTAGTTATATTAATGACATATTATTAATTTGTGTTTCTTCCTAGATATTGCGCCAAATTATTAGTTTTATTTAAGCTGTAAATTAACAATTCTCACTCATTTACACTCGTACACATTTGCATATGTATGCAATAAAATATAGTCAATTAAGTACATATGTAAAAACAATAACTTCACACAGTATATATCGTCACTATAAACTCATATTTTTTATATCACCTCATACTTACAATTGGATTAGATATTTTCCCATTATTTAGTAAAATATGTTCTACTGAATATTGTCATACATTTTATTTTCATTCTTGTGCGTTCCTTGCTTATCAATATTATTCATCGATCAACTATATTAACACTGTAAATTATTATAATTATAGGGATATTGTTTGTCAATAATAATTATATTCTTTATGATTTGTATTGCTTATATATTATAATTTATAATTGAATTATACTATATATTGTATTACAGTGAGTAATAATTTAATACAAAAAATGGTGTTTGAAATTTATATTTGTATTTGTATTTTTTTTATTTTTATTTTTTTCTAATCGCTTTTTATAACAAACTTTTTTTTGTGTTGTTTTGCTATCACAACAAATGAACATATTATTACCTATATATTTTTATTAATATACACATACTTTAGTATCGTGTACTGTATTATTTGAATGAGCTGTGTCTACTATGTACATCAAAGTCGAGGAACGAAATTCTTCAGTATATATTATTATATAAATTTTTTTTTTTTATGTCAATATATAATTATCGATTGCGGTTGTAATATTGTACACATTATTATATTTCAAACCAATTTAGTTTTAAATAATTTTATTTGTAAAAAAAATTCTTTTGTATTTTGTGTAAAAAAAAATAAAATATATAAATGTTTTTTTTTTCCTTTATTAGTTTATTATTTGTTTATCAAATGAGGTATATACTTTAAAAAGTTTTCATTTTACACGGTAGTACAAAAAGAGAAATATAAATAATATAATTATCAAATATAAATACAAAGTATTTGATACTATAAAATCTAAGTTGCCTTACAACAAAATATTTTTAGAACAAAGAAGTAGTTAAATAAAATAAAAAGTATTTAGAGTTACCAGCAGCTATTAAGAGGTCAGCAGGGCTGTTGGACATATCCTTTGTATGTGAAAAATGGGGGATAAAATTGATTATTATTTCTTGAACTAGAATAATTTATTTTAAGACAAATAAAGGAAAGGAGCTCAGGACAATCAATGTCACCAAAAAGTAAATTATATAACTGCTTTTATAGAAATATGCGCCTTTCTTGAAGTGTGGAAAGATTTATAAATTTTAGTTCTGGTTTGTTATGTACCATGAAGAGATCAATGTTTAATTAAACATAATAAATAATGGGTAAAACATTGTTTTGACCTGATTCAATGATAGAATATTGTTTCAGAGTATTGTTGATCCATAATAAAGGGGCAGTATTCCAAGTTAGAGTGCACAAGTTAACACTAAATAGTTATTACTTATTAAAGATGAAAGATCAGTAATAGAATCATTTATTTTATCAAGCCTAAATTGAGCATTACTTCATTTTAAACTTATGAGTACGAGTGAAAAATTTAGTTCTGGGTGAAAAGTCACCTCAAGATCTTTAGAGTTGATTAGAAGTGCAATATTTTAGTTAAAAATAGACAAATTTTTGCAGATCGACCATTTTTTTTAGCTAGTTAGAATTAAGTTAAGTTATCTTAAAAAAAATTAACTTAACTTAGTTAAAGTTAGTTAAAAATCTAAAAGAATTTTAGTAGGTACCTAGCTAAGTTAAGTTACAAATTTTCAGGAAAATAATAGCTTAGAAGTTAAAAATGTATATGTTACTTTTTTTTAAATAAATCTGAACCACACTTACAAAAATATTTTGTACTCACGGAAATATGAATTATTATTAATTACCTAATAATCAGTTAATAATGATCAAATCAGTCAAAAATAATTGTAATATTTGCCAGATTTATCTATGAGGAAAGCTATATAAAATAATAAATGAATATAATGTAATAATTGAATAATAAGAATCGTTTATTAAATTTTAATAAAAGAGTTTTTAGATTCTGAGTGAGGAAAATTTAAAGAGACGGTAAATGTTCACTAATGTTTATGGTCTGTTCATCATGCAGAAAGTAGTGGTAATCGAGGCTAATATTATATTTTAACAATTTTTTTATTTTTTTTTTTTTTTGTAATAATCGTGAAAACCATAAAACACGTTCATATTTTGTGAAAAATTCAAAACGCTACTTAAAATTATATCAAAAAGTTCTTTTCAAATATTATCGATTTCGCCGAGACATTATTAACGATTGTTACACCGACGATAATTTATTCTTCATCTGAATGTCAACAAATTTACTTATACATTTGTTTTTGAAAAATAAGAACCTCTGGTACCTAAGTAGAGTGAATTTTAACTATATCTTCGAAGTATTTTCAGGAATAGTTTATAGACAAAAGTATCATAACATGATGAAATATTGCCAAATGTCAACATTGTAGCTAGAATAATTCTGTCATTAACGAACTAATATCCAACCGTACAACCAAACGATTATTTGTGTGCCTTAAACGTGTGAACATTTTCCAAAGAACATACCCAAAGCTAAATTTTTCAACATTAAGAACATATTCTCGTGAGGGCGAGAAAAATGCTGAACGAGCTTATTTATGAAGATTTTATCAATTTAGTTACAAAAACTAAATTATGATACAAAGTAATAATTAGGTACCTACCTATGTAGATACCTACTAGACAGATCATTCTACGTATTCATTCACCTTTAACTGATTTAACTTCACGTTTTGCAATAAATTTAATAAGTTGTAAAATAAAATGTTATCACTAAACCATCATATACTAATAATTAGCTCGACGAAATAAAACTTGTTGAAATAGGCAATATTCAAAGCGTCAATTTTTCATAGGCCTAAAGCGGAAAAATTGTAAACACGCCCCTGTTTTTCTAAAAATAAAATCTGACGCCACCCCTAGCCACCACCTTTTACCAGCTTTTTTTAGTTGTATTTCATTAGCTAAATAATTTATAATACAATGTATTACGCAGTTAGTGTCTGATCTAGGGGCGGAAATTCGGTGTAAAAACTGGGGGGGGCTAGGTTTATTATGCACATTGCATGGACATTGCTCATGGACCTATATCGACCAAAGCCTCTCACTTCACTTACGACTATAAATCAATTAATTTTCAAATTATTCACATATAATATTTTGTAGTTTAGTACCTACTTTCTTTGGAAAATATTTTAAAAAATGTAACAATTAAATAATTAAAAAATAACAGTTCACTGTTTTTACATAATTTTATTATATATAATATATATATATATAATATATATATATATATATATATATATATATATATATATATATACACAGTGTGATCACGATAAGTGGGAACACTCAATAACTATGTGCAGGCTTCATATATTTCAATTCTGCTTTTTAGGCTAACTAATAAACATTATTATACACATTTTCAAATAATTAGACTATTTTTTTGACTGTTAACTTTGCGCATGCACACAGTAACTTTTTTTTTAAATGGCATGATCCATTTTTGACCACAAATTATTTTTTTTGGTATTTTTTAATGAATTTTAGTAGTTGAATTTATTTCCTAAGTCAAAAAATGACCGAGTTATAGCAATTTGATTTTACGCTTTTGCACGGGTATATATATATGTACAGTGTGTAAACGGTAATCGAGAACATTCTATATCTTTGCGTAGAGACCTGATATTTGAATTCTGTTTTTTTGGCAGTTGTTATGACATCAAAATACACATTTTTATGGTCTTTGAATTTTTTTTACTTAACTAGTCACGCGCATGCGCATGTCAACTTTTTTTTTTAAATGGCAACCCCTGCTTTAACCACTAATTATTTTTCGCCTATTTTTTTAATGAATTTTGGTAGTTGAATCAACTTTCTAAGTCCAAAATTGACCAAGTTACAGCAATTCAAAAAAAAAAAAAAAAAAAAATTAGATAAAAAAATGCTCTCGATTTTCAGCTTTTTAATTGTAACTCTGAAAATAATTATTATAGGATTGTTAAAGATTGACATTTTTATAACTATTTATTACGGTGATATTAATACGTTATTTTAACTTCAATTACTGAATAATTTTCTCTTTATTTGTGTAATAAATCATAACTTATTATTGCAGAAAAAACGTAAATTAGTATGTTGTTTATTTCTTTACATTTAATGGATCTATTAGAACGTATTAATAATTAATAACAAATTCAATTCTTATTTAAGTTACCAATTTATTTAGTTAATAAAAATCTAAAAATAAAAAAAAAATCTAACGAATAAATTGTTCAAACTGTTCTCCACCGTGAACAAAACATGCTTCAGCACATTGATTTTTTTATATTTTTTTTAAGTACAAAAAATTCAAAGACCATAAAAATGTGTATTTTTATGTCATAACAACTGCCAAAAAAACAGAATTCAAATATTAGGTCTCTACGCAAAGATATTGAGTGTTCTCGATTACCGTTTACACACTGTATATATATATATATATATGAAAAATAAACGAATCAACTTCATCTATGCTATTATATCTAAATTACTAAATGTGCTTGCTTGTACAGATTGTTTTTTACTTAATAAAAAAAAAAAAAAAAAAAAAAAATTGAAAACGAAAAAAAAAGCACGTATTTCACCCCATGGGATATTCTTTGTAGCTCGGACGATTTGATGGAGATGGGTGTATTGAATTTTAAAGAAACGATAGATTTTTTTTTAGATTCAACAATTCTGAGCAAAGCTTCAGAATTAAATTATGCCGTTTGGATTTCTTCAAATAAATTGCTTGAGTTTAAAATTGACGTAAAAACAGTTTATTACGTAATAATTGTGAAATAATTCACTTAAATGCTTATAAAACAAAATCTATTGTGACGATTTCTGAAATGTTTTAAGTATCGTAAGTAAAGTATATGAGTAAGGTCATATTAAATTATCAGAAGTTTTCATCAAATATTAAAAATATGCTTAATCAATTTTCGGACATTTTTTTTTTAACTATCCAAATTTTTTATGTTCGACAAAAACAACAATTTTTTTTGAAAAAAATATTCAAAACATCTTGTTTTGTCGGTATTTAAAGTTCAAAAAAAAAAAAGATCTGGAGTCACGATTTTTGAAATTTTTTCAGGATCTTTAGAGAAGTGTATGAGTAAAGTCATATTAAATTTTCAAAAGTTTTTGTCAAATATTTAAAACTTTATTAGGGATAAAATTAAAAAACAAAGTATATTCAAAGTTCTATTTTTAGCCCAAAGGTTGTAAAATTTTTTGAAACTTTTTTTAAAACATGCAGTGATATGTTAATAGTATATGGTGAAAATTTCATGTTCCTAGCAACAATACTTTCGGAGTAATGACAAAATTACTAGTCGACAGGCGCGGATTCAGAGGGGGGTGTTAGGGTGCTATAGCACCCCCTTGGTACATTGCTACCTGGCTAAAAACAAACATTTTACGCTATTTGTACTTTTCAGTAGGTCGGGTACGTTATACAGTATACTAAATTGGTTACAAAAGAAAACTAATAAGTAATTTTCCCTCAACAATACTGAAACTGAATACTGATAAGTGAGAACCAGGAGTAACTGAAAATAGAACGATAAATCACAAATTCACAACCCACAGGTATCAGACATGAATATTGTGTTTTGTGTCACACTGTTTAAAGCATAGATATTTTCCACGATATTATATATAATATATTTCCATAATATTACCTAGTAGTTATCAATATAACTATAATTTTTTTTATAATGTTATCACTGAATACCGATTATATTATTTTAATTTAAATCCAGGATATTATTATTTATATGTCGTTTTGTTATCATAATTTTTTTTTTTTTTTTTTTTTTTTTTTTTTTATTAAGAAAAAGACAATCTATACAAATTAAGCACAATAAGTCATTATGATAACAATTAGGAATTTACATAACATGATTCACATGATAGGGGAAGTCACCCACTGGTAATACCCCTCACACAAATATTTGGGTTTTATTATATTATATTAAATATCTAAGTGTAACAAGGATGATTGTATAGTTTGATGTTGTTGTTTTTTTGTGTTGTGTTATGTTGTGTTTTTTTTTTTTTTTTTTTTTTTTTCAGAGTAGTAGATCACGGTTCCAATTTCTTTTCAGTCTACGTGGAGGTTGATCAGGGATGGAATTTGAGGACATTTTTTGAATTAGGTGATTAATGTTTGAAGGCAGTTTTATGTAAAAGGATTTGTAATGACGTTTTGAAAGTTTATTTACTGTTTCGATTTGTAAGTCATTATGAATAGATTCATTTGTTACATACCAGGGAGCACCAGTGATGATTCGAAGTGTTATATTTTGAAATGACTGGATAGGGCGGATGTTAGAAGGTTTGGCTGGTCCCCAAACTTGAATGCCATAGGACCATAGTGGTCTAATAACGGTTTTATATAATAGTATTTTAAGTTTTAGTTTTAGTTTGGATTTTAGAAGAGGCCGAAAAATGTGGAGTCTGCTATTTGCTATTTTTCTTTTATTTTTTAGGTGAGGGCCCCAAGTAAGGCGTTTGTCAAGTATTATGCCGAGATATTTGGTTTCATTACTGACAGGAATATTCACGTTATTTAATTTAATTGAGGGACAGTTGCCATGGCGAAGGGTAAAAGTAACTTGAGTTGACTTGCTTTCATTTATTTTAATCAGCCAGTTTTTACACCAGGCTTCAATTAGGCTAGTATGATGTTGTAGATTGTGTGCAGCTATAGAAATATCATCGCTTGTGGACAATAAGGCTGTGTCGTCGGCAAATGTGGCTAATAGTGTTTTGGGAGTTTGTGGAATATCGGCAGTGTAAATATTATAAAGATCAGGTGCTAGATCGCTACCTTGAGGCACTCCTGCAGTGATGTTGAATCGGGGCGAAAAGAAGTTTCCTTGTCTAACACTGAAACTTCGATTTTCTAGAAAAGATTTGATAACTAAGTATAATTGAGCTGGCATGAATTTTTTCAATTTAAATAGTAGCCCATCGTGCCAGACCTTATCAAAGGCCTGGGCAACATCCAGGAAGAGTCCAGCACAATATTGCCTTCTTTCTAAGGCAGAGGCAATTGAATCAGTAAGTCGATGGACTTGGTGTATGGTGGAATGTCCTGGCCGAAAACCAAACTGGGTGGTAGGTATAATTTGACGCTCGTGTAGGATGGGACGAATTCGGAGAAGAATCAATTTTTCGAACAATTTTCCAAGCGTTGGTAAGAGACTGATGGGTCTGTATGATGAAGCTAAGTTTTTTGGTTTTCCTGCTTTTGGTATAACGATTACGACCGCAAGTTTCCAGATGGTGGGAAAATAAGAAAGCCGCAGCATTGAGTTGTAAATATGTGTTAATGATAGGATACATTTTTCTGACAGGTTTTTTAAAACTTTGTTTGTGATTAGATCATGCCCAGGTGCCTTACGTGCAGGTAATTTCTTGATAAGATAGAGAATTTCGTTGGGTGAGATTGATTTTGTAGGAGGAGACATTGGTAGGGGGGAAGAGATGAACTCATTAACTTGGTTCAAGTGTTCAGGATTCGGAAAAATATCTTGGTGGGGTTTGAATGTATTGGCTAGATGTTCGGCAAAAATAAGGGATTTTTCTTCGTCTGTTGACGCTAGCAGATTATTATTTGTGAGGAGAGGTGGAATGATTTCTCGGATTTTTGTTAATTTTTTTGTGGCTCTCCATAAAGAATTGGGAGTGGGTTCTAAAGACTTGATATAATTCTCATACTGTATGGCTTTGTGCTTGATAAGTTCTTTTTTAAGAAGATTTGATAGGTGGTTGAATATTTTTTTGTCGCTGGGGAGACGAGAATTTTGCCATGTAGATCTCGCATTTCTTTTTTTGTTTAAAAGTAGTCGTAAGTTGAATGGGAGAGTGTTTTGAGGTTGTGAATTGACGGGGGTAATTTTGGTTGAGGAAATAGCTGATTTTTTTATAATTTCAACCAAGTTTTGTGCTGCATTTTCGACTTGATCTTGTGTTTTAAGTGAAACTCTAAGATCTATTAATTTGTCAAGATTAGTTTTGAATAAATCCCAGGCGATGGGTCCTTTGGTGAGTGAGGGCCGATCATTTTGTTTAGGTGATCCACCAATTGAGAGAGTTACGGGGGTGTGGTCACTGGAGATATGACTGATATTACTGATATCTGTATTAAGATGGTTTGGGATATTTGTTATGAAGAAGTCGAGTATATCTGGATTGCGATTTGAATGTGAGGGCCAGTAGGTGGGTCCGAGTGGGGATACAAACGACAGATTACTATTATTAAGGATAGAGTGGAGTGTTTTTCCTCTTTGGTTATCGGAGATACAGCCCCATTGGGAGTGCTTAGCATTAAAGTCACCCCCTGCTATGAAATGATGGCCTAAAGTATTGAAGAGACGAAGGAATGTGTCGCGTTGGATGGCATGACGAGGTGGGCAATATATGGAGGATACGGTTATTGGAATACTATTTATTTTTATTAAAATACTAGTTGCTTGAATAGAGGACTCTTGGAAAGAGGTTAATAAATTATGTTGGATGGAGTTGGATACTAAAATACAGGAACCTGCATGTGCTGTTTCATCGGGATGATTTGTTTTATAAAGGGTGTAATTGAAAATACTAAATTTGATTTTTTCAGTGAAATGGGTTTCTGTTATTAGTGCAATATCTATTTTTAAATCATTTAATACGGTTTGAAGTTCATTTTTGTGTTTTGAAAGACCATTTGCATTCCAAAGTAAGATTTTTAGCGGAGAAGATTCATTTGGTTGATCGTTAGTCATTTTTTAGGATGATTTTGTTAATAACTGTAGTTAGTAGTGATATTAAGGGATTGATAACTGATTTCAGATCTGATATGAATAGTGAAAATTGTTTTGTTAAATCATTGATGTTAGTAGCAGTATCATTATTGTATTTGGGGGTGTCATTTTGGTTCGTATTTTTTAATACACCTGCATAGTTTGCATTGAGATCGGTCTTATTAGAACAATTTGGGGAAGGGTCGTTACCAGTAGGGACTTGAACATTATTTTCTTTATAAAGTGCTATATTTGATTTTTGTGTATGGCTTGGTTTATTATTTAGTTTTGAGTTGGTATTTTTTTGCTGTTGGTAACTTTTGTAGGCTGGGCATCCTCGATAATTGGCTGGATGGGGTCCTCCACATAATGTACATTTAGGTGGCTCATCTTTGGGTTTGGGACATTCATTCGTCGAGTGAGAACCGTCACATTTTACGCAGCGGGTCTGATAATTGCAATAGTGCTTTGTGTGTCCGAAGTTTTGGCACCTATGGCATTGCGTTAATTGTTTTTTCGGGCGAGGTTCTTCGAATTTGACTACTGAATGGCAGATTAGGTTTATTTTGAATATGTCGTTATTATTTGATTCGGGTTCAAGATCTACGAAGAAGAGAGGAAGCGGTTTTTTTGTTTGATTCTGCAGGACGTTTGTTACTTGCTTAACTTTGAAACCGTGCTTTGATAATTCGTCTTTAATGAAGTCGAGGGGAGTAGATTGATGTAAATTACGGAGTACTACTCGGAATGCTTTTTCGTCTTTGATCTGGTAGGTGTGGAAATTGACTTCTTTCGATTTAAGTAATTGGACAGCTTTTCTGAAGGTATCAGGTGTATTTAATTGTAGTTTGATTCCTGATGTGTTACTCTTGCAAGTAAAATCATCAGTATCGCAATAAAGTTTAATTGCAGTGCAAAATTTAAGAAAATCGACATCGGATTTTATAAAAATAGGTGGTGGTTTGTGGATTATAGGTTCGGTTGATTCGGCCGTTTCCATATTATGATCATCTTCGATGTCGAGATTAGCGTAACGATTCGGCGTTGTGAAAAAGCTACCTGTGCTTGGGTGTTTATTTAGTGGAGATAGTCCAGGTGATTTCGTTGAAGGTCTTTTATTATTTTTAGGTGTAGCAATTACCCAGTCTGTATCAGAAGGTGTATTTTCGATTTTCGACGGATTGAGATTAGAGTTTGTTTGATTGCGCTTGGTTATAATGATGGGCGTAATGAGCTCATTAGTGGTTTTAGATAACGGCCGAGTCGGCGATGTCAGCGGTGACTGAGTTTTTTTTGACATTTTGTTGTTTGGGGTTAATTATTATGTGAATAATAACTTACCCAGATCCCGAAGGATCAAGATGCTGTAGACGTTCTTGCAATAGTTTTAACAAAAAGAGATGTGTTTTAAACGAAAATGAAACAATGAGGAAATGAACGTCGGGTGAACGATTATTAGTGTATAGCATGAGCAAGGCAAGATAACGCATGAGGCACGATAACGCAATGTACGTGCTTCACTGTCGACTGCCACACGGCAACTTTATCATAAATTTGAAAATAAAATTTTGTTCATTTGTTGTGTTATACTTATTATTTATTACTAACATTTGTAAATAACAGTACCTACAGTTAATTATTCATATTATAAATTATAATACAAAATTAACAATGGCACAAAATAAAAGAAAAAATCTTATATATTCTAATTTCCAAAAAAAACAAAAGAATAATGATAGTGAACAGTTACAAACTGAATTAAGTTTGAAGTGAATTAATTTTTTAAATTTTTGAATACTTTAATAAAATAAATTGCTTTGCATTTAACGCTTCTGAAAATTTTCAAGCTGGTAAATGTTGAACCATTAAAAAAAAAATTCACCCGCAGTTGCTTTAGAATCAGAACATTCAGAACATAAAAACATTCCTCCTTCGGTAATATTTTTAACTTTTGTAGTAGGTATTTTAGTGGTATCATATTGATAAATTAATTCATTTTACATCAATATAATACATACAATTATTAATTATTTTATAATTTAGTATTTGCATATTATGCTTGTTGCTTGGCTTTTAAAATATTAGGTACTAGTTTGTGAAAATAAAACTGTTTCTGTCAATATGAATGCAAGTGATATTGGTCTTGGATTCACTATGTCTGAACTCTGAAGTACGTCTTAATGTTAAATATTCATAAAGAGATAGATATAAACCAAGTAGTTGACACCTTCGCTTGGAAAAAAAAGGAGGATGGAATTAGAAAATTGGTCAAAATGAACCAAAAATTTTTATTTATTTTTTGTTAAATTATGTGATATAATTTGTTTAAATTGTTGTTTGTTTTTTATTTATTTTTTTGCTACAGAGATTTCTTTTTAAAATAAAGGTATACGTTTTAAATGTATTTTTAAGTTGTCATTGATGTTTATCCATTTAAATATTAAGCATATTATTAGAACTAAAAAAAGGTCATGTCATCAGGATGTAGTATACAGAATACATTTATACCTTAACCTAAGCACCCCCCATAAAAAAATCCTAGATCTGCCACTGCTAGTCGATTTAATGAAAACGTCGTTTACAGCGAATTTCGCCGTTTTGGTCCATTTGAGGCAGTTTTTCCGGTCGCCTGGAAAAACTATTGACATTAGATATTTATAAACTCTCATTGTACCATCTACATCAAATTTACGATCTACAGAGTTGCTGCATGAAACTTTTGGACAAAGTTAAGTTGAGCAAAAAGTGTCTCCAGAAAAAAAAACATCATTGTAAAACCATAAGATCCTTCGCTTTACTCAGAATCTAAAACTAAAAAGAGATATATACGAACTCAGAACTCAATTATAACTTCAATATAATACATAGGTTTTTAGTTGAAAAATCATCAACTATGTCCTGATTATTTATCATTATAATAAAATATTTTTCAATATTTAATATAGAAAGCTCGTCAAGGGGGGCTAAAAAAGTCTACTTTAAACTTGGGGGCTTAGCCCCCTCCACCCCCGATGCCCCCCAATGTTCATCTATGGTCTGATCCCTTACCTTTCTTCCTGCAAAATATACCATCAATGTCATACTCTACTCGTATAATGCGGCGTCTCCGGAACGTGCGCACTAGTGCAATACTATCACGACGGTATCGGACCCGTGATCCGGTACTGACGTAATAATTTGTTTCCAGCACAGACCGTATACGTCTTACGTGTTTTTCCGCGAGTGATCTATGATTGTTTCGCGGGCGTAGGTATAAAAGACGATTTATGTTTTCCGAGGCCCAAAAGATTTCGATTAAAACGCCAACGGTCGCCGCGCGGGTAACGCGACCATGGAAATCGCAGCGATGACGATTTCAGAATTTGACGTTCGTGTGTAAAAAAAAGGGTATTATATAGGTCAGTGTGTACCTGCACATTCGACGGGCCGCCGGTTAAAAATATTTTATCATTCCTCGCGAGACCCGCCACTTTTCAAAAGTAATTATTATTATTATTATTATTATTATTATTAGGTATTGTACGTGGTCGTTGTGGGTCCGCCGGTTTTTTCGGCCGAAGTAATATTATAATACGTATGTATATTATGTGCATATCGTACCTACGAGTGGACGTATTACGTTATTAGGTATACGTACGATATGTTTACTTGTGCGTATTATTTTGTTGCGAACCCTTTAGAGGAACGAAAAAAATAACAAACGAAATTACCATAATATAAATATTAATACGACAACTTAACGGGGTCAACGCAATAAAAACGGGCGCACGCAAACCGCAAGAAAGCACCAAAATACGCTTCGATCGAAACGCGGAGAGGTATTTCACCTACCTACCTACTTTACGCGTTGAAACGAGGTGACGTTATTGCGGCGTCGTCGGCCGTGGCGGCGGTGGTGGATTCATGACGCGGCGGCATATGTGAGGGATTAAGAGAAACCGAAAATAGCGTTTAAGCGTATTCATATTTCGGACCATATCGCTGAAATTATAATAATATCAATAATTTATTATTATTGTTGTTGTTACGATAAACGCGATTTCTTACCGGGACATGTAGTCGAATAAGTCTATTAAGAGCGTTTTTTTCCGTCGTATTATATTTTCATATTAATTATTATTATTATTATTATTATTATTATTATTATTATTATAACTGTATTCAGACACGACGTCCGTTTTTTCACAATTTATTTTATGTGTGACTAGAAAAAAAAAATAAATAAAATACGTTTTCGTTTTCTAAATGTTAAAACCACAGTTTTAACCTCGTGACACATATTTTTAATCACGAATTCGGATTACTTAAATAAAAACAAAAATTATATTATAATGTGACATTTTTTCAAAAAATTAATAAATAATAATACTCGTCAGGTACCTACTTACACAATTATAGTACACACAACTTATTATTATAATAGTACCTGTGCTCATCGTATAGACCGATGTTTCTTAAACTGTGTTCCATAAAATTTAGATATTTTTCAAAAAAAAAGAAAAAAAGCTGACAAAAATTTATACTTTTACCATTCGAAACTATGTACAAGTGTGTAACAGTGTATTCTGTTTTTGTATCGACAACAACGTAATAGGTATAGCAAAAAACTCGATGCCGAACCTGACATGGGGACGAGAATTCAACTCTCATCCATAATCCCTTATAAGTATATTTGTTATAATCAAAAACAATACTACTCCTCTCACCAATGCTTAAAATTCAATAGCCCTGATTGTTTTATGGTTAACTTAGAAAATATTTTTTGAATAACATTAAATTCAACTATTACTTGCAAAAATTTTAATTTTTGTTACTAAAACTAAGTGTTTAAGCAAAGTATAGGCGTTTCATAATAAAAGTTGCAATTAAAAAGGATTTTACCGATGAAAACATTAAGAAACGTTGGTATAGACGTCGAATTTTAGATTTCCTAATCACTCCTCAAGGCAGGGGCGTATTTATTGGAGGCTGAGCCCCCCCCATAATCTAGGAATTGTTTATGAAGTCTGCTTATTATGTCTTATCAGATGTAAATCGTAAAAGTTCGATATAATTTTATAAAGAATTATTAGTAACAACGAACATGTTATTCATGTAATGTGTCTGACGATTTTGAACGTAACGATTATACCTTTGACTTTTGAGTTCGATTTAATAGGCTGAATTGGGGAATTTCAGTTGGAGAAAATACTATAGTCCCCCCCAAATCTAAATATGCTCCTGCCTCAAGGAGTAAAACAGGATTTTTTGAGGGGCAAAAACTAGACTAATTTTTTTTTGTTCTCTATACCTATTGTTATTAAATCTGCATCAATCACGTGTTAACTGTCAACTATTACAATGATAATATAATCGTTGTTTATAGTTTCGGGAATCACCTTACTCCTTATCTTAATGACACTGTTAATTTTATTACCTTGTAACCCAAAATTGTCTTCGAGGAGCGGTAATTTTAAATATCTAACCTGATTTAAGGGGTAATAGAATCTAAAAGTTTGGGAACCGCTTATTTAGACACATCGGCAAGTGAAGTGCAATATTAGGAAGCCACTGCAGTAACGGCGCAAGGGTAAATTTTTAAGTCGCGCAGTCATGTTATTTAAAGGGGTGGGGTGAAAGGATTAGACTTATGATAACACATTTGGCAATAAACCATACGTGTGGATCAAATAATGTTTTATATTCTTCACAGGTCTCATCGACCACAGTGTAGACACGCGTAATTATTTTACAGTATTAAAAAATGTGTGCCTCATTACTTAGATTCATCGCGCCGCCGCCACTGGGATTCAGGTAATTGAATTCAAATAATTACAGTGGGACGTGCATACATCGAAAATAAAAATAAAAAATGAAAAATCATAATCCTACAAATATTATCTGTATTCATTGTGCTGTAGATCGTTGTTATTGGGAAATTATCGAGCCACATCGATTGTGGAAATGCTTACCACTAAACGTAGAAAAAATAATACCGGCTGAAAATGACGATCACAAATTATATAGAAGCATAAATAAACTTCTGTATAAGAAATGACATCATCATATCAAAACGGTGTCTGAATCATGATGACATTTCTACTATCGAGGAACCATACGGCATACATATCCCAAAACCAAAATTATTCACTCAAATAATTTAAGTATCTTCTATTGGTAATATTTAATAACAAGACATTTTATGATTTATTATTATCCAAAGCAATCAATTCGTTGAATGTATCACGAGTAGGGTTCTTAATTTGAAATATTTCAAAATTGAAAATTTCACTCATCTTGAAATATTTCAATGAAATATAAATTTTTTTTAAATACATTACATGTATAAGTGAAATGTTATCAATCAGATTCTATCATTCCTTGATTATAGACTTACAGTTTGACCATAATATAAACTAATAATTATTTTGTTACCTACGCACTGAATTTATAAAAATCTATGCGACACGGCGTATTGTGAAGGCTCTATGTTTTATACCAGATACCAAATAATAAAACATATTGAGTTTTATAAAGTTTAGGTTGTAACCATGGTCTTATAAGATATCTTGTAAGACCGTGGTTGTAACTATTAATGATTTTTGGAGCTAGAAGAATTTTATTTACTTGATAATAGTTCGTTATTTCATAATAATTACTTATTGTCTTATTGACATCGACATGACATTTGGTAAGTAGTAAAGAGTAAATTCTTGAAACAATTAGCATATTATTTCTTATTAGAAACTAAATTTATAAGTTCAAAAAGTGAAAACAGCTCAATTTATTTTACTATATAAGTTATTAATTATTATTTTATTAATATGGGTAAAAGAAAACATGATATACACAGATGTTTTCGCGATGAGTGTTCTGAAGATTGTTTTGTAAAAAATAAATGTATAGATAACATTCACGAATTCAAGGGTTAAAAAAGCCGATAAGATAATGGTGGTGGAAGTTCGTCCTTCGTCGCTTCGCTCCTCGGACAAGATAATGGTGAGGAGTGTATAGCACTTTCTATCATGGGATCACCTAACCTAACCTCGGACAAGATATTGGTGATGAATGTATTAAGTTTTAAAGAAATGATGACTCATTTCTTTAGTATAAAACGATTCTGAGTAAAGCTTCATTGTAATATAATATATTATTATTTAAATACTGTTTACGTATTTTACGGTTATTTGTATAATTTTTGGTGAGTTTTTTTGTAATTAAACCCTCATAAAATATTCAATTAGATATAACTCATTTAAACTTCAATTATTGTAAAAATTATAACTCATTAGAAATAAACTTAAAAGAAATCAGACAATATCGAAAAAAATCGTATAATAATTTATTAATGTGTGTATAAAAAAAAATCCTGACTAACGATTTTTGAACTTTTGTTAGGATAATTAGGTAGGTATATGAGTAAGGTCATATTAAATTTTCAGAACTTTTTGTCAAATATTTAAAATTATATTACATAAAAACTTTCAAACAATTTGGTAAATTAAAAGTTCTATATTTAAGTCAAAAGTGCTTTAATTGTTCTGAAAATTTTGTCCAATATAAAAAAGTATGTATTTGATAGTAGATAAAATTTTCAAGTTTCTAGCTTCAATACTTTTCGATTTATGACTAAATACCTAAAATCTGAACAGTGAAAATCTCGTTTACGGTGGATTTTTACCGATTTTACCGTTTTTACTCAGTTTTTCGATCGTTATTCTTGATTACTGGAAAAACTATGAAGATTTTGGAAAAATGACCTCTCTAAAGTACCATCTCAGTTCAATTTCGAATCTAAAGAGTTGCTGGACGAAACTTTTGGACAAGGATTTCTATACGAAAAAGTGTTTACAGAAAAAAAAAAAAGAAAAAAAAAAAAAAAAAATAAACATCATTGTAAAACCATAAGATCCTTCGCTTCACTCAGAATCTAAAATGAATAGTAAGTATGTTTTATGTATAACTATAACTGTATAAGTGTATATAATTTGGTTCATGCTATATTTAGGTATCACCTTTATTTATACATTATACATTTAGTAAAAAATTAAACACTATAGAACTAAAAGTAACATAAAAAATCATAGGCATTGGGCACTTTGTGCTTAAAAATTATTTATGTTTTCAATGTTTTCATAGAATAGAATAGATATACTACCTAATTAAAACGTGTTTTCTCATCTTTATTACATAATATAGCTGAATAGCTCTAATATGTATTAATTGGAAAACAGCCCTTTTTTTTATTTATTTTGGGAAAATTTTTATTTTTCGTGTAAATGAAATATTTCATGAAACTTTCATGAAATATTTCAAAAAAATAAATTTCATGAAATTTTAGAACCCTAATCACGAGGCCTGAACAGTATTGTATCCTTGTTAATTGTAATTGCACGGGAGCTATAGAGGTTTTGCTGTCCTTGTGGAGTCGCCGTCTATGTTGAACTGTACACCTAAATAGGTGTTGGTTGTTGGTATTCGTATCGGTATTGATATGCGGACAAAGAAGTTGCAATAAAAAAGCTCTGATAATATGAATATTTGAAAAAAGTCCCAATCACGCAGAAGAAAAGTCCCGAAAAATAGACACCTGGTATACAGGCGTGTCCCCAAGGGGAAGGAATGGGCGTTCGCCCCCCATAAAAATTTTTAATTTAATAAATTACTATCATTGTCAACAAAATTATAATGGTCAAAATTTTAATTAATAAAATTAAACATTAAAGGTGAATGTATGAAAATATACTTTTGTATGCAAGATTTTTTAGATTCTGAGTGAAGCGAAGGATCTTATGGTTTTACAATGATGTTTATTTATTTTTTTTATTTTTTTTTTTATTTATTTTTTTTTCTGTAAACACTTTTTCGTATAGAAATCCTTGTCCAAAAGTTTCGTCCAGCAACTCTTTAGATCCGAAATCAAACTGAGATGGTACTTTAGAGAGGTCATTTTTCCAAAATCTCCATAGTTTTTCCAGTAATCAAGAATAACGATCGAAAAACTGAGTAAAAACGGTAAAATCGGTAACAATCCGCCGTAAACGAGATTTTCACTGTTCAGATTTTAAGTATTTAGTCATAAATCGAAAAGTATTGAAGCTAGAAACTTGAAAATTTTATCCAATATCAAATACATACTTTTTTATATTGGACAACATTTTCAGAACAATTATAGCACTTTTGACTTAAATATAGAACTTTTAATTTACCAAATTTTTTGAAAGTTTTTATGTAATATAATTTTAAATATTTGACAAAAAGTTCTGAAAATTTAATATGACCTTACTCATATACCTACCTAATTATCCTAACAAAAGTTCAAAACTCGTTAGTCAGGATTTTTTTTTATACACACTTTAATAAATTATTATTACTCACCAAAAATTATGCAAATAACCGTAAAATACGTAAACAGTATTTAAATAATAATATATTATATTACACTGGAGCTTTGCTCAGAATCGTTTTATACTAAAGAAATGAGTCATCATTTCTTTAAAACTTAATACATTCATCACCAATATCTTGTCCGAGGACCGAAGGGACAAAGGACGAACTTGTACCACCATCATCTCACTTACCAGCTTTTTAAATATAGTCACATTATAAAAAAAAATTCATGTCGGTAAAATTGATTTGTGCTCACCCAAACTTTTGAAAAACATGCATAATATATCGATTTAAAAAATAGGTTCACCCCCCCCCCCATGAAAACTTTCGAGGGATGCCCCTGCAGTGGTATGCTTGTACGAATGAATGCAGTTTTACTACTTTTACTCTATATCGTATTTTTTATGTACTATTGAGTATAGGATATTCGGTTTTGATAGAATTTTATTGGTAATATTAATAGAAGCCGGCTTTCAAAACCACCATGTAATTAAAGGGTAGAATTATCCATTTGCGAAGGTCTGCAATAAACTTGAGCGTCCAAGTATCGGGGAAAAAAAATTATAATTAGAGAAAAATTATTCTTTTTACATGTATTTACCATGTGGATTATACAGTTTTCAGAGTCTGAAATTCAGACCAAAATATATAGGAGCCGAACATGACTTTTGGACGGAGTTTACAATATTTATAAAAAAAAAGAGAGCATCGCTTTAAAGAAAAATCAAGTGAAAGGGTGAACAAATAAGTGGATTCATATTTAAGAGTTTGAAACTTTAGCTTAACGTTCAAATGACACTAAGTCGTGTGGTTACATGGTTACACACAGTTTACTGAGTATGTCATGCATAGGTGGATATTTGGTTACATCTGTTGGGGGAGGGAGCTTGACATTTTAACCTCATCAATTAACATAAGAAACGTTTTTAGACATCGAACTTGAGTTACTTTAAATTTAGAGTAGTAACACTGCTAGTGACGGTGGAACGATTAGTAAAGTAAAGTAAAGGAATAAAAACATTCTCCGAGAGCTCGATAACGTTCTGCGAGGGGGGAGGGGAGGGGGCTGAATCCCCCGAGTCGCTCCGTTATCTGCTTATGGTGTCATGGGTGTAGCCGTGAAAGGGGAATCCGCGGGAGTGAAGATACACGTGGAACGTTTATGGACACTCTAGCTGAGCCGACGAATATTTTACACCTTTTCACTGATATGAACGAATACATTTCGCTATAATTTTATCAAAACAAATCCGACGCCGACCGAGGACAATAATTTGTATCGTTATATAACATTCGCGTGTGACGCCAGACACGGACATCGTGTTTTTCATAAAAATAATCCTCGTTAAAGTCTGAAAATTGAATGTAGTTCTTATAATATTATACCTATACAGTGATGTTATAAATTATAATTTATAATACCGCAGCGATTGTATTATTTGATCGCATGCAATTTATAAATAGAGTAAGAGTACGTGATATTTAACTTGACGTACGTATATACATCTGGTGCCAGTATATTTTTTAAAGACGTGAAACAATGTCAAGTCCCCGTAATGTTACATTTCGTGTGTTGATGAAAGAATGTTGTATACTTTCACAGTTTTATTTAAGTACTGCATTTTTTTTTTTTTTTTTTTTTTTTATCAAAACATATATGCAATACCGCTAATAGTGGTAATGCAATAGAATACTTTGGCCAATTTGAATGCAAGTATTTGTATTAAGTACTGTGGGTCATAAAATAATTTACGGACACTAAAATGAAGTATATACGTATATATAATGTGTGTACCGTGTATACTTATACCACCACTCTTACACCGAACTCGTTTGAACTGTTTCCGTCCGAAATGCTATGTAATGACGAGAAAAATTGCTTTTCACTTTTTAGTCATATACCGGTGTAGGAGTTTTCCACGGGCTACTCCAAAAAGGGGTTGTTATAACGCCCAATGCAAAGTCATTTATGCCGATAAAATAACATTACAACTTTTTTCGTAGATTTGGAATTTTTTTTTTACTTCATGGTGTCCATCCTGGTTAATTACCAATTAATTTGATAATGAATGTTTTTAAGAGTGCCTGTTTTTTTTTCATAAAAATAAAAAATATAAGAATTTAAAATTTTCAAGAACCAAATTTCATCTCAAAGCCACGAAACGAAAAATATTGGGCTGTCTTGATCCTTGGGACAACTTACGACCAATTTGGAATAGAATGTGCGTGCTTGAGATGTTCGCCTCTTTGGTTAGGTTATCTAGACGTCAAGTAACTCATTTTATAGAAAACTAAAAAGTGAAAGACAAGTTTAAATATTGAAAAATATGGTTATTGATTTACATATCAATACAAATCAATATGAACAGAAAAAGTCAGACATAACTCGCACTACTGGTATTCTTCGCTCCCAAGAAAAGATACCAGTGATGGGTTAGTGGGTGTATAGAATTTCAAAGAAACGACAAATATTTTCTTTTCTAGTAAAACTTCATACAATTCTAACATTAAAAGTCTTTAAACACAATTCTTAACTAGAGATTCTTGAGATTTTCCCAGTATTATTTACAATAAATGAGTAAAAATTATGTTAAATTTTCAAGTATTTATTTCATCAAATAAAAATTTGATTTGATTTTATTCAATGAAAAAAATTATTTTAATTTTGTAGTTTGCGTCAAAGTCTAATACAGTAATATTCGCTTAAAACGTTTTTCAATAGATCAGCTTTCTAGAGCGTATTGAGCGGGAATCAAAAACAAATTTGGTGTGTATGTAGTTAATATATCGATTTTATTATTTTAATTATAAAATAATGAAATAATGATAAAATATAAAATACAATAAATAATAAATACGATAAGTACACGTAAACGAGAGTAAAATTTCTATTTTTTTTTTTTTTTGTCTCACTATACTTTACAATTTATTGTCATCTGCTGAACAAAAAAGCATCCTATCCGATAAAATAAAGAAAAATCAAGCATCTTAACAGGGGATTTTCAAATTGACTAGTGTAGGGGTGCAATGTCTAGGGATCGATGGAAAACAGCGTCTTATGCGCGAGAAAGCGTCTTAAAAAAGTTTTACTGTATTTGTTATGGATGTCAAAACTTCAAGAGGATATCATGCGAAATTGTAAAAAGGGAGAATCGGTTATATACTTAGTCTTATCGATCGGCCCGTTACTTTTATTAGAATACAGGTGCAAGTTTTTTTTTTTAATTTTACAAATAGTGTTAATGATTTTTAAATCTGAACAAGTAATTAAACCTGGCGTTTGTGTATGTGTGTGTGTGTGTGAACTAAAAAATGTATGAGGGGATCGCATTCATATACTCCCCTATAATTACGCCGTTGTCACGCACCATCTAATTGGTCCGACACCGCTCGTACTTAAATCCCTTGAACACGTGAAGCTCCCGTGAAGGATAGATATAAGATGTACACTGTATAGTAATCGATTGCAGAACTGTATTGTTAATCATAGTATTTATAGACAGTTATCCATGATGTAGTCGACCAGCGAGATGAAAATAAATAATTACTCAACGGTTATCTGCGCTACTGTTGCTGACGGTTATTATTTGTTAGTAGGTCAAGGTATTTTTTAAGTCGTGTATTTTAAATGCTTGCGACTTTTGAATATTATTTATTAGTCTTAATTTAAAAAGAACGTATATAAATGTTCTACATTACACGGTCGGTAGCAAAGGTAACATGGTATATAAACAGTAGTAGCACTTAGGTGGAAAGGGCTATCGACCTTTTTATCGTAATAATTACTGTTCCGTAAATTACACATACATATAATTTATACATTTATACTTGTTGGTTAAAAAAAAAAAAACTCGTTGACCGAATTAGAAGAAAATGAACAAAAAATATTTAAAATACCCCATTGAATAATAAATCCGAAATATTAAAAAAATAAAAACAGCACATTTTTCAACGTTTAACTGTTTTTTAGCGGTAATCATTTGTCCAAAAGTTTCATCCAGCAACATGATAAATCAGAAATTTTATCTAGTTGGTACTAAAGGGTGGTTATTTTTTTCAATTTTTAATAGTTTTTCAAAGCATTTGGAATTGAGTAAATGTGGTAAAATTTGGTGTATATGAGATTCTCATAAAATCAATTTATGACACTTAGCCACGAATTCAAAAAAAATTGTGCTAGATACTTGAAATTTTCATCATATATGAATATAACCCTTCTACAGACTAGACAACATTTTCAAAATAATTTAACTACTTTCGAGCTTTACATAGAAATTTAGAGAAATTGAAAATATCTCGTTTTTTGGCAGTATAAATTCTAAGTGAAACGGAAGATCTTATAATTTTTACACTGGTGTTTATTTTTTTTCTTGAAACACTTTTTGGTACACTAAATTTTGCCCAAAAACTTCTTTCAAAAACTCTATGAATCGGGTACTTTTAGAGGTAATTTTCTCTCCTCTCAATAGATTTTCCAGCCGTGAGAAAATGCAGTAAAAATGGTAAAACTTGTCATAAAGGAATATTTTACTAAACTGATTTTAGTTATTTGGTCATAATTCGAAAAGTGATGTTACTAGAAACTTAAAATTTTCACCGTATATTAACAGGATATTGCTACATATTTTAAAAATTTTTCAAAAAAATTGTGACTCAGGATATTTTTTAATATGTGTTTAAGTAAATTATTATACGATTTTTACAAAACTGACTGTTTTTATGTTAATTTTCAAAGTTAAAATATTTAGTATAGAATATTGATCCATCCAATTATTACAGATAGAAAAACATGTTTTGAATCTTTTGGTAAAAATAAATCTCTTATTTGTGAAACAGGAAAATTTTAAATTGGTATGATAAAATAAATATAACTAAAATTTAACTAAAAACGATTAAATATAAAATCGATATTTTCTTGTTTAAACTGATGCTTTACTCAGAATTGTTTATCTAAAGAAATTATCAATCATTTGTTTAAAATCCAATACACCCATTCCCGTCAACTTGTCCAAGGAACGAAGAATACCCCATTGGGCGAAGTACGTACTTTTTTCATATGTCGTAAAATTTAAAATCTTTGCTACTAAAACTTGAAATCTAAAATCATATTACTCATATACTTGACAAACAGTACTAAAAAAGTTTCAAAAATAGTTGGTCAGAATTTTTTTTTTCTTTTGTGCGCGTTTTAAGTTCGAATTTTGACGAAAATCATTAAGTATACGTAAATAAGCAATGTTTCAATAAAAATACCCACGGCGCGAACTATATTCGGTTTTTTTATTCGGTAAATTCTGTTGAAATGAATTGTTTAAGTGAAAGGCATTAGTGGTCTCAGGTCTGTTTAATACCTGGTTTAAGATCCATATCCACTTTGACATAAATAAAAATGTACAGAATAAAATAAAGCATATTGAGTTCAAACACTGCTTACGTATACGGGTATACTACGTTCGAGCGTTAAAAGCGTTAACATTTTGAATTTGTATGGTGATACGTATAACAATTTTTCTTTAATATTAACTAATTTTATACGTTTATAATTGGTTATGATTATTATAATACCGTGATATGTTGAAGAGTCTAAAAATAATAAACGAGTAATTCTATGGAGCACGATTATTTAATACGATCATATGTATTAGTATATAGTACATTAGTCGTATAATACAGACAATTATTTTTGTTTCTATATTGAATATCATTAGTGGCAGATGATAATACGAAAAACAGCTCAGCAATCCATTATCTAGTTAATAGACATTAGCAACACCCAAATGCGTGCTCGGGTATTTTTAACGGGGAGAAAGGCATACTTTTTCAGTTGAGCTTTACTGGCCTTGGTCTCTCCCCTATATTTAAAGTGGATGTCGTGGAATAAGAGCAATTAAATGCTCATTGATTTTAAATTCAAAACACTAAATCAAATGACTTGGGTTTTATGGTCAGCTTGTTGAGAACTTATCCGTGTATACATATTACAACTGGAGTAATTATTCCGTACGAACTGCCAGCGTCACGTCGTCAATCCATTTAGTCGAGTCAAAAAAAAAAAAAAAAATGAACAGAATTATCTGTAGATTATTCTGTAGCAAGATTTATATATATTTTCGCTGTTGTCCGAAAAAACTACTGTTTATACAGCGAATACTTAGTAAGTACAATGGCACATTGACACCGCTATTGTTCAATGACAAGAAGGTTGTAACTCTTCGAATGTCATCCCCTTCTTCTTGATGTGCGACTATATAACTCATATAACTCATATAACGGGATTGTATAGTTTCCAAACATTTTTAAAACCATGTGTGACAGTGGTGCATCTCAAGGAATAGATTCCGGTTCGGACTCCCTTTGATTCGTGTATTAATTATAGTGAAAAAAACATTCGATCATATAATATGAATAAGAACCAAAGATGGAAAAATTCATAAAAATAATACAGTTTATATATCTATCAATAACACTAGAGACAACGGGTCAAGTATATCGATGATAAGAAAATCGAACGCAAATTAAGAATTGTTTTCATAAAAAAATTGTTTTGGTGCAACATAGTGAAATTTCATTTTCCGTAAAAATAACTGTTTCGAATATTACAAATGAAAAAATGTCACAGTTTTTGGTACACGTTACGAACTTAATATATTTTTAATTAAAACAAAAAAGACATCTGTAAGTGATGGCACGTGAGTGATAATCCATGGCATCTTAACGTTGAATAATGATAACTTTGTTCGCCTAGTTCTTCGGACAATATTATTGTTGATAATATTGTTTCAACTATAGAACGTTTATTATAAAATAATATCCTACAAATATTAGGTGTACCGTTTTTGTGGTGATATATTTGTGCTAACATAATCTCAATAGTATTTAAACTACGATAAGGTATCTGCAGAAGTAAATCTATGGCAGAAGAATTTTTAAATGAACCAAACATTAAATCCAAGAGTATATTTGACGCATTAAAAATATGTAATCTTGATTTTGATCAAAATATCTATATATTATGGCATATTTTTATACCAAGTAACAGTGAGTTATTAAGGGGGTTTTGGGATTTTACCGTAGTTTATTACGTTTTTGTGTAATTGAAAATTTTCGTTTTAGTCAGCACTGTGACTTTTTGCACAATTTGCACATTTGGCGGGTTTATCTCTTAATTTAGTGCAGTCGTCAAAGATGTAGTCCGATCCGCATTTGGCGCAACATGAGTAGTAGAAATAATAGCTACGTGTATGACCATATACTTCTGGCAATTGTGGCACTGTGGACGACCAATGATTACCAATGGCATAACTTTAAAATTTGATTTGGAATTAAAAAAATTTAATTGTAGAGTTAATCGATTTTGAATAATTTGCAGTTATTGGCGGTACAAGCCGACGAAGTATTAAGTAATGGAAGTGGCAATTTGTTGGCACGGTGAAGTATACTTAAAATACGGATTATATTATGTCCAAGGTCACTTAGGTTATTTATGATATCTTCGGTAGAAGTAGAGTAGTGGAGGTGACACTGACCTACACGGCAAGGTTGGAGGGGGCGGGGGAAATAAGTATGGAAATCATAACTGGCATTCGCCGGATAATCCTTAATGACTACGAGTTGTGTCCAAGTGTTTGACTGTTTGACAATATTAAATTTGTTAGTACGCAGTACGTAGGGCCTTCTGGGTGCACCAGGCGAGTTAAATTATTGATGAGCAAAGTATAATTAATTATATTTATTACGATCAGATTTGATGGTTCGATATTACTTTGTTCTGCTTCTGTGGAATTCTTCTTGGACATTGGGACAAACTAAGTTTAATTTTGGATAAAAACGTCATTTTGTTCATCGGTTTATAAAACTTCAAAACGATTTCGTGACACGAACATTTTGGTTTTTTTGTCCTCTTGAGAGAGTTTCAGGAAATCTATCAATAGGTTGTTGGGTTGTACTACATTTTAGTTTTTCACACTGTTTTTTTGTTTAAAATAAAAAGAGGAAAAACAATTTTAGGCATAATTTTTTTCTTACTACATGGTAGTTAAAAGGTACGCAGCGCATTACGAAGTCACTTAACAGTGTTTTCTGTCAAAACTACTATTTTTATGATTTTTAATGTAAAAAGAAAAGGAGGTATTCGGCACATGGGTCTTTTTTTGCTCTTCGGATAAGTTAATGGTGATAGGTTTATTTAAATTTAAAGAAACAATAGATCATTTCTTAAGTTGAACGATTCTGAGCAAAGCTTCAGAATTAAAATATACCGTTTGGAAGGAACAAATTCTTTAAATAAATATTTAAAGTTGAAAATTTACGTGTAAACCTTTAGTTACGTAATAATCGTATTATAATTTACTATTACAAAAAAAAACCTAAGTCACACATTTTTTTAGTTTTATTTTTTGAAGTATGTACTTATAAACTAATACGTCAATAATATATGGTAAAAATTTGAAGTTTCCAGCTACATAACTTTTGGAGTTGTGATTTAATCACTAAGTTGATTAAATGAAAGTGTCGTTTATGGCGAATTTCGCAAGTTTCACTCGGTTTTTTGGCAGTTTTTGCTCGATCCTGGAAAAACAATTGTGAGAAGAGTTTAATAAACGCTCAAAGTACCATATAAATCATATTTATAGAGTTACTAGATGACGTTTTTGGACAAAGTTAAAAAAGTGTTTTCGGAAAAAAAGCATTGTAAAACTATAAGATCCTTTCGTTTCATTCAGAATCTAAAATTATAAAAATTTTGTAACTGTACATTTTTATGTTATTATGAAGATAAAAATGAATAATACAAATGTCATTATAATTAAATAAAAAGTGACAATTATCTTTATAGTATATATCGTGTTTTATATTATTCCAGGACCCTTCTTGAAAATATTTTAGTTGCACCACTGATGCATGATATATATTATTCGACTGATGACCAGATTTGTAACATCGTTCGCGGAAACTCACGCATAAACATTGCATTTGCGCTCCACGTGGTTGTATAAAGGGTTGTATGGACTTGGCGGGCAATTAAAATTTAAAATATACAATTTTCTGTGATTTCCGAGATGAAATCCCAAATATAAATATTTTTTGGCACTCATACCCCCTCCCCCCAAAAGCGGGTACGGTGTAGATTAAATTTCTATTACCAGGATCATGTACCTATAGAGCCAACATTTTTTTTTGGCCCAGATTTATTTTCGCTCTTCACGGCTCACACCTTTCGTGTATTATGTCTTGGCGAGTCTACTTGCCTTGTATGCAAACACTGCGTCTTCCTCTGCAGTGCAGGCGCGCTGAGTACATCGACGAGGGTAACGAACGAGATCGTATGGGCAATGAAACAAAAAACGACTATTTACAAATAACAACAACAACAATAACAACAACAACTACAAATATAAAAATATGTAGGTAACAATTACTCGCCCGCGCGTGTACATACTATTATTATTATAATACAGAAGAAACACATGCGGACGCGATCGGGCCGAAAGTAGGCCACTGGGTGGTGGTGACTTGACCACGCGATAAGTTACGATTTTCGGCGTGTCTACGCGCGGCGAGGGGTATTAATTCCCCTGCCCTCACCCTCCGACTAATCCTTCGCCCCGGGACAAGACGCTCTTCCACCCGTCTGGCTGGTTCATCGGCGTGGACGGTGGTGCGAATGCGTCACACACCGTATCCACGGGTGCCGGTGGTCACGAAAGGCCGTTTATCAATTTCATTCAATGTTACACACGCTGGTGTATTATGTATATATACGGCATACATAAACACAGGTGCGCACGTCGAACCTTTTATTGTTTCATTTTATTTTTCGGGTTTATTGGGAAACACGATTATTTGCACAGGATCAATGTAGCTATATGCTGATAAGTAGACGTATAATATTTTAAAATGAGTATACCTACTTTTTTTTTTCATTTTCGTTTTCATTGCATTACGAGCAGGGGCGTATAGCCTAAATTGTTGTTGCCGAGAACATCAATAATGGGGCCAAAGTTAGTTTTTTTTTCATGCGAGACGTATTTCCGCTTTACACACCACTCTTCAGTACGTAATTTAATGTGTTTAACTATATTTATATCTCAGATAACTTAAAATTAAAATTAAGAGTATTATCGTTTTTAATTTTATCGACTCGGTAGATTTAGTGGCGTGGATACGATTTTTTTTTGGGGGGGAGGGGTTAAAAAAAATTAAATTACAGTTTTAATACTTTTTGAGAAATGTATAATTATAAATTAAAATATTTATTATAAAACAAAATCAATCCGATTTTTATTTGCCACCATAAAAAAAAAAGTTTATTATATTCATATTTAGTTATCAATAGATGCACTAATTTCTTAACTGCATTTTTGTCTGAATTTTCTAATAATGAAAAATAATAATAAATTATATTTTTAAACCAATTCATCATTTAAATAGTTTAACATAAAACCAAACCATGGCACTGTCTATTGTATTACATATCTTTATTACAAATTTATCCATAATTGATGTTCAATAAATAAATTAAACCTAATAAATGCACATAGAATATTGAAACGCACCTTTTTATAATGTTTCCATACAACCATAACCGAAATCCAAACAGCTATAAAATATTTTCAATAGTACTCAATAGAACCAAAAACAAGAAGAAAAAATTAGGAGTAGGTATTATTTAACCATCGTCACCCAGGCGGTTCTAAGTTATCTGGCTACGACTATTATATTACCTACGTATATTATTATTTATTATATTGTGTTCATAATATGTTTAATACAAAGAAGTTAAGTAATTGATCAATAAAACAGAGTAAACGTGGGTACTTATTTATAAGGCCCAACTATAGTTTTGAAACCCTAATTCGATCAAATAAACAAAAATATTTTTTTTTGGTTCTGGGAGGGAGGGTTAAACCCCTAACCTCTCCGTATCTACGCCACTGTTGAGCAATATAAAGAATACTGAAAACACATTTTTTTTAACACACACATACACAAACATGTACACGCATTATTTTACTTTCAATAAATTATTTTTCGTTTTATGGTCAAAAGCCATATATTATTTATACAACCAAGTACCAAAACACGTAAGCGCAGTCGAAGAAAGCGTTGAACAAACGATTCTGATCGTTCGTTATATTATTATGCAATAAATTTGCACCACCTTTTGTGATTTATACATGTGGATAAAAGTATACAAATTATTATTATTGAGGTTTTTAATGTTGCTAAACGGATATTAGGTAATTTAAATAAATCATGTAAGGGACGATAATAATTTACACAAATTATTATTTATTAAATATTTGAGTTTTGTTCAATTTCCTGTTGAAAAAGAAAAAACATAAAGTTCGTGGTAGATTGTGTGAATTCGTTAATACATAAATAATGTGACTTTTGAAATGGTTTTAAACTAAATATGTTTTTATGTATCCACGACATAAATAATAAGTTATGATAAACTGATTTATTAAAAAATATCAGTAATAACAATAATATGTAGGTGCGTATACATTACATTTTTAACAAGACATATTATATTAGAATTTAAATTGTCCATGAAGAAAATCCAAATTTGCGCATTATTCAGAATTGAAAAAGCCCATGTACTTCTTATACCTTACACCTTATCATTAGGTATTCTCCGCTCTGCAGACAAGATGATGGTAACAGGTGTATTGAATTTTAAAGGAACGATAGATCATTTCTTAAGATTCCTTGCGGTTCTAAGCAAGATTCATTGTAAAAATATACCGTGGATATATTTAATCGTTTTTAGTTTCATTGTTTGTAGCTTTCCTTTTATTTAATTTGTTAAAACATTTCCTTCTGATCAAGAGAGACATTTTTTTTCCTATTTAAAATATGCTGTTCTATCTGAATCGAAAAGTTCATAATTTTTGGACGGTCCAGTATTTTTTTTATTATCATTTTTAGTTGAACATTGATGTAAAACAATCGATTCCAAAAAAAATCGTGCTTTCAATATTCATACATTCATAAGTATTCGTGATAAAAAAATTTAAATTATTTCGGATATAATAAATCTCTGGTTTATAGATATTAATATGTTATATCTGTATCAATCTAACGATGTCTAAATCAAATCGTATATTTTCTAGTTAAAATAAATGTAATAAGAGGACGTACTTCACACCACGGGGGATTTTTCACTTATTGGACAATATTATGGAGATAGGTGTATTGATTTTTAAAGAAATGATTGATCATTTTTTTAGTCAAACGATTCAGAGCAAAGCTTTAGGTTAAAAAAGCTGGATGTATATTGTATACTACGAGTATATTTCTTAGCTTCTTGGACGAGATGATGTTGATGGATTTAAAGAGCATTAGAGGAACTACTTTTACGATTAGTGAAACTACTCGGTTTTTCGATAGTTTTTTCTCACTGCTGGAAAAACTATTGAGTGGAGAGAAAAATGACCTCATAAAGAACAATTTGCATGCAATTTTAAATCTATAGAGTTGTTGCATAATATTTTTGAAGTATAATTACGACCTGAAAAAATGTTAATAGAAAAAATAAATAAACGTCATAGTAAAACCAATTCACTTCACTCAGAATCTAAAATGTTATAATCGTTTTTAATTTTATTATGGAATGAAATTTTAGGTAATTATAAAAATATTTTGAGGTACTAGTTTAAGAATATAAAGTAACAGTTTCATGTTAAAATATAAAAATGAAATGTGTTGAAATTATAAAACTGTCAAAATCTATATTCATTTATTGAGTAACATTTCAATTTTAAGTATTGTTAGACACGCTCTTCACTATGTAATCAAACATTTAACTAACCCGTAATTCTATATAAATTACTCACTCACATCATACTATGAAAAATGAAACTATTTAGTTTATTTCAGTCAAATTTAGTCGTTTTATTTGTATTCTTACCTAATTACCGTGATAGTGGTTGAGTTTGTTTCAAATACCCAACAATTATGTATCATACAAAATGTCTTATTTGGGTATTAAAATTAGGTCTCAGAAAAAATTATATTTCAAATTAGATTCTGAGTGAAGCAAAGGATCTTATGGTTTTACAATGTTGTTTATTTTTTTTTTAATTTTTAATTTTTTTTTTAGTCGGAGACACTTTTTGTTCAATTTTGTTCTAAAGTTGCGTCCAGCAGCTCTATAGATCAGAAAGTCGATTTAGAAATTCAGATGGTACCATGATGGTTTATCAAGCTCTCATAACAAACAGCCTCAAATGGACCAAAAACGGCAAAATTCGCAGTAAATGAAATTTTTATTAAATCAAATTTAGTAATTTCGTCATTATCCCAAAAATAATATTTCTAGAGACTTGAAATTTTCACCATATACTATTAACGTATCATTACATGTTTTATAAAAAAGTTTCAAAAATATTCGACAACTTTTGGACTAAAAATAAAACTTTGAAAATACTTGACAAAATCTTTTGAACTTTAATATGACTTTACACTTATCCTTCTCTAACGATTTTGAAAAAATTTCAAAAATCGTGACTCAACATTTTTTTATAAGCGTTTAAGTAAATTATGATACGATTTTTACGTAATAATCTGATTTTACATCAATTTTCAACTTTAAAAATTTATTTAAAGAAATTGGTCGATCCAAACATAATGAAACTTTGAATACAGATAGAAAAAGATGTATTAAATATTTTTTTGTTGCAAAAATCGTCTTCTTTGTTAAACAGAAAAACTTGAGTTAATCTGAAAAATAAAATCTTTCAAAAATTTGACGAAAATTGATGACGTATAATGTGAATGGTATATTTTTAATATTTGATGAAAACATCTGAAAATTTAATATGATCTTAATCATATACTTCTCTAACGATATTGAAAAAATTTCAAGAATCATGACAAAGGCTATTTTTTTAAGGTTTTAAGTAAATTATTTTACGATTTATATTTACATAATATTACGTAATGTACAATTTTACATCTATTTTCATCTTAAACAATTTATTTTAAGAAATCCAAATGGTATACTTTAATTCTGAAGTTTTGCTCTGAATCTATTAACTAAGGAAATTATCTATCATTTCTGTAAAATTCAATACACCTATTTCCCATTAATTCGTCTGAGGAGCGAAGAATATCCAACGGGGAAAAGTACATATAGGTACTTTTTTATTATGAAATCATTATTTTCATTATTTAAAAAAATATATATTTAATTTGATTAACATAAACTTGATTCTTAAAAAAAAATAGTTGGTGTAGTGTTTTGTAACACTATTATTGTTTCGAAATGATTCTCAAAATTATAATTCTCAATAAGTATTCAAAAATATTATATTTACACTTAAAAACCAGATGAGGTCATATGTAGTATATACTGTAGAAGTTCATATTTAATTCCTTTGGTCATTAAATAAGGTAATCCGAACCTTAATCCTTTCAGACTTAATCTAACCAATTTCTCAGGCAAGATAAGTGAAGAGAAAAGTTTGTCTTCGTACAAGATAATGGTGATGGGTGTATTGAATTAAAAAAAAAAAAGATAAATTAATTATTCAGTTAAACGATTCTAAGCAACGATTCAGTGTAATATATTGTACACTGTTTAAATATGTTATCATTTTTATTCAAATTATCGATAGGAGTTGTTTTTTTGAAACCTTATAGAATTTTGAATTTTAAATTGAAAAGAAATATTTTTCAACAAAAAGGTATTCAATTTATTTTTCTGTTAATATCCAAAGTTTTATGAGGATTATATTGACCAATTATGTTTAATAATATGAACGCTGCATATGCTCGCTACGTCGTAGGTTAGAAATCAGTGGGGATTACATCGATAGATATTTACCAGGATCACATGGACGCTCAACATAGTAGATACCTACTACTTCTGTAGTAATTTATCTGTCGAGATGACGGCATAGTACCAACCGGTTGTTTGGATCTCAAATACGTGACTCGTGAAAATAGCTACTTTGTAAAAACTTGGTGTGATGGTAAATTTGAAAATTTAAATAATAGTTTCCAGCTCATACCATCCGTTGCAAACATTGTATGTGGTAATATTTCTGATAGATTATTGTTTATAGTATATCGAATGAAATAAAACAAAACATTTTTATTATTTAATGATTTATGATTATTCAAAAGAATTAGTGTAAGATATATAAGATTCATATTGAGAATTTACATCATAGTCATGATTACCTCACTTTTTCAGTTATTGCAACTTGAATCATAAGTAGGGAACGGACTTTAATGTCTTAAAAATTAAGAAAAATGTCCTTGAAAATACGACATAATGCCTTAAAAAAATGCTTTAATATCAAAAAAATGCACTAAAAACCATTATAAATGTTATTAAATTCGATGAGAACAAAATTTTGAACAGTTTTGTGTATTTAGAATATTGTTAAAACTTAAAACTTTAAAAAAATACATTATTTTATCGACACCAATTAGTTTTATATCGCGTATCGTGACGTTATCGAGATTATTTGATGGGAATTACGTATAGCCGTATAGATAAATACAATCAGCCGGTGTTCGTAAAAATAACTGATTTACGAGACAAAACCAAACATTCAAGTCAATTTAAATTTAATGTATAGATTGTACATTTTCATAAATAAACATTTATAACAAAAAAAAAATTTTTATTTTTAAAATTTTTATAATTCCAAGCATTTAATATCTATAAAAAATGACCTAAAAATTGAAAAATGCTCTAAAAATGTCAAAAAATGCTTTAAAAACTAAAAAAGTTTAAATAATGCAAAATAAAAGTTTCATTTTTAAATTCCCTGATGTATGAATCGAATTATACACTTAGAAAGCATTACCCTATGCTACCCACTAAAAAATGTGTTTTGCATCAAAGTCTGTTCTCTAATCATAAGTATTCCACACTTGCATAATTTTAGTTATCTCGAAGCAAATCGTCAGCGAATTATAATTAATTTAAAATTAATATTTGATTTTAATTCATTTATAAATCATTGCGTTAAGGTAATGATTGTGCATGATAATTTAAATTTCAAAAGTACAAATTTATGTTAAATATTTAATTTATGGAGATTGGAGTATTTTTCATAGTTCGTTTCTAAATCAAATCACAAATTACCAAATCGTATTAATATTAATGGAAATGATAAACCAAAATAATACTGTTCTTAAAATCTAATTATATTATTTAATTTTAGTTCATTTATAAAATACTACTTTTTGATTACGTATCCGTAATATTCACTATAAATATTTAAAACAAATATCTTTAGTTATTTTGTAGTTTATAACCTTTTTTTAAATTCAGGTTATCAATCTTTTTTTTGACAGTTGGTGAACGATATCTCACGCCATAGTAATTTGCGTATTTAAATACCATATTCACAAATAAAAGTAAGTATATTTGAATTTGGAACACAAATAAAAAAATAATGTATATTTTTTTAAACAATATGTTTCATATTAAAAATAGCATATTTAACCTAATTATTTGTATTGTCTTTTAAAGACGAAAATATATTCTGTCAATTTGCGTAATCAATTGTATGTCAGTATATACGTGTTAGAAACAAATATGTACTTGTTTACTCTAAAATAACAGGCAGCCTATCTTTTTTTTTTGCTTTATAGACCATTAAGGCCTTTTACAGCTTATATTAAGTGTCTCCATTTGTCTCGGTCAATGGCTGTCTCAAGATCTGCGTTCTGTCTACCATTTTTATGTCTGCATTTATTCTGTCTCGCCGTCGTTGTCGAGGTCTCTTCCTATGACGTTTGCCAGTCGGTTTATTAACCAGTACTTTCCGAATCATGCTCTCCTCGGCTCACCACATACGACTCACCCATTCTAGACGTTTAACCGTCAGAAAACATTTATTATTTGGTTTGTTGTATAGAGATTCCGAGTTATTTTTTTTCTCCTTTCATAGTTCCTAGTTGATTCATTTTTCACAGGTATGTATATCTTTTTTATCATCTTCCTCTTGAAAATAAGAAGCTTCTTCTCATTCCCTTGAATTGTCGACCACGTCTCATTAACATATCATGTCACTGTTGGACGAAAGTAAGCTACATTATTTTCTTTGTTCCCCATAATAGAATTTTTCAGCTTAACAATTTATTCAGAGAGAAATAAACACAATTCGCCAAGTTGATCCTAAGTTCACTTCATTGTGCATATCGTTTTCATGAATAATATCCACTCCTAAATATTTATAATCTTTTACATGCTCAAAAGCATATGGTCCAGCTATAAAATCGTGATCAATGCGTGTGTAGCGTGGTTTCATTATGTATTTTGTTTTAGTTTCGTTAATTACAAAACCCATACACCGGCTGGATGGAATTAATTTTTCGACAGTGTATGTTACTTCGTGACGATTATTTCCTAATGTGACAGCGGCATCCGCATATGCCAACATTGTCACATTTTAATTTGGTTCGGTAATAGTAGTATAAGATATTCTACATTTTTTATAAATATTTATAAATTATAAGATTATTGAACAACCATTTCATAACTGGATTACTGATAAATAATGAACTATTTGAAAGAGGACTATATTATTCAAAAGTTTTTTTTTAGATTATATTTTTTATTTATTTGATACGAAATTTACAACTATACAAATTTTTATTATAATTCAATAATTATAATAGATGGTTTACGTAACATGAAATGGGCACGATATAGGAGGGCTCCCAATGAAGCTACTTATTTAAGGAATTTTTTTTTTATAGGAGGAGGTCTCTGATCCACTTACGTTGAAGTCTTGGTGGGGGATTTTCGGGAATGTCGAGTGAAGCAAGGTGACTTATGTTGGGGTTAGTATGAGTGCTTAATTTTTTATGTAGTTTGAGGTAGGCAGTTTTTGTAACTTGGTTTACGTATTTATTTTCAGGTCGGAGTGTAAAGTTTTGTTACTAACAAATCATGTAGAATTTGCTATAGTGCGTAAGCATATGGATTGGAATGACTCTATTTTTTGTATATTACTTGAAGCGGCATTAGCCCAAATTTGTATGCAATAGTACCACACGGGAAAGATCAGCGCTTTGTAGATAAGAATTTTGAGTTTCAGGTTGAGTTTAGATCGTATGAGAGGATGTAGTAGATGTAATCTGGAGTTTAGTTTCTTTCTTTTGTCGGATATGTGATCTTTACAGGTCAATCGATTGTCAAAAATGAGTCCTAAGTATTTAACTTGGTTGATTTGTGGTAATATTTGGTTGTAAATTTTGACTGGTGGACATTTGTTTGGGCGAAGGGAGAAAGTAGTATGGCTAGATATTTTATTTGTATTTATTTTTATTTTCTAAAGTGTGAACCAATTTTCAAGTAAGTTAAGGGGTGTTGAAGTTTAAAACTTGCAACTATAGGAACGGAATCAGAGACTAAGATCGTCGGCAAAAGTGTTAGGATAGTGAAGGAGGATGTGGGTATATCTGCAGTGTAAATTAAATATAAAAGAGGAAAAAGGTGCCTTGTGGTACACCTGTGTTTATGCTAAATTGGTTTGGAATTGAGTTATTTATATTTATTTGGAAAGATCGGTGTTTGAGATAGGATCTGATCATTAAATAATATGGGGTTGGAAAGTTTGTTTGTAGTTTATGGAGAAGTCCATCATGCCATACTTTATCGAACGCTTGTGTGACGTCAAGGAAGATACCCGAGCAGTATTTTTTTTGTTCGAGGGAAGATGAAATGGCGTCGTTGAGACGGTGTAGGGGTGGATAGTAGAATGGTTTGCTCGGAAGCCAAACTGAGAATGTGGAATGATTTTATTAATTTCGGTTAAGTTTCGGATTTGTTTTAATAGTAGTTTTTCGAATAGTTTTCCGAGGGATGGAAGGAGGCTGATTGGACGGTATAAAGATGTAGTATTTTTGGGTTTGCCTGGTTTGGGCACTACTATAATTGTTGAAAGTTTCCAGATTGATGGAAAATAAGAGAGTCAAGCATTGTATTGAATATATGAGTTATGTTGAGAATTGCTTTCTTTTGTGAGTTGTTTTTGTACATTATTTGTAATGAGATCTGGGGCTTTTCTATTTTTTTAATTTGGTGATTGCATATTTTATTTCATTTGGAGTGAAGTATTTGGGGGGTGGAGCAATGGGTAAGCAATGGATTTTGTTTAAATGGTTGATTGGCGGGTTCATAGTTTTGGGTTTGAATGCTTCGTGGAAATATTCGGCAAATGTGTTCGATTTTTCCATGTCGGATTTGGCTAGCTTGTTATTGGAGGGATTTGTTCTTTCAGTTTTAATATGCTTTTCGTTTTTCGCCAGAGGGAGCCGTTGGTTGATTGGAATTTGATGAAATTGTTTTCGTATCGTTCGATATTTATTTTATAAAATTCTTTTTTTTCTTTATTCAAAAGTTAAATTTTTATGTAGTTTAATTATTAATACCATAAATTGCTGGGAGTTGTAATTTGAATTCAATATTGAATATCAAACTTATATTAAGGTAAATACGTAAACAAATTAAAATTATAAATTGAATTTATAACAAAATTCAAGAAGATTTAATTCATCGTATTAATTTATTTGTATTTTAATAATGTTATGGCATGCGAAATGCTCGTTAAAAGTTCAGTTTTTAAGTATCAAACTGTATAAAAATATTAAAGTGTAGGAAAAATTACTTACATTCGATTTACCTAGATAATAATAATAAAAAAAAAATGTTAAAAAGACGGACATATTCGCCACTTTGGGTATTATTCGCTTCTCGGACAAGATATTAGGGATGATTGTATTGAATTTTAAAGAAATGATAGATAAATTCTTTAGTTATACGATTCTGAGCAAAAATTCAGTATAAAAAAATATACCGTTTACATATCTATCCATTTTTGGTATCCCGACAATTGAGCGAAAGAAAAAGAGTGAACGTAAATGAGCGAATGAAAAAGAGCGAATACAAAATGAGCGAATAAAAATATGAGCGAAATCATATAGAGCGAAAAAATATATATAATCGTTTTTCTCTTTAAATACTGTGTACTAACTATGTGAAACTACAGTGAAATATTTTAGGATTCGAAAAGTCCGCGATAACGATTCGATAAGATTACGTTTATGGTCATTTGTCTTATCTGAGTCACTGTTGTCGTACCTAGGTTGAATATTTGTCATTTTAGTCGTCCGCCTGAGTTTTTATGTTAACGTGTTCATTAACGTGTACGAATAATGCAGTATATTAAGTCGCAACAAGGAAAACTTTTCCTACAGTTAAATAGTTTCTTATATCGGAAAGAAAAAATACACAAAGATGTCGAATATTGGCGATGTATAGACAAACTATGTACAGGGCGTTTGAATTTAAAAAACGAAGAAATTATTAAAGGCCCTTCCGATCATAATCATGTTGCCGACATAATTAAAAATCAAGCGAAAGTAGTAGCCGAAAATATTAAAAACCGCGCCGTTGAAACTCAAGATAATCCTGGAGTTATAATAAGTGAGTCGTCATCTTCTGTAGTTCCAATTGTTTTTTGTGCATTTTCCACAGATCGCATACTTGAACGTACAATTTAAAGAACGAGACAAAGAAATTGCTTAGCTCCACCTAATCCACAAATTCTTGATGAATTACACCAATTGCCAATTGAATATAAATTGACTGCTCATGGTAAACAATTTGTTTTATATGACAGTATCGATGACTATGGTTTGTCAAACCAACGAATTATAACTTTTTGTACATCTGATAGTTTGGATCTGATTTCGAAATCCGATCACTGGTTTTCCGATGGTACTTTAAAATCAGCTCCACCTATTTTTAATCAAATCTATACAATACACTTATTAAAACATGATAGATGTATACCAACATTATATGCACTATTACCCGACAAAAAATCATCTACTTATGTGCGTTTATTAAAAAAATTAAAAGAAAAAAAAATTTTTAACCCAAAATCTATTTTAACTGATTTTGAAAACGCCTCTATTAACGCCATTAAGGAAGTATTTCCACAAATCGAAAACCGAGGTTGCTTTTTTCATCTCAGTCAGTGTATTTGGCGAAAACTGCAAACTATAACTTCAATGCAGGAAAAATACATCAATGACCCAAATTTTTCTATTCAGATTCGCTTACTACCAGCACTTACGTTTGTTCCAATAAATGACGTAGAAAAAGCATTTGAGGAACTTTTATATAGTGAATACTACAAGGAACATGAGGATTTTCTTCAACCAATAGTAGACTATTTTGAAGATACATGGATAGGCAGACCAACTCGAAGACAGGGAAAAAGAAATTCAATATTTTCAATTCAGATGTGGAATTGTTATGAAGCAACAAAACATGGGTTACCAAAAACAAATAATTCTATTGAAGGTAATCAGAAATTAGTTAATAATTTGTAATCATATGTATTATATAAATTATACTTAATTGTTTTAGGCTGGAATAGAGGCTTCAATTGTCTATTATGTTCGAGTAATCCAACAATTTGGAAGTTCATAAAAGCCCTTCAAAATCAACAGACTTTAGTGGATATGCAGTTACATCAAATTAATAGTGGCATACGTTCGTCCAATAAAAAAAAAAGTATAACGATTCTGCAGAAAAATTAAAAAATATTGTTGACGATTATTATAATATTCCGACACTTCAATATTTAAAAGGTATCGCGTATAATTTTTCATTGCAAATATAAATGTATTCATTCAATATTCAATAGACAATAAGCATAGCAAATATGAAATATAAATGTATTAATTCTATAATTATTTGTGCAAATAATTTATTTTAATTATATTATAATATGATATTTTTTTCGCTTTATATGATTTCGCTCATATTTTTATTCGCTCATTTTGTATTCGCTCTTTTTCATTCGCTCATTTGCATTCGCTCTTTTTCTTTCGCTCAATTGTCGTAGAACCTCCATTTTTAGTTTAATAGTTGGTAGGTTTTTTTTTTATCAAACCTGTTAAATTTTTTTTTGTTCGACAAAAAGTTTTATACCAAAAGATTCAAAACATGTTGTTTTATCTGTATCTAAATTTTCATAATGATGCAATGTACGAAATTTTAAATAAGTATTTAAAGTTTAAAATTTTCATAAAAACAGTCAATTCTTTAAAAATAGTATTATAATTTTCTCAAAAGTTTACGAAAAACCCCGAGTCTTCACGATTTTTGAGATTTTGTCAGTATCGTCGCTTAAGTACATTGTTAAATTAAATTTTCAGAACTTTTTGTCAATTATTGAAAAAGTGTAATCAGAGATAAACTTCAACAAAACAAGTATTTTTCAAAGTTCTATTTTTGACCAAAAAATTGTAATTTTTTTTAAACATTCGTGAAGTATGTACTAATATGTAATTAATGTATGGAGGAAAATTTCAAGTTTCTTGCAACATTAATTTCCTAATTACGACCAAGTCACTAAAATCAAGTTAGTGAGAGTGTCTTTAACGGCAAATTTTACCGTTTTTACTCGGTTTTTTGGCAGTTTTTCCTCGAGCCTGGAAAAATGATTGAGTTGACAGAAAAATGAACCCTCAGAATACATGTGATTGCCGATCTATAGAGTTACTGTATGACATTTTCTGACAAGTTAAGAGTATCAAAAAGTGTCTACAGAAAAAAAAAACATTATTGTAAAACCAATAGATCCTTCGCTTTACTCAGATTTTAAAATATATTTATACGAGAATTAAACGAAGGTGTAGAAAATAAATTTTACTCTTTTGAGTACATAACATTGGCCACAGGTAAATTAATTATGTGATCTGATAATGTGTATTTCATTCAGGGGCATGCCTAGAAATTTTTTTCGGGGGGGGGGGGTTCAATATTTTTACTGACACGTACCTATTTTAATATTTAAATATATATATATATATATATATATATTATATATTATAATATTATGTAAGTATATTGCATATATATATATATATATATATATACATATATATATATATATATATATACATATATATTATAATATTAAGTAAAACTTTTATTAACGATTATTTTAATTTTTTTTTGGGGGGGGGGGGTGTTTGACTCGCCGGAGGATCGAAAGGACGAAGGACGACCTTCCACAACTACGTATAATATCTAACTAGCTTTTTGTTTTATTATTACTATTAATTATCATCGTCTAGTTTATATTTAGTTTGTTTTAGTGAATAAATATTCAGATATCCATTAGGATGTAGCTATTTTTCCGTATGATTTCGTTCGACAATGACCGTTCAATAGTCGTTTAACGCATTATCGTCTGCCAGACGTTTTCAACGATACCATCACGACGTTTCGTCGATTCAAAACGTAGGTTAATGACGCGTGCATGTTGATATTGTGTCTTGCACATTTTCGCCGGCGAAACTTACCCTTCCAGCTGTAATGCCCATGCAAAACCTATTGAGCTCAAGGTAACGGCAGGCACGAACGCGATTGGCCAAGAATTGCGTGACCGGTGGTCAACAGTCGCCAGTAGCGCAAGGGGTGTACTTTCTCGGCCGTCTGAACTCCATCCGTAGCACTACCGTTGTACAAGCCAAGTGTACGACAATTGCGGTGGTCGACTTTCGTTCTACTTTCAGTGAATCTGACGGTTTCTGTCCGGGCCTAACTGTTTGTGTTCCTCTTGATTTTACCGTGTGTATAGTTATCGTGCGACAAGCCGAACAGTGAAAAAGTAAGTGTTAAACGAGCGTACCTATACTATTTCAATGCACCGAACATACGCTTCAGACGTTTATAATTACAATGTTCTCGCAGTTGACTTAGATTTTATTGTTTTAATTTTTTTTTTTTAAACTTCAACTAAAATCAATCGACCGATCAGATGTATGTTCAAATTAACGTATTCAATCAAACGTATTTTTGACTGGACGTGCATTATAGCGCGTGTTTCGTACAGATATTTTATGCGAAAAACACAAAAAGCCCTCTGTCGTTGAACGCATAGGCGTAGTGGGGTTTTGTAGGTCAGTTTTAATGTTGCTATTCTGATTGAAAATTGTACGCAAGCCGAAGGGTGATATTTAATGAATGATGTAGACGCATTACCTTTTTTTTTTAACTCAATATATATATATATATATATATATATATATATATATATATATATATATATATATTTATATATTATTACCTATGTAATATTACACAGGCCCTGTCGCTTTTATACGATAAACGGATCACTAAACTAATCACATCTGATCAGGCTTTATTGATGTGATTTTTTGAGATGAAAGTTTTGAGTGAATTTAAATTATGACACGATGTGTATCCAGTACATACTATACATCGTAAATACGAGTTTAAATTAGAGATAAATGATGATATTGAGATATTCAGTAATGAAAGAATATACATAATTAAATACATTTATGCCTGATATGTTATCTTAGCGTGCTTATCAATCATATATTTTTATTTATGTTAAATACCAATTTATAATGGTAAGACATACGTAATAAATCATAATAAAATAAAAACTTATAAAATCTTAAACATCGCTTATTTTGTTATTTATTATTAAATTCAAATATTATGATTTGAAATTTTGATATCAGTTTGTGATAAATTAATGCTTCGTACTAATTTTGAATGGTATAATATGTAAGACATATAAAGCTTAAACTGTTTACGAATAATCAACCATATTATGATCTGTATTCTCGTAAATCGCATTTAATTAGTTAAATGATAAAATTAATATAACTTCTTTAACTAGTGTATTTTTCATTAACAGTGTATTGTTTAACTTTACATTTTGAAGTTAATGATAGTTTTAGTCTAAATGTTCACGATTTTGAAATTACTTAAATCAAAAATCTACAGTTTAAAAAAACAATTGGGTTGTTGTATAATATGATGTTCATTTACACAGTTTACGTAGACAAGATAATTAGGTCATACATTTATGGACATACCTATGTAGTTATAAATTACACTTAAATAGAATCACTACTGGAATGTTATTTTTTTTAATTGTGCGTACATTTTTAAGTCAAGAAAGTATTAAAGTTTTTAAATTTTATTCTAATTTCAAATCATAGATAGTTATTTCAATTCAAATATTTTGCAACCAGACAGATTATAAATCATATAAATTTAAAAATTAGGAATATCTTTCTAAAATAATTTTAATTGTATACAATGCATAATTCATACTTTTTTTCAACTCATTAATGCATTTTATTTAGTAAAATAATTCATATAAATTTTTTTCATAAGTATATATTTTTTTATTCTATTATAGATATTATAATTTCACAATTTAATGAAATGTATAGAGTTTAAACGTATAATAATAATAATAATGAAGTAGTATAATCGAGCACAAATTTAATACATTTAATATTGTACACTGTGAAGTTAATGCAAACCTCTTCATTAATTAAAAAAAAAATACTTTCATAACTACCCCACATCGTGAGGATAATGGTTACTGTACTATAAACAAATATAATTACTGTAAAGAGAGTGTTTGAAAATTAACAAAGCATTATGAAAAAAAAAACGTAAATTTTGGTACATTTATTTTGTAAACTATGACCTTTTTGATTTTAAACAAAATAAACAGTAATAATTTATTTTCAGAAAATCGAGATAGAGAAGTGTCGTAATTTATGATTAAAATTTTGAAAGATAGATAAGTTCTTACGAATGTTGGGTATGTACACACTTATCGATGTTGATAAAATAAGTTCACCATACTAAAGACGTTTATTTGGACTTATGATCGGTAAGTGGATCAAGTTGACGAATATAATTTGCACAAATTTGTGTACAAATTGTGAAAATATTATGTTTAAACAATTTTTATCAATAATAATATATCAATATAGATGAAACGTGCTTGATGAATCAACGAAATGTTGGCACCATCGGTCATTGTTCAACCATCATCCCGTCCATCCAGCACGATGGGGGAGCGTGAAGTTGTAGCGTCTGCAGACAACAACGAAGAAAAACACGAAGCAAATGTAAAAGAAATTGTTGCCCCAGCAAGACTCAATGTCCCACAGCCAGACGTTAAGTCTGAAAGTGACGATGAAGAATATCCAGAAGTAAGTCAATGTATTTCAATTTCGAATCGTCATTCTTCAACCTAAAGACTATATTTGGGCTAATCACAGTTATATACCCGCAAGTGTTGGCACCAAGAGAAGGCCCGTGGCCTTACCTAATAAGTTTCATCTTAAGCCACTGGCTCAACCTAAGTCAAATATAAAATGCCCAGTAATGGAATCTATAAATAAATACGTAAAAAAATATAATAATCCTAGTTTCTACGAACAATGATCAAGTATTAACGAATATCAATAAATAGAAACATCAAATTTGTATGAGTACAAATTAAATAGAAAATGAAAATTTCGGAAGCGTTAGCTATATAAAAAGTAACAATATCAGAAGATGAATCGAAAATACTTTTTTTTATTTATTCTGTTGCATCATAGATAAAATAATAAATGTCTTGGGTTTAGGATTTACTGACAATTCTTATACGATAAGTACCTAGTGATACTACACTTAATCCAACAATTTACAACATTTGTAGTAGCTATCTTTAAGGTATGTGACATAGAGTGTTTAAAATCAAAATTTAGAATAATACTAAAAAAAGTCATACAATCTTATGAGAATAAAAATCCCTTGAATGTTAAGTATATATAATTTTATTCCATAATTTCCATAATTTTCAATAAATGCGAATTATACCAATAAATTTTTTTTTTTTTAAAACATGGAATATTATCCTTATTGCATAACAATCTTATGTCATCTTATGCACGTGAAGTTTAATTTTCTAGTAAATAACGAGTGTGAAAATTACTTTATAAATCGATGTAAAAAAGATATATTAAATTTGATTATTATTTATAAATTAAAAAAAAAATAAAATAAAATCACAGAATCAAAGATATAATTTATGTGTAATCGACAAATTCGTTGATGCACTATAGTATTTAATGTAAATATTATAATTTCGAGGATGGAGTATTTTTTATAGAGTGGAAAAAGGTGTGCAAAAAGGTTTGATGTTATTTCTAAATAGTCCCACCAAATATAAGTTGGCCCTTAATTGGCTTTACCAGAAAAAATTCTGACGCCTCTACTGTTGTGAACAAATAAAAAACCATATTTTTACTGGAAACAGTTCATTGGTGTAAAGTACATTATATTGAAAGATCAGGTAGTTTAACATCAATTTTCATAGGATTTAAATCTTAGAGATATAAATATCCATCGAAATGTTTAGAACATAATAATTATGTTAACTGGAAAATTCAATAACAATAATTTATACGAGAAAAATTTAGGCAGTCAATAAGTAGAACATAGCACTAAAAAAAAAACACCTTGTTTTGATTAGTCATAATATTATTAGCAAAAAAACATTGGTATTAGTGTATAACACTACAGCACGAGGATCTGATGATTAGATATTATATCGTGTGTAATATATTTTATCAATTACCAACAAAATGCATTGGTACTATTTATATTCATGTAGAGCATGACTTAAAAAGTCACAAAAATGTATAATATTTGTTTGAAGTTTAATTATCATAATACAAATGCATTCAATTAGTGAGATATTATATTTAATCTAAACAAGAGAAAAAAATACGTTTCAAAGTATAAACAGTTAAACATAAATATTAAATAACGCATGTCTAGGTAAATAATATATGCTGATTACCAACAAGTTTACGAATCCATGAATCGTTAACCACTATACTATAACAACAGTAAAATACCCACGAACTAATTTTCGTTATTATATTTTATAGTAAATAATCGGAGTGTGTTTTTGTTTTTTAAATATTTATTTTTCGAATCAATTAGGTACCGCGTCACTCACAACAAATGGGACATGGTGGACCACCCGGATATTGGCAGGGAGTACCGAACAGCAGAGTGGCTAGTCCAGGCAATGACAATGGAAGCGAAACCTCATCAGTGATGCCTGCTCCAGTTCCTGGACTAGCTGCGTCTAGAGTAGCCAAAGACAAATATAATCATCTTTCGTATTGGAAAGCAAGAAAAGTGAGGGTTTTATCGATACATAAAGAATAGAAACCAAGCAAACGCTGTTTGTCGTTGAAATATTTCCTGTGATGTTAACATAATACCTATATAAATTATAAATATTTGGCCATTTTCGTGATATAATCATAATTCAAAGTAAATAAAATTAAAAAAAACTTTAAATTTAATTTTATAACATTAATGTTTCAAATAATAATACAATCGTATAAAAAATAATTTTCTCTTAAGTGTGAATTCTCAATATGCACTTATGTTTTTATTAACTATAATTTTCACAATTTGTTTGTATAAAATAAACAAAAGTATAAACATCAAAATATACCTTTCGAAATATTTATTTCTACATTTCAAGATTATTTGTATATGCTTTTTTTAATATAATTAAATATACGTATGTCGTATATGAATTTAAACCAAAAAAAAAACAAGGTTCAACATAATATTACATACGGCTACAAATTAAACACTGATTGAATACAGTATACTTATGTATAATCAAATCTTGCCTAAGTTTTAATTCGAAATTGAGTACTTTTGTGAAATTGTTTTTAAAATAAATATTGCCATCAAGGGCGTATTTAAAGGGAGGGTCCATGGGGCCCTTGCTCCCCCCCATTCACCGTATAATACCTCCATAGGCCCACTTACTATTCACGCACGGGCGCAATATACACCTTGAAATAATTGTAAAACCTGAAGTTGATACTAAGTTGATACATTTGCTAATAATGAACACCCCAGAAGCCTTCAGTTATTATAACTATAAAAAATGTAATTAAAAATAAGTTTTATGATACATTTTTTTAATAAAATGTTATGTTTCTATCAAACACGTGTATTTTTATTATTTGGATTTGAATGATGACAACTTTTTGAGAGAGAAAATGTGAGATAAGTGTTTGTTTGTGCCCACCCCCGCCCATAAGACATTTCTAAATACGCCCCTTATTGCCATTCTATCTAAATAATATCCTATCATCTATATGTCTCTGTATTTCTAACTATTCGTCTTGCTATAGTAGTATAGTATATAAATTCAAAAGGCTGATCTTTAATTTATTTTATAAAACTAAAAAACAATGTTTTTTTTTTTTTTTTTTTTTTTTTTGAAAAATTTATACATTATTACAGGTTATTAAAGTAATACGATATATATGGTCACAGTAATTAAAATGTTTATAAAATAGTATCAAAAAATAATTTGCGAATGATTATAATAAAATTGATTGTAATTCGTTTATGTTTTATTTTTAGGTAACATTTTTTAAGAATGGTGATTTGTACTTTCCGGGATTAGAATTACGCTTTCGTCCTGGAAGGGATATCGGGAATTTAGAAGCATTACTGGACAAATTATCAACACGAATGGATTTGCCTCGTGGCGCGCGGTACTTGTTTTCTATGGATGGTGTCAGGGTTGTTAGTTTAGATCAATTAGAAGATGAGCAGTCATATGTGGTATCTTCTTATAAAAGTTTTAAGGTATATATAAAATGTGATTTCAACTGATTGAAAAAATCTATTAAGTAAGAACTTTGGTGAAAAAGTGAACAGACCATAATGAGCCCATAATTAAATTATAATATTATGCATGATGTTACGACGAAATATTTCGTCAAACTAAATATAAATCAAATGTCATGGTCACGTGTGTTACACTCGTATATTGTATGACATACAAGCGTTTTATTGTATATAATACGTTATTCTATAAAATAGGCAGTTATTTACTTAGTAGGTATACAAATTCAATCAATGTGTAGGTTGTCGATCTTACTTTAAAGTATGAAATCCATTACATTAGATCTCACCGTCATAATATTCATATAATTTGAACAGATACGGTTATCGTGATTCTAATTTGTGAGCAAAAATATCTCCAGTCCACATAAAATGTTTTTGCCGAAGATATATTATATGCTCATTGCAAAACTGTTTTAACTGATTTAGTATGAGGTGGAGATTATGCAATACGTGGAGTTAAACAAATTTTGTGCGAAAGAACAAAAAAGTTATTGTTTTCAATTAACTTCGAACAATCTTTTAAAAAAAATTGAAACATTATATTTAATCTTATATATTTTATGTTAAAACTTCTTAAAATGTATATGGGAGCAAAACACTAAAATCAAAATATTTTAAACCAAATGTATTATGTACTGTTGAAAATAAAATTATTATTGTTTAAAAGTAAATGTACACCATAATGTAATTTGTATATTAATTAGTTATATATTTGTATGGTTTCATACATTAAATATCTGTACAGAAATTGGGAATCACCTGTTAGTGCCAAAAACAAAAACCCAAAACTGGTGCCCGTTCTCGCAAAAATACAAAAAGCTCATTTTTACCCATAGCTCATTTGTGTAAAATTTACATGTGTAAACATTTTTTAATCATACAAATAAATGATCAAATACTAATTATGTAATAAATGTATGTACTTTATCACATGCTGTTTAGTGTTTATATTAGAATAGGTTTTGGTTCACATTCGGCAATAACAAAATAATAATAATAATAAAGAAATACTATTAGGTATTATGTATACCTATTAGTATATATTATGTTGGTAGACATGTATAAATAAATTATATTATAATAATTCAGTCTCTCTCTCTCTCTCTCTTAAAAAAAAAAAAAAACATACATCATTGATCATATTTTATGAAATAATAACAATTAATACCTAGTCATAAAATACGAAATAGTCATAATAATTCTTCATTATAATTATATGTGACTATATTAATGTATTCATAAAGGGTACGATTTTATTTTATATTTTTATAATTGTCAAATGTTTTAAAGTTTTTTTTTTTTTTATATCCTTGGAACATGTTTTACACTACAATCAATTTAAATTTAAATATCTGTATGAATATTTGGTTATTGGTTGATGAGATGGAAAAATATTTACGCAGGTAAATTTGCTGCTAAACAGCTGTACCACATTTAGAATTTTTTTTTCGACACAAACGGGCAATTCCCCGAGAATCGAGAATCGTTAGTTTACATGCATTAAACTAGGTAGTTAATATATTTATTTTTGTGATATTTTTACTTGAAACCACCCGTCAATTTATAAAATACCTAATTATTATAAAAAATAACTGTACATAACGCATTAACACTAATAAATACACTATAATTATCTATAATATTATTGAAACATTTCAAATGGAAATCATTTTTCAGTTAATGAAATTACGAAAAATAAATGATGACCAATTATAGGAAGTGCTGTAAGAAGTCATGTATTATATAACTTTGGAAGTACTTATTCTATAAAGTTGAATAAAATACGTGTTTGAATATTATTGTAGGTAGATAAGTTACGTACTCATGTGACAAATGGTATAAAGAATTATATTTTAGAAAGAAATTTGTGAATCACGATAATCTTAGATATTAATTAATAATAATCACAAAAGATTTTATATATTTAATTAAAAAAAAACAAAAATATGTTAAGAAATCAACAAGAAAGTATTAAAAAATGATGTCAATTTTCATCTTATAATTTTAAAAATATTCAATTTTTGAAATACCATTAGGTGCAAAAGCCATACATACTTTGGCACCGCGGGCTTTCCTCGATTTTCAAATAATAAATTTATGATGGGCATATTAAATTTTAATGAAACCATAAATAACTTCTTAAGTATTACCTTTCTGAGGAATGTTTTAGTGGCATTAAAATTCCTTCTATAAATTCTCATGAAAATTCTAGGTTAAGATTGTTGTTAAGCAAGATTTTTAAGATTTTTCAAAATCATTCGTTAAGTATACGAGTATATTACGTTAAATTGTTATGTCTTATAATCACAATTAAAAAAGTTAATGACCGAGATATTTTCAAAAATCAATATTTAGCTTAGCCAACATATGGTCAATAGTTTTTTCAAATTTCGTTCATTTTCTAAAAAGTTTTGTTGATATTCAGTTAACATTTCAAGTTTCATAGCATTTATTTTAAAGTAATGTCTAAATGACTAAAATTTATTTCAAGAAAATTTAGTTAACCACGCATTTTACTGTTTTTGTTTAAGTTTTAAATTATTTCTTTAGAATAATGTTTGTGAATAAAAAAAATAAATAAATCCTATAGAAAAGCTGAACTTAACTATTGGACGAAGTTTATAATTCGAAAATATGATCAGAACAAAAAAGAGAAATAAAGGGAAAAACTGCTCTCATACAAGACAATGGTGATGGGTGCATTGAATTTTAAATAAATGACCAAGCAATTGTTTAGTAATACGATCCCCAGCAAAGCATCAGTGTAATATATTTATATAAGTACTGTTTATATATTTTACCATTTTGAGTCAAAGAATCATAATATTTTCTTTTAACCAAAACCTTATAGCATTAGTTTTTAAAAGCTTAATACAGCAATATTGTTGTTTAATTTAAAAACTAGAGGGCTCTACCCCATTCGTGCCCCCACAAGCAATGATAATTATTGAACTTATAACGGTTTAAATATTTACCATAGAAACTTGAATGTAATTAAAAAAAAGCCGATAAGATAATGGTGGTGGAAGTTCGTCCTTCGTCGCTTCGCTCCTCGGACAAGATAATGGTGAGGAGTGTATAGCACTTTCTATCATGGGATCACCTGGTTTACGATAGTTTAGTTGTATGGTACTTTACATTTGAATGCAATGATAAATCATTGTAAGTTAAGTACAGGATACAGTAGTTGGGTGGGATACACGAGATGCATTGCTAGATTAGGCATTATTGGATAGATTTTGGAATTATTTTATATTATAAAAAAAAAAACGATTCTGAACGAAGATGAAGATGACAGCCTTAAATTGTAATATATATTTTATTTTAATATCCTAGATTGGGTTAAATTTACATTTGTCTATTCATGTGACTTCTGCTCGTGAGCATTGGACAAACCAGGATGTGCATAGATAGGGCGTAGGTAAATACCATATTATTTGCCTAAATGCACTATCGTGACGGTACCACCCGACCCCGCCGTCCATATATGCTGAATGCTCCGTGGCTACGTCTATTTAAATATTAATAATTAATAATAATATATAAAATCCGCATGTTTATGGAACTGATACACACATTAAAATAACTGGAAATTGGAAGTTAGTAACGTTCTATTCAACCATGTAAAGGTACGTTATACACCTTGTGTTTACAATCTACCAATATTTTGTATAGAACAGCTGTCAGCTACTGATTATATTATAATAAACTTAATCTAATTATATTTATTCAACGCGTCAATTTTTGATTTTGTAAAAATTATAGATTCAGACAATCATTCAAATTTTTTTTTAATTTAACGTATCGCGGTATTTTTATACTTATCGTAAGCAAAATGTATTTACAATCTTGTATTAAATTTTCATTTCTTATCTTTGAATACAAAAATTTTTATACATTTTCAACTACAAAATAATTTGCAAATATTCGTGATTTTGACAAATTTTGTCGATTTTTGAACTTCAACTGCTTATAAAAAAAAATTGTGCCTATGTATTTGAATAATTTTTGAATCACTCTTAGATCAACTTATTCAAAACCTTCTATTAAATTTTCAAGCGATTTGCTAGGGCCAAAAAATTGTTATCGACTTTTATAAAAAAAAATCTAAGAAAAATCGAATTATTCAAATGCCTATAAATAGCTAAAAAATAAACGAAATATTTTGAAAATACAACTATGTAAAGAAAATGCCTATTTAAACATTTTGTAAAAGTTTTGAGTTTCTACGACCTATACTTTTTGAATAAGAACAAATATCAAAAATCAATGATGCCTAAATTGTTATTTTACGCGATTATGTGAAAAAATTGCAATTTCAAACACTCATAAAAATTTTTGATTTTATTCCAGTGCACATTTTTTTACAGATAATTGAAGGAAAACGTATGTCAAACTTTGTACCGAATTTACAATTCTTAGTTTTGAATACTTAAAATTTTATGAATTTTCAACTGCAAAATAACTTCAAATTTTCGCGATTTTCTACACATTTCGTAAAAATATGAACTTTTTATGCTTATAAAAAAAAAATTGTGCATTACGCTTTGAATTTTTTTTTTATACCGATAAGTTCGACATATTAGGTACCTTGTATTAAATTTTCAAGAATTTTTGTCCAGTCAAATTTTTTTTATCCACATTTCAGAAAAAAAAACAAAGAAAAGTTGAAAATTTCAATTGTCTATTAAAAGCTCAAAAAAGTCTAAAGTTTACAAAAATTGTACTACGTATAGATGATTCCAATATAAACATTTGGTGAAAGTTTCAAGTTTTTTCGACTTATACTTTTTGAATAAGAACAAATATCAAAAATCGTTTAAGGCTAAATTATTATTTTACGCAATCATGTAATTATTTCGTAAACGTTTGAACTTTAGATGCTTATAAAAAAACAATTGTGAGTCACGATTTTTGATTTTTTTTTAATAGCAATAAGTACTTCTAATGAGGAACCTTGTACTAAATTTTCAAAGTTTTATGGCCAACCAAATTTTTTTTATCCACATTTCAGAAAAAAATAAGTTCAAATTTTCGCGATTTTTCAATATTTCATAAAAATTTAAACTTTTTATGCTTATAAAAAAAAAGGTGTGCATTTCGCTTTGAATTTTTTTTTTATACCGATAAGTACTTCTTATGAGGAACTTTATATTAAATTTTCAAGATTTTTTGTCCAGCCAAATTTTTTTTATCCACTTTTCAGAAAAAAAAACTAAGAAAAGTCAAAAATTTAAATTGTCTATAAAAAGCTCAAAAAAAGTCAAAAGTGTTCAAAAATTTTACCACGTATAGATGATTTCAATATAAACATTTGGTGAAAATTTCAAGTATCTACAATTTTTGGTTTTTGAGTAACGGCTAAATAAAAAAATCGATTTCGTCGAAAACGGGTTTTGCACAAAAAGTACCGTTTTTTCCTCATTTTTTGTTTGTTTTTCCCGTGGCATTTGAAAACTTTTGGGAATTTTCACTTGTGACCTCTCTAAGGTACCCTCCGATATTCGTTTTGCCACCGAAAACATACCCTGAAGTTCAAAATTGAAGCATTATTTCGAGTAGTTATGGTGTACACAGACACAAAAACAAAAAAAAAAAAAAAAAAAAAACAAAAACACACATCATAGTAAAATCAATACATTCTTCACTTCGTTCAGAATCTAAAATAAGTAAATAAATAAATGAAATTATGGTAACTGTAAAACAAATACATGGAAGATACATTTTTCTTAACTTATATTATGGAAATATGTACAACATATTTTCTATGTATATTTCAAATTGCATAAAAAGTGGATCGAATTTTTATACACATTTAGATTTAATGTAAAAACAAAAAAAACCTCTTTAATGTACCAACTACATTTTATATTTTATATTTATGATTTATCGAGAGACTGAAAGTTACTTTTAGTGAAAGTCTTGCATTAAAAAAAGGATCTTTAAAAAAAAACATTAATACAAACCTAATAAATCCTTTCGTTTCTCTCAGAATATAAAAATAAAGTATCCTTCACAGTTCCTTGTGAAATACAACTATAAAGTGCAGTTTTATTACTAAAAAAAACTATTTGTATCATTAAGTTGCTTACGATTTTGAGGAAATTTGTTATTTGATTGTTCACTATTTATATCTAATTCCATACATGTCAAGTTATTTAAAGATAAACCGATTCAGTTTACAAAGCTGTTCAAGTGCGTTTATGGTGTTTAAAATCAATTTGATTCCAAGAAAAAATAAAATGCTTCTTAAGAAACTCATATAAACGGGTTTTATTCCAGAAATTCTGATAATATAGATGCTGAGCATTTTTTACAGTAATTACTAAAAAACATATTTGTTTTTCCTTGTGAAATAAGTGAAAACTTAAGTTTGCTTAATGACACATGGGAAGATTCGTGAATGAAATGATTGAATTAAAACATGCTCTTATGGAACTAAAATACAATTCATTTTTGTTTCAGCGTACAATTTGCTAATTTATTCGTGTAAAAGAGTATAAATACAAATATTTAAGAAATAAAATACAATAAACAAATAAATGTATGCAATATAAATAAATGTTAAATCATAGGAAATTTGAGATTTTTATAACACTTGTACATCTTTTTCAGAGAATTATTTTCAAGTATGTACATAGCAATATGCAATGTAGTTTTAAGATTTTTCGATATTAAAAAACGAATGAGAAAATGCTCTTAATAAATTTTGAATCAAAAGAAATTATAGTTATGAAACGAAATACCAGATAGCGTGAGTCTTATGTACCTACCTATTCACGTCCTACACTATAAACGCGTGAAAGCCATAGTACTATGTTTCCGATAAATAAGCATTGACGTATGGTGACAAATTATAAGTACGGGATGCATATGTCCACGAACAACGATAACAAACATTGATAGCACTTATTGATTAATGTAAAATTAAATGATAAAATATTGTAATGTAATATGTTAATAAAATAAAACATGAGTTCAATTATAACATATGATTTATGCAAACAATCACTAAATATAGCATATTTTGTTAATTAAACATGAAAGTAAACTCAGATAAAATTTGTAAAGTTATTTGTCGACTTAATATGATTGTCTACATAGATTAAACCAGTGATAGAAAAAAATGCAGGGCTGTAGTGGATGGTATACAGCGGTATACGCCGTATACCTTCTGGTCCTTTCTAATAAACTTTGTATACCTTCAGATTAAGGTCGTATACTCTCTGTTGTAGTGAAATACTGAAATCACTAAATAATATAAAGATTAAAGTCATTAATATATTGTTATCAATATTTCTTATAAAAAAACTAAAAATAAACGGTAAAATACGTATATTGTTAAAATAGACGATTCTTATAAAAAATAATTAATATAAATATATAATATACATATAATTTTATACATTATGGGTGTAACAAATGGAATGCAATGTACTGTAGATGTAGATTATGAACGATCGACAATCAAATAACATAACATATCTGTATTTAATATGAAAATAAAATTTCCTACCTAATGGTGGTATAAATGTATAATATTTTAATTCATAGTATATCATCTGCTATTTTCAGGACTACGGCACTGGAAAAATGTTTTAATTTTTCTTATGATAAGTTGTTAGTAATTCAAATAATTTTGATTGCAACAATAAACATATAAATTGAATTAAATTGTGAATGAAAAACTATTGTAAACATAAAAATGTGTGTGACAAAAATAATGTTTTGCGCACAGCAACGTAAAATAGTTTAATATCAAACAAAATAGTGAGTACTTATACACTATAAATGCATGATCGTTATTTTTATTGTATTTTATTCATTTTTATTATGATCAGAAAGATTTAAAGTTTTATTTTCATTTTTTTATTCATATGGAGGTGCAAAATGATAACTATTAATGGACGTCAGAGTGTCTTAGAGCCATCTAGATTTTTTTTTCAAAATTATTACTCTAATGGTTTGGATTATTATAAATGTAAATATTTTATCGCGTAAAAATAATAAATTGTAATTTTACTATTTTTGAAAATTATTGTTTTTTTCATACTTGATAAAACTTGTAGAAATATAATCACTATTACTTCATTTGGCATTTTTACACGGGTTTTTTTTTTTTTTTTTGTTGTTTGCCATCACGTCTGTCCATTATCTAATTTATAATTTATAAAACCATCATAATATAAAAATTTAAAAAATAACAAAATAAATTATATATTGTTACATTATTCCCAATAGTTCATTTTCGTGTGATAAGCCTCAAAACAATTTTCAATGCATAGAGGAACATTACATGCGGAACAGTAAAATGACGTTTCCTTTCTACCCCTGTCAATAAGTTCTTTTTTTATTCTTTCCATACAGACTTTACATTTTCGACGTGGATTTTTTTGACTAGGTGTTGGTGGTATTCTTGATAATATGAAATGTCTGTCACTAAGACGAGAAATTCTATCTATACCAATATCGTTTCGAAAATTACGCCCCATATCACAAAGTTGTTGAGCCAAATTTAGCATAAACATTTTAAGTGAAATTTTTTTACTTGGAGGAGCAACTTTTTTATATAAAATAAAACTATTTACTACAGTTATTTTAAATAAGTGAAAAAACATTTTTTTCCACCATTTTAATGTCTTCCTTTTAAAAGGGTAGTATGTTATAAGTTGATCTCTATGATCAACTCCAGTTTTATTTTTATTATAATCAATTATTGCAACAGGTTTAAATTTTCTAACTGCACCACCTCTAGCTTTAACAGTAACGAGTTTCATATGATTAGAATGCACCGTTGATAGTATTAAAACATCTCTAGTATCTTTCCACTTAATACATATCTGAGGGCCATTTCTAGCAAATGTCATTTCACCTTTATTTAATGTTCTATTCAAAATCGTTTGTTTTGGAAGTCCTTTCCGGTTAGCCATCACTGTACCTACACCGTTAGTTTTTTTTTTCCCAAAGAAATTCCAAAACAAGTGGGCTAGTATAAAATCGGTCCATATATATTGTATGACCTTTTTCAAAATAATCATATAAAAGACGTTCATATAGTGATGTTATTGAATTGTCTAATTGGCCTTTTCCTAAATAAATTTCAAACTTTAACGTATACCAAGTAAGTGGGTCAGATGCCACATACAGTTTCATTCCGTAATTTTCTGGCTTATTTTTCATATAAACACGAAAATGAACTCTACCACGGAATGGACACACACCTTCGTCAACCGTTATGTTTTGGCCTGAGTAATAGGACTTAGACATTTGTTCATTAATAAAATTCACATATGGTCTAATTTTGAACAAACTATCATGGCCAGGTTTGCCTTTACTCACATATTTATTATTATTAGATATATGAAGCATGGAAAAAATACTCCGGAATCTATCTCTTTTCATTAGTTTAGATGCAAAAGGGGTAAATAGTATTGGATTGGTTGACCAGTAATCTTTTATATGCGGTGTGTCTACTAAACTCATATGTAAGATTATGGAAAAAAAAAATTGTACAACTCATGTAATGAAACTGGTTTCCATTTATGCCAAATATAATTTATTTTTAATAAATTACGACGTTTTAAAGATCTTATAGTAGTAAACGCATACCTATTGGTTTCTTTTTTAATACGTTTTATAATTGAATCCGAAAAAAATATTTTGAAACAATCCAGTTCACTCGAATTAGAATTTATATTATTTGTGATGTATGGAGTTCCAATGAATGAGTGTGTATAAGGAGGAGTATTTAAAGGGAGCCAATTATCTAAAGGTACAATGTTAAAATTATTATCCTGTGTCTGAGAATGACCAAATGCATTAGATTGTACGATATTTCGAGTTAATTCATCTTCGTCATCAGAACTTTCAAACCCCCAATCGGTGGCGTCATTTACAGTAGGAAAATTATCTTCTAAAAGAGAGTCTAAAGGAACTGCCTGGACTTCATCATTGTTATCTAACTCCATCTCATTTTCAAATGGCACTGGTTGTAAATTTGTATATACTGGCTCATTAAAATTATCGTCTAGTAAAAAAATTTAATTTACTTATTTTGATGAACATAAGGGCTGAGAAAATAATTTATTTTTAAGAATACAGAAATACTAACCGAAGTCATCATAATTTTCACCATTATCATCGATAATCATCGATATCCGAGCTACTATCATCAAAAAATATCTCAATAATTTGTGAAATATCATTATTTGTTAAATTTTGAGCCATAATATACACGTAAATTCTAGTCAAACTAGTATTGAAAACTTTGCTACTGCTGCTTATATATTATGTATTATGTATGTAGAAAAACTAAAATATTTCGTTCAATATTTAAATAAAAAATTAAAAAAAATTGTTTATGTAAAATAATACGAAAAATATTTTATTTCTATTTGTCTCAAAAAAAACGAGAGAATCAAACAAACCCTCACGCGTAAACGGCGTTGCTCGTATTAATCGACCTGTTAGCTGCTAGACGCTGGCGCACGGCTACTGTATATTTATGTCCGTTGTTTTTAAATAATACACGGTAAATATGTCCATTTAAAATAAATATAATTTATAACCTCTTTGTGATACAAATTAATTAACTATCGATATTTAAATTCCAAAGACTTATTAAACAAGTTTTTCGTCCATTTTCGACTAATCAGTAAAGACTTGTTAGTTGTTCGACGAGTCGTTCGTTTCAAATGCTGTTCATAAAAATCCAACGATCGTCTATTCGATTAAAATAGAACGGACTTGTGAAACACGTTCATCGTCTACAACGATATTTTAGAAAAACTTACGTTTCGTCTCCGATGTGTTAATTTTGTAATACATTTCATCGGTAGTTGTTTATGTTTTTGTATGTACTAATATACTATAATTAATATTTATTATTGCATTATTATAAAATTCCATCCATATCATTTAATCAGCAGATATTAAAGTGCTAAATAATTTTTTTTTCTTAATTTCGGATTATTGGAACAACCGTTTATTTGGAACAAAACCCGCCAAACCGATTTTTTTCAATATGGCATGGTCTGCTGTACTTGGTAATTATTTGTTTCTACTTAATAAAGTAAAAACCACATTTTTTTAGCATCATAAAAATTAGTTCAATTGATTTAATAAATACAAATTAATAATGTATTGATACGTTAAAATAATATTGCTAATATGACATGTTTAATTACTGATTTGTTTATGATATACATTTTCATCATAATATATTATTTGGAACTTTATTGTATTAAACATTACAATGGTATACATTGTAGCTGTAATATTCAGCTATAATAGCATTCAATATAAATTAATTTTTATCATGTAATCGATATTACTAATATTAGTATTTGATATTACGATGGATATCACTAACTTTGGGTCAGTAAAACACTAAAAATAAATAAAGCACCAGAATGTTTTTTGTAAATATTTATCGATTTTATAAAAATGAAATTGAATAGTTTAGAAGTTTGAATATTTGGTTTGTAGACACTCGATAAATGATTGAAGGTTTGTTAAATTAGTTGTCATTCTTATTCGTAAATTAATGTTTACTGTATTTTCAGTCACTCTACTATACATTATGAAAAATAATTTTCCTTCTAATATTGACTGCCTTACAAAAATAAATAAGTGGATACTCATCTAATTTTAATGCTCTATTTACGCATATAATGTTGTGTAAATTTGAACACAGTCAGATTTATTATTCATAAAGATAATCAAAAATTAATGATGATAGTTTAAAATGATCTTATAATATCCTTATGGAATGAGTGAAAATCGAATAAAAGATAAAAGTTTGTCACTAGGGAGTAGTGACTGTAAAGGAAATATTATTATCTATAATGAGACGCAAGTGAACAGTACTTTAACATTTAAGTACTGAGTAATAACTACATCATAAAGTATCAGTTATTCAAACCGTTCTTATAATTCGATTTTATTTTCAATTCTATTTATTAATTATTAATTAATTTTCACTTTATTTTTAATCACTTTAAATAGTATATTGTATAATGTTTTTAAAATAAATACTATGTACCTATGTATAATTATTAATGTTGCCTTAAAATATAAAAATAAGATAAAACATATTTTTAATACAATCAAAAGACCACAAAAAAATACACAAAAAATTGTATAAAAATAGCTTGTCACTGGTTTTGTTTGTGAATTATGAATTCAAAGGAATACCATTGATTTGGTAGAGCCATTTGTTAAAGTTACTGTCAAGCTGACTAAGAATTAATTCTTTGTTTTGTTACTATGTATTTTAAGTTTGAAAGTTGTAACGAGTTAATTACTAACTATGACTTACAGGAAAAATTAAGTCAATTATAGTGTTATTATGATTTTTTTTTTTTTTTTTTTTGAGTACTCAGAAACATAATAAAGTTTGAACGTTTTCACAATATTCATTAATATTCTCAATGAAAAACTCTGAAATTTAAATGCATGTAAAAAAACATGATTATTTAATCTTTTTATAATAATATATGAAAAACACGTACATTTTGCTAAAACTTCTGGTTTTATACCTACTAATTTTTTGACATAAAACTCCTAATGAAACATCATATTTTTAATATTTACTCTTACGTCCTCATTTAACATAAAAGTAATAAACATTTTTTTTTAAATGTCATGAAATTTGTATACTGTACCTAACGAATAATTAAGGAAATTTTCAAACGAATGTCTTTAGGATTATCAATATTGAAATCATTTTTATTTGACACATATTATGTAGTTATATATAATTATTAACTTTATGGAAAACGAATAACCCGAATGAATATATTGTACAATATTTTACGCAGAATCTGTAAATAGTTCATTGATAATATGTAATCCTATATATCAGTAATGATATATTAATCATACTTAGTAATATTCTGATATTTTTATAACTTTTTTTTGCATACAGACAATAAATAATTAGATGTAAAAATTATTTTTGAAATAAATACGTGATTAGTATTGGTTTAATACTATACTGTATATCCCAATAAATGTAACATACAATTTTAAAAAGTTTTCAGGTAAATCGAAGTATAAGAAACATTAAAAATAAATTTGAAAATAATAATTCTAATATAAGTTTAAAAAATTTTAATGAACTATTGAATTATACCTTAACATAATAATACAAGTAATCATAATTTATTAAAAAAACAAAATAAGTACTTCTATTTTTTTTTTTTAATTAAAAACTGAGCTAAAAATTAGTCAACTAAAGAAATCATCTATTATTTCTTTAAAATTCAATACACCCATCTTCATTATTTCGTCCGAGGAGCGAAGAATTCCTCATGGGGCGAAGTATGAACTTTTTTTTTATAAATTTGAATACGTAATTAGTAATAAAATTGTTTTAAAAGGACTAAAAAAAATTTAAACTCTGTTTAAGAATTTCAATATCCCTAAAAACGAAACGTAAATCAATTGAAATGTTATGTTATATAACTATTTAATTGTTGGTGATTTATTTCTAATTAGAAATAAATGAATGCAATTTATATTAAATAAAAATACTGAAGAAAATATATTTCAAATATTTTCTCTAGGTATTCACATAAGCGATCCATAAATTAAAACTACTAGGTGAAATAATTAACTACCCATTATTAATGCAAATTAAGTTTTGAAATGCAACATGTACATGGATTAGTTTTGGTTTTTATATATACCTACACACACACACACACACACACACACACACACACACACACACACACACACACACACACACACACACACACACACACACACACACACACACACACACACACACACACACAGTGTTTATTACACACACCCACGCAAAAAGAAAGAAAAAAGAAATATCTTAAAAGGTCATAACCTTGTGAATTTAAGTTTTCAAAAATTGTAAACTGTTATACCATAAATTAATACACCATTATTATATTATTATGTATACACAAATAAAACTATACGTGTTGATTTCAGCAGTCCTATACAACACATTATTATTTCTCCCATTTGCACGCTAATAATTAAACCTTGTCACATTGAATTAAACGAATATTTATGAAACCTGCGTTTGTACGCTCGTTAAAAAATATCTTTTAAACTTTCGAACCTTTTAAATCAAATGTGATTTAGTGTTTATAGAAAGCTGTATAATTAAGTAACTTTATTGTTTTGAATTTTATATAGTGATTCAATTTAATACCAAGGCAAATATTGAAATTATTCGTATAACATTAATATGATAAACGATATGATCTTTATATTCTGAGTATAAAAATGTAATTATAGGATTTTTTTAAATGTAAACTGATGGGTGTTATATGGGTTATGAATAGAAGACAAAACCAATAAATATTCGAAAAAATCAAAAAATATTACCGACAAAGAATTGTACACAGAATTATGATATAAATTGATATGTTATATAGTTTTATTAATTTTAGAAAAATTCTACCCGACAATTTTGTGATTTACCATTTTTGTCATTATAAGTATCGTATAGCACAACTCGTGTGCCAAAATAGTGGAAACGACGTTTTATATCAATTTGTATGATAATTCTATGTGCTTTAAACAGTACAGTTCAAGTGGTTAGAATATTTTATGATCTTTTATAATTAAGTAATTGTCTGTATTATTTAAAAATTGTATAACACTATCAGTTTAAGTGAACAAAAAAAAAAAAAAAAAATTATCATGTTTAATGCACTGAATACGAATATCATATTGGTAATCACACTTTTTTTCTCCACTCTGTATACGTAAACGGATAAATATTTTTAAAATGGCTTTATTGTTTTAAGTAATCTACTGGTCCTGATTTATTTTCTGGCTTTAATTAAAACACATTAATATTCTGAAACTATAATATTCGTATTATATTAAGTTATTTTGCAGTCAAATGATTTGAATCAAGAATATTCATTTTAAATAAATATTTTTTTGGTAATTACACATCAACAGCAATTTTAATTTGTGTAAATATAAATACTAAGGTGTACCGTCATTTGGTCGCGGTAATTTGGTCGCGCGTCAATTGGTCGCGGTTATTTGAACGCACGACAATTGGTCGCGTACGGCATTTCGTCGCGTGTAATTTCGACGCATGTTAAATTTGGTCGTGCGTCGATTCGTCGCTATATTAATCGCTAACAAGACCGATAATTATTTGGCTATGTACGTATATATATGTATAGGTTATACACTTATCATGACTTATACATTTATAGCCTTATCTGTTAGGTGAGTTTTCTGTATCTTTATAATTTATTTTATTATATAAAATGATTTTCTGGCAGTGCTTTCATAGCATTGTACTATAGCGCGCGGCGTCGTATTCTTAAACTCGTAACGAATAGTACACCATACCTATAATGCCTTTAGAGTTTATAAAAAGTCAACGGGGTCGAGATCTTTTAATTTATAATGGTTTTATTCACAAACAAGAGAAGACGATTGAAAATAAAATAATTTGGAAATGCAATGAAAAAAAAAAGTGTACTGGTCGAGCTCATACAATTCAAGGTAAAATGATTAATCTATATATTTTAGGTATCATATTAGTTTATTAATTTCATAAGTTTTCTTAATAGATGAAGTCACAAAATTCACCGATCATAATCATGTACAAAATAGGGCAAAAATCGAAGCAAAAAGAATCATAAATAAAATGAAAGAAAACGCTATCACTACAGTTATGTCTACACGTGGTATATTGGCAAATACGTCTTCACAGGTAACTTAATTTTTTCACATACCTAAGTAAAATAACTTCTTTACCCAGAATTCCCTTTTTTCGTAATTTTCGGGACATTAAGTTTTAAAGCTCTAATATACGCGAGTATGTCAGTACATCATTTAGAAATTACAGATAATAGGTAATTTTATTCTTTATTTAATTTATAAAATTATATTATTTCAGTTACCACCCGCAGTGGCAGGTCAAATGCCGAACTCTAAGTGTTTAAAAAGAACAATACAAAGGATTAGAAAAATTGATGAAGCAGTTCCTACAAATCCACAAACATTACATTTTGAAATTCCAGAACAATTCAGACTGACTTTAGACGGTAACAATTTTTTGTTGTTTGATAGTGGTGATAGTGGCACATATGATGACCGAATTTTATTATTTTCTACCAATGAAAATTTAAATTTATTAAAAAACTCTGAACACTGGTTTTCTGACGGAACATTTTCAAGCTGCCCTAACTTGTTTTATCAATTTTATACGATCCATGCAGTGTTTCATGGTGATATTATACCTCTAGTGTACGTATTATTACCAGATAAAAAGGAAATAACATACATACGATTATTTAAAGCGTTAAAATTATTGAAGTTAGCTTTATGTCCAAAATCTTTTGTGGTAGACTTCGAAAAAGCAGCAATTAATGCAATTAAAATTGAATTTCCGAATACAAATATTCATGGATGTTTTTTTCACTTGAATCAAGCGGTTTGGAGACAGATACAACACCACGGACTTGCAAAACAATATAGTGACGATGTAAACTTTGCATTAGAGATACGAAAATTACCAGCCCTTGCTTTTATACCTGTCGATAAGGTAATACAATCATTTGAGACATTATTAGAGAGCACGTATTATGTCGAAAACGAAGAATTATTATCACCCCTTATAACCTATTTTGAAGGAACATGGATTGGTATTTTAGATAGGAGAGGAAATCGTCGACCGCCATTGTTTCCAATTGAAATGTGGAATTGTTTTGATCGCCTTAAAGAAAATCTACCTAGAACAAATAACAAGATAGAGGGCTGGCACAATGGATTTTCATCAATGCTAAGTTCTACTAGACCAATAATCTGGAAATTTATAGACTGTCTGAAAAAAGAAGAAAGCTTAACTAAGATGACATCAGAACAATTACTTGCTGGATATGTGCCAAATAACAAAAAAAAGTATAATAATTTATCAAATAGACTATTAAAAGTATGTTCAAATATTGATAATCATCCTATTGACGACATTTTAATTGGTATTGCCCATAATTTTAATTTTTGTAAATAGTTTTTGAATTTAAATTTAAACATTTCATTTTTGTATAAGCCTACCTATATTTTTTTTATAAATAGTTAGGTTGTGTTATTTATTTAAAAAAAACTAATTAATTTCAATTTATACATACCTGTATTATACCTACCTAAATTTTATTTTGATCTATTTTTTTTTTTTTTGTTAATTAATTTCAATTTATGCGACCAATTGACGCGCGACCAAATGTAAAATACGTCGAAATTACACGCGACGAAATGTCGTACGCGACCAATTGTCGTGCGTCCAAATGACCGTGACCAATTAACGCGCGACCAAATTGCCGCGACCAAATGACGTACATCCAAATACTAACTTTCTAATACAATTCTTATTCTATTAGTTTTATTAGATTTATTGGTTTTACAATGATATATATTATTAATCTTTCTTTTTTATTTTCTATGAACACTTTTTGGTACACTTAACTATGTCCAAAAGTTTCATCAAGCAACTCTATAGATCAAAAATTGCATGTTGATGGTACTAAGAGTAAAAACACTGATCATATGTGCGACGACATAGTATGTAAACGACACTTTCACTAAATTGATTTTAGTTATTTAGTCATAACTTCGAACTTAATGTTGATAGAAACTTGAAATTTCAACCATATATTAACGATATATTGTTACATACTTTACGAAAGTTTAGTTTCAAAAAACATCTGTAAGCTTTTGGGCTGAAAATACTTAGAAAATAACCTTGTTTTTTGAGTTTATCACTCATACAAGCCGAAATGATTATTGCAGTAGCTAATACAAATAAAAAAATATAATAAAAAAAAAAAAAAATAAAGATCACTGATAAAATTGTAAATATTTAACGAAAATTGCTCAGAATATAATATGACCTTAATTAAATATTTATCTGACGATAAAAATCTCAAAAATCATAAATCATAATTAAAGCGTTTAAGTAAACTATGATACAATTTACGAAACCGACTGTTTTCACTTAAACGTACAACATTAAATGTGTATAAAAAATTATTGGACCATCTAAAAATTTAAACCTTTGGTTATACAGATAGAATAACATATTCCAAATCTTTTTGTAAACGAATTTCTCCTTTGTTTAGAAAAAAAATTTTAAACGGTTTTGATAAAAAAAAAAAACAACCAAAAATTAGACTAAAAAAAAATGGAATATTTAAATGGCATATTTAACACTGAAATTGAAATGATTTATTGTTTCTTTAAAATTCAATACACACATATCCATTATCTTGTCCCAGGAGCGAAACTACCAATATTGCGATGTACGACTTTTTATTATCGTACTTCTATATTTCATTATACAAATTTACATGACACAAATGTGACGACTCATATAACGTACCATTTCATATTTTGAATAAAGTCGGTTATTTTTTTTCCATGTCAAATTAAAAGAGAGAAATTTTCTAATTTAATTAATTATTTTTTCATAGACAATTAATTTATCATACTTTACAACCCAGAGTAGTAATTACGAAGATTAGAAACACCCAAGCAGAAACATTATACTACACTATTTTTAATAACATTCATAAAATGACCTGAAAAAATAGCATATATACTATAATACAGACTTTGGCACGTATTTTCGGTATCACGATTCGTCTGTGTTTATACTATTTGCTCGCACTTATGTTTTTCTTTCCATTATGAACGTTTCATAAAATACGAATGGCATTGAAGAAAAATGTTGTCTAGTGAGTAATAAAATTCACTATGACCCAAAAGTAGCGATACCTTAGGTATTATAATTTAAGTTAATTACCCTTCGTTCGTGTTATGTTAACCAAGAAGTAAAGGTTTGAATATGGTATCAAAATATTATACTGCAGGTGTATGTTATGATTTCAGTTTAGTTCGTGTCAGTGGTCATTTTACTATGACCTTCGGATTAATTTTTACATTTTTATAAGAGATCTTGTTTTGCTCATATACATTTTCACATAAGACCCTCAGCGGTCAAGGACTCCTCGTTATTTTGGTTGGTTGCAAAATGGTCGTAAATAATAATCACTTACAAAACGAGGGGTTACATTTACATTTGAAAATTATTTCTTTACGATTGCGTTATTTTTCAATTGGGCATTTTAATGTTGAATAGTTTTAGATTTAAAAAAAAAAAATCAGAAAAAACCTGGGACACAGTAATATCTAATAATAATAGATTTAGAGATAAATTATAGAAATGAGTATCAAGGTACAGTGTACTTGGACACGTATCAACTTGGAAACTTGAATGAACATTGAATAAACCAATCAGTACAAGTATTTCGTTTGAAAATCAAGATAAAGCGTAAAATAACCGGATAGTAATAACACAATCATAGCAAAATAATAAAACAACTTTTGAAATTAACATCCAACTCGAAAAATATTCATTATATTATGATACCATGTACATTGCATATTGTACATGTTTTATATACATAATATACAAAAAATACTACTCGTTATTTATTTTTCGGATCAAGGCAAATATCAAAAACTTTTTTTCAAGTGTGGAAAATTATTTTTTTTAAATATTTATATTTGTTAAAGGCTATGCAATACGTATTTTTACAAACTTTCAAAAAAAAAAAAATTAAGTCATAGTAAAAACAACTATTTTAGAGGTGCAATATTAATGGAGATGAAAAATATTCATTCTAAAAATCCGGAGTTATGAACTTAAACAATTTTTTAAAAAAAATTTACTTAGCTAAAAAGAATTTATTAAATCTCTTGACAAATTTTAGCTATCTGTCAATGAAGTATGCTGTCAAACTATAAAAAAATGTTGACACAATGATATAAATATATTAAGTTTTTAATTTTTTATAAAATCTATAAATATTAGTTTTTGAAGGTGAAGAAAATGATTCAGGTTCATTTTTCATAAAAACCTTTATTTTGTTTAGTGTTTTTATTCATGAGTATTTTGAAAACGTAAGTATGATAATAATCTTTAAACGCAGCACTATTAGCGAATACCAAATTACGTATTCTAATATGTGTGTAGATACACAACTACAAAAGTGAACTATAGTTCAACTTAATATGTAGCTAAGATAGATCCAGAATTTGTTAAAAAAAGAAAAGGGTGCAATTAGGTGACTCTCGAGGATTTGAATAATACTTAATGTAATAACCTTTAATGTATTTATTTTCAAACTTGTGATCATATTAAAACAATTGGTTCCTAGTAGGTACCAAATCGATTTTCTTGATCTATTTTCGCAAATTTATCATTATTAGTAGTTCAATATCCAAGACATTTTTGAAGTTTACAGAATTATATGACTGCTATAGATTTAAAAATGTATTAAGATAGCTAAATTTTATTTAGTATTATTATGTACCGAAGAGAATAAAGTGTACTTGTAAATGGCAAACAATATCTACATAAAAAAAATTAAATAATTTTCAAATAAAATTCATAATTTTGGTTTTATTTAATATAATATTATGAATTTTGAGTAATGAATACTAAATATACATATATCGTTATAAAATAACTTAAGATTCAACTTTTTTTTTTTACAAATATTTATAACAATATGATTTTAATTATAAACCAAACGAGTTTAATATTTAAAATACTAAATATTATATATGATAATGATAATAACCATTAATTGTTTTTTGAGCACTAAATTTATTTAGCATAAATGTCGTAGGTACTGTTTAATATATTAGTGTCCACCGTTTGGTTTTATTTGTTTTATAACTCATTAGTCATAGTACACATTATACTATTTTACACTTAAAGAGGTTTTGCCCGCTTGTATCTAAGTGTAGTAATAAAACCTATACCTATTAAAATGTAATGACAATAGTAGCTAATATAAGAGAATCAAAATAGCTAAATAAATTTAAAAATGTACTAACCTAAACATGCTACGTTGAACTATAACAATTTAACATTTTTTCTCACTTTTTTCCAATGACGCACGTGATTCCTACAATTTGATCATGATCTCCGAAACGGTTGCGGCCAGTTTGGGCGTGCTAACGATTACCTCGGTTGCAACGACCGGCTCGGAGGACGGCGATGCCTGTGACCATTTCGTTCAATCTATATAAATCAACTCCTGTACTGGTTCCGTAGTATAATCTTACCTCTTACCCCCCTACCATTTTCCGGAAAGAATATCCGATGGTATTTATACTACTAAGGTTATTCTAGAATATTTTTACCGGGGTTTATTAAAATCTTAAAATAATTTTTACCGTCACTCAGTGTAATTTTCCTAAGGAAATCTTACCGTCGGTATAGATATCCTAGTTTAATCTTACCGTACCCCCGTACAATTTTATTCGGTTCGCTGAACTACTACAACTAAACTTGTATATGAACGGACACGCCCCAATATTGAATATCTCTTGACAACTACTGATTTATCGGAAATTTCACATGGAAATAAAGCCTATGAAATAATACCTTTCGATAATAGCCGGCACCTTTGTATAAACCGGGGGAAGGTTAGATCATTCCATGAAAATCATTCCGGGAGATCTTTTACAGCAGAACCGGACGGAGAAAAATGCGTTTTATTCGTCCAGAGACCCGTGATCAAGACGAAATCCGTCGGCAGGCCCGTCACGGTGACGGCAGCGAACGCGGTCTGGTCAGCCCGCGAACGTTTTCGCGTTTCCCTTGACCTTCGGCTAGTCGAGAAACCCGCAGTGTCGTCGTGGCAGAACACTCCCCCCCCCCCCGAGTTGTCGAAAAGAGTTCGCACGACGCGATAAATAACAGCAATACACGACGTGTCGCGATTGATTTATTATCGCGTGGTAACTTTTTCAGCCCGTCCACCGGCCGAAAACGCTCGTTTAAACGCCACGGCGGGCCCGCCGCACGGGAATCGCCTATAAAACAACCGCCGTGTACTTGGCGTGGTTCACCACGGCGCCCCTCTGCCCGCATGCGAAAAAGTTCACATCCACGCGACGACGACCGGATGTGCACCGCCGCCGACACACCCTCGGCTTTGCATGTCCGCGCGATAATAACAACAGTCGTTATTATATTATTATGATTATTATTATCATCGTCTTCGTCGTTATTAATATTATATCATCGTTGCGGCGCGTACAGCAGTGTACGAAGCGGTCACCTCCTCGGGCCAAGATGTGGGGGGGCGGGGGCCGGAAGAAAAGAGTGGAACCGGAACTGCCTCACGTGTACATACATGTGTGTGTGTGTGTCTGTGTCTGTGTGTGTGTGTGTGTGTGTGTGTGTGTGTGTGTCTGTGTGTGTGTGTGTGTGTGTGTGTGTGCTTGTTTAATTACGGTCGTAAACGTGTTGGCGCGCGCGAAGATGGTCAAGGGCTCGGGCTAAGGTGGCACACGCGTAGAAACTTATCGACAACACTGGCCGGGCGCAGAACGTCTCGTCTTGACCGGCCGGTGGCCGCGCCCCAGACCTTGACGCTCCGACGGCTGCGGCGGCGTGGCCGACCGGAACGGTTCTTTACCCCGGCGCGACGCGGGTCGGCCCACAGTCGACGACACACTTTTACCGCGTGCGATTGCCGCGGGCCGCTCGAATATCGTCGCACCGCACACGGATCGCGCGCGATCGTTAAATTTTCATATTGTCCTCGTTCGTTATTTACGTATATAAACGTAAAATTCGTTCGCGGCTTTTGTCGTTGTTCCGGCGTTTGCGTTCGAATCGTCGGTCGACGGGAAAAAGATTTTGAATTTTTTCCAAAGAAGTTTTTAATAAAAAAAAAAAATTTTAAAAATAAATAAAAAAATAAGTAAAATTGTTTTTTTCATTCATCCCAAAACCGGCGTTTCGGTCGCGTTCGTCTTTTCTCGCGCCCGGACCGAGCACGCACGCGTACGCACTAACGCGCGCTACGGCCCACGGAGGTCGCGTTGACCACGGCCGACGGTTTTTACTTCATTGGCCGCCGCCGTCACGCGCACCCCGACCCCGATGGAATGGCATTCGCGTTCACCGTTCTGCACTCGTACATCGCCGAGCTCGCCGAACAGGTATCGTTGATAATTATACGAAAAAGTAATTGTAATAAAATTGTGACTGGAACTCGGACTTTGTCGCGTCGAGTAGTCACTGAGTTTGATCGCGTCATTGTTAAAAAAAAAAAATAATAAAAATTCCGAACGTTTCACTAAAAAAGTTTTTTTTTTTATTTAATGTACGTATAAATTGAAAAAAATACTCTAAGTTTATCGGTGAAATGAAATGTATAAAAATAAACAAATTTAAGATTTCTCGAAAGCAATTTTTCGTTGAAAATCAGCTCGAGTTACAGTAAACAAAATAGTCATAAACAATAAAAAAAACCAAAACATCTATCCTTTTCGATATTATTCCATTCTTATCTTATTCTTCGAATCTAAAAAAATTAATTCTTATATAAGCCATTTTCTTACCGACCGTAAACTCCTGCATGGCAAACAAAATGTTTATTCGTTTTCTTAGGAAAATTTGGGTAACTCCTTGAAAAATAAATGCGAAATAAACACACAAGACAAACCATAAAATCTAAATATTTGCATAAATCGCAAATACAAATAAAATAACTTAAAACCACATAACTTTTTCAAAATTCACGAAACCAATTTGTTTTCCATTCTACAATAAACTCTATCCCTTAAAAAATTTGCTTAAGTAATAAAGTTCAAGTCTTGATCACAAAATCATCGTAATAATAGTCAACTACGCGCTATCAGTCATCGGAGTAATCGTTTCGACTTATTAAAATCGTTTTTTACTCAATATTTATACCCCAAACAGAATAGAGCCACTTCATTCCCTTACACATTGATACATAATATATTATTACCATCAAATCACGTGTGCGTCAAGAGCGAGTATATATAAAATAATAACTGGTAGGTAATAAAAAACAAAAATAATTTCCTATGTTCATAAACACACACCTTTCAACATATTGTTTATTGTATATTATATACATTATTTATAAGATAGTTTTTTGGTTTTATTTTATAAAACTTGTGAACTTGAAATGATTTGTCATTTGTCTTGACTGTTATGACTTCACTTTACTACTCTCAAAAATCAACGACGTAACGAGTGCAAAGACGACGTCGGTATGTTTGTCTGCTATCCTGCGTGAAACGCTTGCGTTCCTCGATTACGATTTTCCGCGAGATCTGTTGTGACAATACTATAACACACTTCGGGGCTACGATATCGCGACGTCGTGAACACATCTCGTTGTAGATTTGTAACCGCAAAACTGCCCGATTATTGTTTACGTATTCGTTTTCACGTCCCCGGGCCAAATGTATTTATTTCGAAATACCAGATTTGAGTTCGAAAAATTTACATACATTTCGACAAAATATTATTATTATTATTTTTTTAATGTATGAAAGGTATTAAGTACTTATAACTTCAAATCAAAAATGGTTATCCATTTCTTCATGAAATATTTTCACGAATATAAAAATGTTTTGTGATATCTTTATCATTAATGATGATGGTGACATTATTTTTTAATATAGGGGTGAAATGCATTTTTTCTAAAATATCACGTCATATTTTACTCTTATTCGCCTTAAACTGAGAAAATTATTTTTGAACACAAAATATTTTATCTTAAAAAGATATATCATAAATATGTTTTAAAACGGTAAACTTAGTTTTATTACGTACATTTTACAGGTGAATTCAAAAGAAAACAAAAACTTTCCCGTTAAATCAACATCATTAAGTAGTTTTTATTCGTGTGTCTGTACGTGTCAGTAATAGTATAAACGGGTAGTTACTTTCAAACGAAAAATATAGTGTGTACACTGTACAAGTTACAACACGATATCTCATTTTTTTTTTTCATTTTTCTCACCAATAAATGGCGTACCTACTTGAGTGACGTAGTGAAGTTTATTATTTTTACCTTTCATTGAACCCGAACGAATTGTGTACAAAAATGTGTGACTAAAAAAAAAAACTTTTTTGCTCGCACGAAACCAGTAAAATTAAATTGATTAAAATTTTTCAGCTATTATTCTAATAATACATTATGGTATAAATAAAAATCGATTAAATCATGGAACACGGATTCGATTGAAAGCAAAAGCTAACTGTACGGATTCGAAATAATCTTCGAATAAAATATTGTTCAGTATTTTCAGGACATTGTTTTGAATAAATTGTCATTTTCATATCCCGTATATAGTTTTTTTTCGTTTTTATAACTTTGAAATATTTACTGTTTTGCAATTTATTCGTTCACTCTAGAGACTGATTTCACAATCGAGATTTATATAAATTTATATTTTTCAAGTTACTCACACAATAGTGTTATGTGCATTCCAGAACGCAAATTATGGTAAGAAATCTGGAGGTTGGAACTCTACGACTGCTACGACTACAGGCGGATCCGGTTGGTCGAGGCAATCGTCCATGAGCAGAAAACAGTCAGTGGCTGATGCAAATGAATTGGCTTCAGTTACTTCTGGACTTAATATAGCTAAATCGTCTACCAATAGAGTAATTAGGATCATTAACAATTTCGACCACACGGTGCAGGTCAGTGCGAAATTTTACTTTTTAATATAATATAAAAAAAATCTCAGGTATCATTTTATGTTAAAATGTATTTATTATTATTAAAATTGACCAGAAAGTATTTAAGTAAATTTGTTTAGCCTTTATTTCAAAAAAGTAAAATTTAATGAATATTGAACTCAAAGATTAAAAATTAATTTGAACACAAATGAAACAGAAAAATATAGACCGATTTTAACTAAACAAATAGTTTTAGAACTATTGAAAAAAAAATTCAAAAATCTGATTTAAAGAATAATTGAATCAACTTCTCGAGCCAAATTACTTTAGAGTTAAATTTAATACAACATTTTTCACTTTTTCTAAGAATATTTATTAATAATTAGCATTTATACATAAGTTTAAGGGCACAATTTCATGTTGGAAAAGGTTATGTCAAGTTTTCAGATTTAAATAATTTTTTACCTTATTCTGAACGAATTAAAATAAGTCCTTGAAAAATATTTTTGAAAAAAAAATACATAATTAATTCCCCTAGCGATATTGGACCCTACTTTATTTGTAAATAATATCCACTGTATATTATTACACAACTTCTACGCACGCATGCACCTATTTTGCATAAGTTTTACGCCTGCCGGTAAACTTGTTTCACTAAACTCAAGAATGTTCTAAAGAAAAATTATTCCCAATGTTTAATTGATGTTAAAACATTATACTTAACATGAATCGTGAAAACGTATTCAAATAGGGTTTTGTTTGATAAATCAAATTATTTAAAAATGTATCAAACAACACTTAAATACGTCGTATTATATTCAATAGGATTACGTTTGAATATTTTTCATTTGATTTCAATTTTCATCTTTTAGTGTCGCGTTTTACTAAATCTGAGAACAACTCAGCCTTTCGAAGAGGTCGTTGAAGATTTAGGACATGTGCTCAAAATGAACAACGCTAAACGCATGTTAACCGTGTCTAGTCAAGAAGTAATGATTTCTCACTATATTTTCTCAACACTCATTTAACACAAAATAATTACGCAGGTACGTAGTTTTTCTCAATTGAGAAACGAGTTCTCGGATGTGGATACATTTTACATTACGTCCGAATCACGGGTGCTCTCGCCGCCGTTTAGAAGATCTAGGTCCAGAGGGGCACTAGCCGTCGAACCGATTGTAAACACAGTTCCTTCCAAGTCGGAAAAACAAAGGAGGGCGAGAAGCAAGAGCCGGCCTCGCGCACTATATGCGGCCGATACAGATATCGTCAAAGTACCTCCAGGTGAACACGCACGTTTTATGGCGGTGAACGTTAAAAAACAAAAATAAAATAATAATTACTTTAACCTCAGATTATACGGTTTTGGACGTCATGAAAGAGGAACCGATTCGCGTGCAAATTAGAGGAACGAGAAAAACATATTTCCCTCCGTTGGTTCATCCTCCAGCCGACGATTCGCCGCCAGATAAAAGATTAACATTAAATTGGGTGTATCCTTTTCATGAAACTATAATTAAAAACAATCACGCCACGTGTTTCCAACATTCCAAATGTATTAACTGTGTGTACAAAAGTATTTACAACGTGTGTAAAATATAGATATTTTCAAATAAAACAGATACTGTTTTTCCAATTGTATCAATCTTATTGTTTAAAAAGGCGTAGATTGTCACTTTATTTTAAAACTATAAACTCAATACGAGTTTCAATTCGACGGAATAATATGCTCATCTTTTCAACGGTTTTCGATGTAGCGTACAGTTTTGATTTTGATTTTAAAAAAGAAAATTGTTTTAGAAATTATATTGTTCTAAGTATATAATAAATAATAGTGTTGGATTAACGATTTAATCGTTTTCATGAATAATTAAATTTTAAAGCGAAAAAAAATACAACAGAAATAACTTGTACTATTAACAAAGGGTATTCAACACCCCGTGCACTAAATAATGTATTGATTGTTTAACAATGTACACATTAATATTGAGGTATACATTAGACAAAAATTTACGCAAAGAAATTATTAAAAAAATGTATTAATGGGGAATAAAAAAAAAATTGATAAAGTAAAATTAATAAATTTACGAATTTACGATCTTCGGTGAAACAATAAAAATAACATAATTTTTAAATTCATTCAGATATTTATTTCTGCGTTTAAATTGTCTTCGTTGCAGTTATTGTTTTCCTACGTTGTTTATATCTATAATAACACGCACTTATTTTATACGAGTATGAAATGTTTTATGGGTAAACACGTACTAAGCCATTTTCCTTCACTCCAGACGTCACTCAGTTACGGGTATCGAGGAGTTGATACCAAGAGAAACCTATGGGTACTGCCTACTGGAGAACTTTTATACTACGTCGCGGCCGTTGCCGTACTTTACGATAGAGACGAAGATTCTCAAAGGCATTACATCGGTCATACGGAAGATATTCAATGGTAATGAACCATTCGACTTCAAAGACATTCGCCTAATTGAATCACTGTTGTTTTCTAGTATGGACATACATCCTTCCAAAGAAATGGTGGCTTCCGCTCAAAAGGCTGGCAGAACTCGTAAAACACAGGCGCACATACGGATCTGGAGTCCTGAAACTTTATACACTTTGTACATAGTTGGGAATGGAGAGTTTGAAGAAGGAGTCAGCGCACTGGCATTTTCTCAACTGGTGCGTTTCGTTTTATTTTTTCATGTTCTTGAATTTTAATATAATCTTAAAACCCGAATATTTTAATGTGTATTTCCACAGCACTAGTAGATTACGCAAATATGACAAATAATGTAATTAAAATATGTTGACTGTTATGCTCTTTTAGACCGGTGGCAATTACTTATTAGCTGTCGACTGTGGAAGAGAAAAAATGCTATCCGTGTGGCAATGGCAATGGGGCCATTTATTGGGAAAAGTAGCTGTACGCAATACTATTTAATTGATTATTTTTCTTAAAACTTAACAGTTCACGAATCTCGATTTTTATAACATTTGTTTTAAACACAATTTTTGATTAGACAATGCAAACCGAAGACATACTAGGTGCAGCTTTTCATCCTTTAGACGACAATTTAATGATCACTTATGGAAAAGGTCATTTAACATTTTGGACTAGACGAAAGGACGGATTTTTCGAGAAAATTGATATCATAAAAGCGGTATTAAAATTTGAAAAGCATATCATCAATACACTGTACTAACCCGTACAATGCAAATTGTCTCATTTACTATAGCCTTCGAGAACAGTTGTCACGAGCTTACAATTCGAACAAGAAGGTGACGTAATTACAGCGGATGGCGATGGGTTCATTACGATTTATTCGGTGGACAGTGACGGCGCGTATTATGTCAGGATGGAATTCGAGGTTGGCTGTAGGAAAATTGTGTGAAACTCTCGTGCTAACGCGAATTTTTACTATTTCAGGCACATAACAAAGGCATAAATGCTCTTATAATGCTACAGGAAGGTACTCTACTGTCTGGAGGCGAAAAAGACCGTAAAATCATAGCCTGGGATTCATTGCAAAATTACAATAAGATCACCGAAACAAAAGTATAAAACTCGCACTTTGCTTAGAATTAAATTTTTCACTCAACAGATTTTTGTTTTGTAGTTGACAGAGGTATTTGGTGGCGTGAGAAGCCTGTTTCCTCAACGGCCAGGAAGAAATGACGGGAATATATATGTAGGCACGATCAAAAATCATATTCTAGAAGGATCAATGCAAAGAAGATTTAATAGAGTATGACGCATATATTTTATAAACAAATAAACTATAACAATATTTTTATTTTTATCAAATTTTGCAGATAGTGTTTGGTCATAGTAAACAATTATGGGGTTTGGCAGTGCATCCCGACGATGAACTTTTTGCCACTGCCGGTTATGATAAAAATATAAGTCTCTGGAAAAGACATGCTTTATTGTGGAGTACACAAGTAGGTACACTGTTAGTTGATAAAATCAAACCGTTAAAATGATTAAAAATACATAAAAAATGTTTGTGGAAAATTCAAATGATAATGCATAAAGTCGAAATTGAAATTAATGAAGAATAATATTTTTAATACGAAGAAAAAATGTGATAGACAATTTATTTAATATCTTAAGGATTTTTAATTAAATATTACTGTCACCAATAAATAACACTAGTCGATTTTTTTATGCTATTTGTTTTTAGATTCTGAATAAAGTGAAGGATTTATTGGTTTTATAATGATATTTTTTATTTTTTTTAATACATTTTCATTTTAAATACATCGTTTTCTTCTATTCTCAATACTTTTTCTAGGGGTGTGGAAAAACTGTTGGAAAAATTAGTAAAAAAGATAACATTTGCCGTAAATGACACTTTCACTAAATGGATTTTAGTTATTTAGTCATAACTCCGAAATTAATGTTGCTAAATACTTGAAATGTTTATTGTATTATATTTACGGTTTAATTATATACACTTAATAATATTTCAACAAAGTTTGATTAATTCCAGGCTGAAAATAGAACTTAAAAAATACCATATTTTGTTAAAGTTTATATCTAATAACATTTTTAATATTTGATACAGAGTTCTTAAAATTTAATATACCTGTATACCTAAATAACAAAACTTGAATTTTTTTTTTCAGGCATTTAAGTAAATTATTCGACGCTTTTTACGAAATTTACTGTTTTTATATAAATTTCTAACTTTAAATGTTTATTAAAAAGAATTGATACATCTAATTATTATGAAACTTTGTATACAGTTATTGAAACATGCTTTGAATCTTTTGAGAAAAAAGAATATCTTATTTGCCAAAAAAGAAAACTTAAAATCGGTTTGATGAAAAAAAAACTTACTGATATTTAAACTAAAAAAGATTAAATACATAAATGGTATATTTTTTATAAGCTTTGCTCAGAATCATTCAGTTGTACAAATAATCTATCATTTCTTTAAGTTCAATATGCCCATCTTCATTATCTTGTCTCAGGAGAGAAGAATACCCAATGGTGCGAAATGCGTCCTTTTTTTTAACAATAAATATGCTTCAGAACTTTGAATTCGAATATCATGACTAAGTACACATAAATTTATCTATTCTAAATTACATTTTTGTAATTACTATTATTACGTCAGAGTAAAATACTCAATCAATTATACTAATAATAATATTAAAAACACTTAATTTTATCTATTTTAACCATATTATAACTCATATTTTCGTTTTAATTTGTATTAAATATTAGTCACAATTTCATTCTTTTTTTTGTGTCTTGTATGTTTTACATTTTAATAGATTTAAAAAACAATTAACATAATATTATCTATTTACGATATATATATATATATATATATATATATATATATATACATATTATAGTTATATTATTCTTATATTTTACATTGAATAAAACTGTTCTAAAAACATATATTCCAGATCACATACGAATGTGTCTCATTAACTTTTCATCCGTTTGGAACTGCTCTTGTGGCTGGTTCAGTCGAAGGATATTTGGTTATTTTAAACGCTGAAAACGGATCTGTGGTGTCCAGTGTTAGAGTGTGCGGTTCTGCTTTGACGTGCATGGGTTTTAATCCAGGTATAATAAACAAAATACGATTTGTCGAACATTAGTAACTAAACGAATTCAGATTTTACTAACCCAAAAGTTCTAATGACCCGGAATGATTTCAGCCGGGGACACGATAGCCGTCGGTTCACAGAACGGTAGCGTATACCTATATCGAGTTAGCAGAGACGGATTCACGTTCAAAAAATCGAATAAAATCAGAGGAATACAGCCTCTAGTGCATTTGGACTGGAGTACAGATGGAAATTATTTACAAACCGTCACTGCCGAATACGACCTCGTTTACTGTACACGATCATAACGATAGAAGTAAACGTAACTGATATTAACTAAAATGAGTGTGTGCGTTTTTTTCTAGGGGACGTCAAAGGATTGATACAAGAAAAGAGTGCTCCTGCAATGAAAGATGTTAAATGGTACACTTATAACGCGTCTGTTGGCTACTTAGTTTCGGGTAAATTAACTACATTTCAAAAATATTTCCATAATGCCTATACATAATATCATGTTATAAGAAAACCTAAAAATTATTTTCTTCAAATAATATTATTTATGTTTTTAATTAATTTGTTTTATAATTAATTCTCATATAAAATACCAATTAATCGTACACGTATTTTCGTGCATTTATAGGGATTAAATTTGACGATTGTTTTTATTCGTACAGGCATTTGGCACAATAGGTATTATCCAACTTCATCAATGATAAGCACTGCCAATAGATCAGCCGCTCATGACCTGTTTGTAACTGGAGACACAGATGGATATCTTCGGCTATTTAGGTATACGAAAACAAAAAAGTGTTATATTTTTTTTTGAGTTTTACGTTTGATTACGAAATGTGCTGCAGTAATCCTGTCAAATATTACATGCCGTTTGTCAAATGGAGATTTTTTTTTAATGTTTTTTAAGAATCGAATATTGACATGATTAACGATTCGAATTTATTTCTAGGCACCCGTGTATTCTCACCAAATCCGAGTACAACGAAGAGAAGGTTTACAGCGGACAAATATCGAGCGCCAGGTTCTTGTACAACGACCGAAACGTGGTAACTGTCGGAGGAACGGATGCGGCCTTGATGTTGTGGGACGTTATAGAAGATTAAGTACAAAACCGCTTTACAAATTTTCATTTAAATTTTTTTCGACTCGAGCACTATTCGAATTCTTCATCAGTTTTTCCTCCGGCCCAGTGTCGACGTGATGCGAGATCGGAAACTAACACGGATGGATTATACGACTTACCAGCATTACAAACCTGCCTAATGTGTACTTAATATACGGTGTAATGTGCGCCAGGAAGAAGAAAAACCTAAAACGTCATTTTAACGTTGTGGCTTTCAGAATCTATTTTTTTATAGTGAATAAGTTACCGTTTTAGAAAATACATAAATATTGTCCATCACACCAAATTATTGATTTTATTGTTTATAATACCAAATTTTTTTCCATCGATATCACCCTGCTTAAATGTATAGTAACGCTATTCAATTTTTTTTTTTCGTCGAGCAAGAGACGTGATTCGCCGCGTGATCTGTGATCCTTTCAGTTGTTTGTATTCCCGTGTACAATGGTTTTTATTCCGGAACGATTGTGTCGTGTTGAGAAATATTCCGGCGACGACGCCCGCGAAGATCTGTAAACGTTGGTTTATTAATACAAACACCATTTCACTATATAACATATCCGTATCGTAAACTCACTGCCTGGCATTTTTTATTTTTTTTTTTATGTTTTCCATACGTATATAGACATGTTAATACGATTATATATTTTGATTTGTACGTTTTATAGAAATATAACATAGTTAGTGTATCAAATAAATTATAATGATTTTCAACCTTTTAGACAATGTTTTGTTTTGTTTGTCCTTCGATTGTTGCGCGTGGAACAATCGTCTCTTTATTTCGATCCAGACAGGCGTGAAGTATCATCGATTTTCATTTTTTTTACAGTATTTTTCAACTCGAACGTGTACTTAGAGTTATGCGTACTTCAAACGAGGGGCTATGAATGGCAAAACGCGATTGACGAAATTAATCATCGCCATCGAGTACAATAATAATAACAATTATTATTATTATTATTTATAAACATGCGTTACGTATAAATATTGAACGACAGTAAAAAAAAAAAAATCAACACACAATTCAACGGTAATGCTAATAAACGTCTGAAACATTTATTTGTCAAATCAAACGTAAGTATACATGTAAGATCGTTTATGAATGGGAGCTGCGAAACAATTACAAGTCGTCTAGATACTATAAGGTTATTAGAATAAAAGAAAAAAAAGCGAGCGTACGTACGCGACATAATCGTATGTACGTGTGAGTAAAACGTAATCGAGTACAACACGATGTAGAACGAAAGTGCTAAAAGGAAGAACGGATAAAGTACACAACGCATGGTCACTTAAATGGTAATAAAGTCATAAATAAGAAAAAATTATTATAAAACTATAAAATCTTTGGTAACATATTAATAATACATATTATATACTATATATAAATATTAAAATCTTATATCTTTATGATACATTTATTATATTGTCGTGTCGATCGTTGAAATGTGAAACCTCGCACGATTGCGTTTTTCATAAAAACTTTCAAACTAAACTGTTTTGAATATAAACTTGAAATTAAGACGTACGCTGAGAACATAGAAAATGTATCACTGCAATCGCGTGCACGTGTACGTGGGTGTAGTATTCTATTGGGTTCGCGGGCTGTAGCCTAATAGATTCAATGACGATTTTCGGTTCTAGATTTGAAAAATTGTAATCGTTTTTTTTTTTACTGTTTTAGTCGAAATTTCCATTTTGTATATACGTATTATACGTCATTGTAGTTTTTTTTTTTTAATCGATCAAAAAATTAAATTAGAATATTTCATCGTGATAAATGATAAATTTTCAAACTTATCGATATTTTACGTCAAAAAAAATTCGACGAAAGTAATTTATTCTGTACAGGGTTCGAAATATTCGCCTGCAAAGACAAACGTTTTCATTTGAATAATAACCGAATCACAGGGTCGGAATGAAAAATAAAAAAGACCGAGTCAATGAGAGTATTATCGTAAAACTTTCTAATTTACCACGATTTCCGAGTTTTACTTTAAAACTGTAACGGAATAAAACGATTGTTTACTTTGGGTCGTGACTTGGGGTCGGGAACTTGCGGATCTTTAGCACACGGATCTATGGCTTCTCAGGTTACGCGCGTCAACATTGGAATCCGTCAAGCGCACATCGGTTTGACGATCATTTCTCTCCGGAGTGCGATTGAAATAAGTAGGTACCTAAACGAGTCGGTACACAAAAAACATATTACGTTATAAATAGTTCAGCGTCGTTCGTAGTATTTTATCGATAAGAATTCAGTCACCGACCCACATGACGAACGTTGTCGAACTACACCCGACCGTACACATGCTGTAATACTATCGAAGCGCTCAAAGTTTTTTCGTAGACGAAATTACAATTTTTTTTGTTTCATCAAAAACGCGGCCACGAGATTTCAAACGTCGCGCAGACTGCAACGACGGGACAATAGTGTTGTTGTTGTATCAATAGGTACGTCGTCTTGGCGAGCGTCAACTACGACGACGACGACGACGACGTCACGACCAACCGGTTAAAATCGGTCGCGGGTCGTTCGGTCGGAGGCCGTACGCGGTCGGAGGTCGAGTGATCGAAAAAACGAAATGGAAATGTGCCATGACCGAGCGGTTTGTCATCGGTAAACAATAATTCGCTTGTTTGCTACAACAACGACATAACACAAAAATCGTCATTTTTGAGTTGTTTGCAAATAATAATAATAATGTTGGTGTTTTTCTTTATACTGCAAGAACGACAGAAGTTAACATTCAAAATTAGCCGCTATTAGGCACTTGTGAAGTTATTGCGTTAATATAATTTCATTGTAAATTAAATTTTCAAATTCGTTTTGTGTAAAATCATGTTTTTTGTGTTACGTCGTTGTTTAAACAAGCGATACATAACGTAGACGAAACAATGGAGACGTCAAAACAAGGACACTTTAGTTTCCACACGGACTTTGAACTTTGGACACACATTTTTGTCGACGTATGATAACGTTTTTATGGCATTTTTTTTTTTTTTTTCGATCGACGGACACTCGGCCACGCGATTCTCGACCGGATCGACCCCCGGCCCCGTTAAAATCGGTAACACGGTTTTTTGCGCGACGGAGCTACCACGGCCTCCACATGTTCGGGTCCGAGTCCGCGGGGCCGTCGCCCGGCCTGGCGACCGCGGCGCGCGGCACCGCCTCCGCGGACGGCCTCTGTAAGGCCGCCGGGCCTTGGCCGTCCTTGTGCGAAGATGCCGAGGTGGCGGCCGTAGGAACGTTTACCGGTATGTCGCCCAGCGGTCTCTTGCAGCCGCCGCCGCCGCCGCTCTTGTTTTTCATCGAGAAATCCAGCGGCGGCCGACTCTCGGCCGAGGCCGCGTCCTCGGCCCACGAGCTGGTCGATGACACGGCGGCCGGTTCGTCGCAGCACACGTGCGGCGACCGGTCCGCGACCGGCGGCACCCCGTGCACCGCGGTGAACGCGCTCGTCCGCAGACGCCCGGTCGACGGAGGCAGGGGCGGCAGGGGTTGCAGGGGCGGCAGGGGTTGCAGGGGCGGCAGGGGCTGAAGGGGCGTCAGTGGCGGCGGGACGGGCGACGCGGTGGCCGCCGTCGGTTCGACGGCGGCGCCGCTCGGCTGAAACAATTGCTGCTGCATCAGGGCCGCGGCCACGTCGAGCTGCAGTCGCTGTTGCTGTTGCTGCAACGCGTAACTGTTGACTGCGTGCTGCTGCTGTTGTTGTTGCTGGTGCTGGTGCTGGTGCTGGTGCGGCGACGTGCTGCCCGCGGCCGCCGCGACGTACCTCATCTTGGCCACGCACGAGTCCAGATGCGACATAAGCCGCTTCTTGATGTCGTCGTCCACGCCGTCCAGCCGGCCGACGAACCGGTTCACCTCGCCCGCGCACTCCTGGTATCCCGTCTGGAACTTTTGCACCACCACGGCGGTCAGGGCCGCGGCGGACGACGATAGGGCCGCCGGCGATGACGACGACGACGACGGCTGCGGCTGTTCCGTCGGCGGCACGCCCGCCGCGGCGATCCGACCGCCGCCCCTGCGGTGCAACGACTGCAGGTGTTGCACGGTCATCTCCAGGATGTCGGCTTTTTCCAACTTGGTGTGTCTGGCCGGCTTTAAAACATACGAAACACACGCGTCGTCGGAGAAAATTAGAGCCCTTTTAGCGGATACGGGTGTATTTTTTATTTTTTTATTCATATTTATTCTTAGTAAAAAAAACCCTGAAGCTGAAGCGTGTTTGGGGTGTACAACCCACCGTACAGGGTGGTCAACGTGTTTAAAGAAAATAATAGGGACACATATATAACAACCGTGTTACTTTGTTTATAACCATCCGGCATAATAATTTTTTTTTTTTTTACATCGGGAATTTTTAACCTTTACTTAAAATTTATCTCTTTTTCTTTAATTTATTCGTGTGAATCATCGAGTATTTTTTTTAATAATTTTTTTTGACCCTCAAATGGCAACTACTGTCCACAATTAAATATTATACTGAAAAAATTTTTTTTTTTTTTAAATTTTTATCGTTAAATTTTTATTTTTGAATCACTGTAATCTAATATTGGTTTCGAATAATGAAACAATGACTGAGCCTACATCTTTTGTGGGTTAATCTAGTATCTTCACTCTGCTACTCTAAACATTAAATATTTATATCTCTGAAACTGGTCATAGAAGACAAAATTAAAAAAAGTAATTAAATAATTAATAATAAATAAATAAATACAAATACTAATTTTGTAAAAGTTTGTCATTTAAGAAAACTAAAAAACTTCACTAAAAAAATCATATTTGTAAAAAAAAAACTGTATAAAAACTACTATAAGTAGTTTAATTTTTCTTTTTAAAAAATTAATTTTTTAATTGTACGTAAAAAAAATTGAATTCATTCATTCATTCATGTACGAGCCAGGTTTAAAAATGAAACAAACTTATCTAATACTAACTAATAAATCACCTTCTAAATACATTTTGTCGTATCATAAAATTGAAGTAGGTGTATTTTGAGGTAATAGTAGGATTTATTATTATTATTATTATTATTATTTTATAACGTTTTTCTGATCACTGCTCGTACGGTATACTTATGGTACCATTGTTACATAAAATTTTCATTTGCCTATTCATTTATTACGTGGGTAGGTACAATATACCATTAATGTATGCGTATTTTGTAAATCCATATATACACTTTAATATATTCTACTTATTACTGTACTAGACGTATGGCGTTTGTATACACGTTATTTCTATTTTGTTATAATTAATCCTTGTAAATCACGTCATCCCGGTAGCAAACAGATCCTATTTTGTATGTCACATTGTATAAAAAACAAATTGACAGCAGAAAACTAACAGTCGTATTACGTGATTAATACCAAATTCAGAAAAAAATGACAAGAAAATGTATTATAAAACTAGGATATCACAAGACAAGAAAACACATACTATTTTATTATTATTATTTATAAAATGATTCAGATAAAATCGCATGTGTGTAAAATAAAAATAACTATTAAAGGAAAAATTAAAACCATCTTCTTTGCGCTTTCTTATACATATTATCTAATTAATACGATAACGTGATGCTAAATAATTTAATCGTGTATGTAACCATACTCATCGTCGGAGATTAGTTAGGATATGAGGAGAATTATTTTGTGTAGATAGTCTTCTTAATATTGGAAATATTGTATTGTACAAACTTAAACCGAATAACTTTCAAAATTTTTAAGGAATATTTTTAAGAATACCAGACAATTGATAGAATATTTATTCATTTTTATAAAATATTCAAATTCATAAATTAATAGTTTTTATCTAGTGAGCGTTAAAGGTTAAAGAGTAGTAATTTGAAATATTTTCATGAATCATTTCGAAATAAAAATACAAGTTAATACAAATTTTAAAAAATGTTGATGTTCCAAAAACATTACTCGAGCTTATCATTATAATTAATTCAGAACTTATTAAGAAGGAATTTTCACAAGTGATTTAAATTTTCAAACTAAATAGAAAATACATTTATTTTACTCTCAATTAATAACTTTAGAATACAATTTTGTGTTTTGAAGAGATGTGCCATTTGAACACAACTTTTATGTAAGAGTATTTATATAGTTGAACTATCATTGAAAAATAATATTGACTTATGGTTTTTAAGAATATAATAAATATTAATTTTTGACACCTTAGGGCTTAGATTATCGTACCCATGATGTAATTTTTTAATTATATTTACACAATAATTTAATTTAATATCCAACTACTTAGTGATAATTTGTTTTAATTAAAAATCATAGTTAGGTATTATCTTACATCTTTTTTTAGTACATCCAAAATTAAAGTTTTCAGTTCGTTCAGACACTGATTGATTCGGGCTCTTCTCTTTTTCTCCATTATTGGTTTATTATTCTAAAAAAAAAAAAATAAATAAATGATTATAAAATTTAGTTGCAAATACATTTTTATTTTAAAACCAATATTTGAAATTTAGTACAAAAATGTATATTCTATCTTAAAATAGGCTAATTATTATTTGTATTTCGGAATGAAGTGAAGGATTTGAATTTACAATGTTTTTTAATTTTTATTTTTGTTATATAAAACACGTTTTGGGTATTTTGTTATATATTTTTTGAGGTGTGACTAATTTACTAAAAATGATAAAAAAAAAAAAATCTCAATTACGGATAATTTTACTGAATTTCCTCGACTGAATTTTTCGCAGTTTTTCCTTACGCTTAGAAAACATGTCAGATAAAAGGAATTACTTCTTCAAAGTATCATTTACGGAATATTTTGATTTGAAGAGTTGCTTTAAAAAAAAATGTTTCCTAACAAACAAACAAACAAACAAACGAGATATGCAAATAAAAAATATCATCATAAAACCAATATGTCCTTGAATTATATATATTATAATTATATAATTTTAAAAATTATGAGTTTAAAATTGATAAATTTATAAAAATTAATTATTTAAAGTGATGCACATAATTTTAAAATATTTGAATTTTTAATTGATAACTACAATTAGGTGTAAACTTGTCTATGTCGGGTATAAAATGCAAAAATACATTCTCGTGACCTGTTGATTCACTGACGATAATATTACGTTACATGCAATGAAACATAGATAATGCAACATACGTTCGAGCTAAACTAAAATATTTTTCTAATTATACGTACTTAAATATATTTTCATAATTTTAGATTGAAAACGTTAAAAAATATATTTTTATATATATATATATATATAGGTATATTTAACACACATTTGCATTACATATACCAGAGAAGATTTTCGTCGGGTAATATATTCCATAACAACACTGTAATAATGATAACGATTTAGTTAATCATAGCGTGTTAAAAACTGTCCATTATGACTCATCTTGAAAAATGTTAATATGAAACTTAATACCAATTTTTAGAAAACTAATTAATTAATTTTGGAATCAACAATGTATGACACTTCTGAATTACGTAGCTTGACACAGAAACATTTACCCCATTGTTCGTTTTCACTTTTGTTTCTTAATGAGTATTTTTGCAGGGCTAAAGTTGCACAAATAATTAGACTGAATTCTGATAACTTACGACTTCTCTCTACCGAGGACATTTAATTTTTTCTTAATGAATCCTTCACATATTCTGTCCTTTTCAGCGAAATCCAAACAAGAGGTCTCAATAATGTCGAAATTAAAAACTCAAAAAAAAATCCCTCTTTCACACTTTTATTCCACCTTATTCTTGAACCCAACATCTACATTTTAATTCTATCACCCTTATTAGCAATAATTACTAAATTATGAAAAACATTGAAATAAACACGTTCGCAGTTACTTTATGTAAAAAAATATATTTTTGAAACTATTTTATCTCTTCTGGATTTAAGTACATCTACCGTAAAAATTGAAAAAAAAAATAAGGAATTATTAATTACTAGAGAGCTTTTGAAAATTTCATTGTAAAATAAAGCGTAAAAAGGTATTATTACCGGCCTCTCCGCATAAATATCGAACACCGCCGACTTCTAATCGTAAGCTGATCTTGTCACTCAAAACGAACTCGTGATAATATCATTCGGTGATTACTCTTTGATAACATACTAACATAATATTGTTTTCGTACTTTTGCGATTTTCATGCGTTCCATCACACTTAAATGAGAAAATTAAATTCAAAAAATTCAAAAATTAACCAACGCCTTCCCAACGGAAATGGTCAAACTGCACTAAAACCGAAATTTTTAAATTGCATTGGGATTTAAAAAAAAAAAAAAGTAAAATTTGTGTTGCACTCGGTTTCAAAACTAGTGTACCTGTTTAAACCGAATTAGGTCTTTTCGTAGAGCTTGTAAATCTTTATTTTAGCTGACAGTTATACGTGTTTGTGTGTGTATGTTCATAATAACCGCGTTATTTTCGACCCCCGAATCTTGTACAATCAATATCTATCGAAAATTCAGTCGATACATTACAAACGATTAAAATTAACGATGATCGGATAACGACGACATTTTCAATCATTGTGAAAATTGTAAACTAATTGTCTACGCACATTGATTTTGAATAACACCGATTTTTTTTATTTTATAATTAATTAGTTTTGAAAAAAGTAACCGATTTTCAATATTTTTGATCGATCTCGACTTGAACCGAAAGAAAACATAAACTGCAATACCTACTGGAATTCATCTCACGGCCCCTAGGGGCGCGAATCGGCCGAAACATAATTATTGCGGTAGGGCCGAAACGGAATCACCGCGTGTGTTGTACGTACCTTTCGCATTTCGGACTTTGACATCTCGTAGCGCCGAGGCTGGCCGGACGACGACGACATGCCGGACGAGTGGACCCTGGGGTCGTCGTCCTCCGAGTCGTTGTTGGTCGTCGACGACGACATGTCGACGCGACGGCCGCTAGCCGGTGCCGGCGGCGACGGCGGCGGCGGTTCTCGGGTCCACGTGACGGCCGCGGGCTTCCTAGGGCACTGCGCGACGGCGGCGGCGGGCGAGATCGTGACAGCGGCGGTAATGACAATAATTGTCGTCGCCGCGCATCGGACGGCACTTGACGCCGCGTGGCGCTCGCGAGTCACGTGGTCGTCGGGGCCCCGGGCACGGTCGTCGGCGGTGTTCCTGCACCACCGGGTCGGTGTGTCGCGCGCGCGCTTACGGTCGCGGTCTGAACGGTCGGAGAGCCGGGCGGGTGCACGTCAACGGCGAACCGGTCCATACCGCTGCTCGGTCGTCATTTCAAAACCCGCGCGCGCTCCGGTTCCCGGTTCCCGGGCCGCCGCCGCCGCGCGCGCAACAATCGCACGCGATAGCGCTCCCCCACCCGTCGGCGGCGCGAAGATCGTCCGCGATAGTGCGCTCTCCGCTCCCGCCGCGACGATCCGCGTGCGTGTGTACCCGAGGGGTGGGTCCTCGTACTCGTCCGCTCCGGACGATCGCCGTGGTCAAGGCCGTATAGGCGGCACAACGTGCGAGGCGGGGGAATGAATTTTCAATGTTTATTTCGTTGTATTACACTTATGCAGTAAAATATTAATTATTACGGAAATTTCGGGAAATTTAACGTTTATAAGGTTTTGTTTACTTTTTCGTCACAGCGATATTCGTCTGCGCGTCGATTAAAACTTATTGAATATGTTTCGTTTCAAAAAAAAATACATTTGGAGGTGGATAGATGTATTTACCCAGGAAAGAACACTTCCCTCTGACATCGGCTTTGGCTGTGATACGATCACAAATCGTGCGCCATCGATTTACCCTGAATAATACGAGATCTACGGGAACGTTATGTTTTACTGCTCCGAAAACTCGTCGATGGTATTTAATAAGCATACGTACGCGTCACGCGCTGAAATTGTGTTTAGTACGAATACACATACACACACAAAATGTTATTTTTTATCTGCGTGATTTTTTAAGCTTTTTAGTTTTAAAAAATTATAACTTCCATTTATAGCACCATATCATGAAAAATAATACTTTTTGTCGACATTTTATTATTTAAAGTTGTATTATCGTACTAATATAGTTGAAGATACTCAATGATTTGAAGTTTACAGTTGCGAAGCAGTGACAAGTTTGAGGGGACTCTTGTTATTCCTCAACGCTACTTTAAATTTAAAAAGTTTATTGATATAATAGCAAAAGTTAAAAAATTAAATTGCTAAATAAAATGTACTTTTTTCTCGATATGATGTTATAAATAATGGTTATCATTTAAGAAATATAAAAAAATCATGCCAATGAAAAATAGTTGAAAAAATATGTTGTTATAAAATTGTAGTTCTATTAGACATTTTAATTGTACGTGAAAATGTACTCAAATTTCACCATTATACTGGGCTGAGTGTTTTTTTTTAAATCACTAAATATTTTATACGTTCATACGAGGGAATTGTTATAAAGTTGAATTATAACTACCCCGCAGGGTTAATGTATTAATACAGGTACGTTTGTTAACAAAATTTGGTAGACCCCTCGGAAAATCATGGCTACATGCCTAATTTTGCACAACATTCAAATACACTGAAGAAATTGTGTAGGTATTATGTATTATGTATTATCATATCATAATATGTATAGTACACTAGCGCAGCTACAGTTGGCTGGAACACGGTCGATTCGCGCCTCGTTTTCGCAATTTTTCGCACGACAACAGTTTTATTTCACGTACGCATGTTTCGAATAATGACGCGCCGATCGAATGCGTGTAGAGTAATAAGCGTGCACGCGATAGTATAAGTGGATTTCACGTGAAACACTTCGCATCTATAGTTGTCACACTGCGCGTTAATTGTTCAATAAAATGTAGGAGTCTCTCGTGGCCGTGTAACATCTTTGACCCTCTGCAGTGTGTTATTTTATAAAACGTATTACTACAAATAATTAATGCACTTCCTATACACACCCTATTTCCGTCCCTGCGGGTAATCTCTTACACGAAACGTAACACTCTGCGGACAGTTACACCGACGGATGTACAACAATTCCTAATTATACATACGCGTACAATCTACTTAATTGTCTTACCATTTCGTACGATCGACGATGGTAAATTTCGATTTTTAACCACCATGTACTTGGGACGAAAATTTAGTCGTACTGCGTGTGACGAGTTTACTTGCGTTTTGAAAACACTCGTAATTCTATCAAAGAGATGACTTCACCAACCTAGCCTAACCGATCTTTAACTCATTAATCGCAATTTCGTTGGCCAAAGAAAAATAAGTTTCTTACGAATCATAGAGCGAATAAGGTGAGAATTATTGAGAAAAATATACTTGAATAAGTGGAAGAAAAATTGTACAAAAACTTCTGTTTTAAATATTATAATATACTCGATTTGTAAAACGAACCCATAATTTTCAATTTATTTTTGGTCTTCCTTTGTCAACACACCGTGCGTTATGTGAACATAAAGTATTCAATCAAAAACTGAAAATTGATAGAAATCACTTTTAATTTTATAGTTTGTTAATACTGTAAATACTGTTTAGTGCTAAATCTCGGACACAATAATTATATGTGAAATGCATTTACATTTTTAAATTATACAACAAATTATTCACGTTTACGTATAGCCAAATATAACGTTTAAATAAAAAAAAAAAATTATAAAAACATGCAAATTTATAAAAGACTACGAGTAAAATTGTATTATTATTATTTTCTTTTTGTTATCTTAAATTAAATTTAACAACAATGGCCATTTGTTAAAATATATTGATAAAACGATTAGAAAAAAAATTGTACAACTAAACCAATGCCAATAAAAAACAAAACGCTGATCATTCATTTCGATATTATCGGTATTTTAATAAAATGTTTTCAAAGATCTGTGGGTTTTCGCTGTCTGCAGTCCAAAGACGCGATCGACGACCTCGTTTATGGATTACTTATTATTTTTGCTAAGTCTAAATTGTCTTCCATGGTAACCCACAAAACGTCTTTTCGGCAATATTCTGTAACTGTGATTGAATTTTTACTATTATCAACGTCTAAAATTTTAGCTCGTGATCTATATTAAATACTAATGCTTTCTATTTGTAAATAAATACTATTTAAATCAATGTCTACCATATACTTAGTTTGACTCAATCATTATAAAAATCATTATTTAATTGAATAATACACATTTTAAATAACGAAATTCGAAAATAATATTAGCTTAAAATTATTTCTGCCCATATCGAAACAAATAACTTTCACGTGTTTTTTCAACAGATAAAACAAACTGTTTTTCGTTCACTGTAGCCAACGACAAAAAAATAAGTTCTTAAAACCGGAATCGCTACAATATCATAATCTCGGCGCGAACAAAAAAAAAAATATCCGAATTCGTTTTTTCATCTGAACGGTAAACGACATATTATATGGATGACTTTCTTGCGATCATAGATTTGTTTTTGTTTTTTTTTTTTTAATCTCCGTTTCAGACAAAAGCGTTTCACTGTAACTTTCTATGCGTGCGCGTATACGTTATACACATAGGTACAGCACGTCGTATAAAAGAGTTGTGACGTATTGTCGTATGATTATTATTATTATTATTATTATTATTTTTATTCACAGCAACCGAGATTCAAAGGGCAATTTTTATGATCTCGTATATGTACCGTACACATGAATTAATGTATAGTCCTTAAAACGCGGTGGCGACGGCGGGCCAAAAAAAAAAAACCATTCCGCGCGAGGGTAATAATTGCAAAATACAGCAGCCACCTACTGTGTGATCCTGAGACGCACAAAACACATGCCATAACAATGTGTTTTTGTTCACCGTTTTTTTTCCTACTTTTCTTCCGCCCCTTTTCGTGTATTATTATAATGTGAGTATATAACAGGAGAAAATCACAAGGCGGCACAGTTTTATTTGCCGCTAACCTGCAGTAAACGCGTAATCTGTTGGCGCCACATAATATTATCACACGTACATTCGTATACCTGCTCACGGTGTGCGGCGCGTAAGATAACATGACGTACCGATCGATTTACATACGGATGTCTGTTATGTTTTCGTCAGTCGGCGATCAAACGTCGTATATTATTCAATTCAACTCACACTTGAGAATTTATTACTCAAACGTTTTTCTCATTGACAATTCTGTGATAACGCATGAGTTGCTATTGTAGTCTACTCGAAATATTATGGTTGTTCACGATCCGTCCGGTTTAATTATTATAAAATAATTTAATATCTATCAGATCCATCAGACCCGGACAGAACAGGCGATTTACCGAGTTTTGTACGGTGATCTGTACTAAATGTTGATGGATTCAATATTTTACTTGACAATGTCGGTCTAGTTTTTAGCTGATTGCCGGTCGCTTAAAGTTCCTACGTTTGGGGGGGTGGTACTTTCTATATCCAACTCTGTTTACGATAAAGATGTTTGATCTGTAACGCTCGAGGTGATTACGCGTATTATGTGTAAAACGAAACGAATTTTTTGTGTTGATATTATACACACACGATATTTTATTGTTTATAGGTAATGCCGTGTTTTACGTCTAAACGTGAAAACGATATTATCGTGTTTTATAATTTATTATTAATATTAATATTATCATACAATGTAGTCGCTGAGCGATTTCCGTGACGCAGTGGGGTCGTTTCTGTCGGTTTAAAAGTTTTAAAAAAAACCGTTTTTCATTCATGCGAATTTCATAACGGCTTCGCGCAGCGATACGATCATCGAATACCTACCACCACTCCCACCCCTGCACCTCCGCCTCGGCACAGAAACACACACACTCGAACGTAATAACCGTAATACGTGAATGGTGTTGACTATTAAGTCATACCTGTATACTGTTGTGGGGTGCAGGTAAAGTATACACACACGCCGCACACTCACGCAACAGATGTCCGCGTCGAAATTATCGTGCGTAGAGTGACGGGGGTGGCGAAGAGCCCTCCGTGCGAGCGTTCCGGTACAGAGTCAACGTGAGAGATCCGCGGCCCGAGTTTCCGGTCCACGGCCTTCGCTTCCCCTGCTACCCGACGACCGCCTAATAATATTGCGTTTCCGTCGTCAGTCATCGGTCTACCGGTGACCGCGGCGTGTATGGCGTGTATGTGCGTGCGTGCGTGTGTGTGTCCGGATACCGTTTATTCACGCCGACTTGCACGGGGGTATAGACGAGATAGTCCGTAGACAGAGAGCGCGTACGGTGGTGCTGAGGAAGGGGGGGCGATAGGTTAATTGCTCGACGAGGGATGTCGGCTATACGTACACGCGCATAAACGCATAGGTATAAACACACACAGTCTATTATACGATTCCGACGCACATGTTGATTCGTGCGAGTGTGTGTGTGTGTGTGTGTGTGTGTGTGTGTGTGTGTGTGTGTGTGTGTGTGTGTGTGTGTGTGTGTGTGTGTGTGTGTGTGTGTGAGTGTGTGTGTGTGCATTATTATAGGTACGCATGCATACATTGACGGGCGACGGCCGTGGGAACCGGACCGACAGCTATACCTGCAATAGTAGTAATAGCAGTAGTAGTAGTAGTAATAGTAGTAGTAGTAGTAGTAGTAGTAGTAGTAGTAGTAGTTGTTGTTGTTGTCGTTATAGCTGTAGTAGTGGTAAATTTGACCGGGGGATTGGACGTGGCGAGGAGTGGTGAAATAATATCGTTAAACGCGCGATTATATTATTATATACGTACATGCATGTAATAATATTACACGTAGGACGTGTATCTGGATCGTACGTGTGTGCGCGCATTATAATAATATATGCGCCGCGGTCACCTGTTCTCTCGGCGTACACATCTTCCGGCATATCCGTAGATCGTAATAACACGCCGTATACACACATAAATACTTACGTGACGTACAGCGTGTACCCGGGCATTGTCTTTCGCAGACGCCGCTCCGGATTCCGGGATACGGCTGTCAATATGCACGTATAACATAATACGTACGGTATAATATTATATAGTAATACGTCGGACGCGTTTATACGTATATTAATAATAATAATAATAATAATATTATTATTATTATTATTATTATTATATTATTAACGCGGCGCGCGTATTCACGTAGACGATGGATCGACGACATCGATTCGCGCCCGTAATATTCCTTTCCGTTTCAACCCTAATGAACGTCTGACTATTGTCCCACGCCCGAAACGTAAAATACACCTATCGCCGCGAATGGTTTCCGCTCGCCGTCGCGCCAGAGATCCGTGTTCCGAGACGATATATTTTGTTCCAGAACCGGGCGTATCGGCGGCATCCTCCGAAGATTGATGTTACTTTTTCCCTCTTTTTAATTTTGTAAAACGTCACGAGTCATAAACATCGTAACTTCAATTTTCAAACCGTATGGACGCGTAAACGAATCGAGCCAGACAGGCCTTCTCGAATAGTGACCGTCTACGTACACCTGCTGAACTCGGATTCAGAAAAGTAATGCTCGATTCGTAACACTTTGAGTTTTCAAGATTGACGCATTAGCTTAAACACCCATCGACAACAGCTCAGACCTCTGATAATTTTTCATTTCAATATTTGTTCGTACTTATATAAAATAGACATCCTTTGCACGTCATGCATTGTTCTACGTTTCATAATAAAAACACGATAGTTCAAATATTGAGTGACAATAATCGTGTGATCGTACGAGCAATACCTATATGTGATGAGAAAATAAACATAAAAGATTTAGTTTCGAACCAAGGACAAATTCACTCATTCAAAAATTCTTTTTAAGAGTTTCCGGTTTGATCGTCTACATATTATTATGATAGTATAAGAGATGAACGAGACGTATTTGGAAATCGGGTTAAATCACGGAAATACGTCTGTTCATTACAATGCACGGGCCCGTTCAAAATACCGGAATGAATAACAAAAGACTGTCAATACCTAGTCTTTGTTACAAGCCAGACAGGGGTTTTTCAAAAGACAACGCGGGTTAAGATTAAAATATATTTAATTCGAATGTACAAGGTTTTACTTTTATACACTGTGTGAAGCATACAACATCATAAAATACTATTAATATACACATATTGTGTGCATACGATTTCCACAGTTCCATTGCGCTACACGACATCGACTACGTATTTGATATACAAATGAAAACAAATTATACTCGTCTTGTGACCTGCAAACATCACACCTCCATGAATCGTCGCCTGAACACACACGCATCCGCCGTCGGTATAAACAATATTAACGTGTGTTAAGCGTAGCTTTGTATTCTGTATGGGTTATGCAGATCTATAGCCCGAGCCAAAGGATAATTGTTTACGAAAATTCTCGTCATAATAATAAAAGATCATCTTAGTCTAGGCGAAATATAGTGTTTGCTAAATAAAGATTATGTGTTATACTATATCTAAAAAAAATATGAATAAACCCGAAAATGATTGAAGTATATTTCCAATCTATGAAAAGTTTCATCGTTTAGTTTTATACACTCATTATCAGTTATCATTCCCAAATTTTATGTTTCAAATCCAAATAAATAAAATATATAAATAATTAAATTTGAACACGTTATTTTCGACTAACATGTTGAATATTTTCTGAATTAACATATAAAAATATAATAAATACATTCATCAAATACTATTTGATAAATATGAATTAATAAATTTGGAAATGTGCCATTTATCACTGTGATTATAATTCAACTTTAAAATTGAATTAAAAAAACTTTAAAAACGTATTAATATTTAAAATGAACATTCAAAATACAGTTCATTTTTTTTTTTTTTTTATTAGGATCAACAATTATTTATTAACGAGAACTATCTTAGTTACTGCATAAGATGCTATAATCTCCTCCAATCTCATAGAAAACTACGCCATTGAACGTATAAATTGTTAAAAAAATTTTCAGCCTAGTGGGAAATATCAATAAAAACCAAAGTGATAATCGAAATCAAAATCCTCGGTACAATGGTCCCGAGAAAAAAGTGGAAAATTCCTCAACTCATACTTAGCTATAGAATAAAAGTAATTTCATCACTTTTGCAAATGATGGCCATATCATATTTTATAATACTATAATTACCAAATAAAGTATTCTAAGAAATAATTATTTAATAACTCCATAACCAACAAGAGGTGTTGTTAAGTTTTTGAATATTTTTAAGTTGTAATAAACTTACACCAATTTTCTTTTGTGAATACTTAATTCTCAATTATTATTTTTGTGATGTTTTTTCTTTTTTTTTTTTATCTGGAGACACTTTTTGCTCACCTTTTGTTCAAAAGTTTCATCCAGCAACTCTATAGATCGTAAATTCGATGTATATGGTACTTGGAGGGTTTATTAAACTCTCATCTCAATAGATTTTTCAGGTGAGCGAAAAAACTGCCTAAAATGGACCAAAAACGGCGAAATACACCCTAAACGACACTTTCGTTAAATTAAATTTAGTAATTTCGTTATTACTCGAAAAATAATGTTGCTAAAAAATTGAAATTTTCACCATATATTATTGGCGTATTACTACATAATTAAAAAATAGATTCAAAAAAATGAGACAAAATTTGGGCTAAAAATAAAACTTTGGAAATACCTAATTTTTTTAAAGTTTATCCCTAAACTAATGAAGTTTTAAATATTTGACAAAAACGTTTGAAAATTTAATTTGACTACTCTTACACTTCTCTACCGATTCTGAAATAATTTCGTAACCAAGGATTTTTTTATTAGCGTTGAAGTAAGTAATTCTATAATTTTTACGTAATAAACTGTATTTACGTCAATTTTCAACTTTAACAATTTATTTGAAGAAATAAGTCAATTTAAACATAATGAAACTTTGAATACAGATAGAACAACAAGTTTTAAATATTTTCTATTAAAAAAATTATCTTCTTTATCAAACAAAAAAAAAACTTTAAATAATTTTGAAAAAAACCTAGTGATTATTAGACGAAAAATATAAAATGTATGGACAGTATATTTTTAATATTTGACGAAAACTTTTGAAAATGTAATATAGCCTTACTCATTCACTTTTCTAATGATACTAAAAAAATTAAAAATAATCGCGCGAAAAGATTTTTTTGCTAGTAGCATTTAAGTGAAATATTTAACGATTTTTACGTCAATTTTCAACTTCAAATATTTATTTAAAGAAATTATTCCATCCAAACTGTATACTTTGCTCAGAATCGTTTAACTGAAGAAATGATCTTTTATTTCTTTAAAACTCAATACACCCATTCCCATTAAATCGTCCGAGAAGCAATGAATACTCCGCGGGGTGAAGTACGTAAATTTTATTTTGGTGTGCACCGTTTGTTTGTCAAATTTAATAATAATTGTTTCGTTGTACAAATGTTTATTTTATTTCACCGAACAATCAAATGAACACGTGATATAATAATCATTTAAGTACTCAATCAATTCGCTAGGACATTCTGTTGAAAAATATGCGTCCGGGAATTTTTTTCCTTGATTTTAAAAATCCTAGCGTCCACGTGAAATCCACACGAAGAGCCGAGAGAATCGCGTGCGAGGTCGTTTATTTGCTGCGGGTCGGTAGCTGTATCACCGACAGGTCGTATACGACCCGGGGTGGGCAGTCTCGTATCGAACGATGTTCACGCGCGATTTCTTTCACGACCGCACGGAATACCAAAGGCTCGGCGGCGGCAGGTCATGATGACGACGGCTAATAACAACAAGAATAATAATAACATTGTTCTTTTCACTTTCACCGCGGATCTGGTCGCGCGGGCAAACGTCATCTCGCCCACGAGAGACGTCCGTCCGCGGTCGACGCGACTGCCGCGGTCGTGTGCACGTCGGATAGAAACTGTAAGAATTATACCGAACGCTATCGTATCGCGATCGCGGATCGCCGCCACGTACGAACGTCCGTCGTGATTTGTAGATCGACGGCAACTGATAAACACGAAGCGCGCCGATATATACATATATATATTATATATTATGTATACGTGTATACGAGTATTATACACGTATCGTCACCGCCGTCGTTTGTCTCGATCTCACCGATTTCCTCCGGCCGGCACCCATCGATCGAGTGGATATATAGTATATAAAACACAATAATAATAATAATACGGCCGCTATATTATACACGTATACATGCAGACGGTTTGTACGGAACGGTCGCGCGCGCGTCTCGGAATGACGGCGTTATTGCTGTCCGGCCGGTGTAAACGTGGGAATGCCGATACGGATGAAATCTGCGGTCCCACGGTAGGTCACCTGTTGCCGTCGGTCGAGTCGTCCGGACCACCGCAAGTCGTGTGCACCGATACGCCCTACGCCGATGCCGCCGTTCACAGTTGGGTTTTGCAACCAGTCACTGTGACACGAAATGAGTGTGTGTATAAAAGGTGAACGAAAAAAAATATATATACTTTTTTATTTTTTTTTTAATGTTATTATTATCGTTATTACGCGGTCGGTCGCAAGCCAATACGGTTCTCGACATTAACGGGCTGGGTCGAGCTAAACGCACGATTTTTTTTTTCTATTTTTCTTTGCTATACCCGCGCACTATAGATCCGATATTTCACAAACTTATCCCCGAGAATTGCTCAACAAAATAAACACGGTCCAATAATGATCCGGCCTAAACTTACTGTTATTGACAAGAAAACGATGCGATTCGGAAAACAATTTTTTCAACGTAAACAACATCTTCACGCGGATGTTTAACCATCATTTCTGTATACTTGGGCGTTCATACCGATAGCCGACCGACTTTTGCTCACGGGTTTTACTGTTGAGGTTGTTAGGAATGAATTCGTAATAAAAATACACGTTTATGAGTTCTATACTCGTGTTAAACTAAAGTAATACGCATTTATAAATAAACTAGCCGGTAAAAGCCGGTCATCCGCCAAAGAGCTAGGAATGTAAAAGTTTCACCCGAGTTGTAAAATATTGAATGGTCGTCGTTAAACAAATTTCACTTTAAAACATGTTAAAATATAAATCAGATAAAATCTAGTGACCATTACCTGATGTATCCACCTTTATTGTCTGTAAACCAACGAGAATGTGTATAATTTCATAGCTGTATTATGTAAAATATTTCTATTAATCAATCATGTGATAAAAATGTAACATTAAAAACCATAAAAATATTTAATTTATGATTTTTATTACTATTGTTTGGAGGTATGTCATCTAAATCCATTATAAAATATAGTTTATTGTAAAAATAATCACCCTCAAATGAGTCATTAATTCGTTTGTTAAAAATGCCATATTTATAATAATATGTACCTACCTAAAGTGAATTTATTAAGATGTATACAATGCAAATAGCGGTCTGGCGATATTTCACTTAGATTAAATAACGGCTAAATGTATTGTTTTTACGATGGCTCTGAATAATGTCACTTCCTGGTACATAGGAAACGTTAACTTATGTACACAAAAGCCTCTCCACCCCCGTAGCATTTCAATCAACAATTCGGTTAAAAATTAAAGATTAAGCAAACATCAAACTTGATTTAAGTTTGTAATTAAACGAACGTTAAGAATACAAAATAATATTCAAGTTGTGTATTGAAAACAAATAATTCATAGCCAAGTGGGTAAAACGTTGAAATAATTGTGAAAGAAACAAAGTGATGAACAGGTGGTACGATTCGTGTTATATAAAGGTCATGTAAACATTATAATGCAAAGTAGGATACATATGTACCTACTTATATTTTTTTCATAATATATAATATACGCTAAAACAGTTCATTAGGTATTAAAAAAAAAAAAATGATCTCAAGCAAATATCCATGCAAATATATTACGTGCATTATACTGACTTTTATATGCTATTGTTTAACTGTTTAATGTATAACCACTATATTCCATTTAAAAGTTAAAATGTTCAAACAGCTGCGCGATATGTTTATTAATAACAATATAATACTAACGAATCATAATATTTATATTGGAGGTCTGCATGTGTGTGATTAATTTTATCAAAATTAAAAAGGGATTCTTTTAGAAATATTACGGTCAAGATGTTTTCAAAAAAATGTTTAAGAATACGTATATTATATTATTATTACTATAATTATTCTAAAATATACGTATGTTGGCATGTTTGCGTGGTATTCAGATATTTGATTAAAACAAAAATAGTGAATAATTTTTATTCGTAAGATTTGTGTTTTGAAATATTATTATTATAATTTGATTAAATTTAAATCTTAACTACAACATATTAAATATCAGTGTTCACTTTGGTAGTATAATATGTTGTTCATAAGATATAAAGAATAATTAAAAATAAAATAATAATTGTTGATATAGGTAAATGTTTTAAATATGCCTACAACATATTAGTGCAAATTAAATTTACAGTTTTTAATCATTCTGATAAAGTACCTAAGTAATTTCAGATGCTTGAAATTTATAATTAAATTAAATCGAAAATTTAAGTGTTTACATATTCTGTGCTATAAATTTCATGAAAAACGATAAAATTTCAAATTCATATTTTACAAAAGAATCAAAGAAATAGACATACAACTAAAATCTGAGTAAATTTACAATGAATAAGTTTCAAAATAATATCGTTATAAAAAGCATAATATTCTACCATTCTTTAATTTCAAAATAGTGCGCAAAACGTTTCACCGTTTGTTACGTTGCCCTATACAAGTATAAATACACAAAATAAGTATAAATATTCCCCCAAATCGTAGGAAATAAAAATACACGTCTTTAGTAAGTATATAAAATAATGTGATTTTACCTCCCTACACTCGATAAAAAAAAAAAAAAAAATAGTGCGCAGACCACGACTACGCGATTGTTGGTGAAATTGACGAAGCAGCTGCACCCGTGTACGTAGTACAACACACGAATACTCGCGCACGTAATATCGTAGTTAAAAAGGGTGAGGGACTGTATGCGACGGTATGTGAGAAAACGATCGGACTACGGTTCCCACCTATGAAAATGTCGCAACAGTAAAAATACAAACGGGAACAAGAGGCGAAACTGACCCTTCGTAAATGATGACCCCTCCCATTTACTTGGCTTTCAAATGACATAAAGGGTTCGTAGCTTCTTCATTTTACAACACAATATTAATGCCATGTGCGTAGATTAATCTTTACACGCTGAATCATCACGAAACGAGTTCAAATTGTTTTAAAAAATATATTTGTATTGATTGCACGTATAAAAGTATATTTTGACAAAATTGATTTGTCCCTTCTCGTCTCAGTACAGTTTGTTCAGCCGAGCTCTGGTCACAAAGCACACAAAAGATATGGCGTGAAAACCAACGAACAACCAAACCATAGTATAAATATGTGGTATTAGATTAGATTCTGTGAATTCATATTTATCTAAAATTTCACTGCCGTCCATCAGGCATGGTACGTCCGGATCTTCACTGCAAGCTATATAGACATAACGTATAGCATTATTTAAAGTATATAGGTACGATTTATAATATGTATTCGTGACGTCTAATCACAACATGGTTTTATTCACCTATGTAAGTCACGTTTTGCCAGTGAAGAATAGTTAGTGCTTCAAATCCAAGCTCAAACCACGATATAGACATAACCCAGTGTAAATACCACGGTATGCTCCTGAAAAACGAACATTTTAGAATAGAAATCTCAGTAAACAAACGATGAAAAGTATGTAAATAGAGTATGTGCTATTTACCAACTTGATTTTTAACTAAATAGAAAAACATAGTCAGTTTTATATTGTAATAAAATTGCATTGTTATTTCAAGATACGTTTTTTTAATAAGGTCATTTAAATTTTAGATTTTGGTCCATGATAGTATACCTAATACGTGTAACATAATGCAAACTATAGGATTTTCAAAATGGCATTGTACAGACCTGATATTCACGAATATTCCAGACAACATCATGATAACGTTGTCGAACGGCTGAACGAATGTTAACGCCAGTGACAAAGATCCGAAAATATTGTTGAACATGATACCTGCGAGTAGAAAACACAATACGAAAAAAAAATCAAGTATTAAAATTAGATCGCATAGTACCTACTCGTTCTCTAGGTTTACGTCGTTATGAATTAAGTGTATTTATTAATTCTATTACGTTACACAGAGAACAATATTATAATAATATGTATACTACGTGAGTACGGACCACAAGAAGTGGACACGGCCATTACCAGCGTCGTGATGATTACCGTGAGAAAATATGCATACAGATCGTTTTGTAGACCGGCCATACAGTAAACGATTGTCGTGTACACCGTGGGCTCGATGATCATCGTGGGGACCTGCGGGGGCATTGGACATAAGAGAAAAAAATGAAAGAGATAAGAAAAAAAAAATGCAAAAACGTTATTGAGTCATATTATGAATAACAGCATTGCCGTTACCGCACGTGATACCATTAAATTATGACATGCCACCGCGCACGTCATTGGCTCGGCGACAAAATATGTAAGGAATATATGCTTACGAACGACAGTAAGTTGGCCACGTAGAACGTCGGAGCGTCGTACAGACCAGACGTATATTCTCTCCTGAACAGAGGCAGTTGGGCGGGTAGTTGGTTCATCACCGAATACATTGGAGTGAAAAAATTTTCGGTGATCAACATGAAAAACACGCCTTGAAACGATTGAATACCGACTTGGGTCTGTTGCACCGTGCCCAAGTAACACAAGCCGACCATGATGGCTATTACCTATATAAGAGAGAAAAAAAACACTTTTTATACATATTATACTTATGATGTGAATATATACGAATAAAACATACACGCGTATTCATGATATATAAATCTAAAATGTATATTACAGGAATCTCATTATAAAAATATTCAAAACAAGCAAAAATGTATAGCGTATACAATTTTCGACATAGAAAAATCTGAAATGATTGGTTAATATAAAACATTTTGTACAATCTTCAAGGGGTGGTTTTAGAGAGTCAACTTTTTAAAGTCAAGTAGGAATCTATAATTTTTTGCAAACACGGAGTATTGATTAAACTAATGTTTAATTTATAAAATTTTACGTTCAAGAGCAATTTCAAATTTTTTTAAGTTCATTTTTAACGCACGTGTACCTACTTGACAGAGTGCACGCCAGCAACACACGTATCAGCTATTAAAATTTCAAAATTATTTTAAATTTATTAAAATTTAAAACTTTTCACTATGTTATAATATATTTTTCTCTACTTTCAATATTTATACAATACAATTGCATTATAACTCACATTTTGGATAATCTGGAAAATTTAGCTCCAGCTTATATTGGGTAGGTGACATACTACATACACGAGGTGGCGTTTATCAAGGATATTTTTTAAATATTAATTAATATGCGATGTTGTGTATATAATACACTTAAGTGTGTTTTAAACGCTAGAGCCCGGTTATTTAATTTTTAATAAATGGATTGCAATATATAAAAACCCCGCAAAAAGTACTGCCACTATTCAGATAGACTACATTTTAAATGTTTATCTTTTAAATTATTTAGTTATTTATGAGTCGAATGAAAAAAAATGTAAATATTGAATTTTATAACAAAAAAAAGATTTTCCTCCGTAATATTATGTCGAATATAATGGTCATCATTTAGGAAGCTTAAAAAACTTAATTTAATCACGTAAATAAAAAAAAAATATATGAAAAAAAATATTTTTTTTTTGTAGTAGTAGTGTAGCATAGAATGAAAAAAAATAAGTCAAAACCATTGAATAAAGCAAAAAATTATTCCATTTTTAAATTTTCCAAATAGATCTAAAACATTTAGTATGTTATGTACTTATTCGGTATAGGTACCTATACACACATGCCACGAACACGAACGAGTTTACGAGAGTAAGTTTTTGTAAGTTGTGAGTTATAGCTAAGTCTAACGAAGTCCGCGTGAGTTTGGAAAGCGATTCGATAATAAACGAGCCGATCGAATCCTGACGGTGGTCCAGTGAATCGAACTCGAATCATACGCGTGACGGGTATAAATGCTGACGTCAAAGACGCATACGACCGTTGAAATCACCGCCGCGATAATAACAATATTATTACTATCCGTTTATTACTGCTATCTATACAAGACTAGGTCGCGTCCGTCATTTTTTATTTTTCGTTTTTTATACACGCGATAAATATTATAAACGTGTCGGCGTGATGATTTTAAATATTTTTTTTTTCTCATACTCGAACGAAATCAATGACGGACGGACGGACGGAAAGAATCAGTGAAATCCAGGAAAATTATCCGTCGTGTTTCCCACGCTTCACCAGTACTATATTGTACATGTATAACGAACGTTTATGTGTGTGTTTGTGTGTGTGTGTGTGTGTGTGTGTGTGTGTGTGTGTGTGTGTGTGTGTGTGTGTGTGTGTGTGTGTGTGTGTGTGTGTGTGTGTGTGTTATAATATAGTGTGCGCGGGTACGGACGAACGTATATGTACATTGTACACTTCGATACACGTGATGGGTCTTATGCTATACGCGGGCAAATTATATTAAACAGTTACGACTAGCGCATTATCGTTAAGTATCTGTCGGACGCCGTGGCCGTCACGCAGCCGCGGCGTCGCAATCGTCGTCGGCGAGTCTTTAAAAGAGAAGAAACAGACGGACGGGTAGAGGAGAGAGGTGAAAAAAAAATCAAAAATAATAATAATATTAACAAACGTTCTTCGACGCCGCCGTGAAACGAGCGCCACACTTACCCGCCGGTCGCTAGTTATCGCGTGGCTCGCGCGGGCACACGCGTGGCGGTAGACGTTTCGTCTTATTAGCAACGATTACCCATCATTGTTTTTTCTTTTTTTTTCCACGTGACGCCTCGACGTGTATACACTATGTGAACGTGAGCGGCCACGTGTATGTGTGTGTGTGTGTGTGTGTGTGTGTGTGTGTGTGTGTGTGTGTGTGTGTGTGTGTGTGTGTGTTATGACCTAAAATGGTCGTGCGGTATGCGTCGCTCGCGCCTCTCACGCGGCCTGCAGTGTCTTGGCGCCCCGGTCCTGTGCGGGGAGAGAGACTGGATTTCGTCTTGTGTATACGCCACGCTCATTAAACTATACGTGTTTACGCTCGTGTTCAAGCATGACGTGAAAACGTGAAGACTCGGCCGGCGCATACGTAATATTTAAATTTGAGACTATTTCAAGTATCAACGATACACGCGGTGGAGATTTTCATCCACGAGTCGCGAATATTGCGTACACTGAAACGTGTCTGAGACGTTCCTTTTTTCAGGATTGATTTGAATAGACCCAAAGCTGAATTTAAGATGTGCGTGTTTATTACTTTCATGCCGAAATATTCCACGGAAATGGGTCTTAAACTAATTTTCACTGTGAGCATACACTGATAAGTGATTATGATATAATTTACACCGATTATAATATTGTTTGTTGTCGTTATTATTATTAATTTACTATACAAATCGGTATTGCGTGGTTATGAGACCCGTTTGTTTGAACGAAAGTGAAAACGAAAAAATAACGTCTCGATGAAAAAGAAAAGAGGAAAATTCTATGAAAACCATTTTAAACGCACTTAACCTCATTGATCAATCACAAAACCACCCGCTGCGATGTTAGACAAGTTATTTTTTACACGGTTATTGATACGATACACAATATACTTTATGTTGACAGGTGTTTTACATGAATATTGTACAGCGTTTAAATCATACGGCATAAAAATGCCCGTCGTTATGATCTTGAAAATGTGATTTATGAATACATTGCAACTTGCCTCGCATCCCGTAGACGCGTAGCAGTTATTATTAATTTTTATGCTGATAGAGGAATTATGAAAATTAATATAATCAGAATAACTGAAGTACAAAACCAAATCTGTCATAAGCAGTATTTGTGTAAATCTCACACTTTTGATAAATTAATAAAATCGAGCAAATTTTATCTCTTATCGACTGAATTATGTCTCGTGGCATAATAATGAAATATATTTATTAGTGACCATGTAGTGACAGTAAAGCCTGCATACATTTTTCTTCACAATAGTTTTAAATTATTAACAAATTTAGCACATTTTTCACTGATAATTATTTCGCTGATTTGAATCTGTGGTAATCTGTTCTTGTCCATTGATAAAAATTGTTCAAGAGAGATGCTATATAATTACGCCCACGTCGCCAACCTCTACAATGCTCGCAAATATTATTGAAAACCTAATGATAAAACCTAATGATTAATCATTTAAAATTTCAAAAATACATTTACTGTTGTTCAACAAAGACACACGGAGTGTCTTTTAAAAATTTAAATCAATAGAACCATAAACGATCTAAAATGATAAAACGATTCAATGATTTCATATACCTACATAATAATATATTCATGTAATCATACATATTTTCACAAGTACTATATTTATTCTGTTTTTAAAAACAGAAATATGTTTTCATTGGAGACAACCAATTTATATAGAAGAATAGTTAGGTGAAAATCTTGTGATTGTAATACATGAATATAGTAATATATATTTAAGAATCGTCGCGTGTCTCGTATGTCATCTTGTTTATATTTATTGTTGATCCTACATATAACATTTATATGACGATATCACACTTTTAAATCATTTTTGTAATACGACATCCTGTAAACTATGTTATCAATCTGTACTTGAGCCTACCAGGCGTTTATTAAAATAAATTAAAAAATATTGGAGCGTGATACGGATGTACGAAGATTATTTGAATAAAAAAAATGTAACATTAATAGTTGAATTGTAAAATAACACGCGTTGTACTCACGACTTTTTGCAAAAACCTGTGAACGTCTATGGTAGGATCGCGAACTTTCTCCAGAAAATACCGTCTCGTCAGGTGGTACAGTTTCACTGGCCAAAACGGCGATAAACTGCAAAATGATTACAACACATGTAATAATAATAATAACATTATACAACACAGTTCATTAACACGGTGAACACAGTCGTATCCGACGTGTGATGACACGACGTTATCATGTGTTGCAGAAAAATGTTCTTCTCGCTCTCTATGTATTGTACAAATAGATCGGACGTATACGTCCTATCGTCTTTCTCAATGTCAACGTAAATCGTCGTCTCGGACGGCCGCCGTATGTGTGTGTGTGTGTGTGTGTGTGTGTGTGTGTGTGTGTGTGTGTGTGTGTGTGTGTGTGTGTGTGTGTGTGTGTGTGTGTGTGTGTGTGTATGTGTGTGTGCTAACGCGCGATGACGAACACGTGAAACGCGGTTGTCGAGTCTTATACCCTTAACCGTATGATAATTGGGTAGGTATACCTGCGTGTGTGTGTGTACACACGTGGTAGAAAAGGTGTACCGTATCATTATCGAGTTTTCGTCTTAACACGTGTACACGCCACTGAAACCGTCACGCTGCGTCTATATAACGCCGACGTTTTAAATTATAACTTATAAGTATACGTTTTGTTTTTTATGGCGAAAACACAGACACGTCTTTCTCGTCTTGTTATGTCGAGCGATGTATAATACGCTTGATTTTTCTTTAATCTTCCCGCCCCTTGTTTATCCACGGGCCACGAGTCTTGCTTTTACAAGCCTCAACACTTTTTTTCGCCCGTATCTATATGATAATAATGTATAGATATGAAACATTCCGAAAGTGAATTTGTTAAATTCATGAAATACAAGTGATTTGCCAATTCACAGAATGGTCAAAAAGTCGTCCATTTCATAATGATTGAATCAGAATTCAAAAATGCTATTCATTTAACGAGCACTGGTAATATTAGAAATATATTATTGTATATGGCAATTACGTCTAAATTTCATTTTGAAAACTGTGAACAATGTAGGAATAATCAGAGATAGATCAAATACAAAAAATTGATCTATACCAAAAGTCCAAAAATATTAATATACGTTCAAGGAAATATAGGTAAACTGTCAATATTATTTTGTACAGTAACTTAAATGTCAAAACTTAAAAAGCCGGTCGTACTTCACACCATAGGTATTTTTCACTCCTTAAATGATGTAATGATAATGAATGAAAAGAACTTGAGATTAAATATTTTCACGGTAAGTGAACGATACATTGAGTATTATTTTACTTTAAATTTGAAATCAATGATAAATAATTTATTTGGGAAAACAATGCTCAGAAAAACTCCTGTAATTATATATGTGTCAAATAGTTAAATTTTCGAAAAAATGTTATGGTAAACAAATGGTGCAATCCTCATGGTTCAAGTTCAACAGCACTGGAATAGTAACAAGAAAATTCCACGTTGTTTTAATAATATCCATAAAAATGCTCTATTTCGTCATATTTTGACAATTTTAGGAAAAAAAAATTAACGTAATCGATTACTATAAAAATATAAATATAGCTAAGGCTACTTATGACAAACTTTGTATACAAATTTTAGATCTTAAAACTAAAAGTAACAAATTTAGTGAAATAAAAATAAAAATAAATGTGATATTTTACGTAGAAAAATTAATTTCATTGATACTTCCAACTTTAAACGCGTGTAAAAAATAATTTATTGAGTTTATTTTATGAAACTTGAACCATAGATTAAGATATATGAGGCAAACCTGTTGGCCAAAGAAAATTTGTTTCAGGTTAATAATCCAAATTGTATAAGGTTTTTACTAAACAATATCTCTCATTTACGTGATTAATGATTTTCGTCAAAACTCACTTTAAAAGCGTATTAAAAAAAAAATCGTGACTAACAGCTCTAGAAATTTTTTCAGTACTGTGAGTTGAGACTATAAATAAGATTTTGTTAAATGTGTAGGTTATTATATCAAATATTTCAAATTTTACTAGATAAAAACTTCAAAAAAACGAGATATTTTCAATAATTTAAAAGTTCTATATATAGTCCTACAATGGTACAAATGTTCGGTACTTTTGTCAACTCTGTATCAAAGTAAAATTGATATTTGGAAAACATTTCAAGTGTCTAGCACCATTATTTTTGGATTTATGGCTAAATTTTAAAATGGATTTTATGAAAATCTCGTGTACAACAGATTGTATCGTTTCCTTCTATTATATAGAGAAAAATGACCATTAATTAAAATACCAACTACATGAAATTTCTTATCTATAAAGTTGATTGATGAAACCATTGGACCATTATTTATATCCGAAAAAGTGATTACACGCATAAAAAAAAACCAATGCAAAACCAATATATTCTTCGTTTTGCTCAGAGTCTAATACATACACTGGTTTTTGGTACATTGCGTTGTATTTACTATACATGGCATATAGTGGAACTTGGAAGTAGTATGTGTTCGTGTGTATATTGTGAGATAGACCTAATACAGTACACTATTGTACGTCACAGTAGGTACTGAAATTAATTAGAAGTAGGCAATTTTTTATGAAAAAATTTAACTTACTGTTTAGGAAGCAATGATGAGCTCGATGTATCCTGAAAAAATCATTAAATGTTTGACCAAATATAAACTTTTTAATAATGTAAACCTTTTATTCACAATTTTTATTAAATACCAATACTTACAAAGTATATTTCGTTTGAAATGGAATTTTTTACTACTTCTGCGTGTTTACTAGTTGCAAATTCATCACATATTGAATTTACAGATTTATTATCATCTGACAATATTTTCATAATAAAATCTGCAGAGTTGTAATTTTCTGGACAACGATAACCAATGCTAAAAAAACGTAATAACGATAAATTAATAAACTGAGTTAAATTAAATGAAAATGATACAAAAACATTTTATAAAGATAAAATTAAATTGCTTATTATACCTTTAGAGTATTTTAAATGTATGAATTAATTTCAAAATATAGGTTATACTTTTAATGAAAACCTGTAGAAATACCTATATGATTATCATCGGTACTTAATTGTGAATAGAATTTTACTATTAATTTTAGTATATTATTTGTATTACCCACTTCCTTTTTAACGCGTACTCATGTACACAAATTAAATTTATAAAACATTATCTACTCTATTTTTAATTTAATTTGGATTCTTAAAAACCGAAGAATTTGTTTTTATTTTTATTTCACATAATTAAATACTTAATACTGATATTTGATTTATACTAGAATTTATACAATTTAAATTTTCAACCTTCACAGTATACATATTTTAATGAATTATTTTAATTTTCATTACAAATTTGTATTCATTCTCTGGCATACGTGATCTTAAAGTAAGCTGTGTCAAAAATACAAAACACATCGAATTAAATTGTCAGTTTTCATCCATCTAAATAGCAAAGATAATCATAATTTATTAGGACTGACATAATATTGAGTATAAGTTCTACAAAGTATAGTTTATTTTATTGGTTAAGATTAAATAAAAAAAAGTAATGGTCATTTGAAACAATACCTATCAAGACAAATTAATGAATATGATTTAAACATGATACGTATTAGGTTAAAATATGTAAACATTGCCTAATATTTGTATTTCCTGAATATAATTTACCTTTCAAAAAATGAAGTGGCTTTATTAGGGGGTCCGGAGTAAGCAATTCTTCCATCAGCAACTAAAATTAACTGATCAAATACATTTAAAAGTTCAGTGCTAGGCTGGTGAATAATACAGACAACAGTTTTTCCTTGGTTGGACACTAATCGTTGCATTATGTTAGTCACTTTTTGTGCACTATACGAATCTAGTCCTAGAATAAAAATATTGAAATTGAAATAATATTAAGGTTTATATATCCATATTTACATACATACACACTTCATTTTTTAAAAATCAAGAAATATCCTACAGTCATAATATACAAATAAAATTATAAATTGAAACAACATGACGTGACAGATATTTATCTTAATTTTTGTTATTTCTTCGCATTTGACAGTTAATATGCTTATCAAAGATGATTTAATGAAAATGAAATAAAGAAAATTACTAAAAAAAATATTATTTTAATGTGTTTTATAAGAAACAAATTAAGTAGATAAATTTTAAGGGAAATAATGAAATTCCATATAATTCCTATTTTATAAAAAGAGTGCGTCGAAAGTTACATCTAGCACTATCTAGTGATAAAAAAGTATATAAATATCGTAGCCAAAGAGTTATATTGAAATTTCATCACAGTTACAATAATATTTTAAAAATATGAAATTAATTCACGGAAAAATTGTTTAAAAATAATTTTAACAATCAAATTTTAATTCTAAATATGTCATAAATTATTAATATTAAGAATTACTTATGATTTCATAACTTAACTTAAACTAAACTTTGGTAAAATATTTGATTTTGTTTTTTACAACTTGAATTAATATATTTCTTTACTATTAGAAAAATATTTTCCTGGTGACTTTTAATCGTTGCCATAACAGGAAAATTCATTATTTCACTATTATTTAAGGTGTTCCAGGTTTTCCCGTATGATCTCAGGTTGACGAATAAAATCGTAAAACCATTCAACGTTTGTGATTATGGGTCTTACAAAAGTGCTTGCGGCAGATATTTCATTTAATTTTTTTTTCATCGGTAAATATTTTAATTCAAAACTGAATTCAACATGAGTCTTCTAGAACCTCTATTTTGATAAGTCACCAGATTTTTTAGATATTTCGACGTTGACGTCATAATATAACGTCACGTTAATGCATGAAAATTATAAAAATCGTGTGATATACGTATCAAAGTTTGCGTTCTCGGGATCAAAAAACCACATAAAAACTAATTTCCCATTAAAATGTATATTTACATTAAATTAATATTACACGAGATAGGTGCCTTAAATATCTTTTGAAAGACCGCTAGAATCGTATGACAAAAATAGGTTTTCAATTCCTCTCATAAGCTTGAGATCCATTGGCAATAACTTCGGGTCATAAAATGGCCTGACCTGGTTCTAATTAGGAATTTGTTTAAAAATGCATAAATGAACCTATGAAAGATATAGATATAATATTTAAAACGAAGCACTGTATGTCTGAACACGACATGTATACCTATGGTTACACTGGTTACAGGTGTACAATATTCCGTTTATAAGTATACAACATATATCTACTGACGTACTGTGAGATAATTCCATCTGACAACTCAATACAGCCTAGTACAGTAAGTTATTCTGTAATACTTATCAAGTTTATAATAATTTAGTGTGAGCTGTTCTCTAGCTTGATCATTTCAGGTGAGTTATTTAAATATGGTAATTATTTATTAAATGCAAAAATAATACCCACTCGAGTGATTGTGGACCGTTATAACATATAGACAAAAAGTTTTTTTAACTTCAAAAATTACTACGAAAAAAAAAATAACTTCAAAATATGTATAGTAACTATATGTACTGTTATATTTGGGTTGGAGAAGATTTTTATTTATTTTAGATTGATTTCTATTACATTAGATTGTTTTTTCTTCATATTTTTTTATTCTATGCCTAGGTATTAAAATATCAACTACCAAGAGAAAATTATTTAAATATAAAAAAATACTATGTTTACTGAAAATAAATTCATTCCCTATTTATTGTGGAGGATAGTAGTTCAAACTATGAAGCACATTTAGTTCATGTCTAGAACATAATGTTTAGATAAATTTACTTTTACAACTTTAATAATAAATTAAATGTGTTTTCGTAATATTGTAGCATAAAAATAATATTGTTTATATGGGTAATTTTTTTTTAAAAGGTTAATATACGGAAGCTGGGAGATGATAGAATCTCATGAGTTTTTGACCTATACGTATTCACTAGTGCTTAAACGTCACTAATATTTAGAGATACTCTGCACTGAAATTTACAAAGGGCCTTAATATAATATGTCATTGTAAAAAAAAAAAACCATTCCAAGAAAAATAGGTCCACCTGAAAATATGGCAAGCTAAATTTAATGTAGTCATCAATTAAAAAATAATTAGATTTATTTACCTGTAGTAGGTTCGTCACAGAATAAAAATGTAGGATCGGTAAGAAGCTCAGTAGCAAATGACACGATTTTTCTCTCGCCACCCGATAATGTAGTCTACGTGAGAAATAAATGCAGTATTTATAACACCTTATTGATAAATTTACATTTTAAGTACCTTCCCATCTTCCCCGTTCACGCCGATCCTGGTGTTCGCGCATTGACCAAGGCCCAATTCTTCAATAACTGCTGAAACTCGGGCTTTCAGATTGAGCCTGCTGGTTCTTCTATCGAGTTTCAATTTCGCCTGAAAAATATTTGTATATGTAATCTTATTAATTTTCATAAAATACACAAATAAAAATAAAAATATGGTGCTTACCATGAAATAGAGATGCTCTTTAACAGTTAAAACTCCACAGAATAAATTATGTTGATACATATATCCGAAATTGTGGCTTTTAAAATTCCTAACAGGAATACTGCCTATTTTAACATTTCCGTCCAATTGCATCTGGGCTTTAAAAAAATATATGTTTGGTTGACAATTTTATCAGCTAATCACATTTTTCAACTCGCTTCATAAAAATTATTATGTAGGTACCTAATTCACTGATAAATATTATTACCTGGAAGTTTATTGGCGAGAGCAGCCATCAGAGTGCTCTTTCCTGCACCGCTGAAATCATGTGCACGTTTTAAAAATTTAGCCACAAAATATATCGATTTTAAACTAATTACCTTGGTCCCATTACAGCAACAAGTGAACATGGCGGTATGTACCCTTCGACTAGAAAAATTTACAAAATATTTTCATAAAAAATGTTGTGATGATTTTAAAATCCATGTTAATCAATATTATCAAATGCAGTAGTTTAACTTGGTAGGTAATTTTAGTCGAGAGGTTCATATTTCTTTTTAGAAGCCGTACCTATAAACGTATTATGAATATCTGCAGAGTATAAATATAAGAAGGTAGACACATTCAATATTTCATCTAACTAAAATAGTAATAACTTTCATTCACAAATAATGCTTCCTTTCTCATAACATGATATCACAGAAAAACTATGTTTCTACTACACACTTACGAGTTACGATCGTTAAAATCGTATTCAGAAATTATTTACACTAAATAATGACAATGATAAACCTTGTAAACCTTATTTATTCATAATACTTTAAAACCTCGACAGTAAAATAAGTACCGACTTAATTCTATAAGATCAGAAATTTTTAACACTCAAATTACATTTATTAATGCTAGTATACAGTAGTGTATCAACTATCAAACACTCCAGTGAACAGTTAATTATTATCAATAAATAGTAATGTATGTATTTATAAACTGTATACCTGTCACCTATCTATTTTCATATGTTATAATGTGTTAGCAACATGATAATTGAAATTCAATACTAATGACTGTACTATATATAATATTACATTACCTACATCATAATAAGGTAGTATAAAATGAAAATTAGTCATCAAATTGTACCATAAGTTACTTCATTTTTCGAATTTTTTAAAAAAAATCGAAAATTTAAAATACATTAAATAAATATTTTAATTAATATTTAATTCTATTTTATGAAACGTGCGGTTATAAAACTAAAATAAGTATACCAAAATTAATGTAAAAACCATTAAAAATTCAACGTATTATTTTGATAAATTAGTAATCATTATTATTAAGGATTCTAATTCAAAAATCGAAAATCATTTAAAAAAATATAATTGATTAATCATTAAACAATAAAATTATAAAAGTAATCCGTTATGCAGTCCATTTAGTTATAGCAATCATCAGGTCGACAACACGAAGCTACCACATGACCAAAAATTACGGTACGAATAGTTATATAATGTACTATTTTTCTAAAAGTGTAACCCTAATGAAGTATACTTTTAAGTTTTTGTTAAAACGCAATATTGTTAACGATTTTTTTTTTCAAATTACATGAGTTAGTGTCAATTAAAAAAATTATTATCTGTTCTCATTCCAAAATAAACTGATATTTTTTGTAGTTCTCTCCCCCCTCCAAAAAAAAAAAAAAAAAAAAAAAAAAAAATATATATATAAAACACAACAAAACTGTAGACTATACTGGGAAATTTAAAAAACCATGTCCAAACGAGCATTTATAAATCGCAAACTAAATGTAAATACTAATATACATAATAATATAGTTAAAAAATAAGTGCAATAAACCGTGTAATTAGTAATTACTAATTTTTGTTATTTGTACTCTGGTTTTAGTACTTGAATTAATGTTACGAGACCTGCGAAAAAATAGTAATAGAAAACGAGACCCAAAACGATTCTGTAGGTACAAATAGTCCCGAAAAAAAAAATTAACGACTTTAACAGAAATATACATATTGTGACGTAATGGAATATAAATTAAATGTTTATCTACAATCGTATTGTTAGTACGCCGAACAGTAAAGGAATATAAACGGAAAACATCGAGCTCGGGGTTAAATAAACCAATCATACTACTACGGGCGGTAATAGTCGGCACTATGAATGTAACTGTATACAGCGCGTCTCAATAGACACAAGGAAATAGTAGAAAAAAATGAAAACGACGACAGAAAACGTGGACGTGTATTGAACAAAATAAATACGTGTTCGGTTCACCTACCGTTGTTCAGCAGTAACTTTTTGGTGACGGTGCTCGACCGCAACCACCGGTCTTTCTTGATCAGCGCGTGTACGGTCAAATTTTCCCAGTAGATCGGCAAGCAGTTGTCGTTGTATTCGCCCTGGAAAACGTAAAGTCGTAATGCCGATCGCCGGAGACTCGAGAGCGGAACGGGAGCGAAAAGAAACGCCAAGGAATTATATAAACGGATAATAGGTAGGCATGTATAATTACCCCGCCGTTCGCGAACAGTCGAACACCCGAGTCCGGAGCGTCGGGCGAGTCGGGGCTGAAAAACACGGTGTACGTAGACGCCGACGAATCCATGTCGTGACGTTTGACTTTCGAGTTCTGTAATACGTGTGCACCGCGAATAGATATGTCACACACACACGACTGAGGCGGCGGGCTCGGCAGACCGCGGATTCCGATCGGACCGGGTGGTGTGTGTTTTAATAGGACTGCTGCGAGACGTCGTGTTCTCACCAACAACGCGTCGCGTCGAAAAATACACGCGACAGCGTGCGGTTCTCGGTGCGAAGCCAGACACAATGTCGAAACGTATCGATTGCTTTGATGAATTACATAACGTTTTGATCTATGATATGATGTGTTTTGTATAGGTTCTCTGACTCATCGGGGTGGACGAAGCCACCGTGCACTTCTCCACGAGTGACGTGATTTTTCCATATACGTCGAACCGTAAGGCAATAGCGTCGCGTCCGAGGGCGAAGGAGAGACCGCATTCAGAGAGACCCCTCTGAACCTTGTTTTTTTTTTTTACACGTAGATCGTTGCGTGGAACGCGTATGGTCGATTATTGTTTTTAGAAAATATCGTTGGATACAAATCAAATACTTTCAGCTTGGGCACAGACAAGGCCGTCACTTAAGACGATTTCCAGAAAAAAGTGGACATTTTTTACACCCAAATCGTAAAAACTCGCTATTTTTATCAGTAAAAATACAAATAGTTGTTCTAAAATCAAATCTATGAATAAATATACAAATATAATTTTTTTTCTTTATGTATATATTACGATCTCCGCGTAGGTACTTAATTTGAGATAGGGTAAATCTATTTTGAGTAAAGCGAAAAATACATTTGTTTTACAATGTGTCTTTTTTTTCTATGAACTTGTATGTCATAATTATTGCTTTTAGATAGTAATAGTGGTCCGAAATATACATCCGGTCCCGATTATTAATGTCATCTAGTATTGGTGTATAATTAAGATTATTATTTTTTCCAAACATAAGGAAAACTGGATTTTCATGAAATTGATTTTAAAAACTCTAAAAAATAAAATCACTAGTAACTCAAAAATGTCTATAACAATAATAATCTATTTTGATTTGAAGGCCCTAGTTAGTAAAATATATCAAACATTTTTTGTGAAAGTGCTGAAATCATCATTTTTGCTTATATTTGTGCGTACTTACATAAATAAAAACAGCCGTCAGTATTTTCTGGAACCTACCCAGGCCACAGCTTTTTTAGCCACCTTCTTAACCTGGCTTTTCCACACTACAATAATAACTTGAGCACCAATTATAAATATGTTCTAGTTTTCTTAAATTTCGGAAAGAGGGGGTCTGAACCCCTGAACCCTCTACTAGATACAGTATTGGGCACAGTAAAATTATTAACATGAAAATTATTTTAGGTGTAAAATTTATATAATTATCGGTACCAGTGGCGGATCTGAGGAGGGGGGAAGGAGCATTTACCCCCCCCCCCCCAGCTACCCATAGTAATACACTAACACCCGAAATACCTAATTTTATTAATAGAATATTAAAAAAACATTTTCACTTATCATACTATATTGTCATTATTTGTAGCTTTGGCACTCATAGCTTTTTCTCACATACATAGGTAAATTCAGTCAAATTATATCGTACTTTTGCTTTTGCCCCCCCCCCCAAAAAAAAAAATAAAATAATTTCTGGATCCGCCACTGATCGGTGTCTACTACCAACGAACATAATGCTTCTATTTAGGCACCAACATTCATTTGAAACGTTCTATGCGACTTGTCGCAGGTATATTTTTTTTATAGTGTGATTGCTGTTTTTACGCCTATCTAATTTCTGTTTCTGTTCACGATAGTGTAAATTATAATACGTTCACACCATATTGGTGAACAGTTATGAATACTTTGTTCAGAGTGAAGAATAATTTGATAGCTAAATATAAGTACTCGTAGAGTGAGAATGCTTTGTTCCTCTCACCCTCAAAACAGGTCTATGTTTTTTAACATATTGCTTTACATAGATTATTTTCATAATCTTTACTTATAAAATCCAAATACCACTGACTGACTGATCGCTGTATCTCAAAAACTACGCAACGTACGGACTTGAAATTTGGAATAGAGGTTCTTCTCATATTTTCACCGTGCTATAAGAAAGGATTTTCAAAAATGTTGCGTTTTAGTGGAGTAATTAAGAATTATAATTATTCACCGCCAATATGTATTGTGCGGCACGGCGGCCCGCGGGTTTCCAGCTACCTGCAACCTATCCTTTTTGTTCGTCGTCGTCGTGTAGATAAGAATAATTTGTTCCAAGAAGTTTATCGATAAAAATAATCTCATGCATCGTGCGTACACCAATACAACTATTTTATTATAATGAACGATAAAATGCTCACCGATAACATAAACCAATACACGTACAAATTCTATTTATTAGTTACTATCCGGCTTCATCCGTGTGTATTTTTTTTCATATTTACAATATTGTTTTAGAATATATTATGGCCTATGTGTAACATTGTTGTGTGCAAATTAGTCTTTTTATGCAAAACCGGTTTTGCATTTTGTAAAATACTTCCTTGTATACAATATTTTTGGTTCTGCACACCGATAACATAAACCAATACACATACAAATTCTATTTATGAGTTATCACTCTATTATTGCCTTGCCACGGTGTCCATACAATATACATTCTTAAGTGCACGCGAACAAATATTCATTTCATGTGCTTGAAGCCGGATAATTATAAAAAAAAAAACAAAAACGATTTACCAAGCATAAAAAATATATTGCACTCAACAATATTACCCATAATATTTTAAAAATAATACTTTTAATATGAAAAAAACAAAAATACACACGGGCGAAGCCGGGAAGTTCAGCTAGTTCAGTAAATGCATAATAAATACATTGATCATTCGTAACAAATTAATTTGACTATTCGACAACATAGTTAAAAAAAAATAAATTATGCCGTTGGACACGTCGTGTTTGATAGGTAGAATTTGACTGTTTGAAAACCGAAATATGAAAGTGCTAGTTTTAAGGTATTAGGTATTATTAAAAAATTATTATCTTCTTCATGATGTAAATTTTTATTTCACAATTTACATACATCTAACATGAAAAAAAAAAGGTATGAGAAGGGAAATATTCAAATATCCCCATTATTCTCCCCTTGTAACCATGCCACTGGTAATTATTATTATACCTACCTAGTTAGTAATATTTTGAACGCTTGAAATACTCGAGCCATGAAATGAAAGTTTTTCCTTCTTCACTTCGGTCTTTGAATAAAATATTGATAGTATTCACCTAGCGCCCTAGATATTAAAGCTATGTACATCACTTCGTCGGATGTATTCACAATTATAATTAGTGATGTAAGTCGGTAAATATTACTTCGGTAAAGTATTTTAAAGTAGGTAAGTAATTTATCGGTAAAGTAATAAATATAAATTACTTTACCACTTTATGAGTATTTTTTTTTAATTTTATAAATCATATTCATTAATCATTATTCATATAATCATATAACATATTATACTTTATACCATGTTACACTTATTAGGTTTTATGTAGGCTCTTTGGAGGCAGTGCCACTCGACTACTCGAGTTACTACACACGTTTTATTTTCTAATATTGTTTTTTGAGGTGTATATTAATTACCTATTAAATCTTTATCATTTTTTGTGATCTAACAAAAGTCAAGACTGACTTAATTTGTTACTTATATTGAATTAAATGCTTTTTTTTTAACTATATCAAAAAATATGTTTTATTTCTAAATTTCTATTTTCAGAAAAAGTACATTTTTTAGTTTTGTACTTTTGCTTAGCATTATTTTATAAAGTATTATAAATACCTTTATTAATTATTGGCTATATTTGGATAGAAAATATTTGAATGCTTCATAATGTGAATGTGCTTAATATGCTATAATATGCTTTATAATAATAATTAATATATAATTAATATTACTTTTTATCAATTGGGTGTTGAAAAATAAATTTCCTAATATTACCATAAAAAAGACAACCGGTAATTTTACAACACTAATTATAATCAGATAGATTGGAGAGATCACAGACAGCATATAATCAGCCCACAACTATTAAACTGACCATTTTTATAAATAGCTCACCTAACACCCATTTTGTGATTATTTAAATTATAGAAATTGTGAAGTATTATTAAATTTCGAAAACCATTTCAATTTCTGTGGATAATTTTAAAACCTAGGTACTAATTTAGTTTCTTAGAAAATGCATAACCCAATGAATAAGTACAATATCCAAGTCTTTATCAATGATCAATATTAGTATTGAAATAACAATAGAATAATCAATTTATTTAATTATTTGTGAACTCATCTTATCTTTTAAAGCAATTATAAAAAATAAAAATTTACTAAATAAACTTATTCTTCAAAAGTACTTATCGCTGCATTAAAATAATAATGTATGTCTAAACCAACATAGGAAGGTACCTCATAACATAACTGCCTCCCAACTGTTATTACACAGAAAACTTAAAAAGGAGCTATCTTAAAAGATAAACAGGATGGTGTTAAAATGTTTAATTAAAATAAAATCTATACAATGATTTTCAATATTATATGTATAAATATATTATAGATCACATGTACAAAAATTTAATTCTTTACAAATTAAGTATCATCAGAATTGTAAATTAGAATTTAACTAAATTTGTTTGTAGAATATTTTTGAATATTAAAGGTATAATAACATTTATATATTAACAATCTTTAAAAGATCAATCATTAGCTTTCCAGTATTTATGTCTACCTTGCAGTAAGTACAATCAGTCAAATATTTTTTGATGCATACATTTTGGTAAAGTAAAAAAAAAAGAAGTTTGATGTAGCCATTTGTGTGAATCAACTTTGCAGATTATTAATTATTTATATTTATATAATAGTCAATACTATGCAATTCAAACTATTTCCCTAAAAAACCTAAATCAGAGCGCATTCAATTATTTTAAGTTCAATCAAGTATGTGTACAATAACAGTTTTAATTTTATACTTAATTAACATTTTTCATGCACAAATATGTTCAAAAAGTAATAAAATTCACAAATCATTCATAACTCATAAAACTACAGTATTTAAAGTAAAAACTGGAGAACGTACAAAATGAAACATTAATTTGAGCAATTTTTACTATTTTTATAAATTTAAGTAAATATTAATAGCAAACATTTATTTGTAGCCATTAACCAAATACATTTAGTTAATAGTAAGTGCTGTGACCAAAATTCTTAAATCAAGATAAATCTGTTTATTATAAACCCATTATTATTAAATGTAACCAAGTAACAACAGTTAATTTACTAAAAGTTCATACTGGTTAAATCCATTTTAAAGAACTTAATACAAACAGTAAAAAAAAAAAGTTTACTAACTTAAAAAAATTCTTTAATGATTACAAATCAAGACTGACAAGTGTCATATCATTATATATCAATATAATACGACAAATATAGTTTTAGCAAAAATCTATTATCATACTATTAAAATTTAAAAAAAAGATATTTAGTTAAAAACAGCTATATAAAGATTGGTCCATTAAAGATGATGACATATTGAATAATAATTATTGGATTTATTTATGTACTCTAATTGAAAATAAAAATTTTAATTACTTAAATTTCACCAATATTTACGTATTCATAACTTTTAATAATGTTTTTATAGATTTTATAGTCTTTATAATAGAGCTACTAATTGCTATGTAGTTTACCATCTCATATTCAAACAGTATTGGAAGTAATTTGATGATTATTATTTATTGGCAATGATGTTACCTTTTATTAAATTTAATTATTTTGTTCAAACGTAATAAAGATCAAAATGGCAAAACAAATCATAAATTAGAATAAAAATTGTATGATTTTTACATAAAATTCTCAAAAACCAAAATTTTTATTTCTATTAAAAAGTTGAAATATTTTATTCACAAAAATTGTATTATTCAATTATTTAAATGCACACTAAAAAACATTTTATTAGTTTTGATTTGTGTAAAACAATATTTATATTTGAACTCCTGCAAGGATATAAATAAAATGTACAAAAAAACATAAAAATCCAAGTATCTAAATTATGATCATCTAATAATAATTTCTACCAAATTATTAATAATAACAAAAATATTTTCATAACCCATAAAAAAATGTATTTTATAGGTCTAAGTAACTGAATATAATATAAACATTTTTATTTTTATTTTAAATTAATAATTATAATATAATATCTGTGTACAATAAAAACAAAATTATTAAGACAGATATAAAATCTGATCACGTTACATTTTGAGTGACAACTGGTACTGGTGGAATTAGAGGTAGCTTAAAAAAAAAAAAAAAAAAAAAAAAATTAGTTATGTTGTACACGAATTAATGAGTGTATAATGTATATATTCTATAAATTGTATGTTATAATAATGAATAATATCTAATAAATTCCCTATTCCCACCTCCTCACCATTTATTAATCATTTAGCTCTAATCACCTTTCCACTTTCATCATGACCTTGATATTTCGGTTTACTATGAGTGAATGGCAAGTATCTGTATCTGATCATATGCTGAAAAATAGAAAATAAACATTAATATAATATTATAAATACATATTATTTTTATTAAATCCATAGATTGGAGATTTTAAAATACATTGTGTAAAACTTTAAACACTATGCAGTGTTGCTGGTTATATACTCCTAAAAAAAAAAAAAATGTTTAGGGGTATTACTTATAAATTGCAGCTATATAAATTAGATGTTTGATTATATGATAATAAATTTAGTAAAAGAATCTGAGCAAGTAAAACTAATTAGCAAATTTTATCATCAATATAATATACAATAACAATATTATAAAGTTAATGATTTTAACAATAACACCAATATATGAATCATAAAAAATTAATTTAATTGTATTACGACACACATGGTAACAAGCCACAGCAATATTTAATGCCCACATTTAAAATAACACCTACAATAACAGTTAAGATTCTACCCACACAAATACTGAAGTAATATACACAATACTTCATAATGACTTGAAATTTATTCTATATAACGTGAGGATTTGAATTTTTTCCAAATAAAATTTTATAATGAAACTAAATTTTTAAATAATAAATAATTTTTGATCTTTTTTATTTGTTATCGGCATTAATTATTTTTAAAGATTTTAATTTTTTTTTAAAGCAACCACTATTTAAGATTAAATAATAAATAAGATAATATTATAATAAACATCAATACAATTTATTAAATATATTATATAATATACTAAATTCATAAAGATCACTAAATAAAATGGTGTCATATTATTTCATTGCACTAAAAAACTAGTTAATTTACATGAAACTTTTAAGTATAATAAGTAATGAAACTTTAAAATATTGCTTACCATTATTTGACGTTTCATCGTTATACAAAATAGAACTATGAAGTATAAGACAAGAATTGGCCAAAATACAGGAACGTCGAAAAAATGGAAAAATGTCAAAAATATTGACAGTAAAGTAGATTTTACAACCGAATACCAAAATTTAAATTCAGGTAATCTGCGAATAAATGGTCTAAATTCTTCATTTGCTCGTGTTGGTAATGATGGACCTGAGTCATCTAAATTAACAAAATGAAAAAAAAATGTAACATTTATTTTTCATATATAGCACCACAATAATAAAATATTACCTTCAAACTCTTCCATAGCTGGGTCTATTTTTGGTGTAAGGAATGCAATAAATAAATTTAAATGGTATATACCCAGTGCGTACGTAATTATGTACCATCCCTAAAAAAAATTATAAACTATAATTTATACCGTTTATAAAATAATCAAAAAATAGAAGAGAATATTTGAATGAACATATTAATCAAACTATTTGTTTACCTGTAGCAATACTATTCTAAGCATAAATAAAAGAATTATTACAAATGCTGTTATCCATCTAGCTATTGGAAATGGTGTGATGTCATCAAGAAATTTTTGAAGCCTCTGTAAGAAAAATTTTAATTAAATATAACTTATTAACTTAACAATTTATAATAATTAATGATAATATTAAAAAATATATATATTAACTGTATTGTACTAATTATTATTACAACAGATACTTTTTTTTAAATGAGTATTATAATTATTTCCAAAATTGATGAACCATTCAAAAATCAAAGGAAACAATTAATAATTATATATTAAACATATAAATTAACATTTATACATCCTAATATACATAAGGTTTGACACAGAAATACATAATAATTTTAGGAACTGAGATATCTAAAATGACTTGGTCTTTCTATACTGTACAATGCATTAGTTTATATAAATTACACAATACAGTAAGATCGATTAAATTCCAACAAAACGTAAATGGCTGTACCAATACCATACATACTATAACCTTAAATACCTGAGATAAACGAAGAAAAGCCAATGAGACAGTGCTCTGCTGACTACTGGAATCATTTGTGAAGTCTTCCATTTTAGACTAGAAAATCCACTTAATTTTACAATTTCTGTAAAAAATAATTCAATTCAAAACTCATAAATAAATAAATGAATCAATAAATTACAAAACGTTAATAGTAATTTAGTTGATGATTTAAATATGAAGTGGGAAAAAGTATTGACTTTACAGATTTCAATACAAAAATTATCCATTTTATAACAAGTAATAAAATGTATTCAGTTGGTAATAAAGATTATCTCTATTTAAATTGATTTTTAATTATTAATTGCATCAAACTTAATAAGCCGACGTTGTACAATAAGAAATTTGAAATTTATTATTTTGGGTATTATTCAAAAAATTTCGAATTTCTTCAATTAAGTTGGTCTTAGTAAAAATGTAACACAGATTAAAAATTTAAGGACCAATTTTTCTGCAAGTAAAATTAAAATATATTGATACAAAAACCAAAACAAATCTCTAGAATAAAATTGAAAATCATAACAAAAACAACGTGATTTCAGATTAGATTACATACTGTAAGTTAATAATTCCATTTCAACCCAATTTTAAACTGACGCCGATCTATCGCTGGATTAGTAATTAGTATCAAAAACATAAACAAAAGAAAAATTGCACACTAGGCGTTATTATTGACTCGGGAAAAGTTTAACGAGATCGAAACAAGTCAAAAGAACGGCTGATCAAGCGAATGGAGAGTGACTCACTAGGTGTCACTGCAAACGTCAATCGTACCTGATCGTGTTCTGAGTAATGATGCGGTCAAACGAGTGTTGCATTCATCTAAAACGAACACGGGACTCCTGTTTTCGTTGGCCAAATCGTCATTGTGATACCGAATCAATTGAAAACGTCACTTATCAAACGTCTGCAGCAAACATTAATGCCGCATGCCTGACAGCAGTAGTCGTCGACCACGGCGGTGTTTTCAATTGGACGGACGCGGAGACTCGTTCCGGTACGGCGTGCGGAACGCGAATTATCGGTCGGAGAAAAAACAAACAATTAAAAATAATAATAATTAACGAAAAAAAAAAACAAACGAATAACAATTGTGTGCGATAATTAAGAACTAATTTGTCGAGACGGCAACGAGCTGCGGTCGCCAGTCGGCAGGAAAAATGAAATTCGTTTAGGGCTGTTCATCGCTGATAACACGTGATAAGATTCCGGTTGCGTGGACTGTTTTGAGTGTGCAACCACCGAACGACTAGTACGAGTCCCATATGAAGTCACTGTTTGTTCCATGAAATCCGTTTGACTCGAGGCGGCGCCAACGAATGCGGCGCCGCGGCGTGCCGGTCGGTAAACGGATCACAACGCGAAGACCATTGGAGAAATGAAATGGCTTTTTTATGATTGATTTTTTTTTTATTCGTACAGTCTGCTGCACGCCGAGACAATAAGTATTAATGATAACGAATTATTGAAAACAAAATGTAAAATATATTTTAGAAAAAAATCACTTATTTTGTTTACTATATTAATCTGTTTTAATTTACATTTATTCTTGTCAAAGACAATTAAAACGGAAATCTATAATATCACTTTATTCACCTATAAATACTGTTTTATAATTACCATTTACCAATAACAAAATTATTATATTCAAATGTATTCTTATTATATTTTAAGAACTCCTGCTCCAACACAAGATTTGATTATCGGGTACTTTAATATTGTACACATAAAATATTTTCATAGTTTTGAATATTAATTGTCGATGTTGCAACAAACTTATTATTATTATTATTATTATTATTAAATTTATAGAGCGACAGAAATCACGGAGTGCAGATGACTGTCGTCAAAGGATTACGTCAACAAATTTGTTCTAGAGATCTTTGATCTGGTCTATTCGATACTTACCATTGAGTTATAGATTTTTTGAAGAGAAGTTTTTTTATATTTTGATCTCACTATACAGTGTATATATTGTATTGTCGGAGAATTTTTTTTTCAGATGTTCATTAGATTTACCAAATGCAATAGAGTTTTTTTTTCAGAGAAGCTCTTAAGTTTTCATATTCTTTCAGAGAAATTCTGAAAAATGTCTCCCAGAACATATGAGACAGGCCGACCGCTACCTAGACTGCATTGATCCGACTTGCGACAAACGCGTAATACATTACGTCAGCGGTTCCCAACCTTTTTAGTTTCGAGGACCACTAGTTTTGTAAAAAAATATTTGAGGCCCATCCATAGTATACCAATATACGTTTTCATAAAATTATAATATATATTATATACATGTATGTATAGTTATTAGGAATAAAAAATTAAGAAAATTAAAAAAAAAAAAAATTGTTTGAAAAAAACTTAATTCAACTTTATCACAAGATAAACAATTTAATGTGATTTTCGACATTGCTTGTTTTTCACGAGAAAGTCAATATCTGGATTAAAACTTGTTAGTTTTAGTCTTAAATCACTCTCAACATTCAGTTTATTCCTATATTTATTTTTTAAATAAATTAGAGTAGAAAAAGCACGTTCTCATAGATAAGTCGTCGATAAGCCCATCAAGTTTCTGAGTGTAATTTTAGCGATTACTGGATGGCCTTTTCGACCATTTAACCAGAATGGCACTAATTGTGTACTTTTAAAATACGGTTTTAAAGTCTGATCACATGACATTTCCATCAACGAATCTTCTTCATTAGCTGATATTTTCATTTAATTTATTTTCAAAAATGAGAACCAAAAAATATATTATCATATATCATTTTAAATATTAATATTAAATATTTAATATTATACCAATGACTCACGGCCCAGTACCATGCTGCTCGCAGCCCACAAGTGGGCCGCGGCCCATGGGTTGGGAACCGCTGCATTATGTCCTTTGGATATGATTAGTGATTACTCTTCTCTGTTCTTCTCTTTCCCTAATTATTATTATTATTATTATTATTATTATTTTTATATCGGAATAATTCTCGCATCCAGCTGATATTTCTGCTGTACGTTCCTCGCGATCGACCACCGCTGTTATATAATCCGTATTTATACGTCCTTCTATTTCCATACATTTTATTAGTCAAAAAAACTAATTTGTCTCAATTTAAATGTTCTATTCAGACATGTTTTGCATCTATTCTTTCTTTTATTCAATGCGTAAGACAAAATATTTTCCTAAATATTAAAAAAAAGAAAAGTTATAGTTAGAAGATATATGTCATTAATGTCCATTAAATAATGAAGTTATGTAATTTACCTTTTTTTTATAATGTTGGCTTTGAATCAATTACTAATCGAAATGAAGGACGGTTGTGGAAGGAAAAATCTCGAATGTTTTCCAAGAATTGTAAATTGCCTCAAACTTTCTTGGATTGGATGATGAAGTCCTCGTGTATTATTTTTTATTTTTACACCTGACAAGGTTATGCATATTCCATAAGTCCACTTCTGTTTTCTTGACTAGAACCTGGGTAGGTTTCAGGGAGAGGTAAAGGAAGCAGACACCATTACCCCTTGGACCTAAGTGAGTATTGTTTTTAATACGCCAGTTCTGATATCCCTCTAATATCAACAGAATCCAAATGTTTCCGGCAAATAACAAAAGCTCCATACTACGTCTCCAACGATACTCTCCATAAAGACTTATCCATCCAAGCAGTTCTTAACAAATCCAAAACCCTCTACAAACGTTAACATTCCAGTACCCACAACCACAAAAATCCCCTAATATCTGAAATTTCCATCCACACTATCCCTGGGGACCCCGAGGCCCAGAAGTCGACTAAAGCGAACGCGATATTGAGACCTATTGGTTTGATTAACATCACCAAAAACACGTCCTGAAGTATCAACAATGGTTGGCTTCTTCCCTTAAGCCTTCTGTCTCGATTATGTAAATATTGTAAACACTATTCATCACTTGTACTCATTGTAAAAATATATTTACAGAATGTAAAATTCTAAAATAAAACCAAAAAAAAAATAAAAAATTATGAAAAAAAAGTTCTGATATAACAATCATTTAAAAAAAAAAAAATAAGTTAAATCAAAAATTATCGTATTAGAGCGGTTTTTAGATGGTTTTTCCTCTCCTCATGTGTAGGTACTTTTAAGCATATCTGATGTCTATATTTGTTATATTACGTATGCTTTTGCATTTTATTATTTATATTATTTTTCATTCCATCAACGACAGTCTACAATACGAAAGATCTTCCATGATTGAATGATATGCGTTTAATGAATCAGAACAGTTATAATGTTTTTTATTTAAAATAGATCGATGCATTGGATTTGGATCATATTCGTGTGATTTTAAAATTAAGTGCGTTTATATTTATTATGTTTTTATTACGGTTTGCGTTCGTTTTAAAATTATAAAAATTCTCGTTGTTACCAACCAACTTGTTAATTTATCATCTATTGTTATATTATATAAAATATTTTACTATATACTATACCATGGGTCGGCAATAGGCGGCCCGCGGGCCAAATCTGGCCCGCGGAGAGGAAATAACTGGACCGCCAAACAATTTTTTCTTAGACGTTGGTTTTCTGCACATTTTAGAATTCCGTATAGAATTTAGATATTTGATCCGTTTGTTATGACGTAGGAAATTGGAGATTACGATAGCGAATACATTAATTATCTTAAACTGTGATTTAATACGAAAATAAATACATTGATTATTATCTAACTAATATTTCAGTTTTTTCTGGCCCTCGAAAATTTATTTTCAAATTATCTGGACCGTCATAGAAATCAATTGCCGACCCCTGTACTATACCTACTATTCAAGGAGAATAAAGTTTCATATTCACGCTCTAAATTTAATGTCAAAATCATAAGTTTAATATTACAAATTATGATTCAAAAAAATGTAAGCGACGAAGAAGATTTAAAGCTTTAAGACAATGAATTAAAGTATAAAATATAACGTTATGTAATATAATAATATGATGAGTAATTCTTAAAATATATTATAGGTTATTCAGGCTAAAAACAATTTGATAAATCTATGTACTATAAAAAAAAAAACATGTAACATTGTATATTGCTATGGAATTTGGACACAACTACCTAATTTAATCTAAATCCTCAGATAAGTTAATAGTTTTTCATTATTGATAGGTACATTATTTATAAAATAACCCATACTGTTGTATAAATATTATACAAGTTTCAATTTAAAATAATATCTCGCTATGCGAACATAATTTAATATTTATTATAATGTACGACATAATAAATTAATAATATATTAATATCATATATGCTGATGGCGACGATGGCGTACACAGTAGACGTGTAAAATAACCATTTATAGTTTTAAAACTGAAATATAAAAGTGTGTATATCTTAATCGACGATTAGTTGTCATATATAAAATTGGCTATAATATATATTATTTAATCGGTACTTTATCATAAAAATTAAAAATATGCTTTTTTATAAATAGTCACCTACATAATATGAAATATCACATGTTCAGAATAGGCGAAAATGCAATACTAGAAAGATACTTACGTATGTTTAATTTAGTTGATAATTATTAATTTGTTAATGGATACTGATTGTCGGCAACGAAAGGTAGGAACGTCACGTGAGCTCACGTGCTGTCGCAGAGCATATTTTAAGGAATTTTCAGAGGGTGGCATTTCAATAAAATGTACTATCAGAGGGGAGCACATAAAAGAGAAATCTACTCTTTTGTATCAAAGCGTTATTTTTAGGTTTATTTACTGAACTCTACTGAGACACGTATCAGCATTACCGATTTTTCAATAATGATACCTTAATAAAGTAAAAAGAACAGAATATATGTATATATACAAGTATATACAAATATTTGTGTCTGTGATAAAAAAAAATAAAAATTGTTTTATAATTTAAAAGTATAAGTTTGAATTAGTAGAAAAACACGTTTGTATAAATTCTTGATGTTAGACGAGTATAATACTACATATTTTCATACAATGAATAGGTACTCCGAAATAATTGTAAAAACGTAATATAAAAAATATATAAAAATAAGTCTTCTTGTTTATTTTATATGGATCAGCTATATATTATGAACTTAAAACAATTTTTTTTTACCAGCGATAGCGTTTGTTGACAATATTACAACTGGAAACTACACTACTATAAAGAAAAAAAACATTTTCAATAATCTTAGTATTATTAATTTCATTCGATTAACATTGAAATTTCTCGTTATTAGAATGTGTCGGTCAAAGGCACGATCACCCACCACTGGGTAGCATTTAATTATCACTGGGGGACACTAGTGCTACGTACTTTGTATGTTAAAATATGCACTGTGTTGTCGTATGTTATCACGTCACGGGGAAAAGTGTGGGATAAAGATTTATAAAGTATTTTAATATATAAACGCCACACTAATGTCACCTCACGCGTGTCACGTCACATTTCTTAACTCGCGCGTGATAGCACGTTTTGATTTTCAAACATCACACACATTTTCGACTCACGTGTCATCACGAATTTTTTCAATTTAGAAAAATATATAAATTAAAACGTACTGTTCGTTTATTTTAAATTTATTTATTTAAACATGGATGAACTTTCAATTCGGAAATTCATGAGAAGTCGTTTTGGATCGTTTCGTAATCATGAATTAGACGAAGGAATTCTCCCAATTTGTCCCTTTTTTCATTAATCGTGTGTACCCAGCATGATTGGGTAGATTTTTTTTTGCTCATCCAAAACTGCAGAAACAGCTGTACTTTCCAAATCCTCTTCCCACTCTGAATTACTTGAAGTCACTCTTTCCATTTTAAATTTGATTTTAGAAAAAAAAAAACGTGTGTGTTCGCAAACAAAATAGAGATTACTGAGTAATTGTGACGTGATAAAGCATGAAAATTTGTTAATGTGTCAATAGTTTGTTTCTAAGCGTGACAATATATGTGGTTCAAATGTGCCAACGTGATTGCACGTGAGCTTACGTGGCGTGACAGTAGTCTGTTCCTACCTTAAGGTAATCCACGCCACCGTATAAACAGAAAATATATTTCTGCCATTACATTGAATGATTGAGATTTAAGAATTTAATAACCCACACGCATCACACTATTACCTAAATTAATCTACATTCTACTGACAATAAAGTAACGCGCAATTTTTTTTTTCTTTTGATTGTGACAACTGACTACCATGATCACGCTTGCATTTCAGATAAACTTGATTAGCAAAAATAATTAAGAATTTCAGTTAAAACTTGTGTTTGTTACAAAAATGTTCCTCGAGTTTTTCGAAATGTTCTCCATAATTTGAAAATTTATAAAATTACTTTTCACGATACAATTCATTTTCATTTATTTTCTTGTATTTGCCAATATGTTAGATGGTAAAACATTTTTAACGCCTTAGTTTTTTTTGCCAAAAAAACAAAATTAATTGATCATTGGAAAAAAAAAATAGCATTCATAAAGCACCTTTGCAGGTTCATTCTAAATAAATAAAATAAAAACACAGTACTCAAGGCGTTGTTTAGTAGTTGTATAATGATATTTATTTTAAATCATACAATATTGAAAACACAATTTTTTTTTTTTTTGGTGGGAGGGGGGTAATAACTTATTTACTAAATTATCACATTTTTATCGCATTATTACACGTATACAATGCTACGGCATAAGTTCAGTGAAACAAACAAACCAAATTTTTATTTTTATTAAAAAAAAAATATAAAATAATGATTTACCATTATTATTAGATAATACTAATAATTTAATCACTCTAGTGGACATAGTATATGATATAAATTATCTTAATACTTAAAGGTAAAATCAAATAATAAATTAACAATATTTCCACTTGGCCTATGTTAAAATCGGTTGAAAATCACGTATAAAAAACTATATCTATAATAGTTCATATTGCACTCGTATATCGATTAGATGTCTAAAACACTATAATTTTGGTAATACAATTATTAAAAACAACAAAAGATAATACATAAACACAATAAAAACAAACGATCCAATAATTAATAGTTTTAAATTAAAAATTAAAAAATGTCTACATAAATAGTTTATTCGATTAAGCTAGGTCCAGATCAGTATACGGTGTAATTTTATTTTACATTCATAATTTTTAGACTTTAAGTGTAAAAATATAAAAACTATTTTATATCATATTATTACATACAGTCGGTATTTTACGTTTTACGTAAAATATAATTATAATAAAATATTTTTACCTAACTGGTTTTCTGCACGTCACCAATATTGTCTACACCTAAATATTTTAATATTGCACATTGTATGAATAAAAAATAACATAACAAAATGAAAAACGCAAACAATAAAAATAATTTTATTAAGTGGTACCGATAAATATTTTGATGTTTCATACTTGGCAGTTATATTATATATTAAAATGTCATAAAACATAATATCAAAATAGATACCTATATCTACAAATTAAAAAATAAAAACAATGTGAAATCGAATTCTATAAAAATAATTGAAGACGTTTTGATATTGTATTGAACACAACCAGAGAAGCAATAGGAAATATTTGATCAATAAATGTAAAATGGCTTAAGTATATCATTTTAATGAAAATAAAAACTATTAGAAAAACAATTACGTCATTTTGGAGCAAAATCAACCAGTCAAACCTATAGCTAAAAGAAATAAACGAATTATGGTAAATGCACCAAATATTATTACTGTTCACGTACTTAATACTTAAATGATTGTATCAATACATTATACTTTATTATATCTATTGATCTATTAAACACGTTATTTATTTAAATTGTTTTATATTGTTATCATATGACGTATACCTAGTAATTTACGTACCTATATTATATAATATTTCTATAGTTGTTTTAATCATTATGATTATATGAAATCAGTATGTATTAAATGAGATGTACAAATTATAATTTTATTTGATTTATTAGTAAAATAATTAAATCAGTTGTTAACTGCATAATTTCCGTATAGTATATATCATATTTTAGATTTATCCTCTGGAAAACGTTTTATTATATTCAAGATTTCTTTTTTCAAAACTAGATAAATCGAAAAATCAAAAAAATTGTACGATTTAATATCTTAAAAGACGTAAAATAATATAAGTAAATAATAATACTGTTCACGAATTAGCATCACTACGAAATAATATGGTTACCATATAATACGTATATCAAAATCGACGATAAACTTTTATTTCTAATCACTATATCATTTTCAAATCATTTAACGTTATAAAAATTAAAATACATACTTGAATAAATATTTGGCTCGGAAGAGTGAAAACAGCGTTATATAATAGAATTTAAATCGTGAACATCCTTTTATAATATTATTATTTTAATCGAGTGGTCTTCACCGTTAAAATACACTCTATACAATTCAATCTGTCGCTTGAATAACGAGATATAATTTCATAGCCCGTAACATGGTTAAAACTAAAAAATTATTACACTTTTAAATTTTAATTCATACGTACGACCGATAAAAATGGCAGGAATCCGGTTACTCGTGGACAATATTTACAAATATTTTAATCACACCTCATTAATGTCTACTAAATACGAGAGAAACAAAGAAAAAAAGTACAAAAATAACTCCAAAACTGGACTGGAAAAAAGTACATCAACAGACACACGCGCGTATGGTACGTATTATCGCATAATAATATTAAATAGTAATATTACGTTATATTCTACTGGAGAGATTTTTATCCACACGTTTGACTAGGATAAATCGGAACGTAATCGTTAATGCAGTCGAAACATTATTATTTATTTATTTATTTTGGCACATTTCCTTGGCGTGAAATAACGACGACGTTCGTCTGGCGCACATCGATAACACGACATAGTAATATTTACTATTTAGTCGTATAAACGCATACAATTATATTTAATAATATTATTATTATTGAGTCGATAAAATATGAGCGGTCGTCGTATATTTGTGTCGCGCGAGAGCGTTCAAGAACGAACGGTTGCTTTTTGCGGGGGGAGGGGGAATGAGAAAAAAGAAAAAAAGAAGAAAAAAATACCTTTTTAACCACAACACTTGACAAGTATGTTTACGTTATAATCATGTAAATATTACGACCAGGACCTTGACGTGAGGACGGACTTAAAAACGCCGTGAGTCTCCGCTAAGTCACCGCGTTACGACACGGCGGACGGACGCGCGTGCGAGCGAATAGGCAGAGGAAGTGAATCTTATCGTCGGAAGCCGACATGAGTCGTGTGCCGTCAATTAAATAATTGTCACTGGTCGTGAATTAACTTCACAGATGGCACGCCAACGGCTGTTCTACCGATTAACAGGTCGTTTTCTCGAAAAACCGTTTTAATCGCCGGGTGGCGGGTCAACATATTTCAGAAACGTCAGACCGACACGCACCACGTGAAAACCGTCAAGAAATATTTCGTCGACAGCGATATCGTCGGAAAATGTCACGCGGGCGCTCGTGTCTTTTTGTTTTATAAATCATGTTTTGCGCAGTTTCGACCACGACGCAGCGGTTAAGTCAAGTTGGAAAACCGACCGGAGGGACAGAGTGATAAGATAAGGTGACGGGCGAGACGTGTAATTAGTGAGACTTTCATTTATTTAAATTTTTTATGCTAAAAACAATATTTAGCGACTCAGAACTTACTTTTGTTGTAGTTATTTATGACCGACCATCGTGTGTAATATTATGTTGGCACCGTTTTAATCTTAATAAAAGACGAAGATTGCGGACCATATACGCCACGCGCGGTAAGGGAGGGGCGTTGTTGAAAAAGGGAAAGAAAAAAAGGTAACTGACCTAACATAACCCGACTTGCATGCGAAAAATAGTGATTCTCGCGTTCGCGGAAAAGGCAGCGGTTACAACTGAAGCGGATCCGATTCGATCGGCCGAGCGAAACATCGTCTCCGCTATTGTCGGGATTAAAATTAAACTTACAAATTCGAATCGATTGATATTATAATTTAAAATTTAAAGCATAATAATAATATAAAAAAAAAAAATGGTATAAATTGTAATATTTATTTCAATGAAATGACGCACACAAACGTGCTGCATTGAGTCATGATTGTTATCTCGTGAAAAAAAAACCTATTTATTTACCTACTCTGATTTATCTGAGTAAAACCAAATAGGGCGGATTTCAATAAACTCGAGTGTATTCGAGTCAATAAAAAGTGAATTGTTGTCAATTATAAGACGAAATACATAAAATTAACTTTATAACGTCGGTCGGTATCGATACTTTCGGCTACGTCGGTGCGATAGTCGGACGGATAGGACGAGAAAGAAATGAAAATTTCGACTCCACCGGCAGGGTTGGATCCGTCTCCATATTTATTGACAACGGAAAACTATATAAATAAAATATATAAGGTAATGTACACACTCCGTGACGGTGGCAAAAACGTTATCATCATGTGTGTGTGTGTGTGTGTGTGTGTGTACGTCGGTGGTAATGAGAAAAATACCCGCTTCAAAAAACACATGAGGTATTAGAAAGAACCCGAGAAAATATTATCCGTAAAGGGCCCTCCACACTATGCGTGTTTCGCTTTTCGTAATTTCACGTTTCGTGTAATCTCGTGAATAGTGTATATGACTTTTTCACGAAAATTTTTTTCGTGAAAACTGTTTCGCGTACGAGGCGGTAAATTGACGAAATCAAAGGACACGAAAAAACAATTTCGTCTTGTTTCGACTTGTTTCGTATGGTTTCGTCAAGTATATTATATTTATAGATTTTTATATAGTTTATGAATAAATGAAATAAGACAGTAAATTTATGTATAGGTACCATGGATATTATCAATATTATCATCGTGTGGAATCACATTTCGTTACCTACAAATTATTTAGTTGGCCAATTAGTTGTCATCATGGCGTCCGAGTGGAATGATGAACTAGTGCTAACATTTATCGATGAATTTAAAAAGTACCGATGGTAGTGGGATCCGAAAGATACGGATCGTAAATCTAAAAATAAAAAAATAAAAAACACGAAACGCGAAACGTGCATAGTATGTATACATTTTCAACGAAACGCTCCGAAACACTACGAAACGAAAAACACGAAATACGAAACGCGAAACACGCATAGGTGTGGAGCGACCTTTAATACCCCAAGTACTCCAATTAGGGGTATGTGATTGTTTTTTTTTTACGTTTTTAACTTGTGAACTGTCCGAAGATAAGGCGTTTAAAATATTCATTAAAAAAAAAAAAGAAAAACGCTCACTTTTAATGATATAAAATTAAAATTTTTTTTTTTTTCATCGTCTACGTTTTTCTTTCGGCTAATATTTCTTCGGGTATTATTCTCCTTTTGCCGGGGCATAAGTTCCTCGGGCATTATTTCTTCAAAGGTACGTTCACACAGTGGGCATTTCTTCTCTGGGCGTATCTATCCCACCCCACTCCTCCCCCCATCCCCCGAGATCCGTGCACGTCGGCGGCGGCGGTTCACTGCTGCCGCACGTTCCGGAAGTACATGCTGAACTTCCACACGGCCATGGGCTTTTTGAACACGGTCACGGAACCGTCACGCTCCGCGCCGCCCAACAGGTACACCGCGTACTCCTTGACGACCTGCTGCGGCTGGGGCTGCGGCTGCGAGTGCGACGACGGCACGCGGCTGGCGCTCGCGGCCCGCGCCGCTTTCGCCGACGACGGCCGCACGTCCGCCGCGCTCGAGTTGAACGCCGTCGACGAGTTGAGCGCCAGCGTCTTGGGCGGCGCCGGCCGGTTCATCTCGCGCATCTCGAACCCGTTGTCACTGTCCTCCAGCAGGCTGTCCGGCGGGCTGTTGAGCTTCACGTAGTCGCCTGCTCACGGGTAGACGTAAATGAAAAAAAAAAAAAAAAAAAAAAAAAAATTAAAAATGGATATTTTCAATCTCGGAACAAAATGGCGCGGAAAAAAGCTGCGCGGAAAGACCACTTAGTATTAAACGATCGTTTAGAAAACTACTGAATTAATTATTACAGAGTTTTCTCACACGACGACTTATTATTGTTTTTGATTATCTGGAATATGTATTTTATCACTTATCCGTCTGGAGCAAAGTATTTTCATTCTTTATTATTTGATCATTTCGATTTATCATTGGTTTCAAATTTAGAATAATATCAGATTATACTACATATTATATGTACCGTTCGCTAATCGTAAAAATAGCTCGTTTAAAATGCTCTACAGTCTACACCCAACCCCGTGATGTGGTCCGAGGATCAAGAGGACAAAGGACGAACTTCCATCACCATTATCATACCAACTTTTTTTTTATTATATTAGATATTACATTAAATTGCCATATATACTCGTCAATTTTATGCCGAGTTCTCAGATTATCGTCAAAATATATAAGAAAATGGTATTATAATTGATTTAGTAACTACACGGTATTTAATATTTTATTTGATCTATAAATATGTTGTATGATTTACGGAAATATTTTATTTTGGGGATTTTTCACCAAGGGGCTTTTTCTTCCGATACCGTAATTATTATCTACGCTGCACGGAAAAGACGTTAAAATATCTAGGTAACATGTTTTTTTATAGTTCGTCGCTAGCTGTTATTTGCTGACCATGCCTATGGAATTTGTTGATAAAATCAAAGAGTTAAAAAAATATTATCACCTAACTTACGAAATTTTCAAACAAAATACAATTTATTTATTCGTTATGTTCAGTTGGCATAACAACTGAAGCACGAAATTAGCTAAGTCATAAAAAAATCTATGAAAAAATCAGAAAAACATTTGGTTAGAAAAAACCAAGTTTTACCCAGCTCAAGAATATAATATAGGAAAAAATCGAAAAACATAAATTACCGTCACACGCATTTAAGACCCCGAGCTCAAACATTTTCTGGTGTAGTGATATACTATATTACAGTATGGTCATCGTTTAATCCGTACGCTAGACGAGCCGTATACCACCGCGTGTTACAGACTGAATTCTCAGGACCAATATCCTTAATCATTTTTAAAAATTTTTTTTTTTATCTTCTCTTAATAAAGACAAAAATCTCTCGGTTCGATTCGCCCGGAATACGCGACTGATCGTTCTAAAAATATTATGCATATCTGATATCATTATTACTCGTTTATTATCACACAGTCCGACTAACGTCACAGTAGAATAACAATAAACACCCTTAAATTTCACTGATTAGAAATACTGTCCCCCTCTCATTTTTCCCTGAAAAATGCGTCCTTCAATCATTGAATTTTTTTTTTGAACATTTTATTATGGTATGTAACAATGCAGGTGTGCATACTATAGCACGTACGTAAGGTTGTTTATTTATTTCTTAATATTTGTTTTTAGACTCTGAGAGAATCAAAGATTCTACTGGTTTTATAATGATGCTATTTTTTTTATGCCAGAAACCATTTTTTCGATTTCAAGTTTTCATCCCAAAGTTATGTTTAGCAATTCTATAAATCTTTGATTGCATGTAAATAGTACTTTACAAATATCATTTTTATTTTTTCTCAAAAGTTTTTTTACACGTTAGAAAAAAACTACAAAAAATGTCGAATAAAAACGATAAAACATACGGTAAACAAGATTTTCGTTAAATTTTCATAGGTAGGTAATTCTAAAAATATAAACGCTAAAAAAATTTTCACAAGCGTTTTGATAAAAGAAAAAATTCTAGCAGATTAACAATTTTTAAATGTTTAAAGTTTTTATTATAAAAAATACCCATCAATAATGAGACTAAAAATGTTAAAATGTGTAAACGGTGTATATATTACGAAGCTTAGATGATAATTATTTTATCATAGGAAATAATTATCAATAATTAATTTAAAATTAAATACACCCGTCACCATTGTCTTTCCGAGGACCCGTGGGGTAGGACCATTGGCGGATATTTGGTTACATCTGCTGGAGGGTTGGCCATTTTTACCTTACCAATTAACAGACGAAACATTTTTAGGCAACGAGCATCATTTACTTTAAATTTAAAATAGTAACACCACTAGTAATGGTGGAACAATTAGTAAAGTAAAGCAAAAGAAAAAAAAAACATTTCGTGAGAGTTTGATAACGTTCTGGGGGGAAGCCCCCCAAATATCCACCTATGGATGGGACGACGGATAAGCTTTCACCATCACCATCTTACCGGGGTTTTTTTTTTTATAATTTGGTTCGTTATGAAAAATAAACGCAAAAATATGAAAGCCTCAGGGATCACATAAATAATTTTAAAAAAAGCAGCGGGATACCGTGTGACCCTAAAATGACGCTTTGTTATTACGTCAACATATTATGGCATTGTGGTAGGTTGGTAGATAATGCGCCCATCGCACATAATATACTGAGCAAACAATATTTTTGACGAATGGACGAACGGGCGGATGACATACATCACTACTCTTAAACGACCTACCCTCTGCGTGTACATAAAAACATATTGCATAGTCGTCGTTTCAGAATGGCGTATTGATTTAAAACGATGAGGGTCCTCAGACTCTTTACTCTATACGTATATAAAACATACTAGATTCCAGATTAAATGGAATATTTATTTTATGTTTCGTGGTGTTTTAAGTGTGGACACTGTACCGACTTGTATGAAACCAGGGCTTGTGAATTTTAATACATTTGCATATCAATCACGCCAAGTCGTATTTTATACCGAATGAAACGAAAATCCGTTTTGAGATTTCAGGATTCGGTATATGAAGTTTTGTCCTGTATATTTTTGCATATTTCTATGCTTTAGTCTTTACATTCGTTTGCATAATTACGCAATTTTTTTTATTTAAAATGTGTTATTTTCATAGTTTTAACGTAGGCGCTTTTAAATATTTATGTACATATTTTTCATGACAATTTTTTATTCTTTAAACAACTGTATCTTATTTAAAAACTAAAAATGGTTGAAAAAAAAAAGTTTTCAGATTTAAAGTTCACCGTGGCATTTCGAATTATGTCATGCATGTTTGAGACATCGGAATACATTAACTACGAATCAAACACATTAAACTTTACACGACGCGACGTGGTGTATCTAGTATGAGGCAGGCTCACCATGTGCTCAATCGAAGTTATCTGATATACATTTTTATTTTTTTAGAATATATTTAAAAAAATATTCGAATGAAATGTATTGACATTTTTATGTTTTACATAATATGGTATACAATAATATGTTAAATGTTTATGTTAGCGAGCAATAATATTATTTAAAGTATCTGGTTTTAATTTTTTAATTCGTTTGAATTGTACAATAATTCAAAAGGTATGAAATCAAAAAGTATCAAAAGGTAATAACTTATAACTTACAATAGTGCTGCGCGTATCGATTTCACTATTATTAGCTTTCATCCGGAGTAAAATGAATGCGATTGGTCGGACCACATCCCACACATCGAAGAATACCCTACATAGGCGCATAACAGTACAATATTCACGGAAACGTGGGAAAGATCCCAGAGTAGTAGACCGTCAGCCGTTTCAAAAAGAACAAAATATATAGATTCGTCGTAAAATTAATACATATTAATGTATTATGAAATAAATCAATCAATATTTATGAACACGTATCGAGTTTGGTGGAAAAATTACCATGATAAAGTAAACCACTGCTCTATTTCACCACTTGGTTCCTTGAATCATAATATACACATAACAATCAATCTTGATAACTCATGGTTTTTTTTTTTTTTATTTCCCTTTAGATTTGATTTATTGCCACTCAAATTGTGTTGCGGATCCGTGTTTTTATTATATTTACACACAAAATTTTCAAATAATGTAATGTAAAATTATGCTGAGATCCTCCCGTCAAGCTATACGTACTATAGCGTCGAACGAGAATGAATATTTGATACGAATGCACGGCAAAGACACAACCCGTCGTAATATTAATTTTAAATGAAAAACCGGGTTTAATGCGTCATCTCGTGCATAACTGAATAACTATTAGAGAGGGGACACCCTATATATATATATATATATATATATATATATATATATATATATATATATATATATATATTGTATAGTAGAGTAACAATTATTAAACCATCTACTGAATATTTAATTTTGAATTGTGCTAGGCGCTATATGCTATACGAGAATATCGAATTAATTAGACACGCTACGGATATGGATATTCAGTATCAAATGATGTGCTTACTTTACATACATAATATAACTACGACCCCGACGTAAATGCACTATTAATACTATGGCCAACGTTTCACGCAATGTCCCCCACGTTTAAATTGCGCGGATAAAATGATTTCCATCCGAAAGCCGGCCCGCGCAGAAGGTATAGGTATTGTTCGGGACGACTGTTTTCGAGTATAACAATAACGACCGGAGTGGGCCAACAAGATCGATAACTATTCAATGATATAGCGCCGATACGGTGAGATTTGTTTTAGGTATTATCAATAATGAACTTGGAATATCACTGAAGGCAAACGTGTACGTATTCAAACGTTTTAAACGGTAAAATAAAAAATAATTAATTGATCGGAACTCGGAGCGATATAGATATTATAGCTGACAGTGAGTAACTGTTGTTGATTAGTCGTGAAACAAAAACGATAGACGGTGTAACATTAGACGACTATCAATTATAGTCTAGTCGAATCTCAATTGAACGAGGCGTCGTTCGAATGAGGTCTATGGCGAGAATCTGCGTGGATTTATACAGATTTGAAGTTGAGAAACACGTGATTTTTCGACTTTCTTTGCGAAATATCGAAAAAATGACCTATAATTCAATGTTTCTGTTCAATTCAAAAGCTCATATTACCTACGAAGAAAAAGTTGTGTTTCTTTTTGTCGTGTTAGAGCGCGACGAATCGATATGGAATATTTATAAATTTACACCAAAAAGCGATATCGGGGGAAAAAACGATATCGACAGTTAATATCATTTCGCTGACCAACTACGTAATATTATTTATGACCACGAAGCAACATACAACAGCGCCGTCAATAAACGTCGAAAACTGTACAAAATAAAAACGAGAGTAAAATTACGATTTCGTTTCGAGAAACTGTTCAGATCCAGTTTTGAAAATTTCCGCTGCACCAATTTTCCACGTCATCGCGGAACTCGATTATTTTCGCGTCTTTAACGTTTCGATGTCATAAAATATCATAATCGTCAAGCGCAGCAAGAGGGCGGGGATGCATCGTATGAATATCCCGTACCCCTTCCTCCCATCGTTCCCTGATCTACCGGTTCTCTCTCTCTCTCTCTCTCTCTCTCTCTCTCTCTCTCTCTCTCTCTCTCTCTCTCTCTCTCTTTCTCTCTATCTGCCCCCTACGCGCACATACCTTTAGAGATGGCGTTCTGTATGTCGGCCACCATGTAGTTGGGGTTGGAGAAGCACATGGGCCCGTCCCCGTTGGGCGACTGGTGCACCGTCTCGATGCTCACGTAGCCGGAAGTGATGTCGCCCGGTTCCTCGGGCGTGCTGTACGGGTTGCCGAACCGGGCGGACGCGGAACTGGTCATCGGGTAGCTGCGCCGGTTGAGCGTCTTGTTGTTGTTGTACGACGAGGCGGCAGCGGCGGCGCCCGCGGGCCCGTTCGGGTGGAACCGCATGTGCACGGCCCCGAAGTCGTGGTCGATCTCGACGCGCGGGCTGGGCGCCTCTTCACCCTCCAGGTACACGAGCTTGGTGGCTTCGACCGGGGTGAGGGCCACTCCGAAGTTGGGCACGGACATGGGGTCGCGGGGCATGCGGCACGTTGGGAACGACGGCTGCTTGGCGCTGGGCGGCGACGCGTTCGACACCACCGGCGACACCAGCGACCGGGCGATCACGTTCACCGACTGCGACTTGACCATGTTCTGCTGGTGCTGGTGGTACAGGTGGTGGTGCTGCTGCTGCTGATGGTACTGGTGATGCTGGTAATGGTGCGCGTCGGCCGACGCCACGCTGTCCGTGCTGCTCAGCACGCTGTACGCCTTGCTGTGCGCCAACCGGTACAGGTTGAGCTGCGACAGCTTCGATATCTCCTTCAGTATGTTCACGTTGGAGCCGCCGCCGCCGCCGCCCGACGACGAGGCCCGCGACTCGGGCCTGCCCGCCGCCGGCTGGTGCTGCCACAGGCCCGCCGCCGGTTGGTGACCGTGGTCCCGGTCGCCGTGCTGCCTGTCCACCGACCGTCCGCTCCGGGACCGCCGGGCCGCCGCGATGGGCGACTGCACGCCGTTCTCTCGGCCTCCACCGCCGCCGCAGCCGCCCTTCGTCGTCGTCGTCGTCTCCAGCACGGACAGCGTGACGGCCTCGCAGATGGGTGGAGGCTGCGGATACGCGGTGCTGACTTTTTCCCAGGTCTCGGTGGCTGTGCGGCACACGAAAAACAGAGTACGTGTGAGCATGCGCATCATGAGAGGAAAACGACAGGATTTATTATGGGGGGGGGGAAGGAAACACTAAGGCCGACCGCACACCAAAAGAGCAAAACTGTGTTAGTCATCATTAGTCGTCGTGAGTCGTTAGTTGTTATTAGTCATTGTGAAATTGTATTTCAGTATTTCAGTCACCAACATGTCTTCCGACGAAGAAGAAGTTATTGTCCCTATTTTGTGGTCTTTGTTGTTAGATATCGAAAAGAATGAAAAACAAAAAAAAAATTATCCCGAAAAAAGATCCCGTAATACAAAATGTATAACATATAAAAAAAATATATATTAATTTATATAAACAGTAGATACGATAGTAGGTTGTGATTATAATAAATTTTAATGACGATCGTTCTGTAACGACTGCGGTATCCAAGATCCAACTGATATCGGCCAAACTGGCGGTTTGACTGATAAAAATTGTTTTGTTTTGACTGACGGAATTGAGCATGTTCTATTTCGATAAAACACGATTAGTCATGACTAGAATTGACTGAAGAGCAAAAATGTTTTGTTTCGACTATAACTTATTAGTGTGCGGGTTTCACTGAATTACATGTGTTCTATTTTTTCAATAGTCTGCTTTAAGCAATTCTGCTCTTTTGGTGTGCGGCCGGCCTAAGGCACAACCACTGTCAAGCGGCCAGTGGCGTAACCAAGGCCCTCCGCACACGAGGCGATTGTGACGCGACACGATTTATGCGATATATGCAGTATAGTGTTCCCATTGGGTATGCTACGTATACGCCGTACGCTCTCAGGCTTTTAATAAAAATGCTTGGCTATTTTACGTATACTCTCAAACAAATTCTTAAATAAAGGAAAAATATCATTTTTTTTGTTTTATCATTTTGGTTTATTTTTACCTCATAGTTCTAAACTGTTGTAGTATAATATTATAATATGTTGTAGTATATATAATATTATAATAGATACTATATTTGACATTATAGGAGCTCGTATGACAAATAAAATTATAGTGGTTTTTTACCGATCTGTCGGCGACAGTGAAGTCATTTCAGTTTTTTTTAGAACGGAGCAAACTTTTCGATAGGCCTATAAGACTAAAAAAAAAAATTGACCATTTCGCTTGAAAATTAATTTGCGTTAGGATTTTTATCATATTCAATGACCATCTAATACTATTAGGCACGAATAGCCTTAATTTTTCGCAAAAAACTCGTAGGAAACTAACTAAAAATATTACATATTATTTAACCCATCTCTAGGTAGACGTTATCGTAATACCCGTATGATTTTTTTCCAAGAGGTACCAAACCTTTGTCCGGTCTTTAAAAATAAACGTCAAGTCAGCCTTAGGAATATGGTTTATGTAATTGGATTTTTAAGAATCTACGAATCCTCTTATTTAGTTAATATCCTTATTTTGGCCTCGTTTATCATAGTATACCCTCATAAAAAATGATGGGAACATCACTGGATATATGCGATACGAGCGATTTCCTATCAAAGTGAATGGGGATCCTCTAACGACGCAATTTAATAACGACGCGACTTCGACGCGATTGTGACGCGAGCGACGGACGACACGTGCGACCGGGCAGTGCTGTTGGCTTGGCAGTCGCGTAGCACGAATCGCACGTGATGACATTTTTATTTTCGTTATGTGTATTATATTATTTGAACTGTGGAGGCATTCAATATTAAATTTGTCGGTGAATTTGAAAAATATCCTGAACTTTGTGATTTCTCTACGTCGGAGTATTCAAGAAGAGATTGTCAATACAAAGCTTGGCATGATGTGTCAATATTGAAGTTAATTTATCTGTTAAGTATACAAATTGATGCTATTTTTATTTTTTTATATTAATAATTGTTTTTATTTGCAAACTAAATAATTACATTTATAATTTATATTCGATAATTATGTTTTTCTACCGACCAACTTTTTGCACAAATAGTACGTAACAATTGCTTCTTCGTCACTAGATGCACTCGACATTTTCAAAAAAGTAACCAAATAACTGCGCAAACGTTAGTAATCGACTGATAATAAGCGAATAATACGCAAACAACGATAATAATATTCACACAACAATCGCACAGATTGCTTGTATCGCATATATCGGATAAATCGCGCAAGAATCGTGTCGCGTTATAATCGTCTCGTGTGCGGAGGGCCTAAGAGGACTCAGAGGGTGCGGTGGCTCCCGGTATCGTTCACTCAAGAGGCGACACGACGTTTTCTTTTAATAGCATATTATTGAAAAAATTCATTTTTTTTTTTTTTAATTCAAAATTAATTTAGATTCATTATCATCACTGTTTTTGACGTCACGTGTTGTTGTTGTAACGTTAATGTGCACGATACTGCAGTAAAATTTCGAAAACAATACATCGACTCTTATAGCTTTTAACCGTTAATAATTAAATTAATACGTCAGAGATAATATTTACTTTAGCAAATGAGAAGTCCAGAAAAATGTTTTTATTTCCATGTTTTCGTTCATTTGTTACCACACTATTTATTGTTTTTTTTTTTTTTTTTTTTTTTTTTTTTTTTTTTGTACCAACATATTTTAAGTATTAAATTGATCATTGATGAAATAAATGTAAAAAATAATAAGTGTATTTAATAAAACACGCAATAATATTTTTTTAATGTTTAAAATAATTTTAGTAGGTCACTTGCACCCTTTTAGGCCTTCTTCATAAAATATGCCTGGAAAATAGAGGCTCCTTTAAAATTTCGCTCCTAGGCCCAATTTTTGTAGTTAGGGCCCTGTACGTAGCGTTCTTGGAGGATTTACCCACGACGATCCCGAGTAACGTATCGATTTGAAGTTATTTTCACGTTCGGTTTAAAAACAACTAACAGAATTAATCGCAGAAAAATTTTTTTTTCAATTTTTTACCCACGTGATTTTTAATTTTCTCAAATGGTAACCACTATTGAGATATCACTGTGTTACGAGAAAGGATACTATTTATCTTGATGTTTTATTTTTTGTAAATCGAACCAATCTGAGCTGAGAATCGAGCAGCGAAGTTAAATAGTAGTGGTACCCCAAAAAAACGTACTGCCACTACTCCACCGTCTTAAACTTTAAATATTTCTTTTAAACCAATGCTTTAATAGTAATAAATTTAATTTTCAATATTAAAAAAAAAAAAAAATTCTCTTTGGTAATATTATTTTACTAATAATGGTCACAATTCAACAAAACCAAAATACTCAAAAACAGTTAAAAATTATTTTTTTCATAAAAATATAGTTATGTATTCATATAATTTTTTTTTGTTTTTTGATAGAAGATGAAAGAAATAAAGAAAACCAAATGAATTTTACAAGTTTAAATCAAAATGGGTAAACGAGACACTGTACTATTATAATTATATACTATATTTTTATTATTTTTATTAAATGTCCAATGTTGTGATTGTTATATTTTGTTTTATTAGTTTATTATTATGATGATTTTTTAAATTGAAACCGGTTGTTCCATATACTTATTTATTTTATAAAATGTACTTATAGATGTTTTCTAATTAAATCATTTGATATATATATACAGCTTTTTTATCATACAGCAAAAATTAAATTTTAAAATTTGACAGGTATTCTATTGATTTCAATAAAATGTGAACAATTGTTATGGTTTTACGACAAAAAGTTTAAAAAATAATAAAAATATTTTACAAGATAATTGATACATGTGAATATCTAAATGATACTTAAATATAGATTCGTGGTTTAAGAAAAAAAACGGAACGAATAGTTAAAACTTTTAAAAACCTTAATTCTCCCATGAATTGTTTTTAAACTTAATTACTCACACAATATATAAGATTACAAATTATTACCGAAATAAAATTTCCATAAGTCATTACTAATCTGTCCTCCTTTTTTTCCACCAAATATGATCATAGAACCCATTACTTTGGAAGCACTATGACAATGCAATGACCCTGGATTTACTTTAGTCTTCAAAACACTCCATTTTTTTCTCACTGAAATAAAAAGTACATTTTAGTATAGATCGACTTTGTTATCATCGTTTTTTTTCGAAAAATTTGAAATAATTAATCAAACTTTGAATTTTGAATTGAATATCACTAATTGTAACTCTGTATTAATAATGAAAATTTTAAATTTAAACTTTTTGTAGGGTTTGTTCATTAAAATAGTCTACATAAGGAAAAAAAACAGTAGGAGAACATAATTCAAAAATCAAAATAATATCCATGTGAAATTTATATTCAGTCTATTAACCAAAGTTTAATTCAACCAACTGAAATTCAAAATTAATAAATAACATAATTTAATAAACAATAACTAATCAAAATTGTTAAATATTATATTGAAATCAGATTACCAAAATCAAATCGCCATAAATCCGACCTCTCGTGTAAATCGGTCATACCTCCATACACCCACATAACATCATCGTGTATAATCGCAGAATGTTTATGTCTGGCCGGTGGTAACACTCTTCCTTGGGACAGTAAATGCCATGATTCAGTATCTAAAATCAAAATTAAATTTAAAATCTCATAATAATTTACGTGAATCAATTAATTTCCCGAGTTCAAGTATACGCGTTTAACGCACAAGTCACAAAATAAAACTATTATTAAAAAACTATACCCTAAGACCATGATGATCAATACTACTATTACTACAACTACTATTCGTCACTACCTAGCACTTATAGCACTGATCAATAATTGTATTATACGGGTTAAATAAAAACGATGTAGTAAAAATAATTACATTTTACGTGCAATTTATGAAGCAATATCGTTCACGTTCCGTTGCCAAAAAGTTAAACACGTTTACAATCACTTTTTAATGACATACAATCGCTTTTTAATGTCATTTTAACCGGCGGCGTGTGATATTTTACTTGCATTATTAAATGAGGTTTAGACACATTCAAACACTGAATATGTGTAAAATATCATTACGGTATTAATATTCATACCAGGATTAAAAATATTTTGTTTTAGCGTAAAAATGTTGAAGCAGTTTTCTACAATTGAATGTAGGTACTTTAATTAATTATGACTAGCGCATTAAATGCCATTCAAAGCAAAAAATTCCAAAAATTAAAAATCTTCTTATATTTATTATTGAAGTTACCGAAGTGAAAAGCCCACATTTCGTTTGTGGATCCTTTTAGGTCCCTGTATCCTCCATAAATAATCATCGAATTTCTGTATACCAATGCTGTGTGGCCTCTCCTGCCTTTCGGTACGTTTGAACCGGATTTTCCTTTTATTTTTTTCCATTGATTTTCCTGAACACAAAAAAATAAACATAATTTTCTTTTACACGTTAAATCATTATTATTTATACTACGCTACAATAAGATCAACCCATCAACTACCGACGTTACGGAGTGTTGGTTAATACGTAATATTTGCTGCGGTTTAATGTCCCGAAAGAGTCGATGTAAATACCGACGTTTCCCTCGTCCACATTATAACGCCAACCAGTATTACAACAACGCACCCCTCTACGGCCAAGCAGCAGTTGCCGCCCGGCATTACGAGGGTGCGTTTATTAATAAATACCATTTCATTTTATGACGCTCAAAATGTAAGCACCTCAAAATGCAAAGTTGTAATTTATGTGGACGCCAGTATGCGTATACACTCTAAGCTGCACTTTTGTACGACTGAGCCATTATAACTAAATATATATACATCAATAGACGTTTTGTTTTTACTATATATATATAACAAAAAAGTTCTTTAAAAGACGAAATTTTACATATTTTTTACATTTTTCTTCATCGATTATATTATTATTATTATTTTTGAAATTACTTTTTAAAACTTTTTCTATTATGTGTAAGGCAAATGTCTAAAAACGAAATTACAGTAAAATGTTAAATATAATTGAAAATTATAAACTGTTACACCGTTCCCTTTATTAATTTTTTTATATTTAACTATTATGCAAATCAAAATGGATATCATAATTTACATAACTAATAAAAGCAATTGATGAAACAAAAAAAGGACTACCATTTTTCAATGAAAAATATTATCAGTGTTGTATCTAAATAGCTATAAACCATGAAATAACTCTAAGATAAATCTAGTTAATTTATGTTTTTCACTATAATGACTTAAAATATGGTAACTAATTTCAAAATATTATCAGCATCTTTATGACACGTAAAGTTTTCATTGTTGTAAACGTTATAAAATCATTGTGTCAATAGCAACTGAAATGCAACTACCATAACATTAAATATGACATATTGTATTTCAGATCAAAAATTAAATGTTCTAATTAACTGGAATTTAGTCATAATGTTTTTAGTATGAATTAATTACGTATATAAAACCATATAAAATCACCATTTACATTGTAAACAAAAGCAACTGAGTAAGTTACATCTACTAAGTGCATATCATTGAAACTTCAAGTTATATTGAGTTTATCAATTCCAGTGGTAACTGCGAAACTATTGTTTACTTAGTGCTTTTATAAAACTCAAATTTGATTAATATTTAGTAGTCGCTATGAAATGAAAGGACGAAGTACTTTATACGTTTTACAAATTACAACATAAACCAGTACAACTTGCATTTGTTTTAATGATTTTGTTTTCTTAGTAGGTTTACTGCTTCACAATAATTCATATTATTGAGACACTACTTTATTACAAACCCAAGCGATTCTTTTAAATTATGGAATTGTTTTATGAAATCATAAAAGTTATTTCGTATTACAGAATCACAGCCAGATATTTTTTGAAAATAATTCAAAAAGAAATTCGAAAAAAAAAAATAATTCGAAATTATTGTTTATTCCATGTTGACATAAAAATATTGTTTAATCAATGAATATTTATTGTTATTCAAATTGTAAAATTTAATTTTTCTAAATGTATCCTATATTATTTGACATAATTATTTATTTTGTTGTTCGACAATTTTCGTTGAATGTTTACAAATGGTATAATATCAATCAATTATACGTATTACATAATAAAAACTCATTCCAACACCGGAAATAATCAAAAAATGTAGGTATTCGGTTATTAAACGGCGCAAGAACAATTTACCAATAAAAACAAATACTACGGTCATAGGTAACAAAGGACGTGCACGGTAAAATCGTATAGCATAGTTATTATAATTATTTATTCAACATGATTAAATAACAAATTTCATAATAACTTGCTCCGATACACAAGACTCAATTAATTTCGTCATTATATTGTACAATCTCATAATACTAATGCGTTTTAGAAACAAATCACATTTTCGTTCAGAATAAATTCGTTCTAAACGACAGTGCGAAAGAATTGCGGGGATTTACATAATATTACGCGAGAATTGGAATAAAGTCGATAAAGAAGGGTAGTTCCATATCCCGCGGCAATAATGTTGAGTTAAACCGATACACGGAGAATACTGATTTCAACGGATCTCCGGAGTACGACTTATCGGCTGCTCACCCCCGTCGCGTCGAATCGAACTTATCATTTATAATGAGACCGTGTGTTACGTCAATATTCGTCGGCGTCCTGTGAGAAAACACAACTGTACAAGGTTCTCGATCCGTGAGCTATATCGCGGGGGCCGTCGCGCACGCCACTCGCAGCTGCCACTGGGCGCAATCCATCAAAACCAAACCAAAAATAAAACAAATAAAATAAATAAATAAATAAAATAAAACGAAAATACGGAGAAAACAACGAAGTACGTGCTCCGAAGTCCGAATAACTGCCACGCCGCCGCCGCCGCCGCCGTGTCGACCGCACCACTTGTGAGAAATTGGATTATCTCGATTGCGCGTCTTGGCACTTTTCACGGCAAATGATCAACTTTTTCTCTTTAACACTACTGTACGGTTTACACGAGATTTTGATACGAAGCCAAAGTACGCGCGGGGGTATTTTATCGAATATAGGTACATGTACGTGCACACGCACGCACGCACAAGTCGAATAGAACAGTCTCTCACCCCTTACAAACACTACATACAGCGCAATGTTCGTGCGCGAGTGTGTGTGTGTATATATATTATAAAGGTATATATACAATATATGTCATTTCCTTTAGGGGATAAAAATGAATTGTGCCACCCGTCTCTTCTTTGTCTTTGTCTCTCTCTCTCTCTCTCTCTCTCTCTCTCTCTCTCTCTCTCTCTCTCTCTCTCTCTCTCTCTCTCTCTCTCTCTCTCTCTCTCCAAACGAAACGCCCTCCCGCTGGAATACGTGGGAGATCCCTCCAGACTGTTTCCCGCAGCGTCAAATTAAAAGGACTTTCGGTGGACTGGCGTGACGGTGGCGGTTTTGCTACCAAAACACGGAACGGTGCATTGCGCTTAAGCGCAATTAGTGAGTTCTTGGATGCGTTATAATTTCCAGACGGGCTGGCCGGAGGAGAAGACGAAGAAATGTTCATATATGGTGTAAATGAAAAAAAAAACGAAAAGAAATATACACTTTAGGGGAGAAAACATATTGCGCTTAAAACGTGAAAAACGTACGTCGGATATTGGAATTGTAATACATGTCAGGTCATACATTATATCACTTGACACCAGTTGAAAATTAATAAAATTTTCAAATGAAACTAAAATGTTACTGGGCGTGTTTTCATTTTTCAATATATATTATTAAGAAAATATGTTACGATATCCAATGGTATCTAACAAAATATTCCAAGCTAAATATTAAATACTAATTGAATCGTATTTATTTATACGTGAAACCATATATACGGACAAATATCGTGATATTTTATTTTTTAGTAACAATACAAAGCAAACATTTTTGATAAACAAATATATTATTAGTCCAAAAGAAGACATTTAAGTTGAAATATAAAAGATAATTAATAAAAAATAAAAAGAGCATCTACGTTTTTATGGGTATATTTAAATATTAAAAAAAAAAAAAACAAAATATCATAACTTTGTTGTGCTATACACCGTACATTTAAGGTCAGAGTTCAAAATATTCAAAAATATCTATGAAAACAGGCCCAAAATAATTTCATAAATATTTTAGTACAGCAAATGCAAGGCCCTAAATCAAAGTGGTAGTCCATACTTTCATGACTATATAAGTAGTGTTGGGGATCACGGCTATACCTACCCTATTCAACAAAACTCCTAGGCTTAGGAGAAGAATTCAGTATTTTGAAACCGTCATATATATAAATAAGTAATGTCCCTCCAAGATAATTCCAATTGCACGAAAAAAATGTCTTGTGGTTTTTTACATTATTTGCACACTAACAACTTCTATACGTGCTTACACTGCTTTACTAACGATTTACAATATCTTCAAACAATTAAATTTAAATGCAGTTTAAGTATAGCTCAAATATATCGCTAATTTTGACACGCAATACAAATTAAGATTAACTAATTTATTATTGTTTTTAACTTCGAAAATAACATTTGTTTTTTTTTATTATAACAAAATTATTATGTATATATTGTTTACAGAACATCATTTTAATTCATAATGATTACAATTGCTTTTCATTAATAAACTTTTCAAGGAATATACTACTCGAAAAAACTTTGAATGTTCCATAATTAATAAATAATACCATTTAATTAGGAGTCTATTTTACTTCATACCGAGTTATTTACTATTAGTAATTAATAATAAATTACGTACTTCAAAAATTATAACTCACATCTCTATAGAAGACACACAAATGGCATATTACACGATTCTGAACATATGTTTAACGTTTGACAGCTTTACGTTTAGTATCATGACCAAAAGTCATAAAAACAACCATATCCATTCCATAATCTATACATCCAATATAAATTCTTTTTAAATCCCCTCAAAAATAATATGAATTTTTATTACGAAATATTTCTTGTATCTGATGTTTCGTTTTTTTTTTTTTTTACTTTTTACGACAAAATCAAACATTACTCTTCAAATACGACATTCAACTTGAAAAATGATTGCAGGATTTCATGTTATATGGAAAATATATACGGTATACGCTATGTTATACACACATATACTTTAAAATAAAATATATTGTAATCATAAATATTTTTTGCAATACTCAATTAAAAACCATGGTAAAAAAACATTCATCCTTATTAAAAATCCTTATTCAACATGAATTGGTAATAATAATAGAAACTATTATTTTTTTGTTATGATAACTTTTATTATTTTTTTTATTTTTGCTTGTAAACTTACAGTGACAAGCTTTTATTTCAAAATAAATTTTTAAAGAGAAAATGACTTTTCAGTGCGTAAGTTTTTTTGTCATAAAATCAAATTATTAACTTTTAAGTCAAAATGTGTAATAATGGGAATCATTATCAGTAATTTGAAATGACGGTAAGTGTCCGAAATCTTAAATCATTGTTTCTGTAGAAAACTACCATAAAAGCAAATCGATAAGATGATTCCACCAGAAACCCTACTTGCTTTTCTCCCCGATAAACCGTCGTCGAGTACAATTTTTATTGCTCTGGGCCTTTTGGCTAAAGGAAGTGAAAAAACTCAACTACGGATGAATAAAGAGGGAGTCATGGTAGAAATATATAAACGCAATGAAATAATGTCCTGCGGCTAAGCCATGAGCTTTTATGATGGGTTTTTGGTAAGGGGATATATTCAGAACATTGTCACGGGTGCATCACGATTCACGTGAAAAATGCCGTACATTTCATCATTCGGGTAGAAAAAAAAAGCCTACCAAAAGATTTCATACGTTTCTAACACTATGTGAACAAGTTAACGTTTCACCATACAGTGATGAATGGTGAGATTAAAAAGACACCTTGTAAAAATGTGTTATTTATTTTAAAAAGATAAAAATACTAAAATTTATTCGCTTAATATATTATTTTTGGTATTACCATTGATTTTAGAATATACATATATATTCTAAAATCAATGGTATTACGTTCACGTAAATACGCTCCGTTTCATTAACTCAGAAATTTGTCATTTCACGATATATTCGTGTTTTCGTTTAATATGTAAAACGTGGTACATTTGCATAACTATTATAACAAGTCTGTCACACTTAATTTTAATTGAAGAACTTAATATGTGTTAAATAATACTTAACTATTTTATTTTATTTTATATTTTTCTTCTTGAAAGTCAGAGGATATATCCATAACAAACTAAAGAATGTTTTTTAACTGAGAGAATACAATTTTCAAACAGATCCACGTTTGAGCCACTTAAGCTTTCAAAATATACATTTGATGTGCACTATTTAAATTTGACATTGTTTTAAAAAAAAAGGTTAAAACATATATAAATGTACACGACAAAATACAATTAAAGCAAGTATTTCTAAATGTCTATATATTTTTTTTCACATATGAATGGTGCATGTATATCGTACAGTAAAAACCATTAACGAAATGTTTAATGGTAATTAAATTTTTTAGTATGGTAGTTAAGCAATTAAACGGTTAATAATTTCAGCTAAGTAAACTAAATACGAACTTAGTCGATGACATTTTTACCCTTTCAATATTGTTGAACAAATTCAAAAAGACATTAAACTAATTCGTTGACTTCTGTATTTCAAGCTTTTGTTTGACCATCTGTGTCAACTTTTTGCTAGCGTATATAAGCCTAGACTAGACGTTTCGAATCACATTCACTTAGTATAATCATTATCCGGCGTGTATCTAGACTATTCAAAATCAAAAATTTAAAGCAGTCACCATGAACCGTTTTATCGTTTTCACCATCGCATTCTCATTTATCCTCGCCATGACTGGTGCGGATAGCGATACCAACTCCATTGTCAACGACGAAGTTATCATAGACACTATTGATAATTCCGAAAATTTGGTCGACTCTGCCATTGATACAGCCGTCACTGCTGGGGAGGAACTATACTCCACGGAGAGTGAACTAGCCAAGGCCCAGGAGGAAGAACTCACCGAAGCAATAGGTGATATGATTTCATACTTTTCAAAATCAATTACAGATATGTCCAATATTTCGGAAGACATAAAAAATATAGGCGAAAACACCAGCGAGAATGTTAGGAACAACCTCGTAGACAATTTATTAAGCTACGTGGAAGACAGCGAATCGATGAAGCAACAGATCAGCCGTGTGATGGCCTTGAGAAATCAGTTCCAAGATTCGATTTTAAAACAATTATACTTATTGCCAATTAGCACAGAAGACGCGCAAAAAATGGAAAATGATTTACGTGAACAGATAAAGCTCAGAAGCGATAGTTTACCCGAACAGGTACAAAACTTGATGGATCTTCCTCAGTTTCCCCAGCAAGCATCAAATTTTATTCCTCAATTAAACAGAAATTAATTTGTATACTTCACTTTAAATTATAATTTATTTCTGATAAAAATTATGTGTGCCGTTTTAATTATATTTAAATAAAATAGAAAATATTTTTCGCAGACAGTTGTATTAATTAATGTATACGTATTATACATAATTTATTAGTCGCAAAGCACTCACCGTAATACTGTTTTTAGATACTTACCTATTTATACCTATTTATACAGTTTCTACTTTATTATATGTACTTAATATGAGACAACATAAATCCTGCGCTTTAAGTAAAATGATTATTTTTGGAAATTTTACCTTTAAAATTATGGCATTCATTCAGTTTATCAGTTAAATTTACATAATTTATATATTATGATTTTAATTATACCTTTAAGTTAAACAAAAGTTTAAATTTACTTAATAGTATTGAATAATAACTGGAAGCAGATATTCGTAATGTTCGTAATTCGATCAATTAGAAAATAGTATGATTACTTAACATTTTTACATTATTTTAAATTAATTAATAAACGAATTTATATTAAGTAATTGTCATATCAATATAGAAAATGTATCACAGTTGAAAAAGTTTAAACATTTTAAAAATAATCACCAATTACAAATATTTAAAAAAATATTCAAACATTCATATTTTATACATAGTGGTCTTCAATTACTTAAAAATTAATTCTTCAATCATGGTTGATAAATTTAAAACATAATTATTCCATTTAAACAATTAAATGATTTTATGGAAATGTATGATAATATAAATAGGTATTGAAAATCATATTTATATAACTTTCTATACAACAACTGTTTTGAATCTTATAATAGTAATGACTTCATATATTACTACTATATCCATTATATATGCGTTAAAACATTTTAAGTTGATGTATTGATCCAATAATTAATTTATTAATTAAACTGAAAAAAATTGAAAAAACAAAAATTATAATCCAACAAAAATGTGGAGGAAAATTAATTATATTAAACGTGAATACATCAATGCATTAAATATTAACCAGTGTCAATTTACAGCATATTTATCAATATTTACTTAGGTAATTGATGCAAGTAGTTGTTAGTTTACGAATAAATAATGGTTTATTTATTATAAAAAAAGTGGTCCTAAATGTTTACGCAAAAACAATTTATCAATGTCAAAGAACTGCTAGAAGAAACGACATTTCCAGCATCCCTAACAAACCTATTCCACTTTCAGCAAGAAAATCAATCACTATCTTGTTTATAACGATTAGATAATCATTTGTGTTCAACTGTGTCGATCCATTTTCTTATGAAAAAGCACACACACACACACACACACACACACACACACACACACACACACACACACACACACACACACACACACACACACACTCACACACACACACACACACACACACACACACACACACACACACACACACACACACACACACACACATACACACACACAAACACACACTTTACTATAAATCTATATTTTTTGTAACTCTGTAATATTCTTTACACTTCTTGGTTTATTTCTTTCATACAATATGTATATTACCTTGATGCTGTAGGACCATAACGGAGACTCGGAGGCAGATGAAAACCCCACTTCCCCTCCAAAAACGTACACTTTGTCTTGATAAACGACTGCTGTGTGCTCTTGCAAATTCTGCAATGTATCTCCTGTCGGATGCAACTGTTCCCAGGTGTTATTCGCTGTGAATTTCAGAAAACGGATGATATACATGGTGGATATCATGATATAATAATATTAGACGTGTTATGCATTAATAGCTATGGTGCACCCTTGAAAACTACATTTTCAAATGAACCATCATTGTCATTATTTTTAATGATCATCTTCGTACCTAGTCCAAACTAATCTAATTTAAATATTTCCTGGTCAGTTTTGTTTTTTTACAACATATAACATAATATAAAAATTTAAATATTTTTTTTTTCAAATTTACTGATTCGGTGGTTCAGTGGCTAAGAAGAAAAAACCTCATATAAATATCAAGTTATCTTATACAAAAGAAAAATTTTAATGATCGATCAATTTATAATTTATTTTATATTTTATACTTTATCTTACTGATTTTTTCGATCTTTTAATAATATTGTTAGTAATGAAATATAAAATCAAACAACCAATTTTCATTAATTTATATTAAATTAAAACAATTAAAAAAAAGAAAAATGATACATTTAAATTCATTATTTTTCAAAACCCATAATATCTGATGAATAAAATAAGTTCCTTGAAATTGGAGGCCAAATGATTAATCACCCTAGAATAAATAAGACTTTTTCAATATCTAAAAAAAATTTAATACCTATTCTAAGGATTTAAGGCTTTCAGTAAAATACGTGTGTATGTTTTTCAAATCAAATAAAACAAATATGATTATTCTTGAAATAAAATATTTATTGCGTTTAACCGCATACTAAAACGTTTTAATAATAATAAATTTTGTAATTAGCAGTAGACTTATTTCGCAAATCAATGTGATGTATGACGCGAAAGACCGTTCGTACCCTCAATGTAATTTTGAATTAAGTAGATAGCTAATTTTATGACATAATAAAAATAGATTTTAAATTTTTCTCCATAACTACCACACCAGAATTTGAATAGGTAACAATATTATTACTATATATGTATATACGTGAACATTTGACCGCATTTATATACTTTAAATTGTTAAGTATATATCGGTTCAATAACGATATACTATAAAATGAATGAAATTGCAGAAATAAAATAACCATTTTGTTTTTGGTATTCATTCAAAATGTATTAATGCAGAAAGTGGTTTCTCTGGAGAGACAGAGAAAAAAAAAGATCGTTATTTTAATAACTGTTCTTTAAAGAAAGCGCCCTTTTTTAATTAAAGGCACAACAATGTAAATCACACAAATCCTCTTTATTCCGACAAATTTATCACGAGAACATTTGTAATTCGATTGTTGTACGTTACGTCAAAATGAAATTAAAGGCAATTTGTATTCAGATCACGTATCATACTTACACAGAGCGTATCTCCATATGTCTTTCAGGGGCCAATTGCCATTCCGACCACCGACCACGTAAATGTGGTTGCCGTGAACAGCAGCGCTATGCTTGGATCTTGTCGGTGGAACGCTATTGTCGCTCGTACACGTAACCGGAGTCCACATACTACTGAAAAACAATGAAATCCAAATATTCAATGACAGCACATTTATGATAAATCTCAAAAGAATTTATACGCAAACATAATTTTAAACCATAAATAGAAAATATCAAAAATCAACGAGATCGGCGTAGATATAGGATAAGTACTATAATATATATATATATGCTATGTAATCCATTTGTAATATTTGTGATAACGTGAACCAGAAATGAAAGAAGATAAGAATATTAAAAATATAACTGATAAAGTAAAGCTAAAATGATAAAATAATTTCGAACAGTTATTGATGGGTTATTATACTTTAAACTAACAGCTTGGTCATAAAAATAATCAAAGACTAAATACGTAGAAGAGATATCGTACAGTGACCCAAAAAATTGCGTAGGTTATTTTCCAATATATTATGTTTTAAGTTACTATTATTACAACCATAATTTATGTAACAACTACTCGTAATAAAAAAATTGTATTTTAAATGTATAAAATTAATTTTTGTAAGACAACCCAATGTTGTAGTATATTATTTAGTAGTGAAAAAATTGTATAATATTCATAAATTTTAAGTGTACGCAGCACATCCTATAAGGTGTTAGTAGTATTTTCTCGACAAAAGAATTTAATGATTTGTTAGTGACATTTGCATTCAAGTATACCTACGTCATATAAAATTATAAAAAGAAAATTGAATTATTTCAAAATGAAAATAAAGAAATAATTATACACAAGAACTCCAAAAATTAACTACATATATCACTTGATTGAAACTTGTTATCGGTCGACGACATTAATATTATCCATTAGAGCCATGAGTCATGACTATTATATAAAAAAAACTGTAAAATATGCACATTTGACTCCATTTAGATATTCTATTATAAAATTATATGTTTAAATATATACATTTCGTTTTCTCACAAAATATGTAAATATTAAAAAGAAAAGAAAAATGCGCTAAAAAATTTAATTTCTGTGTACCATTAATAGTCATTAATTTATTTGAATAAATTCAAAAACATCGAGGAATTACATTTTTTCAATTGGCATCGTGTTAAATACAAAGCAAAAGTTACAAAAGAACATAAAAACAACCGACACACATACGGTAAATATATGAACAATAACTACCTCGTTGGATTATAAATATCAAATAGTAAATATGACGTAATGTGTCCCAGTCATACATATTATACCGTAAAAGAATTTCATGACTTGATCAATGAAACATGATGCATTGTTGCACGTCATACTCGCTTACATAGATGAGTCTTTTTCCTGATATACAAAATACTCGTGGTCGATCTCGTAATGATTTCATATTCACATACCTAATCTATGCATGTACTATCATAATGACCACTAACCACATCAGATGATAGATAAATTAAAGACTGAATTATTAAAAATAGCCACCGCATTTTTACGTTTAATGAAATAATTACAAAGACATTACTTATAATTTCAACTCTAATTTCAAAAATATTCAATTGCGAAATTCTATTCAGAAGTAAACACTTAATATGCATTTTTTACTTGAGTATACAAAATGTATGTTTAAAGTCGACCTTAATGTCTAAAATATATCGTATAGTTTTTTATTAGAATTATTCTAGGTCACATATACAGAATTACTCATTTGCATTTAAATGCGAGCTCTATGAAATAATAGAAAATTACAATGCAAGTTCAAGTGATGGTATTAAAATCAGAAATAGCCAGGCATACTTCACATCACGAATAGTTCTTCGCTTTTAGGACCAAATATTTGCGTTGGGTATATTTAATTTCAAAGAAACAACCCATCATTCATTAATTATAACGTTATACCTACTAATGTATATACCAAATACCATATATATTTATATGTATATATGTATAAACTTTATGTAAAAACGTACGTTTCGAAACAATGCTTCAATGTTTTATACACTGTTTACGTATCAAACTGTTTTTAGTCAAATTACCGTTTGGTTTATCTAAATCAAAGCTTTTTAAAATTTAAAAGTACGTTTTTCGCACCATGGGATGTTCTTCATTCTTCATTTCTCGAAAAAGATAATGGTGATGGATTTATGAAGTTTAAAAGAAACGATAGATCATTTATATAGCTAGGTAATCAATTCTGATCAAAGCTTCTGTATAAAAACATATCATTAATATTTTATCATTTTTAGTCTAACTGTCGGTAGGGTTTTTTATCAAATCTGTTTAAAAATGTCTTGTTTAGACAAGAAAGGAAAAATTGTTTTCACCAAAAGATTCAACATTTTTTTTTATATTTGTATTCTAAGTGCCACAATAATTGGATGGACCATTTTTTTTTTAATACACATTTTAAAGTTAAAAAATGACATGAAAATATTGAATACCGTCAAAACCGTAATGTTTTAAACACATAAAAAACAAAATCCAACGATTTTTCAAAATTGTCCAGTAACGTCACTTAAGAGTATGAGTACGATCATATTAACTTTGTGTTAAGTATTAAAAATGTTATTAGAGAGTGTTATTAAAAAGTAAAATATTTTCAAAGTTTTATTTTTAGCCCAAAAGTTGTCAATTTTATTTGAAATTTTGGTAATGTATCTATGTACCAATAAGCCATTAATATATGGTGACAATCTCAAGTTTCTAGAAACATTATTTTTGGAGTTATTTTTAAATAATTAAAACTGATTTAGCGATCGATCTAGTAATCATTTACGGAAAATTTTACCGTTTTTCTCGGTGTTTCGGTAGTTTTTGCTTCGCGCCTGGAAATACTATAGATAAAAAATAAAAACGAATCCTAAGAATCCTAAGAATCCATCTACATGCAATTTTCGATCTACTAAGTTGCTGGATGAAACTTTTGGGCAAAATTAAGTGTACCAAAAAGTGTTTCCAGAAAAATAAATAAACATCATTGTAAAACCAATAGATATTTCGCATCATTCATTATCCAATAAATACACAACAGTATCAAAATATCAAAAATTATTTTTATAGTTAACAAACACCAAACTGTTTTCATTTGTGCGTGATAAACTTATAAATTATAACATTAAGTAATTCGAAAAAAAGACTAATAAAAGCCTTTTATGGTTGCTTTACATGCGATTGTGGCCACTAGGTAATTGAAACATTTTACAACAAAATATTCTTATCCCAAATTATTGCTACCTGTTGTGTAAAATATTTTAACGAGTAACATTTAGCCAGTTAAAATAGACAAAGTGTACGTACTTACGTAATAACAATGTATGAACAAAAATGTTGCTAAAATGTTAATTAACCAAATGTAGGAGTTTATAAATATTTATAACTTAAATATTTTTGACAAGCTTTCTGAACCCGTTTAGAAATTCTATTATTTTTCTCCACAGCATAGATAGACAAATGTCAAAATTATTATTTTGTAGCGGCTAATATAAACTTTTTGATTGCATTTTAAATATTAAAGAAGAAATACCTACACATATTCACGTGCTCAGAATCGAATAGAGTATTTCAACGAAACCGTCTAATGACGTAATGCAATGATTCTAAACCGCTTTTTAGTGCTTTGTAAAAAATATTTTTCGCCACTAGTTTTAAAATTCAACTTGTGTTTTAAAAGATTAAAACAGCTGAATTAAAAATATGCATTTTAACATATTATAATAAATCACATGTAAAAAAAAAAAAAAGGAAGAAAGAAATATTTCATTACACAGTATAGTGTATGACGTTCGTAGCCTACAACGAACTGTTAGCGAACTGGACACAAAACTATACGAGTAGTATGCATATACATCGTGTATTCCAGACGAGAGGGAGTAAAGCGCAGCAAGCACTGTATTCGACGCTTAAAAGCAACTAGGCTACAAATATCCGAAACGTATTAATAAACGTCTTACAGTTTCACCAGACAAAGACTATAGTGACTGTCTGCCCCTCGTCTCGTGTTTCGAGCACGACTGCACTACTCTCATATAAACTTTTATCTGATCGACAATCGCGCGACGTCGTTTTCTATATGGTGTACAACATCTTTCAAGGGACGGTGTAACACGAATTCCCCGAGGGACTTTCTCTCGGCAACGATGATGGACAGAATGATTCCCCTCGGTATACGGACGATGTGTGCTGCAACGTGCGCGCGTGTAAGAAGTTTTTTACCTCCTCCCTCTCCTCTTACTTCTCCTCTTCCTCCTACGCGTTTTTATTTTTTACTCTAACGACAAACCCGTGTATAAAAATCCTCGAGTTTAGTACGACGACGAGGGATGGAATTCGTGACCACGCGCCGCGGTTGCCAAGGAGGGTCGTTCCCAGTATATAGGGGTAGAAAGACGATTCTTCAATAATTCAAAGTCCCAAAACGAGAGATCTTTACCACCGACCAACAGCACATAAATTGCCATAAACCTCAACCGGCAGACACAGGCGTTTCAACACTATACACTGCTCGGCCATAAGTCTCGACAGTGAAAGCACAAGAGCTTTCACTGAAATTAGCTTGCGTGGACGCGTGGACGACAACGATGACGAGGAGGAAAAAATACTAAGCCATGTGAGTGTGTGTGTGTGTGTGTGTGTGTGTGTGTGTGTGTGTGTGTGTGTGTGTGTGTGTGTGTGTGTGTGTGTGTGTGTGTGTGTATGTGTGTGTGTGTATGCGTGTGTGTGCCGGTTGTCCGTGCGAACAACTGACGCGTTGTCGTTGCAGCATTTTAAAACGGCAACGAGCTGTGTACACAAGTCACGTAAACCACTTTTTTCAGCCTCCGTACACATACATTATGTACGCGTCGACGTTGTCGTTGGAGATTAACGACTGTTTTGGGATTGGAAAATAGAAAATAACCGACCGATTTTACGGACACTAAAACGGTAGAAAGCGAACGCAAACGGTCTACGCATAGACGGTCTTGATTTCTTATTACCCGTAATTCGCTTTAGAAACACTCAGATAAAGATAATAACGCAATATTACTTACAATAATATTACTCCTGGGACTTTCGGGGCTTTGGTTGTTTCAAACATGATAACGTTTAAACATTCATCTCTAATACACAATATACAGTCTCTTCTCGTATTCATTGATTGTTTCTATGACACTTTTGCGTTTTTAAATATTTTAACACTGTAATGAATGACACGTCGTAGGTGATGGAAATAATAATGTTAATAAAACAAAAAAAGTAACTAAAATCGCATTAATTTTACAAAAAATGTTATTCCAATTAGATTAAAACCTTTTAAATGAATTAAATTTAATAAAATATTGCCTAAAAATATATTACTTTTCAATACTTTAAGTAACAAATACTGATAGTGTCCTTTGTTCTTGTTTTCTTCATTCATGTAATCGAGACAATAAAATGCCTGCAAGTCCTGTGGGACAATACAACACCGACCTATAATGTTTAACCATTATAACCAAGTACCGTATAATTTTGGTTTTGTTCCATTGGAAGTTCGTATTACATTAATCCTGATTAATATTTCTAAGCGCATATTACAAAATATAAGTTATGAAACGCAGTTAAAGCGCCCAGTAAAACCAGACGAGTTGAGAGAAAACTCATTATTTTTATTTTTCGTTTTATGTAGTTTACATTTGTAAATATCATTCGAATAAAATTCTCAAGATTCCGAATTATTAAATGACTCCAAAATTGAAGAAAAACAATAATGTCGAGTAAACACTTTCATTACTTTGTGAAACACACTGTATAATATATATGTAAATTTATACCGAAACGTTTAGCTGTGTTGTAGTTTTTTTTTATTCTATATAGGTATACCTCTATAGTCTATAGGTATAAAGTTTTCGTTTCAACGAAAAAATATCAAAATTGTTTAATGCAAAAAAACAAGACAGTTTTACTAATCTACATAGACCTTACAAGTACATCAAATAATCATGATCTACATTTACACACAGTGATGTTTATTCGTTTATTGTCCAGTTTTCTCCTTCTACGTTTCGTAGACGATAATCCCATGAGAACATTTTCTTTATGGAATCTGTAAGACCTGGAAACTGAATTTTTTTCTCAGTAGTGTAAAACTTTGATATGCATAAATACGTTCCATTTCAAAAGGTCAGAAGTCATTCTTATTACCTAATTAAATTATTAAAACTGAACAGAACACACATCATTTTTTTTTTAATCTAAAATATTATTGTTCTGTGTAATAATCATAAAACACAATTATACCTACGATTTTAAAATGGGATACAAGTTAGATAAATGATCTTTTCCGTAATGCTTTTAGAAAAGTTTATACGGACATTAAGCTCCCGTGTGGCACTATAATTTTCAGAAGACCACATAATGCTTCTGCGGTTAAAACCAATTATCTACAATATAAAAAGTAATAAAGACAATAAGTATTGTAGAACAGATTTAACCTTACAGGTAAATCGAATTTATTTATAATTATAATAAGTGTGTATTGGTTGTAAATATCATAGAAAAAAGGTAAAAAATGATAACACTGTGTTTCATAAAAATCAATTATTTTTATAAAGTAATTTATTTTAAAATAAATAAATATTTACAATTTTAACTCAAAATCATACACATATTTAAGTTTACTTAGATTCATAAAATTACATTAAAAAAACATAAGCGTTGAAATCAAATTAAAAAATGTTATTATATTTTAAAAAATAAACGATTATACTAACATTGCCGATTTTGTCTAACTATAAATTCTTTAAAGATTTGATACTTTAATAAGTAGTTTTTTATTTGAAACAATTAATATTTTCACCGTCAATGATTTATTTATGACTAATATTCGAATAAAAATTACACGATTTCATGGGAAAGTACATATATAATGAATGTCTTAGAACTAAGTTTATGGCACTACCTAAGCCATGTAATCGTTGCAAACGTGCAAAGTAAACAATTATCTCAACAATATTATTTGTTGAAATGTTAAAAAAGTTTTCGTCGAATTTCACTATCATACCGCAAACAAGGCCGTATTCGTTAAGATGAAATTCGAGTCCTCTCCGAATTATTTAATGTTGTATACAGCGTAAGAGTAAGAAAGTTTAGAAATCAATAACAATTTGTAGAGAGAATTAAAATCACTAATTTAAATACGGGAAACAATTTGAATGTATATGATATGCAATATATTTTGTTAATAAATATTGGTGGGGGGAATGTTTTTTGATGACCTATTTTCATTTTTTGTTTATGCATAATAAATTATAATAAACTAAATTATTGAAAAATTTCGGGAGGCATGGAAGCTTTTAAACTCTACGTCTCAACCACTGGTTATTGCATTGCATCATAGTATAGTAAAACAAATGTATCGCGTAAATGTATGTGTAATCTGACTTAACGTGTTAAATCTCCCCACGCTGTAGCATACCATTATGCTATGCTATGATACACGAATCAAAAACGCGGGAATATCATAATCATAAATCATGTGATCCGAGATCGGAACGTGATCAGCCATAAGATGAATAACATCACAACGTAAATATATACTACACCGCGGCGTGCATATGTATAACATTTTAATGTGTTTACGACGAGATCCGATGAACCGTAAACTCGTCGGAGTCTTCGAGCACAGAATCCATAAAAATATATCGCCCCCTCGGATTCGATCGACCAAAACGCGTTGCTGAACCACATTGCTGAATAACTGCAGCGGGATTGAGTTCGCGAGAAATAACGTAAGCGGTAAAAGTGATGATACGCAGGCGGAATGCGCAGTACCTATACGTATATTCATATACCGACTACGTGGTACCGCAAGACGCGGTCTCGCAGTTTTCTTAATTACTTTTCGTTTTGAAAATAACTCATTTGAAAATTGGATAATTGGATAGTGTATATCGTATATGTAATATACTATATGATATATTATAATCCGGTAAATTTCCTCTTTTTTATATTCAATAATCACAACTCGTTTTTCTATCTAAGGTCCAAATTTTAAAAAGACTTACTAAATGAATAATTTGTCATACGCATTTGAAGTTAATAATAATAACTTAGACGATTCTGATTATTTTCACGTAAAATAACGATTTTACTTTTCTTATGTAACAAAACTTTAACTTTACTGAGCACATGGTTAATTTACCCGGATAGAAGTTTTTCACCAAAATATTTACAACATATTTTTTCATTGTGCAAGTTTCGAAACAATTTGCTCCGTGGATTATTTTTTGTCCGCGTTCAACGGTGATATTTTGGCTCAAATTATGGTTAAAAAATGATAATTTTGTAACCATAATTTTGTATGTCATAATTTTTTTTTTTATTAAATTTGTAACATTTATTTATTTAAAACCTGAACATTTTAAACAAGCTTCTTTGTATGTTCTTCTTTTTACATCTATGCTATACACATTTTACACTTTATTTTTATTACATTCTCTTAAAAACCTTATTAAAAATACAATTTATCAATAAGCTTCATTAAAAATAGTTTTCTGTATACAAAAATGTATAGTTTTTTCAAATGACTAAATTTGTTTAGATAAGTTAAATTAAAAATCAAACAAAAATATCGTTAGAACTGTACAAGTTAATAGTAAATAGAGACATGTTGGTGTTATGGTGTTAAAAACGTCTTGAAAATCGAACAGAGGGCATAGTAAAATACCCCTTGTCAATAATTGTCAGTAGTACTGCCACACATTGTCCACACAAAGAAAATATCATAATTCATAAGTGATACATTGTATTATATCAAGCTCAGACCAGACTGGTTATTTTAAACTCGGGATGAAAAATGAAATAAGGATTCGTAATTTTTTATACAAAAAAAAAGTGTCAAATATTTATCAGAAATCATTTATTCTTTTCACAACAGATGATATAGTGGTGGTGGATGTTCGACTTAGGTCCCTTCGATTCGCAGACATGTTAATGGTGAATAATTATAAATTTAAATATAATATTAGATGATCCATTTGTAGGATAGGATCATCTAGTGCACGATAGGGTATATTATGTTAATTAAATTTGAAACAATGAAAAATATTATTTTTAGAAAACGAATTCTCAGTGGAGCTCAGTTAAGCTCATTGAATAAATGTATCACAATGTTTAAATGAAAAATTTTAAATTATAACGTAATTTTGAACAATCTTATAATATAAAACTATTTAAATTTTAGAAATTAGAATAATAGATTAATCCATATCAATTTCATTATTTCAGTAAAAATTATTAATTCACGATATCAATACATTCAAAAGTCAAAATGCATAAAAAAAAACTTGTTATTTAATTTTAGTGAAAATGTAAACACGCTTTTTCTTAAAAATTTAGGTCATATAATTAAACACCAAACATGAAGTAACATCATAAAGAAATCTGATATTTTACGTAAAGAGTCATTTGAGTCAAAATCTAAAATATAAACGCATGTAAAATATAATATTCATCAAGTCAATCATCATGAAACTTAAACCGTGGATAAAAAATACGTGAGACAATTTGTCTAGATAGATATTTTAATTAAATTTTAAGTTCTTAATATTAAGGGTTTAAAATTGTATGAGATATAAATATTTTAAAAACCAGATTCTATTTTTAATATTTTCAAAATTCTATACCTAGCCCAAAAGTAGTCAACTTTTTTTTAAACTTTCTTCAAATTTACATAATTATTGTTAATAGTAAGTGAAATTTTAAAGTTTCTAGCATTATCACTTTAAAATTTACCTGGTAAATTCGATTTTATAAAAGTTTTGTTTATAATAATTTTCCATTTTAACTCAATTTCTTGATATTTTTTTTCATCCATAAATTTAGAAGAATTGAGAAAAACGACCATTTTTAAAATTTTTAAAATTAATATTTTAAATACTAAGAAGTTAAAATTGTTGATCTATACGAGGGCTGAACGTACTTTTCGAATAAAATCTACAATAAAAAAAAATGTTTTCAAACATAAAAAAGCGGGAAAATACACCACTGTAAAAGCAATACATTATAAGCATTACTCTGAATCTAAAAAAAATTCAGCAGCCCATAATTTCTTATACGATTTACAAAACTAACAAAAATTAGATCTAAAGTGATTAATCGGGGCCCGAAACGTAGACACCAATTAGGCCCGGGGGGTTAATACGTTTAACCTTGGGCCAGTTCATCTCTGATCACGACTTGGCACCTATACTACACTCAACTCACATAAACACGGAATTTTAAATATGCCTACTCGTCGTCGGTGTGTACTCGTATGATAACAATGAGTATAACGCACATCAGTTACACGCGCGCGCGCGTCGACCATAAACTGCGAACGGGGTGAGAGGGACCTCGAGCGTGTGCTATCACTCCTCGTTTTCCAATCGGCACCCCCGGAAACAGTTTTATGTTTATGTTTTGAAATTTCAGTATCAGTAGGAATGTATAGTGGGAACATAAGAGTATTTCGCTTTGAATAAATCGTCGTGTGAGAGTTGATATTACATAATATTAGAGCGACCCTCTTTCGCGTGAGCAGACGGTCGATGAAGTCTCAAGGCGGACGTATATAGCACATATCGTGTCGTTTATAGATACAGTTTCTATCGCGGCCGTGAGAACACGTGAAAATCGAAACGGATGAGACAAATAATAATTGTTCGCCGCACCTACCTTTATGGATCGTAAGAGCGCGTAGTCCTTCGGTGTTGCGCGCGCGTTTCGGGGGCAAAGGGAACGACACGCGGCCGAGAGGAGAGCCCGGATTCTACGGCGGCGGCGACGACGACGACGGGGGGGGGCACTAGGGGGACCGTGATGTCTGTACTCGGACGAACGCCGTGGAATATCAGCGGCGTGATGGGCCGTCCGTACGGCGGCTGCGGGGATTCCGGCGACTCATCTGCTGCTGCTGCTGCTTTTACGACCGCTGCGTACACGAGACGAGCCGAAAAAACGGCCGCGGCCGGTCTGCCGAACGTGTTCTAAAAGTGCACGCGGCGCGCGGACTGTCTCCGGGGAGATTAACGACGCGGGGCGACGCGCGCGCCGACGACGGTCGTACGTGCGTACCTGACGGGCTTGCAACGGAGACGCGACGGTGCGACGAGTACCGGATGCGACGGGACACTGAGCGGCGGCGGCGGCGGCGGTGGCGGCGTCGCCGTGCGACGGGTACGCGACGCGCTGGCGGATGGCGCGAAACGCGCGCCGTCGACGGGACGGCCGGTGGTGATAAGGCCGCGCGCCGTCGCAGGGCCCGGTCGGGTCGCGCACGCGCCCCCGTAGCCGCGCGGTCTCGCGCGCTCTTCGCGGCCGCGGCCGTCGTCGTCGTCGTAGTCGTAGTCGTCGCGTGAATGGGGTGCGCGTTATTGATTACTCTAATAACGCGCGGCGCGCCGTCCCGCGGGGGCAGGGCCGGAGACCACCGCGAGGGTCGAGGGCCGGCGTCGCGGACCCGACAACGTCGTCGCCGCGTCCCGTACGGCCGGCTCTTTTGTGTCGGCGCGGCGGCGGCGAAACGCGCGCGTGTATATGCCGCGTACGCCGCCGCACGTGTGCCGCGGGACGTATAATAATGACGCGTCTATGTTGACGCGCGTATATAATATTATAGTATCGACGACATAATATTGTGACCATTTGATGATCGTACGTGTGCGTCCCGGCGTCCGGTCGAGCCAGAGAGGAAACGCTAAAACGCTAAACGCCGTTTGAACCGTCTCGTTTGTTGTATTTTTTTTTCTTTTTTTTTTTTATTCGTTTTTTTTTTTTTATCGGCCGGGGCTACACTTTGGGGAAAACTCCTGTTTATAATATTATCGCTTTCGTTTGAGCGCGAGCGCTAAAGAAAATCGTTCACGCATCGTACACGGCGTCAATTTTTTTTTCTCGCTGCAGACTCGGAATGACCTAAATGTTTTTTCATCGATTTTTACTATTAATTGTACTGTTATAATGTTGCACGATAAACGAAATGATGATCGGTACGTGTGCGTCCTACGGTTGTGCGTCCGGCCAAGTCAAAGGAAATGCTAAACGATTTTACGCGGTTTGAATCGTCACATTTTTAAAAAAAAAATTTTTATCGGTCGGGGGACCAGACAACACGCGCGTTTTTGGGGAATACTCTGAATCCTGTTCATAACCATCACTTGACGAACACACAGAACCCGAAGAGGTTTTCTCGCGCGTACACGACGGTAATTTTTTTCTCCGCGCACTCGGCATGACCTAAATTTTTTCATCAATTTTTATTCGTCTCATTTTGACGAATGTGATTTCCAAATTTCCGAAACGTAGGCGAATTAAAATTCTGATTTTCAAAATAATATTTTTTCCCGTAGTAAAAAAAAATGTAGGTTCAAATCGTACACATTTTTCTGTAAAAACAGTCTAGTGTTACTTTTAATTTATGACACACATATAATATATGTATATATTATACACTGTAGTTATTTATATACGCATAACATACACATACATTAAACGTATATACATATGGATACTACGCGAGTGTGTGTGTGTTAAGTGTGTATTGTACACAGCGGTATAATTTATTTTTATTTTTTCCATCCCTCTGCCTCATTCATCTAGCTACCCCTCTGCCGTCACGTTCAAGATTAACGGTACATGGCGTGTATCGTAGTTTATTTTTCGTTTTTCCACCTCTCACCCCTTTTTTTCTACCCCCTCCGACGCCAACTTCACTTTCGAGATTCACGGGCTGCCGTGCGTGTTCGCTCACGCAGTAATACGCTACGTAGACTACGAGGGCGGCAGCGTGCACAGACTCCGCTTGTGGTGTCCCGCCGAACAGCCAGCGGTGTCGCCGTGTCGCGGGTCAACAACCGACAACAACGGGGACGTGCACATACACCGTACGCGATCTGATTTACAAATTTTATAGCCGGCGATGATCAGTTGTGAGTTCAGGATTACAGAGTTTAGAGAGGGTACACATTTGTTTTTTTATATTTAGTACATATTTGCCGTTTTTGTGACATTATACAGCGGTTACAAGACGTTACGCGACAACAAATGACAAAAGTAAACTAAACCAAACTGTACAACACGTCATGTATTTTTTTTTTTTAATTAATAATAATTGTACGTTTCAGATAATAAATGTTACACGGGATACGAGTAATGTCATTTCATATCATTCTAATTGACGATAAGATTAGATGTTACGCGATACAGATTCAAATTTATATTACTTATAAAATATACAAAGAATAAAATAGTAAAAATAAAACGAAAACGGAAACCAGATTTTATTATTTTTATTTTTGTTATTTATAAATTTTACGTCACAACCATTGCTAATACAAGCCTCTGCTTCCCTAAGTCCTCCTTTAATTCAACACTGGTAATGACTGTAAAGAAACGAGATCTCATACAAATAGTAATTTTTCAACACACAAAACTAGAAAATCAAAATTAAAATTATTCAAAAGTATATAATTATTATACATCTCATTTCACACATTTTTTGTCCAGTCTGCTAACCATATTTTCAGTTATCGGATACAAAATCAAACAACCAATTTTCGATACTGGCTATAATTCTTTTTTTTTAACTCTTATTATTTTACAAAGAAAAAAATTACGTTCAATACGACATGAGTACACACAAAAGACGTAATTGTGAATACAAAAACATGAATCGTCTTAAAACTGGAGGCCTGCAGATGACCAGAAATCCACTAAAACAGTCTCTAACGATACGCATGCATGTGCGTGTATACATTTTATAATAATATCGTATAGTATATACGGTTCAACGGTTGTCATCGCTAAGGCATGTGAGTTGTGTCCCAATAACATCATTATATGTTAATTTCGGTCCATGATTTTCGTATCCAGCGGAAAGATTATTTAATCGAATCATCAAGTAACAAAATAAGTACTTTGACAATAATTTTAAAATTTCAAATATTTAGTTGTCATATAACTATAACTTTGTAATATCTATGTTCAGAATTATATGTTTGCTCTGTGTTAATTCAAATTGTAAGCAAATACGTAGGTCACCACCGGAGTCTATTTCTTTTTGATGACCAATGATATTGCAGGTTTCTACCTGATGAATATAGGCCTCGATCAGGCTATAAAAAAAGAAAAAAAAGGTCGACGAGGGCCGCGATCAGGCGATCCCCGATACACGGTCACGTGTCTTCACGTAAAGCGTTCGTAACGCCTCGTGCACCGCATGTACGTTACTGTGTATACTTATGCAATATGCAATAAAATACGTACCTACGAGTGAAATAATATCATTTTTTATCGTACGAAATATGTGATGCACGTATATTATTTACTCACGCGCCATGTCCCTGTATACGTGCGATTGACACGACTGCTCTCAACGCCCCTGCAGAAATCCCTGCACCGTCATCACGGACATCATTTTCACCTATAGTTATATTTTATATATGTATATGCATGCGCATATCATGAGAAGAGACAATAAAGGATGAAACATCGTTTTCATAACGTTTCAAAGTTAACGTTTTTCTCTCTCCAACCTTTCCTCTTTCTCTTATTTTAAATCACTCTTTGACCTTCATCACTCTTCATCTTGCTCAAGCCACACCCTATACCAAAGTCAAAACTTGAAGGTACAGGTTTCTCCAAAAACATTCTCTCGAAATTATCGAACAGTGGAACAATTTTATTATTTTAATTATTGATAAAGTAAAGACATAGCCGGATTGAAAATAGAGCTTATTAGCCAGAACGTATGCCACGTAAAAAACTTAAATGACATTTTTTCTCATTGCAGTATGTGAACCCGAATAAGAATTAAAAATGTGGGGCATGTTTTTATTAACTAGGAAATCCATAATACAGTAATGTATTTTTGATATTTAATTAAATTTTCGAGTTTTAGCACAATTACTTATGGAGTAACGACTAAAATAAATTTCATAAAAAGCTAATTTAAAGCACAGTTTACCGTTAATTTTATTATGTTTAGAATTCCCATTAAATTTCGAATAATGTTCTTTTGAAAGTACCTACTAGATTAAATTTCTAATCTTTAGAGGGATTGAACATAATTTTTGGACCACTATGACTATTCAAAAAAGTGATTACATACAAGTAAATTGATGAAAATAAAAATGAACATTAATTCAATACATTTTTCGCTTCACAAAAAAAAGTCATATTTACATAATGCATACATATATTATTCGACATTAGAACAACGATTCGTAATTTTTAATAATACGAATGTCGAATGAAGAGTTTTATAATTTAAAGATAAAACATTTTTGGTCAACCCCTCCCCCAAAAAACTTGTTTTCAGTTATGTACTTGACAATTGTACCTCATCACTTTTATCTCTCTCTTCCTCGCTTATTTCATTTTGAAAATTCATCCATTTGCGTTTTTATAATACAAATATGAAATAGTCAACAAATATTTAAGTCATCCAGAAGGATTTGCAATTGACGGATTTAACGTCTCTTGTTCCCTTTTAGTCATCATCATATCTACTACGCAAGAACGATTTCACGGAAATTTCACACAAAGAAAAATACAATTTATTCACTCAACGTACGTTTTCGGTTGAATGAACGGTATATTATTATTATTATTATTATTATTATTATTATTATTATTATGTCGTGTTCCCGTCAAATAGACGACATTGAGGGTCGCTATAACGAATACTCCAATGAATAATTCTTTTGTCTCAAATCGAACACAGAGTTGATTAATGTCAAATAAATACATATTTATATTCATATTTTATAAAAAATAATGTGATATTCTTAATGTGTATTTATATTTGATTGATAATTCATACACTGTGTTCAAAAAAAAAAAAAAAAAAAAAAAAAACAGTTCTAAAGAAAATAAGTTTTAATTTGCTCAATAATTAAATAGAAAAAATAGTTCACTAAATCTCAGAGGAAAAATGATCGTTTATGCAATATTTTAATACTTAATTTGAATCTTAATGTAGTTTAATCATTAATTTTATATTAGAAAAAACTAACTCATACCTATTATCATTACTATTGCAAAGTTTCAACAATAAACCAATATAAAAATAGCGTGTTTCCTAAAAGCATACAATGTAATTACTTGCATGATTATAATTTAATACAATTTGTAGAGTAACAAAAAAATTATAATAATTCAATATTTATCCCAGTTAGACAAGTAACATATGTATTTAACTACAACATGACGTCTTCGTTGATATTAAAAATCGTTGAATGATAATTCAATGTATTATTCCAGAAATTTAAATAAATTTAAACTAATAATTAGCCATAAATAAAGTTAAATTGTATCGTATTTTATTTTAAATCCAGTGTACTCGTAACTCGTTACTGGTCCATTCACAAACATTAAGTTGTGGTTTCTAATTAAAACTCAGCCAAAAACACAAGAATAAATCCTGTAAAATGTATTTTTAATGAGACAACTGACAAAGACAAGGGACGAGGCCCATCTTAATGAAAACACTAATGAAAACAAAACATGTGTTTTCCATGAGAAAAGTCACAGGAAGTACGAAAATTCGAAAATAAAACTCTATGTCTAGGTTAACTATAATATCATTATATACAATCAGACTAAACTGAATAAAAATAATTAATTTATGTCATTATTAAATTATTACAATGCCTAGTTGCGTTTCGAAACAAAATTATACTTGCACAACGTAGTTATAGAAAGTGATTCACTTTTCAAATTAAATTAGACTAAACTACATAATATTTTCAACAATAGGTATTATTTAATTTAAGAACTTCTGACCTACATACGTCCAAAATATAAGGCTTCGGTGGTTAGTAAAATCTAATGCTATTTAAGTGTAAAATAATATTTAAAACCTTCAACATTATTGTGAATTAATTTTTGAAATGTGTTTCATATTTTTGTGAATTTCATCATTGTTATTTTTATTCCTAAAAATGAAATAACTATATCGTTTTTTCATTATAGTGTACAAATAAAGAAGCAAACAATTTCACTTTCGTTTGCTCTCCAAGAGAGTATAAAAAGTAATTTTAGTTCTAAGTGCGTGAAAGCAACTATAAAATATTAATTGTACTGTTTCCAGGAAAATATTTTTTTCAAAAAATCTTGATTCAGAATATATTTTTATAGTTGTAACTCATTAATAGTAAATCGTAATAAATAAATTATTAGTCATCGATATAATTAGGTACTATATTATGATAATTAATTAACAAAAATCAATCAATTGATAAATTTTGTACTAATTCTAATGAAGGTATCGTATTAGCTTTTGAGTTTTAATCGAAGAAACTACTTTTCAAAAATGAACTTTATACATAACCGAAATTTAAAAACTGAATATATATTTCTTAACGATTTTGTTTTAATGACATTTTTCATAAAATTAAATTTTACTGAGGTAGAGCATACGTTTTTTTAAGTTATGAATAATTAAACAAAAATATACTATGGATTAACTTCCTCCAGCACTTCCTAAATTAACACCATTCCCACTAAAACTAAGGGAAACTACATCAAGTATTAAAAATGTAGGATAAAACCATCAACAAAAAATAATGCCGAACAACAAAAAATTATTGTTGTAAATTATATTTACTTTATAAACCTACTCATGTTTATTTACAATTCAAATTTGAATAAATAATAAAATTCAATCATCTCTATTCGTCTATACATAAAAAAATTTTAAATACATTTTTACAAAATATTTATTCAATATTAATTAATGGTTTTAATTTTTTTTTTTATTTTGTTGGGTTGTAAATATGTCAATCGTTTGTACTATACAAGTAATGTAGCTGTAAATCATATATAGCACGTATAGTAAATTAAGTAAATTATAGACATATGAAATCGAATACACGTTCAAGATTATCATGTAATTAATATTAGTTTTAGTTTTAGACCATTCGAGACACAGTGTACACAGATAAACTATTATTAACTGGTAATTATGTTTGCATTGTTATTATTTGTATAATGTATGTATATAGGTATAATAATATACTACACCTAAATGTGTACATTTTATTCACGAAAACAATGCGATAACAAACTTTAATTTTAATCAACCAAATCCTAGGCATGTAGAACTCTGCATGAACAACAAAACTAAATTCAATTACGAGTTATCTGATCCTATAGAACTTTATGAATTACTTGCTCCCCAATCTTCAGAAGAATTTTCTGCTTTGTTTTAATCATTGCTTAAGTAGACGGATCCAACTTCGAAATAAAACAGAATAAATAAATAAATATATATATTTACAATACAAAATTTCTAAAATCATATAAATAGTTCGTTGAGTATTGGAGAGCTATATAGGATAGAAAGATATTAATCCAACGCTTATAATAAAATTACAGCATTCGTTAATAATGTTCACTTTTGTAGAACTACGATCAACAATATAAAGATTCAAAGAGCTTACGTATTACTAAAATTATATGATGTTAAAATATCATGCTGGGCACGTTGCACTTGGTTTTTAAAAGGGATAACGTTACTGGTCAAATGGCAGAGGGAAAAATAGATTGATCAGAGCTTTTATGTAAGTATAGCAGAAATCAGAATCTCAGGCTGAGTCGAGACGGAAGCAACATTGCCTGGGCGGCAAGACCGTGCGATTCCACGCAGCACAACATAGCTTTGTCCATAGCCCATACAACTCGTAAGATCATCCCTCGAAATACTAAACAATTTTATCATAGTGAAATAAATAAAACTATTTAATAAAAAACAGAAATGACAGAAATTTATAAAACATATTACCAAATTGTATTTTCGATTATTTTATTTAATAACAAGGTAATCAATAATTATAGATTAATCTATATATAATATATATATATGTTCACGTTTCTATCTTTTACGCGATAATGTATTTGACGAAATGACGACAGCAATTTTCAACGTGGATGTACAAACAAGAACACGATAAACACGAGTATTTCGATTTGAGAGAAGCCGGCGCGACGGGGAAAATTGAAAAATCACATAAAACCGTGATAATGCAGGTGTGCGTGTACAGAATGCCGACGATCTGTGCGAATTCACTGACTGATTAATGCATGTTGATTCTTGGCACACGCACGAAAAAAATCGGATGTTTTCAGTTTATCCCTGGGGGTAAGAAGTTGGTACAAATGTAACGTCATACCCATTCGTTTTATTTTATTTTTTATATTTTGGCCAAATCAATGTCGTAAAAATTTCGGTAATTGTCGATTCGTACGCTAATTTAATACGAACGGGTTTTTTTTTTAACACTTGTGAATTGAAGAGAGGAAAAGTACGAGTATAACGCGTCGTAAGCGATGCAAAGAATTCAACGATCTGACATGTCACACATGTGTATAAAAAAAAATGCAATTAACTTTTTTTTTTCTTCTTTTTTTTTTTTATCAAGAACAAAAATAATATCCAATGGTTACATGTGTTGTGTAATAAGTGCGAGTGACATAAAAGAATACGATTTGATGTGTGTGTGTGGAGAAAAAGACTCGTTGATTTACTCCACGCGAATTCGATGATTATATTTATTTTATATTTTATGTAAATCTCCCAAACTGATGTTTATATTTCAACATACATGATTTGCGGTAGAGGGGAGATATCACAAAGTGTAAATGCAATTCAAATACGTGAGTCGTTAAGTACGCAAAGAAGTAGTCAGGTGTCATTAAAGAAAATATATTTTTGAAACTTCATAGTGCGAAAATATATAATCACAATTATCAATGTATTTTACATTTTATTATTATCCGGAGTCCGGATGTTGATGAGTTGTGCATATTTTTTAGAATATGACAAACTTAGCTTTCCTAACTTAAAATGTGTTTCGACAACATATAAGAATCTTTTGCAGTAAATTTATACTTTGAATATTTTGTTTTTTTTTTCATTTTTAAATACTTGCGCATTTTTACAATCGTTCACCAATTTAAAGAAAAATCACGAGTTTATTATTTTTTATAACAAAAATACTAAAAACTTCATTTTCAAATTGTTTACTAGATTAAAACCAATTTTCAAATTCAAACTTAAATCATAATACGTATGTTTGTAAATTGAAACTATTGATTTATTTTTAAATTTACTGTTTGTTGAATATTGTGTACAATTAGCAAATGTGGTAGAATATTTACATGACATGAATATGAAGAGAAAGGGCACTATCCAACCCTCAAGAATTATTGATTTAAAAATTAAAAAATAATTCTTATGTGCTTATTAACAATTTTATGAACGTTTTTTATATACCTATATCATACGTAATGCATAGTATATAATTGATTTAAGGCACTTTTTGTGTTTTAGCGTCGTAAATACATTTTATGACATTTTTTATAGATATTTTAGAGCACCAACAGCTGGGCCTTAGTTGTAATAATCCAACAGACTCTCGACAGCAGCTCTACAGTAAACACGCAATCGAGAGACTTGAGTTCGAAAACCATGCCGCCACGACGAAACCAGCTGATTCCGAGGCCGTCGGAACCCGCATCCGGAATAGCAATAATAATAATAATAATAATTCTAATAATAATTAGATCTCGCACGTAGAGTGCAGAGAATATTATCATAAATCCTATCCTGTATTTGCGTTCATTATGTTATAATGTTTATTATGTAAAATGTATGTCAGTTTTGTTTTTTTTTAATCTCTATTGGGCGACGCAAATGATTTCGAGATGAAACAGACACAACGGGTGACGTGAACGAACGGCCATACGACACAGTTTTTAACGTTTTTTAGTGATCACAAACACAGAGGATAGCACAGAGTGAAAAGCAGACGCGGGAGGCGAGTCGTGCGAAACGGCACGTCTTTCGGGTCGTCTGAGTGCGCGGGGACACCAATTATACCGTTCGGATTTTCGGAATGTAATTATTTTCGCTTTCGTTCCGAACTGAACATGATAAACGCAGGGTACGACGACGTCTCAATGAAATCTATCGTTTCTCTCGACGACGAGATAATTTCGGTAGAATATTAACAAATACGCCGAGACGGGGATACCCAAAAAGAGAACGCAAACGTGGTTCCCTACGTTCGACAATGTTTGCTCGCTTATTATAACGTACCAAACTATGTTTTTTACATGTTATCTACTCGAAAGTCGTATCACTCACGTCTATTATATTGTCGAACACAGTGCGAAAACACAATAACGTACCTACGCCTATTCCTATATATCGTCGATTAAACTGTAACTAGACATATTCGCATTGTGTGCAATGCGCAAAGTCATAATTTTTGTTTGTACATCATTATCCACATTTTTTATTTTTACTCCGTTCATGAAGTGCGTACTACGTTCATAAATTTTCCGCACAATCCTTTAACGGGTTCAACGCACTTGTTTATGATCAACTATGGCCGTTATTTGATTATTTAGACAAATACACAAGCACTAGGGAATCTGACTCACCCTCTCCAAAAAAATGTATTGTGATTAAACAAGTTTTTAATAAAAAAAAACTTAAAACCAAAATTTCGTTAGATTACAAGTACGAATATAGATTTATTGTCTGTTCAACCCAAGTCCGTTAAGCAAAATAGGTGTCGGAAAAAAATTTGAAAATAGATAAGATTGTTTTTTTTTAGTCTACTTATCACTTAACAGTTAACACTTATCAACAGCAATTATAACTGTCGTAAACTTATCATAATATTATTATGGTCAGTGGCTAATATAATCTATTGATGCATAGATATTTCTATTTGTAAAATGTCCATAAAGATGTGTGTTATGTAAGACTTTGAGGTCTCAGCCCTCAAGCAGTACTGTTCACCGATTGTTCAACTTGATTTGGGATAGTCACGAGATAACAACATGTTTCGATAAAAATCTGATTTTAAGATCTTCTAAAGTGTAATAACAGGTGATTGTTACATCATTTTACGTATTAAAAATTAAAATTATATTTTGCTATCTTCGTAAATATATACCAATCTAATGTATAGCGTATCATACTTACTGTTGGTATTGGTTAGAATCAACACCACCAACTCTAATCATGTCGTTCAAATGGAATCAGTAATATTTTAATCTAAGCGAAACACATAAAACAAATCTTTCCGCACGCTTTCTAGTCTAAAACACGGTAACTTTTCACGCATTATTAATTATAATTATCATTATATTTTCATAATTCTATTAGAAAATATTACGAGGTAGCAAATTATTTCAGTGATAAACGTTATCAACTCGTTTACCCGATACCACGGTGGAGTGTAGATCGAAATATTTTCTATAGATCTTTTTGTATCCATCACGTCACGTCTTCGTGCCGGCTCAACCATAGAAAAGAGATTACAAGAGATTATCTAATCTCTTTTCTATGGGCTCAACGTGCCGGTCAGTATAAAATATACTCGTCGTGTAGGCCAAGTCCCGTGGCATATCACTTGTTCATAGAGTGACATCAAAGAGTTCTTCGACACAACCAGTTCTATGAGCGATTAGAGCAGGGGCGGACCCAGAGGGGGGTTTGGGAGGTCAGCTGACCCACAGTTTTTTTCTTAGTAAAATGTGGCCCCTCAAAATAACAAACTACATACATATTTTTTCAAACAAAAAATATGTACCTAAAATACTACAATAATCAACAATAAAATAGAATTAAATAACAATTATTTATAAAATGTACACGGGCTAAATAGTATTTCTATAAAAATATAATTATAAATTTAATTTAATTTAATTTTTATGTTGTATAAAAAAGATTCTATAATAAATAATAAATATTAGTAAAAAATATAGCTTGTTAGATATCAAGCGGCCGGGCGTCGCGTATTAACATTATATAATATATTGTAAATAAATCGAAAAACCCCGAGTTCCGTACGCGGTACTGGTATAATATTTGGCAATATTGAGTATAGAAAGTAACATAGCACAAACAATAGACTTTGATAATGTAATTAGAACATTTTCACTAATGAAAAAGCGCAGAAAGTTATTGTAATGTCCTTTATTATAACTGTACCTACTTTGTTTAACTTACTCATATATATTTTATTGTTATACTTATGTTTATTATATATTATGATAAAAATATAAACTTTATATTATATGTATTATTTTTGTATTGGATTAGAATTTAGAACCACTTTCTATTACAAAAATGAAAGCATTCGTTGAAATCTAAAAAAAAATATATATATACTGTAACTATAAATTATAAGTATAAAAATAAAATATCTAATAAATATGTATACCTAATCCATTTTCAAAATCTAAAAAACTCAAAATTATTTAAATATTCCAGGTAGATTTATTAATTAAGTAGGTATACATTTTAATGTGACAAATAAAAATAACAATTAATTAATAATACCTTAAGATTCTAAGTAAGTTTTAAATTTTACTTAAAAATTAGTTATAGACGTCTTTTAGTTATATTGCATTTTGCCATGTTGGTAATCATAATGTGATATAAATAAGGTAAATCGTAAGAAGTCTCTTCTTCGAAAGTGACTTTTTAATATATTATAGTTGACATAGTTCACAGAAGTTACACAGTGGCCTCTCATAAGTGATTCAGACCCACCGTTCAAAAATCCTGGGTTCGCCACTGGATTAGAATGACAATTTACTCGCTGTGTAATTGGCATTTTTTTTATTTTTAATAATAAAAACAAAACACAATATTGTCTCCACCTTCCGCTCTTCAATCGATTTAAAGCCACCCCGATAGTCGAATTTTCCTAGACCCCTGACACCGTTTCTCACAACCATAAAATACGAATATAAAATCGGAACTATATCCTTCATCGGCGAAAAGTTTTCCTCGGTTTTATTTTTTTATACTGACGCGGTCTGGGCGGTGGCGTCGAATTCGCTATTCACGGTTTGAGCTACGTCGATCTGAACTTCCTGCCGATTATTGACGAGCACGGACGGTCGGATGCGCCGGCAAACGGTTCGCACAAATTACACTTTCAAATTAGCCTTTTTCGTAAGCCGTATCGCGAACGCAACGTTACTGGCGTCGCCAATTTTTATTCGAACAGACAGTTGGTCCCAGGTTGAGCCACAGGAAAGATCTTAAGTGCATTTGACTTGATTTATGTGGACAGTCAGAAAAACCATAATACACCAATACCGTTGTCCGCTCCTATCGTTTTAAATTTAAATTTTTCCAAGCATAAATGACTTATACAATTATTTTGATTGGTAAATAGTTTTTTTTTAACTATATCACTTTTCGTGTATCTGTTTTTCCCCTTAGTTGCATTTCGACTACCTGTAATAACCATTTATTTTATACATATATCATTTATTATCGTTTGTAATTGTAATTGTTTTTGTAATTGTAATTGTATTTGTAATTTGTAATTGTCTTAGGTACATTCGCGAGTCTTAACGTTAAGAATCAAAAGTTTAATTAGATAGCAAAAATGTAATGTTTTTTTAATTTTAAATCTATATCGAATTTAAAAATAATAAAATGCTTTTAAAACTATGTGCGATCTTAATAATAATATTGTTGATGTTCAGTGAAAATGTCAAGTGTCATGATAACTCTATTATACACATATCAAGTGATTTTTATTTTTATAAAGCAAAATATGTATAACTACTCGAGTTGATTTTTGTATAATTATATATTATTAAAATATAGTTGATTGGTACTACTATTACGTATGATAGTAAGTGTTATAAGCCAAGTAAGTAAGTGTTAGAAGCCCCCATAATAAATTTGTCCTAGAGGCCACCACATATCTAAATTCGCCTCTAAGGGCTCTAAGTTTCCCTGGATCCGTCCCTGTTAAATATTCGAAGTCGATCGTATGGTATAATTATTGTGCAAGTTTCCTCACCACCTTAGCTTATTAAATTGCCAACAATACATAATTATAATAATGTATTATGCAGTTCAATAACGCATGAGGTATTGCACCTGGCGCGTTTTTTTTCGGTGGTGTCCCCGGTGAGCAAAGATTTACTCACCAGGCCTAATCCACCATATCTAAAGAGAAAACAAAAATTTGAATTACTATTAATTATTTATTTAATGACTTATCAACTAAAATGCATTTCTGACCTGATGATACGTGTCCGTGACTCTTCAACTGTCATGGTTTTAAAAGTACTTACTAACGAGAAAAAACTCTCTTCAACATGGACTTAATTCCACCCCAACCCTGATGCCCGGCCATCAAATACATTACCACAACTGGATTTCTTTTCGATTCGGCATTATATGACTACAAACACGGGAAATCTTGAAATAGCTTCACGAAATCTTGCACTAAATACTGTCTTCTTTTGAAACATTAAACAATTAAAAAAAAACTACTTAGGTACTTAAAAATTAGAAAAAATCGTCAAAAATTAATTTAAACTATTGATAAATAAACGTTACAATATTTTGTATTAAACACTGTTACTAAACAAAGTCAACAATGATACCGTCTTACATATAAATATTTAATAATAAATCAATTTTTATTATGTCTGGCCAATCCTACCAATATTTTCTAAAGACAAAAAATAATCACTTTTATTTCTGTAAATAAATAAAAAGTTTTACTTTTTTTAAAATTATTTGAAAGGACAATTTTTATTGATATAATCAACGTCTGACATGTACTACTTTAAAAATAGTTTCTTAATTACACAGTTTTCAATTAGGTATGAAGACACGGGGTTAATCTTTCAATGTGAATTATTGTCGAACGTCATTTCGGTATTTCAATTCAAATAATTCTAAGGATAAAAAAAAACATGACCAATGACGAGGACTTTAGCCTCTTTAAACCCCCTAACAACGTTACTGTGTATGCATTAATTATATTCTGCGAATTCCAAATATTTTTAATCAAACATTTGTCCGAGATCTGCCAATAAAGTTAATGGTCCCTGGTGTAATTATAATATAGTGTTTGGTATGGTGTATCAACGGAGGTAAAATCGTTCCAACATTAAGTTCTAAGTTTATCGATTTGTTTTTCTGAAACTTTCGTTGACTATGTATCCATGAGCGCCGACTATTGGAGTGCTGCGGTGCTCAAGCACCCCATGAATCATTCTATGGGGTGCTCTGCACCCCATGAAATAAAAATATAGAGTAATACGCAATTTAATACGTTTATAATTTTTTCGTTGTATAATATTTATGGCAACAATATATTTTGGATGTTTTGATAACTCGTTCCTAACATACGTATATGAAATGAAAATAATTTTATGTATAATAATTAATATGTATTTAAAAGTTTTAATATATGAAAAAGGTCGTATTAAATAAGGTAACAATTTATGTTGAAAAAAAATTATTATTTATTTAAATTGACATTTATTAATATCTAAGGATTTTAGGCACCCCGTGAAATTTGGGAAACCCAGCGCCCATGTATGTATCAATACATCATTAATATATAGTGAAAATTTCAAGTCTCTAGCTACATTACTTTTGGAGTTATGAATAAATAACTAAAATCGATTTAAAGGAAATTTGGTTTGCGGAAAATTTTACCGTGTTTACTAGGTTTTTCGGCAGTTTTTCCGGACACTTAAAAAAACTATTGTAAGGAGAGAAAAATGAACACTCGAGAGTACCATATACGTGCGATTTCTGATCGATAAATTTGATGGACGTAACTTTTGGACAAAGTTAAGCCGTGTACCAAACCGTGTTTCCAGAAAAAAAAGAAACGAATACAAGTCATCGTAAAACCTATACTTCACTACACTTGGAATCTAAAATATTTTATTGACAACAACTTTGATGCTTATAATGGTACGTGATTCGGTGACCATACGTACCTACTTACGTATTTGTTCAGTACAGTAGGTACTTGTACTATTAGTGCTTAGTCGCATTGTCGGAAACGATTGGTGTTAAGAAGGTGGCAGGTGCCTACGTCTAAAATATGAACCTACTTGTTTTTAGATTCTGAGTGAAGCGAAGGATCTTATGGTTTTACAATGATGTTTATTTTTTTTTTTTTTATTTTTTTTCTTTTTTTTTTCTGTAAACACTTTTTCGTATAGAAATCCTTGTCCAAAAGTTTCGTCCAGCAACTCTTTAGATTCGAAATTGAACTGAGATGGTACTTTAGAGAGGTCATTTTTCCAAAATCTCCATAGTTTTTCCAGTAATCAAGAATAACGATCGAAAAACTGAGTAAAAACGGTAAAATCGGTAAAAATCCGCCGTAAACGAGATTTTCACTGTTCAGATTTTAGGTATTTAGTCATAAATCGAAAAGTATTGAAGCTAGAAACTTGAAAATTTTATCCAATATCAAATACATACTTTTTTATATTGGACAAAATTTTCAGAACAATTAAAGCATTTTTGACTTAAATATAGAACTTTTAATTTACCAAATTGTTTGAAAGTTTTTATGTAATATAATTTTAAATATTTGACAAAAAGTTCTGAAAATTTAATATGACCTTACTCATATACCTACCTAATTATCCTAACAAAAGTTCAAAAATCGTTAGTCAGGATTTTTTTTTATACACGTTTTAACAAATTCATATAAATTCGTATATGAATATCGACTGTTTTTACGTTAATTTTCAACTTAAAATCTGTATAAATCTTTTTTGGTGTGTCCGATCACAATGAAACTTGGAATATAGATATAAAAACATGTTTCGAATCTTTTGGTAACAGAAAATTTCTAACGAGTTAAAAATTGAATATTTTATGAGGGTTTAATAACGAAAAAACTCACCAAAAATCAGACAAATAACCGAAAAATACGTAAACAGTATATAAATAATATATTATATTACACTGAAGCTTTGCTCAGAATCGTTTTATACTAAAGAAATGAGTCATCATTTCTTTAAAACTTAATACATTCATCACCAATATCTTGTCCGAGGTTAGGTTAGGTGATCCCATGATAGAAAGTGCTATACACTCCTCACCATTATCTTGTCCGAGGAGCGAAGCGACGAAGGACGAACTTCCACCACCATTATCTTTTTTTTTCTTTAACTCCCCACTTACAACAGATGCGTACCTATTTCAGAACAATGTGAATGGTAAAATTGTTCGTGTTGAAGATCATTGATTGAAAATTCATCTTGGGCACAACGTTAAATCTACCTTGTACATCAGTGGCGCATTTACGAGGGGGGCCGTGGAGTCCTGACTTGATAGCCACTAGCAGACATGTTAAATGTTGTGTATTTAAATCAGTGGCACCGATCCCTATATCTAGGTATTGCAGTTGCAATACCTGTTAAGGGTGGGCGGGTGTGGTAAGGCTACGAAACACACTAGGTTAGATGCTCTCGATGGGAGCGAAAAAAATGAGGGGCAGTTGCTCAACCTATTGTGGTTAGGTGGATGGGTACTTGCTTTGAAGGTATGTTTATAATGCTTTGCAATACCTCTAAAAACTAACTTTTACGCCACTGATTTAAATCATTAACTATTAGGAAATAATAATAATATAACAGTTTCGTGATTGTTGTAATTTGTGCGGACCACAGATGAAAATATAAACGGTCTGATGTTATCGTAAGAAATGAAATAGTATCGTTTGTTTTTCCTCGTTGTTGACCGTGCGTTACGCGTCAATGCGTTTTGTGAACAAATGAGAAACGAAGCCGTCGAACACTCGTATTATTCAACGTATTGTTTAATCGGTTTTGGGTGTAAATACGGTTTGGTTCCTAACGATTTTTTTTCTTCTGAACTCGTGTTGAGAACGATAATGAAGTTAGAGTTTGTCGGTCGGACTTGGTTCGAAAGTTATAGGCATTTAATGAGCACCCACCCATACACCACCGTACCTCTAACGTTGTGCGCTACGCAATTTATAGTCATTAAAATTATGATTGTATTTCGTCTCATATAGTGAGATCCAACTGCCGCAGTTTTTCATTTCAAATCGAGAAAACTTTATTAAGATTAAAAACACACCATAGGTCAAATATGAATGAATATATATATAAATTATTTTAGAAATATTATAATTTATGAACATATAATATGTATTTAAAATTTTATTTTTATGTAAGTAAGCCTGAATGGACTGGTATTTATGTCCATTTATAGCAGGGGTCTTCAACCTTTTTATGGAGATGGCCACACATTATTTTCTACAAATCTCGCGGGCCGCATCTGTAGTAAAAACATGTGTCTTATACTAAAATTTAGTTTTACTATTAAAATGTTCATGATTAAATTTTACATATTAACAAACTATTATTAATATCATTAAAACAGCCAACATTTATAACGTGTAAGAAGGTAAATTAATTTGTTTTATCGCATTTTCTACAATTTTTTTCAATGTCGATGGCTCATGGCCGTTTTAATTTTATCGAAAGAGAAAAGATGCATGCTATATTTCAAATGCGATCGCGGGCCGCAAATAATGACAAAACGGGCACATGCGGGCCGCGGGTTGAAGACCCCTGATTTATAGGTACGTACCCCTTGGCGGGGATGAGATTATCAATGAATCAGCTTTAAGTCCGGGGAAATAAGATTTTGTGTTATAATAAAATTATATCAAATGCTTTTAATAAACATTTTTTTTTTTTTTAAGATACCTAAATGATTTTTAATATTATTCCAACCTATTTTTTTTTTTAGTCTTATTATATTCAATGCAATCGCCACGTTACGATAGAATCATAATATACCATACAGCAAAAATTAAATGTTTCAAAAAAAAAAAAATGGTATATGTTTATAATAATAGTGTTCTGATTTAAGAAATCATAATTAGGCTGTGTTGGAGACCAAATGATTCCACAGCTTCGAGTTCGAAAAACTATCTGGACTAGGGTGACCATATTTAAAAAAATAAAAAACAGGACTAAAATAATTTTCTTAATTTTTTCAAATAATTTATACAAATTTTGTATCACAATTTTTAGTTATAATAAAATTTAATATACCTACAATAGTATCTAATCTGTATTTAATATTATTAACATTCTTTTAAAGAAGCAGTGACAAAATTAATACATCATTTTTAATAAATACATTAAAAAAATAAATAAAAATAGTAGTTACTTAATAAATTAAAACCTTTTTATAATGTTCTCAAATACTGTGAATACTTTTTTATTCATATTGGTGATAATTTTTCGGATCGCATATCTACCTACTCATTTCAATTTGTCATCTCTTTCCAAAAAACTTCTCAAATCTAATAATTTGGGGTGTTTTGTGTGTATTGTACATACCTATAAAATATAGACATATTTAATAGTTTTATAAGATTGAATAAAAAACAGGACAAAAAGCTTCCTGAAAGACGTTCGTCTGGACAACTGGACACAACGCTCTAATAAAGGACAATACTGTAAAAAACAGGACGTATTGTCACCCTTATCTGGACCCCTCCCCTATGAAAATTACCTAAATATGCCACTATTGTGTTTTAGGTAGAATGTACTATAGGTAGTTATTGTTTTTAAATTTTTGGTTAGAATTTTTTCTCGGATTATTAGTTTTTAAGATCATTTACTTAATTTTAAATTACTTTTTACGTTTTATGACTATAAGCGGTAAAATATACATACCTTTGTATTATTATAGTACCTACATAATATTTACGTAGGTATCTACATCTCACTTACGTATTTTTCTGTTTTTAAACTACGCAGACACATAGGATTATCTAATATATTAAAATTAGAAAAGGTAAATTAGAAGTAACCTGGAGGTGACAGACGTAATAATCAAATAATATGATAATGGTATTTATGTTTACTAACTCAATTCACGCGAAGTTTTTTTTAAATTTGATTGTCCTTTTTAATTTAATTTTTTTAACAATCATCACCGAACTTATACGCGCCTACAGATTCGTAAAATGAATTCGTACACACCACATTTTGTGCCATTCGATTGAGTTCACACGCAAAGTGTCTGGTTTTGGTGAGTTCTCTGTGTCCACAAAAACTGTTATTTGATATATCTCGATCTTTATCGTAATCTAAAGAATTAAAACTACGTAAAACGATCGGCTAATCGTTGAAGTTGACACGACAAGTTAATTACTTGGGAAGGGAAGAATTTCGATCCATCAATTCTCCCCATCCGGCCCACGTTCCCTTGGGTCTGATTCTTAATCTCTGACGATCATCCCCCCACGCGGTTAATTTAAAAACCCGGCGCCTATGATCCGTATCAATCGCCGTCGAAGCCATGTCCAAAGGACAAGGCTGCGGACAAATCTAACCCAACTGCTCTCGCCCGACAGTGTTATGTCACTTACGTATGACATGATTAAGTAGCCGGTTAACGCGCACACGCATTATGTGAATTCTTGTCGATTATCAATAAAATTCTGATTTAACAGTTACGAAGTAAAACAATTCAATTAGAATTACGTTTATAATATCGCACTCGCCATATTTCCTGGTGACAATATCAGTGCTTGTGTCGGGTATATTTCATATTGATGATTTCTAAACTCGGCTAATGTAGGCAATCAATTATTTAACCTGTGAACCACTTACTGTGGGTGCACAGTTGTTAATCAGTATCATATGATGTATTCATTGAATTTCAAAAAATATATTAATTTTTAAAACGGACCAATCAATGAATGTTGTGGTCTTTTCTTCGATTTTTATTTCAATTCTGAAAATTTGAATCGGAAAACCAGTCAAACGCGTACAGCAAGCTCTACTCATTAAATAGATGTGTGTAATCGTCACAAAATTAATGAAAAATAGAAAATTTATCTGTAGATACTGTAAAGCCTCCAGAGCGGTTCTGCGATAGTGATCACTATATACGGGCATCCGACAGTAATCACACAACCGTAGGTACCCTACCTATTACTTAGATCCTTTTCCAGCCCTATGGGCGGGAAGTCCATGAGTTTTCTAGTATGTATCAATCGATTGTCGGAAAGCAATGTGCCATTCATAAGAAGACTAGTACATTTGTATACGCTTCTGCACAACTCTGGAAGTTGCTGATAGACTGGTCTGCTGATTTTATTTATTATTATTTATGAAATTTATTTATATTTATTGAATTATAATAATACTATGTAACTGATTGGTAATTAGAAAAAACTTCTTAAAAGGTGAGGGACCAAGTACGCCGATGGTTTAAGAGATGTGACCAACAGCCAGCGTAGCAACAATCACTAAGGACCACATTTGTCAAAACCACCATATGTACCATTTGTATGGTAAAACATTAATTTAATTTTTGTATGATCACACAACCATTATCGTTACATGAAAATTAATATAAGTCAGATGCAATTACTTTTACAGTTTTTAATTTATAAATAATTGTAGAAAAAAAGGTACTTAAAAAAAAAAAATTCAAATATTTATTTCCTAATTTATTTTACAACAAAAAGAATGTAATACTTATTTTAAAAATAAATAGTTATAATTTTTTTTTTTTTTTTTTTGAGAATATTATATCAAATTACTACGGTAAATATTTAAAAACGTTAAATAAGTTAAGTTATATAACACAGTACTCAATTGAATATTGCATATATTCTGTTTTTTTTAATATTCAACCTAGTAAGGTGGTGGTTGTAAGCCATACGGATGGCCTTGTTGTGGTTGTTGAGGATTTTGCATTTGTCTCTGCATGTGATGTTGCTGCTGTTGCTGCTGCTGTTGCTGCTGTTGTTGTTGCTGCTGCTGTTGCTGTTGCTGTTGTTGCATAGCCATTATATGCCGTATTCGTTGTTGACTCAATTGCTAGAACATAATATCAACATTTAAATTGTCACATTTTTTTTTTTTTTTTTTTTTTTAACTACACAAGAATAATAATTTATGATCAAAATAATATGTACCTGGTGGTATTGTGAATTTTGTGCTTGTTGATTTGGACCAGTAGGACGAGTGTATGGAGGCGCTGGATTTTGAGGGCCACTCATTGGATTCATTGGTGCATTTTGATTCTATAAATTTTAATAGATAAAAAATTGTGTATAGATTATTTCACAAATATTTATTTAAAGATAATTACATCATATGAATAAGAAGTACTAATTAAATAATAATGGCACACTTACTTGCATGTAAGGAGTTCTCATTCCAGGTTGTTGTCCAACATAACCACCATAATTTTGATTCATACCTACAGCAAAATCATACATTTTAATACAATATATATATATATATATATATATATATATATATATATATATATATATACACATACATACACACACACACACTATTAAATATAATTTTAGTTTATTTTGAAGAAAATATTAAATTTCATGTCTCAATTTGCTTTGTCTTGATGCAGTTTTTCTATTATCAATTTTTAAAAGAAAAATTTTGAAGTTACACAGTAATGAGTAAAATAATAAATAGAAATAAACTGCATAAAGTTTTAGATATTCAAAAAAAAAAAACCAAAATGTGAACATACTCATGCCCGATCATCTGTGGTACTAATAGAAATACTAGGTTTATTATTTTAATTTATTTTATTATTTTATTATTATTATATATGGGCTGTGCCCTTTTGACATTGTAAGATATATTATTAGAAAAATTAACTAAAAAGTAACTTAGAATACTATTAACAATATGGAATGACACACAAATATTGTAAAAATATTATAAAAAATATATATTATATTATTTTTACTTTGTCAGGTACTCACTCTGTTGCATATTAGAATACATTTGTGTAGGTTGCTGAGTCGGATACATTTGTGGTGTGTTTTGCTGAGGGGGCTGAATCGGTACATTATGCCCCCTTCTAAAATTGCAAATTTCAAATAACAAAAACAAGTTAAGTTGAAGTATTATAATTAAATTTTCATTCATGAAATGACTTATTTACCGGATGAATTGCTGTCTAGGCATAGGCTGGAAATTGGTATTCATATTTGGTTGTTGACCTGTTTGACCCATGTATTGGTTGGTAGGCAAACGCATACGAAGCATATGGCTCAATGCCTGTTTAGAAGTATTTCCTGGACGATCAAATCTTGATCCTGGACCTGGAGGGACAGCTGTAGGAGGTACCTGATGTGGATAGAAGTTGGGACCGTTTTGTGGAGGTTGTTGCTGTCCACCATAACCACCCCATTGAGGATTTTGAGTTGGAGCAGGTCCAGGAGCCGGACCATTGCCCGGTTGCATAGGAAACATGCCAGGACCACTATAGCCCATATGTTGGTTCTGTGAATTCTTTAATAGACACACAGTATGATTATGTTAGATATGCAGTATTTTAGATTAGGAAGGTTCCAAGTGTTTTCAACCAAGCAGAGTTAGGCTATGTTATATATTTTAATAAATATGAAACGATCATTAATCATAATAATTTAATCTATGAATAATTGAGTTAACCATCGACATATATACATAATTGTACTTCATAGAATTTCAACCAATATAGTAAAATTAAAAAAATAAATTATAGACACTTGAATTTTGGAATGATTAATAATAATGGATCTATAAACTTATAATCAATTTTCGTTGATTTTAGTAAAATCAGTTAAACGCTATCAGTTTTTTTTTTTTTTTTTTTTACTTATATTGAAAACATTTCTAACAATATATAATAGACTCTAACAGTTAGTAGGTGATAGTAAAACCATAAAACATAGATCACACTGTTCACCTATTAAACTAGTGTCAATAACAGGAGTATAGGTATAACATTTACTAAAATGGTACTACTCAGGTACTAAATTATCTTTAGTATACATATTAAATAATAAATAAATATGTACTAAATTTTAAATGATCTGATAAAATCTAGAAGAAACACGAGATTATTGATTATATACAGTAAAATGTCAATTTAAAAGCTATCATATATAATAGATTTGTTAAACATTTATCATAAAATTATTTAAAATAAATAATTAAATAATGTAGTTACCTGCATTTGTGGATGCATTTGAGGACCAGGTCCCATTTGAGCGTTAGGGGTCATGGGTGACATAGGTGGAGGTTGTGGTTGCTGTTGTTGCTGTTGCTGTGGTTGTTTTTTACGTCTAGAAGCTGGCCCTCCTTGAGCTTTCATACCGCGTTTTATACCTCTACCTGGTGATTCAGGTACAGAAGATGGTGTATCGGGTCGCCCTGGTCCTGGACCAATATTCATTCCAGCAGCCACTCCTTTGATCTGATTACAATAAACACAAGGACACTACATTTACAAGTGAATGCACTGTTCTTTTTAATTTCCCGTAAAAACTTCAACTTAAAAGCCCCCAAATAATTTAAATCATAACACTGTATCGTAACTCAAAGACAAAATAAATTAAATAATAGATAAATAACAACACAAATGCATACAAACTTTACTTGACCACCAAAATATTATTAAATACTTTCATCATTTTAAGTAATTTTTATGTATTATATTTTAGTATGAATGGAAAAAGCTTATTTAATTCATAGTTAATATTGTTTATACACCATATGCTTCAATAAATATTAAATACAAATTTATATGACATCATGAACTTACAGGTTTTTCTTGTGGTGGTTCCAAATCCTCTGGAGGTAAAGGTAAAGGCTCCAAGAAGTATGATGCTGGTTTTACTAATGAATGTGTATGAAATTTAAGCATCCTATGGTTTTCTTCATACCATAATGGTTTGCGTTCCACACGTACAGCACTAAACCACGACCAAGAAAGTGGAGCAGGATTTTTGTGTCCTTCTAATAGATCCCAAGCACTTACACGCTGTTTATCACACACTTTTAAACCTTGTTTATCATTTGAATCTAAACCTGATGAAATCTTATTTCCTTTAATATCAGTGCCAATTTGTTCACAAGTAATGATTTCACATTGCTGTTTACCCAAAGGTAAAAGCTGTCTCACTTGTGAGATGGAGGGAGAGTGTTTTTCTCCCAGCTCCTAAAACATTAATTGATATAATATTAACTTTTAAAATCATTTTAGTATTGTATAAGCGTTTTTACTTTTTTTAATTTTTTTATTAAATTTTGATAGTGTTTTCGATTTTCTTCTCCTTTTTCAGTTTGTGAATCAGTTACAAGAGTAGAATGTATCAATGTAGCCAACATATCAATAACAGTGTTAAATAGTTTCCTGTAACATATTGTTGGCTTAGAAAACTAAAAAAAATAACTTGTTCAAATAATCTTACGTGTTATTAGTCAAATCTATCACTGAATATGTCACAAGTTGCTCCAATAAAACTGCCCAATCAGTTGTCAAAGCAGTGCTACGTTGAATTGTATCAAACATACCACCTACTAAGCTGAATCTTAATGTCAGCGAGTCTTGCATGGCATCAACTTCTTTATTACTGGCACATCCCTCTTGAATTCCAAGACGTTCCTGCAAATAATAAAACGTTATAATACCTAGTTTTCAATACATACTACAATTATTAATTTGTTTTACCTCTTTTGATAATGCTAAATATTGTGATAACTGATTATGTATGGACGAAAGTAAATTTTCTCGTTGATCATCTTGTCCTTTTAGACAGCTAAGAACTAATGACAAGAAAGGCTGATGATAAGCCAAAATTGCTGGAGGCGGTGGAACAGAATTAGTGCTTTGAGCTGGTCGAGGGTGAGGTGGAGTTCCTTTATTACTACTCCGGCTGCTACTGCCACCACCACTAACACCGTGCGTTGTTATTGGAGTAACATTACCAGAATTCGAACCACTCACACCAATCATATTACCACTTTCTAATACTTGACCTTCAATCAGTAAAAATGAAAATCAGAAATTACCCGTATTTCATTTTAAAAAAAACAAATTTTTAATTGATTGTTTACCGGCTACTTTCAGTACTCGCCCTTGAACTGCACTTGGCAGCTTAGAAATAAGTGGTGCTAATAACCACATTGAATGAGTTTTTTTAATGTTTTCACTCCTATAATAAATTATAATTTTGATTAAAATTATAAAATAATGGATTATTATTAATTATTTAATATTAATTAAAAAAATTACTTGTTTAGAGTATTAGGATTATGTTGGAACATATCTATAGCTGCTTTAGCTACTATGTCTAACCATTGGTTTAAATCTGGAGAATTTGGAGAAAACTGCTTAAACATAAGTTGCATTTCTAACCAAGACATTCTAAGTGTCCATTGATCAGAGTTCTAAAATTTAAATGTCCAAAATTATTAATTGTAAAATAATATAAATTAAAAATCAATAAATATTTTTAATATTTAAAACATGTATGAAATTAATCTTTTATATAGATCAGTTCAGTTACAAACAAAAATATTCAAAAATAATAAATACCTCTAAAATATTAGTTATTATCGTTCTTGAATCTAAAGAAATATCAGATCCACTTGCAGTTTCCGGATAACATATCATATGTAAAAGTCTTTGCGCCTATTTGTTGAACAATTATTAAATCATTTTCTAATTAATAAATGATATTTTCGAAAAAATGATTTATATGTATACCTGTTTAGAAGACAGCATGCTATCCAAGAGCATATCTTGATGACATAATTCTTCAGGATTTTGAAGACATCGTTCTAATACCCACTCTTGACTACATATTTCTCTTAATACAAATTGAGCCAACTCGGACAAGCCTGGAGCACTCGTGTCAGTATTTCCAAGACTAGAAACAGTTGAATGATTACAATAAAATAAAATTATTAGAACACTATATTTCAATATAAGTACCCGCCCAATTCCATTAGTAAATGATCAGTTGAACCTCCAAGAATATCAGATGTACCAAGGATGTGACTAATTGACAGTTCACTAGGCATTTTACTAGTACCACCAGGAGTGCTAACTTGGCTTGAAGGAGATTTTTTTATTGATTGATTAGGACGTTGTGCTGTCGCATCACCAACAACAATAATTGCTTTTAATACAGCTAATAAAGGACCAACTCTTATATTATTATGAGCTGCAGCTAATAAATGCCTATCACAACTTTGTTTTATACTGCAGCTAGAATTCGAACTGGATATAGGGTTTGGTGAAGTACCTGAAATAAATATTATGACTGTATTAAGTAAAAGTTTTTAACTTTAATAATATTTAACGGACCAACTGAGTAAAGACTAGGTTGAGGAACTTCAGTAGTCTTGAACAAACGTAGCAATAAGTGACACGTTAGTCTTGCTGATGCTTCAGCTTCTGGATCTGTGTCTGCAGCTCCATGACCTATAAATCAATTATAAAAGATATGCATATCAAATATGATCTTTTAAATAGTTTTATAGTGTATATGAGACAATTACTTTAAAAAAAATTGAAAACATATTTACCTTCATTGCTGACTGTTAATAAAGATGGTAAAGCAACATGTACAACAAAGTCTTCCAAGGAAAAACAATGACGTGCTGTAAATTAAAAATTTAATGTTTAATAGATCATAAATAATATAATTGATTTCGTTTTTTTTTTTTTTTTTAGTTTAACCCATTAATATTTATTTCCAAGTAATAAATGACCATTGATTGAATCATAAGATGCAAGTTTTAACAACTATCCTCAAAAGATATTAATGAGATGTTTTTAATTTGTATTTGTTATTTATATAAGTTTGTTATAGACAAACGCAGTAGTAAAAATGTAGTTACATTAAAAATTAGCCTTAAACTTTCTACATTTAGACATGACTTCAAGAAAATATTTAATGCTTACCAACAAGAATTGATGTAAATAATGCTAATGAATTATGTACAGTTATATCATTCATATCAACACGAGATAAAACTTCTCCAAAAATAATAGGATTATTAGAAGAACAACATAACGCCATTAATACACCTAGAAACAAATGTTTAATTTGTATTCAAATATTTGATTAAATCACAATTTATAACTATTACCCAGCCATTCAGATGATAAAGAACTGCAAGACGCTGTTAACTCTGCACTGAGTATAGCCAAATCATTTAATCTTTCAATGTCTGAAGTTTCAGTTGCAACAGCAATAACAACATTGCACACTAAACTATACCGATTACTTTGAGATTCATTTAGTTGTCTATGCCAACCAGGATCAATTTTACCTGTACAAAAAATTATTGATTATATATTTTCTATAAGAGGCTATTTATGCCAGAAAAAACATACATCCTCTTCGGTAAGTCATTATTAAATCATTCATGTAACTAGAATTCCAATTTCCATGTGTCATGGTAGATGGTTGAAGATTCGCATGAAGAGTTTGTCGTATTTTCAAGTACAAGGTATTAAAAGGTTCAGCTCCTGGTAGGCGGCCTTTTAAAAGAGGTGCAGCTGATATGTATAAGTCATACAAATGTGAAAGAACACAACGTTCAACGCTTAAACATTCTGCAGGATTTGACACATGTTTAACAACACGGTAAAGATTTTCAAAAGCACCGACTACTTGTTCTTGATTCACTTAACATAAATAATAAGCGACATGATATAGATGTATACTCTTCAAGTTTAATATTTTTTCATTTTTCATTTATTGTTTAAAAATAATAGATTCTTTAATACTTACATAGAAGGCAACAGTGATATCTGCGCAAAACCCCGACAATATAGAGAACTAAAGACGTTGTATAAATTCGTACCAAAGATGATCCTTTAGCAGTTAATTGTGCTTCAACATCTGGTATGTCCATTAAAATCTATGAACAATATAATTACACAAATATTATAGCCAATATGATTTTAAATAACCACTCTACAAAATAACAAATTATTTTATTTAATAATAATATTGTTTGTTAGCATTATTCAAGAAATTTAAACCACAAGTCTTAAACTCTATAAATCTCATATTTACCTGAATACAAACATCTAAAAGTGTGTTAACATTCAATGCTAATTCCATAAGATCAAATAAGAATGCTACATGCTCTTGAACAGGAAGATAATTTGAATTTCCTGTTTAAAATAATGAATACAAATAATAAAATAACTTATATTAACACAGGAAAAATTGTTAACAAAAAAATATGTAATGAAATTAAGAGAAACCACATATAATTAAAAAATTATGATAATTACCAGTTGCAAATGCATTTATTGCTTCAAGCACATTAAGACTACATTGCCAAGTCACAACATGTTGATCAAAATATGATAAATTTTGTACACGGGCTGTGGTCGCTTCAAAATTAAATTCATTTCTAGAATGCTTCTTAACTTTTCCTCCTAAATTGTTATACATAAAATAAATATTACACAACAAATAACAAAAGAATATTTATAATTTACCTTCTGCTATATCGATGCTGAATTTCTTACTAAATAATTTACAAATATCTTTACTAATACGTTTAATTGTGTGTCTAGCATCATCTCTCATTTTACCAAAACCATACAATAATACATGTCTTTGATTACAATCATGACTCGTGGTTTCTTCATCCTAAATAATGAAACAAAATAAACAAAACAAAAATCATGCAACATATTTTAATTATTTATATTTTAAACAAAAACAGCTGAAAAATTAAAGTTGAAGTTTACCAATGGTAAAGGAAAATGTGTTGCGTATAGTAAGTGACGAGAAGGCCGACACTTATACATATTGTCATTAGTGTTCGTTGATGGATCATTTGATTCCAACCCTCCAATTGATGAGCCAGCAAATGGTTCAACTTTTGGAGAATCAGGGGCATCCTAAAAATTATTTATCAATAGTAGTAGATGAAAATAGTTCAATAATGAAAGGGTTTTAAAAAATACCATGGAATTCTGCTGTTCTTCTTTTATATGCTGAAGCAGTTTATCAAGATCATCATCTATTTTACTATCATCATAATCCATATGTCGATTATGTTCCTAAATAAAATTACATTTAAACTGTATTAATTACTTTGTTCAATAAATAACAGTATTAAATATAAAATCAAAATATTAACACTATAAATAAACTAGTATTTTATCTAAACACCATAACAACACAGTAAAAACTACCACTTACAGGAACATTTGGTTTTAAATCAAATAGATTATCATCTTCCATATGAACTTGTGCTTGAGATGGTCCAGCACCTGAAGGAGTATCTGCTGGCTTATTACTTCCTGGTTGACACATACCTAAAATATATTAATTAAGTATATTTTTGAACTAATTCGATCAGTTTAAATGTTACCAATGTTATTTGTCGACTGCAGATCTCCTCTTGATATTAAAGTACACATGTATGCATCATGTGAAAATACATCATTTCGTATGAGTTCAGTAAATAAATGTACTAAATTAGTAAATGTAGTCCGGCTAATGCTTGTATTTTCTAAATATATATAAATAAATTTTACAGTTCTGAAATAATAACTAATTTATCAATAAGTTTCATACCAAGTACTGGAGAGTCATGATCGAGAAAATTCATTAAAAGTGGTTGAAAAAGTGGAAGAGTAGCTGGTGTAGAAACAATTGAGTCCTTATCTTCACTAGGGCCACCAGGTACCACTTCTACTGATGATTCACTTTCACGTCCAGTGATTTCAGCTTGGCGTTTATCCAATAATCTAGCTACTGCCATTCCACGGTGTTCACCTCGTCTTAAACTACTAAGAGCCCATTCACATAAAACTTTGACAACAATTTGATCTTGTTCAATATTCTATAAAATTTATAAATATATTAATAAAATTAAATATTTATAATTGAGTACTATGTTTACATATTCAGATCGATAATCTTTTGAAGTTTCATTTTCTGTAGACAAAGAAATGTTTCCAACAGCAAGTAACGGATTAGAGTTGTCTTTTGAATTAGGTGGTAAAAAAATTTTATTATATAAAGTATCTAACGAATTGTTTTGATCAATTCGTTCAAAACTATGACGGTCTAGTGCATCCAAAACATTCAAAATTTTCATTGTTTTTGCTCCTTCATTAAAATTATACATTTTAGTTGATAATTATTTGTTCATAATAAATGCAAATTGTATAAAACATACCAATTGAAGACTTATGAAATTTATCTAAACACCATCTACCTTCAGCTGCTTGACTTCTTATTTTAACTATTTCCTCGGAATGTTTAAGTTGCTTCCTAAATATAAAATAATTATACAAGTCGGGTAAAATTATAAATAAATGTTGAAAATGTCAAATGATAAAATTACAAAATTTAGTTTCATAAAATAATAACAAAAATCATTATAAAACCAGAAAATTTTAGTGCAGAATTTAAAATGATTAATTAATAATTTTCCATTAGATTCTAATCTAATTCAATTATAATAAATTACCTTAATAAAACATTATTTGTTCTTTGAGGCATAGGTAAAACTACCGGCGAACAAGGAAGATAATCTAATGGCGAACCATTTAAAACAGATGGAAGTTTTCCACCGCCTAAATGATTCCAAACAAGAGAAGTTGGACATTCTAATAAAATTACCTAGAAAAATAATATAATATTTAATAATGATACAACTATTAAATATCTTCATAACTAACTTGTATAATACAACTCAGAGGAAGTAAAATATCTCTATGATGGGGGCAAGACATCATATCATTCAATGTAGTTGCAGCATTAACAGTAGCAGAAATATTGCTAAAACAAATTGACAATTAAACGATGACAATTGTGATTGAAATTTTTTTTACATAACATTATAATATACTTATTCATACCTTGGAACACTATTATTTGAAGCACCTTTAGAAGTAGGGCTCTGCGGTGGATTCAAATCTATTACTGAGTTACATATTGCATTTATTTTACGAGAACAAAAATAAACTAATTTTCGACTAAGAAGTTCTGACTGACAAAATTCTGAACAATATTGTAAAGCTAAAGGACATAATACTTTTAATAAACCATCTTCACTATTGGATGATGATTTATAGCGCTCAAGCATGTCTAAAATCCATTGAAGAACCTCTTGTCTTTCTAATAACCCTTCCTAAAACACAAAAATGTGTAGGTAAATATTGAGTGAGCATTCTTGAAAATATATACATCATATTACCTGATACATATACTGAATAAGACTAGTACAATAATTCCATTGTTTCAGAGAAACTTTTTGCTCTTCAGTCATTGATATATAATGTGATGAACTCATGGATAGATTAGAACTTTGATAATAATCTTGTAATTTGGTTAATTGTTCTTTCGTAAATTTCAATAATGTACTGGTCCATTCTAAATATATTATTCACTAATGTAATTACTCATTCAATTTAGATTTAAAGATTGGGTACTATAAATTACATACCAAGAGTAGGATCAGGTAATTGCCGTTTAGATTTTATCTTAGCTTCAGATACAGCAACTGTATAAGCAGAACTTAATTTTATGAACCACGTTGCCCGAATTAATGGAACATTATATTCACATAATAACATAAATATTTCTTCTTTTTTATTGAAATTAGGAGCCTACAAATTTTATAAAAATACATGATAAATTATCTTTTTTTTGACTTTAAATACTTATAAAAAAAAAAATGAAAATAAAAAGATATTTATCATAGACCAAAAAAAAGTTCAAACTTCCAATAGTTTGCTTACAAACATGATACAACAAATTATTAAAAACACATTAAACAGCAATTTAAAATTAAACATTTTTAAAATAACTTTTGAGTAGCTTTCTCAACTAAAAAAATTTAATCTTTTATAATGTAATTTCAAATTGCTAAGAAATGTCTATTAAATTTAATTTGTAAAAACTATGTTAAAACAATATACATATGTATGATAATCACTTTTTTAGAAAGTATATTTAAAGGTTTAAACCCAGCCAAATCTTTAAACCATGCTTCAACAGTAGTTTTTGATCGAGCAGTAGCAGGCCAAAAATTATCTTTTGGATTTATTTGTAATCGTTTACGTCCAGTATCTACAAGAGTATTAAGTTCTTCTTTTTTATTTATAATCGCGTTAAAAAACGCTCCAATTTTTGATGCTGTAATACTGTAATTGCGAGCTGACCCATGTTGATGTTCATCTGATATAGTAAGTGATGTTGTAAACCCATGTTTGACATTTACTGTGGTCAACTCGTCCTAAAAGTATTTTCATTTAAAACAATTCGTGAACATTGCATGTATCAAATTAATATACAAAATCTCACCTCTTTTTGTTTAGGTTCTTGTGGATAAACATCAGGAGGGCCAAGTCGTGGTCTTTTTAATGGACGCTTCTCGTATGAGAACCCCATCATTAACGTTTGAATTTATATGATTTCAACCATCATTTAAACTTACTATTTAAATTTAATATCATCTTGTAATTATTTAAATAATTAACCTACATATTACTAGTAACTTATACTAAATACTATTCGGTTTTTAAAATAAAAATAAATAAATAAAAATCAACAATGTCTTAAGTAGTTCGATACAAAAAAAAACTTTTTAAACAACAACAAAAATTAGATTTCATTTTCAAAATAAACAAAACTAATTAATTACTAAAACAATTAACACCACAAAAAAAAATTGACTTGTTTACGCTATTTTGTTTTTATGATAAAGCACAGAACATAATGATAAGCGTAGAAAACTGAAATAAGTTTTGCCAAAACAACGCGATTGACATCATTTTGTTCAGGGTTACACGACTGCCACGTAAAAACACTCCGTTTCATACGAACTGTTACTGATCCGTGATACAAACGAACAAAAAAACTATAGAAAAGCTCGTGTGAATGGTTTGAAAAAAAAATACTTAAAGTTGACGAGATCTTTTTAGACTATATTTACGTATACATACAAGCTCTTAGGGAAGAGCCACGGTGGGCAATTTCCTCTCTGGGCGCAATATTGGGGAAAATAATTTGTACGATATTTTTTAGCCGTATAATTATTTATAATTTAATATGATGATTTTTTTTTTGATATTCTAGTTGAAACGAAGAATATACTGGTTTTTATAATGATTTTTTTTTTATGTACCTATGTAATCACTTTAATCGAGCACTATAGATCAGAAATTTCATCTAGTTAGTACCTACTTTTGAGAGGTAGGTAATTTTTCTCTATTCTCGTATCGCCAATCGTAAGAAAAAACTACTTAAAAATCAGGTAAAAACGGTAAATTTGGTCGAATTCGAGAATTTCATGAAATCCGTTTTTATATTTAGGCATAAATCCAAAAATAATGGTGCAAGACACTTGACATTTTTACTGAATATCAATATGACCATAATACAAACTAGAAAAAAGTTTCCATAACTATTTTCAGTCCATACAAATCGCATTAGACCTTTTAAATTAATGAAGATATTTCGGTTTTTTGCAAATTTTCATGTAATCAAATTTTTAATATCTGGTCCATAGGCGTGCGCTGACTTTTTTCGCAGGGGACGCCAATATACTTCAAAATATAGGTGGAGATGGGGAGGGCTTAGCCCCCTCAAATTTTTTTAATTCATACTAAAAGCCTCCCTGATATAATGACCCCCCCCCCAAGAATTTTACCAAATTTTCATTAATATTAAGCCTTCCCCTCACTTATTTTAACAAATCTTAGCCAATGTTTCAGAAATAACTCAATTTTTAACTCCCATAAAAAAAAATCAGAATTCAAAAAAAAGTTTTATTCTCACAACTAAAAAGCTCACAAAACAATGTCAATATAAACAAGTAAAAGTATAATTTATACTTTACATTTTATTTTACAAACCTAACGTCCTAACTTACAATTAAAAAATTAGATGGTTCTGCAGACCGCAGGGGATGCCAAGGCATACCCGGCATCCCCCCTGCGCACGCCTATGATCTGGTCAGAAAACATGTGCTCAACTAACAGTACTGAAAATTTTCAAAAATCGTTCGACGGGTTTTTTTTTTATACACGTTAAAAGTTGGAATTTTGACGCAAATCATTAATTACACGTAAATTAGCGATATTATTCAATATTAACCTTGTACGATTTGAAGCTGTTTATTTGGTAAAAACCGAAACGAACTTCTTTTCATTTTATTTTTTATTTTTTTATTAATTTTCTGGTTATACAATATAATATTTTTAACACACATTATATAGAAAATAATTAGTAAAATTTGAAGCTTTAAAAATTAAAAAATATATGATAAAATATAACATTTTTAATCCGTGTCCGGTGTGTTTTCCGTCGGCAGAAACGTCAGAGTTGTTTGATACTTGGCTGAACTTTTTTACTTTTTGGAGCAATGTTTTGTTGGCAAGTATTGAATCATAAAACTGACAACAAGACATGTTATCAAAACTTGTATTAATCATTAATGAAGCCTCAACTGTACTTATATCTCATTTATTTCGTGATTTTGTACATGTGCTATTCATTAATGAAAACACACGTTCCACTGTTGCATTTGAGCCAGGCAATGAGAAAGAAAATTCAACAACTATATCTTGTATATTTGTTCATAATTATCTCAGAGCTCACCCGTTACCCTTTTGGCTTTTCCGTCAAATGTCTAAAAAAGACATACATATATTATTGAAGTCTCATTCCAGGACAATAAGCTGTCACATTATCGGACACCGGGACGCCATACTCAAAACCGGTACTGCCTCGGACGTATGGCAACTCTACTCTACACCCAACGGCCAACACCACTATCTTGTCCGAGCACGTAAGTACTACGTACAGATGAATATCCATGGTGCGAAGTATGTCACAAAATCGGGATTTTTTTTTTGTTTATGATATTAATATTAGTCGATTTACTCTAGGATATCTGAATTTTGAACATATTAATTGCCCCGGTTTATTTTTATATCTGCTGTACGCTGGTACAATAGTACCGACATGCACATTAATTTAAACCATACTATTGAAGGTTACGCAGTGAACGTAACTTCTAAATCCATATGATACCAACTTTTTTTTTATAGATTGATTAAAATAATATGGCTTATTTTCTCAGGTTTGATAAAATATAGATTATTTGGAATTTTTTCTCAAATCTATTTTTATACAATGTAAGTTTGAATAATAAAATATTATAATTTTTACTTGTTTTAAACTGGACCCACCCCTAAAAAAAGGTGAAATTTTTTCAAATGCCCAAAGATGCCATAATTATAAATATGGCTTATGCTCATCTGTATATATAAAACAGTAAGCTGATTGACTGCTATCAACGCACAGCTTAAACCATTGGACGGATTGGACTGAAATTTGACATACAGATAGCTATTATGGCGTAGGCATCCGCTAAGAAAGGGTTTTTCAAAATTCAACCCCTAAGGGGGTTAAAAGGGGTAAAATGTTTTTTTTTGTCTGATTTCTTGAAAATTAAGTATATATACTCAATAAAACATATAAGCATTGTCTATAAACTTTTTTTTTTAATTCAACCCCTAAGGGTGTTAAAAAGGTTGAAGACTAAAAATAGAAAATTCCGCCAAGCCGGAACCGTTGAAGCTATGAGTATGAAATTTGGTCAGTAGATTATTTTCATGCTGTAGACATTCGTTTATAAATAATACATTATATATAATATAAAAATAATATTTTTCAAAATTTAACCCCTAAGAGGGTTAAATGGGTTAAGAAAGTATAAATATGGGCAGGGGCGTCATTTCAGTTTTTCTTAGGGTTGGGGCAAAATTTTTACCGGCCCTCGAGTTAAAATAATATGTGTATTGCAAAGCTTGAAAAAAGAATAACAAAACAAATATTTTCTTTAACTAATGCTATATCTATTAAGCAAGAAGAAAAATAAATAATACAGCTAAAAATAATATAATAATTAAATTTAAATAAAATAGCAAAAATTAATATAAGCTTAAGCTTTTAAAGGATATCTACGAGATTTCATGTCTGCAAATAAATCAATAGCTTCCTGAAGATCAATTTTTGAAGCTTCATCACCTTCAACAGCAATCACTAGCAAATCGCTCAAGCGCTCATCAGTCATTGTTAGTCTTAAACATGTTTTTATACGTTTTAATGACGAAAAAAAGCGTTGGTTAGAAGCAGTTGATACAGGTAGTGTCATTAAAATAGAAATAATTTTTAGGGTCTCTGGAAAAGAGTTTGGAATTTCCAACAATTTTTTAGATATGGAAAAAAGATCATGAACTCCATCTTCACGGGTATTATTTTTGTTTTTAGAAAGTAGGTTTTTGGCAATAAGAAATTTAGACTCTAGGAATATAGGATTAATTTTGAAGTAATTATAGTGATCCAAAAAAGCTTGAAGATAGGGACTTTTGAAGTTAAAGTAATCAGGATCCGAAGAAATAAATATAGTACAGGTTAAAATAATATTGTTGTTAGTGTCATTAAAACGTTTGTCAAGTTCATTCATAAATCTATAAAATAAAATATAAATAATTAATTAGTAATTACATAATAATCATGCTAATAAATATTGTATAAAAAAATATAATAAGCGTTTACCTAATTTACGGTTAATATTACATATATTACTTACCTGACCGCTTTGCCTATTTTTAGCCTGCACATTTTTATTAATATGGATTTTGTCGGAGTTAATGGTAAGTTCTTCGGCTTTGCTTTAGGAGCAATGGCATAACCTATTATTGTCAATGCTTTTTAGTTTCAATGTACACAACTAATTGACAAGTGCCCCCGATCCGTTGGAGGTATCTAGTATCTACTCCGTAATCTTAACACAGATTTTTAAACTAACGTTAGGCGAAAAACGTTTACAATTTCATAACTTAATAACTTAAATATGTTTCTAAATTGCTTGAAAATGTAGCGTTCTACGATTATGAGTTTAGGGCGAGTGGTCCACTATGAATAAGACTCTATAAATATTTTTATATAGCTCTACTATGAGCGAAGCCACCATTCAAGCGGCCCTGTGCCCCTATCGTACCAAAAATTTGACCGGCCCACAAAAAATCAAGGGTGGGGCAATTGCCCCCGCCTGCCCCCCCCCCAAATGACGCCACTGAATATGGGAAAAATCCCCATGCCGAAACCTTAGTATTAGAACACAACCTAAATGTGCGCATTCCACAGGTCACTCTCGCGAGTTGTTAGTAATAATTTTGGTACCTACTGTGAAAAACTATTTTCTCACAAGTCTATTTGATTTTATTGTTCTAATAATGAGTAATAACATATACTATGAATTATAATAATACGCAAAACGATTCAAAAACATACTATAGTCTATAAGACATAAGTAATACAGGATATATTTTATTTCAAGATATCTATCTTAATCAATTTGAATTTTATCGAAAATAGAAGTACTCGTGACATTGCCTTAGCTGTGGCAACTTTTGGAATCGCAGCTACACTGCTCGTGGGTGGTCGAAAGGCCCATGCTACCTTTAAATTACCACTCATTCGTCTCAATCTAACAACTGCGGTCACTCTCTTTTGTAATATATTAAAACAAAGTAATTTAGCGGAAGTTTAAAAATACAAAAATAATAGTGTGGGATGAAATAACAATGGCACATAAGGGTGGTGTTGAGGCTTTAAATAGATCTCTAAAGGGTATGAGGGGAAATAAAAGGTTAATGGGTGGTGAAACGGTTTGTCTGACTGAAGACTTTAGGCAGACTCTACCAGTAGTACCAAAAGGGTCCAGAACTGATTAAGTCATGTCTTAAAAGATCTAGTTTATGGCCTCAGATTAATATACTCAAACTGTCGAAAAATATGAGGGTCAGAGGGTATACTTTGGAGGGGAAAAGTTTGCTGGTAGATTTGCAGATCTTTTACTTGAAATTGGCAATGGTGATTAACCGTCATTCGATGAAATGATAAATATCCCAAAAAATTTGAGTACAGTTGTAACTACAGTTCAGGATTTAATATCAAAAATGTATCCAGATATTGCTCATATTCATGATAAGCCCGTGGAAAGGTTTGCGAGCATGTGTGTACGAGCTATATTCACTCCAAAAAATGACCAAGCAATAGGCCATATCATAAGTTTATTCTACGTGTGGGCACACCTATTATGTTTTACGAAATTTGAAACCACCTAAACTGTGCAGTAGGACCAGGCTCAAAGTCAAAACATTACATCGCAATATAGTGGAAGCCACAATATTAACTGTATGTGCGAAAGGGGAAACTGTGTTTGTACAACGAATCCCTTTAATTCCGAACGATCTTCTGTTCGAATTTAATCGATTACAGTTTCCCCTCAAAGTCTGCTTTGCAATGACTATAAACAAGTCTCAAGGCCAGACTCTCAAATTTGAGGAATAGACTTGCGAGAAAACTGTTTTTCACATGGGCAGTTCTACGTAGTTTGCTCACGCGTAAGCTCACCCAATAGCTTGGTGATTTTGCCGCCTACTAATAGATCAGCATTGAACATTTTACAAAGAAGTATTGTAGATAAAATTTTGAAAAAACCATTAGTAAAACATTTATTTTAAACCTTCACTGCTAAAACTTATCGTGAACATAGGCCGCCAAAAGCTATAACTTATAGAATAGGTTATGTTGATAATTATTATCTTAAAAACTAAAAAATATGTATAAAATATGATTTCAAAAATTTAAATTTCAATAGATTAAACAAAATGTAATCTTGCCAGGTTACATACATTTTTATACTTAAACCCGGCAACGACGGGTAATTCAGCTAGTGTATATATATATATATATACATATGTAGGTATACGAGAATTTAAGTTCTAACTTTTAAAAACCCTAATCATCGGTATTTGATTTTTTCCAACATCATTAGTTAAGTAGGGTTAGGTCAGCTTTTCAGGTCTTATTATCAAGAATTGGAAATTTTTCATAATAAAACGTTTAAAACATGAAGTCAGTTCAACAATTTACCCTAGAAAGGGTCAATTATTTTAAGGTTTTTGTCGAATTAATTTTAAGCTTTTAGCAACAATACTTTAGGAGTTATAATTAAAAAATAAAATCAATTGAATGGACATCTCATTTACAAGTTAGGTACCTAGTTATGTATTTTACCTTTAATGTTCCATTTCTTCGGTATTTTTCCTAATGTAGGAAAAACTTTTAAAAAATCGATCACTCTTACTTCTAAGGTGACATGTATTTTACATTTCTAATGAGTAAGGAGGCTGAATAATTTTTGGGCAAAGTCTATTACCCAAAAACTTGTCTTCAAAGAAAAAAAAATGCAAGTAAAAACAATATTTTATTTATGAGAATCTAAAATATAAGAACATATTTAAAATGCACACCAAATTCAAGGTAATACCTAATTGGAAAATTGTAAAACAGACTCTAATCTGGGATACATATAAACTTTTTTTTCGCACCATGTCTCAACTTGACTTAAGAACAAGTACATGAGAAACCTTGCAGTCGATTTCTTTTGATTAAAAGTAAAAGCTCATCTAGAAGATGTTTTCAATACTTTTAAAATGATGTAGTAAGCTCCTACGACCCCCTGAAAAAGTGATAACAAACAATTAAAAGAAAAAAAAGCTGGTAAGTGAGATGATGGTGGTACAAGTTCGTCCTTCGTCTCTTCGGTCCTCGGACAAGATATTGGTGATGAATGTATTAAGTTTTAAAGAAATGATGACTCATTTCTTTAGTATAAAACGATTCTGAGCAAAGCTTCAGTGTAATATAATATATTACTATTTAAATACTGTTTACGTATTTTACGGTTATTTGTATAATTTTTGGTGAGTTTTTTTGTAATTAAATCCTCATAAAATATTCAATTAGATATAACTCATTTAAACTTCAATTGTTATAACAATTATAACTCATTAGAAATAAACTTAAAAGAAATCAGACAATATCGAAAAAAATTGTATAATAATTTATTAAAGTGTGTATAAAAAAAAATCCTGACTAACGATTTTTGAACTTTTGTTAGGATAATTAGGTAGGTATATGAGTAAGGTCATATTAAATTTTCAGAACTTTTTGTCAAATATTTAAAATTATATTACATAAAAACTTTCAAACAATTTGGAAAATTAAAAGTTCTATATTTAAGTCAAAAGTGCTATAATTGTTCTGAAAATGTTGTCCAATATAAAAATTATGTACATTGATTTTTGTTTTTTCTTTCATTGTAAAATTATAAATTATCTAATAAGTAAATCGAATGGCATTAATTTGGTATATCAAATATTTTTGTTATGACACCATTTGTCATCAATCGGCATCTGACCAATAAATGTGTACGAGATGCAAATGATGCCCAATGCTATCAAAAAAAAAAAAAAGCATGATTTTCTTCCATAAATATAAACATACATACTAATATGATCTGCAGTAAACATGTTAAACACCTGTTAGAGTTAAAAGCAAGTTGATTTTTTCAAATTGTTATCAATCAATTAGTACACATTTGAAAATAGTGGATGTTATTAAATTATAACAGAATACATTTATTTCATTTTAAATTAAGTTCATAACATCTATTAAAAAAAATGAAAAGATGATTTTGCTTTGATAATGTTTTTAATATTCAACTTTTTTGAACTACTTACAAGAACAAAACTGTTGTATATACTCGATATAAACGACTGTAGTAATATAATTAAGATAGATATGCTATCATAGATTTTTAACATATAATAAAAATAATAAGAAATTCAATATTCCATTTAATTTGCTATAATATTTAAATTAAAAACTGATGAAACATCATTAAAACCTCAAGAGTCGATCACTGATAAATTAAATAAAAGATACAAAATATATAAAACTATATATTAAATTAAATAAAACCAAAATATGTATATGAATATGTTCAGTGTTGAAAGTATCACCATTCATTTGATGATATGCAACATTCAATTTCTTATTAAAACAGAATTCAAGTATTGTAGAGACCATTTTAGAAAATGTTTATTATATAATTAATGTACATAGGGAATTCTGGTAATCATGGTCATAGTTTAGTGGATATTTAATCTACTACAAAAAAAAAAAAAAAAGATTTGATTTAAAAATAAACAAATATTAAATAATAATACATTGCAAAAGAGCAATTGTATTAATACAAAATGTATTAATTATAACAATTATATATCATTTAAATTTAAATTAAATTATTAAACGACTCAAATTGCAATAATAATAGTAATTGTACACTTAAAAAACCAGAGTAATATGTTGTGAGAATTATAAAAATATGTTAATCATTTAAAGGCAGTTCACTGTCTCAAATCTATATTCAAGTTCAATTAATGTCTATTTACAAAGTAATTATTATTATTCCATTATTATTATTTTTTTATATCTTGATACATTAAAGTTTACAATAATGATTACAATACATTACTGAAAATAAATCAGTAGTATTAAATAGTCAGAAAATATTTGTTCTATAAAATAATAACATTACATGTCACTTACAAAATAAATTTACGACAATATAAATTAATATTAAAATTAAAATTACAGTAGACAGTGAAAATGAATACTATTCAAAAATAAACAAGTACAATGTAATATATGGTTTTCTTTTCAGTTAATGGAATAATAAAAGGAAATTTTAGGATAAACTATTAATAACCTTCTTGCCATTGCTTAGTCTCTAACCTAGCTTGAATAGTTTCTAATTGCCTTTTAGCTTCACACTGAGGGAAATTTTGTAGATCATAGTACTGTGGAGCATATTTGAGTAACCATTCCGCTATAAATAAACATATTTCATATTATCTTTACAAATAAATAAAAGAGTTAGTCAGATAAAATACATACGTTTAACTTCACTGACAGTTCTAATGTAATTTTTGGTGGTTAGTACAAACTCATTGTAAATAACCCATTCAGGTTTATGACCTAACACTGTTGAAGGATGTAATTGGACAGTTTGGTTGTCTTTGATAGTTAAGTAATGCCCAGTTCTCTCCAAATGCGCAACCTGATAAAATAATTAAATTACTAAAAATAATATCAATTTGCTAAAGTACCTAAAAAACAAATTTTACCTGCATGAAAAATCCTGTAGTGAGTGATTTACGAATATTTAAATAATAATCCTTAGAAGTGAATTCAGTCGATGTCCTTTTTAAATTGAAACGGTCCATAATACGAGATAATTGTTGACGAACATTATCAGCCGATTTTAAAGATCGATAATTAATGAAATTATCATAGCACCACTGTGGATCTTCATTATCTAATAGAAAATTAATAAATCATCATAAAATGTATCAAAGGTTATTAATAAGTTAAGAGTTAAATGAAAACTTACTTTGTTTGAATGCGTGGTAGATGTTAAGAAGGGTTAAATGATCACCATCGATGTGGGCAAACCTCATTTTTGAATCATCAGATGCTTTCTTGGCTTCAGAAGGTCGAACAAAACATTGTGGGACTAAACAAGACAATCAGGGGAGGCAAGCCAAACGGGTACGCCCGGATATGGCCATTGTGCCTCATTTAATAACCAGCAACATACACCTATGTAACTAACCTTATGTTAAAACCCTACCGATTACACTTTGGCATTATATTTTGTTTTCCAGAGGCAAAAAGATAATTTTGAAATTTGATTCTAGTTAAAAATATTTAATGGAATAATTTGTTTTAAATAAATGAAAAGAATGAAGCTTGATAAATAATAACTATTCTATAAAGAAAATATCAAATTTATTTTGCTAAAATATATATACATAAAAGAAAAAAAAATGAGCAAAAAAAAAATTAAAAAAATACTGGAGTAAGCCTACTAGTATTGAAATCGTTAAAAACTAATGAATGTGCAAAATATCATACAATGTAGGGCAAATTTCATATAAATTATGTAAAAAAATGAACAATGTCTTTTTCTAGAGAACATTATATAAAATTGAAAATTTCAAATGGAAGATTTTTCTTGAAATCAATCAATGTTTTTTATTCTTTAATAATATATTTATTTTTTGAAATCATTAAACTAAGAGCCTAATTATGGAGTTTTAATTTAAATAATAACTGTCTAAGTATAAAGACATTGAAGTCAACTTTAAAATAAAATAATAATCAAAATGTCATTTTTCATTGCTATATAAATATTAAAAATATATAGTAATATATAATCAAATATTACCATTGAATTATAAAAGAAGATAAATGTGTTCATTTAAATAATAATTGAAAAATTAAAAATAATTTATCATATATATTTTATTACATATTAATATATTACTCATGTCTTATATTTCCAAGATTGAAGGATGCAATTAAAATTCATTATAAGTAGAATCTAATAAATACACATACTGTATTACATAAAAATTTTTTATTTTAAACATATTAAAAAAAAAAATTGAATTTTAGTAGACGGATTTCTCATTAGCTTCAATTTATAACAATTTTACTTGGTTTAAACACTGTAAAAATATTAAATAGTAATATACTTGTAATCTCTTATGGATAACTATTTAAGGTATTTAAATGAACACTATAATACAAAGGGAAAATGGAGTAATAATATATTAATATCTATAAATTAATTAGTGATGGATCACACTGTTTGAATGTCAATCCAAATGGAACAATAGGTGTTAATAATTTATAAGAATAATCGATTTGTTATTTTTAACTTGGAATGAAAAAAATTAAACCTATTTAAACAAGTTTAAGATTCACACTTGAAAATATTCTAAAGCGAATGGAGTTTTGAGTTTTGTTTGATAAATATTCTTAGTTCAATTCAATTTGAGTTCGTTTTTATAAAATAGGTATAGTTTGGTTCAGGTTTGTAATACTTTGACAATATTCGGTTCAACTCCAAAAAATCAGGATTGACCCATAAATAATATTAATATTATAATAAACCCTAATAAGTAGTAAAAATAATATGAAGTGTTTAAATAAATCAATATCTAATGAAACTATATTCAATAGTGACCACTTAAGATTTTATTTTCCAATTTACGGTGCATTTATCCCAAATATTAACATAATGTTTTCAAAGGTTTAATAATTAACTGACATTGAGAAAATCATACTATTTATACTATTATTTATCATAATTAACTAACCTGACAACATAGCTGTAATTGAAAGAATTTCATTGGAGCAACTGAGGGAACATGAAGCAATCAGCATTTTGGCTAATTGTGGATCTAAAGGAAATTCAGCCATGATATTTCCTAAGTCTGTTAAGTTACCATCATCATCCAAAGCTGATAAATAATTAAGTAATTCCAAAGCTCTCATTAAAGTTTCAGGGGCTACAAGACAAAAAAAAAAAAAAAAATTAAAATTAAAAATAAATATCCAGTAAATAAGATATTTTAAGCATTTACCTGGTGGATCCATAAAATCAAAATGAACTAAATCATCAATACCAAGTTTCTTTAGTTGCAATACAACTGAACCTAAATTAGAACGCAAAATCTCGGGATATGTGTTTTCTTGCATTTCATTTTTGTATGCTTTCTCTGTATATAACCTATGAATTATTAAAAATATAATTACATAATTAAAATATGTATTAATGATTGTAAGCTAAGATACAACTTAAGAATTTCTTCATGCATTTCAAATGAATTTAAAGCCATATGTGTATGGAATGATGAAAAGGAAAATTAAATTGACGGAGACAATGAAATAACTAGATTACTGATAAATTGCTGATGAACACATCATAATCATCTATCGTTGCTAATGATAATAAAATTTCACATTTATATTTGAGTATATATAATTTCTTTTTATAGAAAGAAAATAAAACCTTATTTTTAAGACAATAACTTTAATTTCATCCAAACATATGTTACTAACATGTTATTCATGTATTGCCATCAAATTCCATTTACTTAAAAGTATATATAGATAAAATTCATCTCGAAAAATTGAATGGAACTTAGATCATTAAGATTTCCAAAACGCAATGACAAAAGAAGTAAAAAAACAAGCTTAATTTAAATATTAATATCAGTGTTAAAAGTATACTTATAAAAGTGTGGTTTTATTAATTTATTGAAGACTGTAATAAAATAAAAATACAATTTTTTAGCCAAAAATAAACATATATATATATATATTTATACACATACACATTACACATCCAAAATTGAGCCAATGCTAATTTTAGAACTGACAACTCATTTTAAATTCAGAATTTATAAGGACAAAAACTTTTATATTTCATTTAACATTTGATTTAAATACCTGAAGCATTTTCCTGCTCTTGTACGTCCAGCACGACCAGCTCTTTGTTGAGCAGAAGCTTTACTAATAGGAGATACAAGTAAAGACTCAACACGAATTCGTGGATTATATACCTATTTGAAAAATCAGAAATACATTATTAAGATGAATATGTATTTCACTTATGAAACAAATACCTTTTGTTTGGCAAAACCAGGATCTATGACAAATACAACACCATCAATGGTCAAAGATGTTTCAGCAATATTTGTAGAAACTACAACTTTACGTCCTATAGCTCCATTAGCTTTGTTGGGTGGAGCTGGCTCAAAAATTCTTTGTTGTAAGTTTGGAGGTAGCGTGGAATATAATGGAATACATTTCAATTCACCAACATCTGGTCCTAAATTATCAATTTCTTTTTTGATTCTTTTGCAAGCTTCTTCGATTTCCTGATACAAAAATAATATTATAATATAAGAACATAAATAATATGTTGACAAATTTAATATTACTTCTTGTCCAGTAAGAAACAATAAAATATCACCAGCGACTTCTTCACACATGTGGATTTGAATAACTGTACGAATTGCTGCTTCTAAATAATCTCTCTCTGGTTCTGGTGTATAAAATATTTCCACAGGGAATGTTCGACCAGGAACATTCATAAGAGGAGCATTATCAAAATATTGCTGAAATAGAAATACATTGAATAAACCAAATATTAAGAAATTATTACACATTTTTATTATTTAGTTTATTTACTTGAAATTTTCCAGCATCTAACGTAGCAGACATAATAACTAATTTAAGATCTTTTCTTTGTTTAATCACTTCTTTAAGTACACCCATTAAAATATCAGTAGCTAAAGTCCTTTCGTGAGCTTCATCAAGAAGAATAACTTGATAAGTTTCTAACATAGGATCAGACATGCCTTCACGAAGTAACATACCATCAGTCATGTATCTATAAAAAGAAACAGTTACATAGTAAGAAAATGCTATTTGCAACTAGATTTTTTCAATATTTTTACTTTAAAAGAGTTCTAGATGAGGAACAATCTTCGAATCTTATACTATAACCAACTTCAGAACCAAGACAAACATCCATTTCTTCAGAAACTCGCTGAGCTACGGACATTGCTGCTACTCTTCGAGGTTGTGTACAAGCAACACCTTTTCGACCACATACTGAAGAATATTCTACGCACCTACATAATTTAATATTAAAATATATATATCAATATAAATATAAATATAAATATATATAAGTAATTACCATTGAGGAATTTGAGTAGTCTTTCCAGAACCAGTTTCACCAACCAAAACAATACATTGATTATTTTTCAATAGGCTCATAAACTCTTCTTTATACTCAAATACAGGCAATTGAATACGTTTTTTATGAAGTTCAAAATATCTAAATTTGTACAATAAATTAAAAAGATACTATAGAAACAATAACAATCTAAAACAAAACTTTCATAGACAACTTACTTAGGAGTAAATGGTAAATTAGTATAAGGATTTGTCTGTAATTGAGTTGAAGAACTAGGCTTCATGTAAACTTGTCCTTCAGTCCTGAAAATATGTATAAAATAAAATATGTAAATGTAATAAACATATACCATACTGTATGAAATTCATCTACTTAATACTGTAAGGAAACTAAATATTTTAAGTATGTTTATATATTATATTATAATAGGACAAAGTCGGTAACTAAGAAAGTAAAAATGAAGTAGTTTTAATTTTGTCCTGAGATTTTTTTTTTTATACATGTGATTAATATAAAAAATATAACACCTTTATTAAAATAAGCAATATCTTCAAATATTGATTAAATTTGTTTTGCTAGTGTAAAAATATTTTAAAATTGATTTTAGTTGTCAGAGATTATATTTTTGTCTTAATATGAATTTGATAGTTTTTGAAGTAATTCATATTACATATTAAAAATAAATACACATGTGAACATTGTAACCATAAAGTTGTAAGTTCAGGTATAATTAAGGTATTTACTACTATGAATTTGTTTCTTTTTTATACGAATTACATGGTCCACACAATGTTGCTATAGTAAGCAAAAGTTATATAAGTAGGTACGATATACGTAGAAGTTAGGTGTGAAAAAACCATTATTTTTGAAAGCCACTGATCAATGACACTACAGTTATGATCGAGATTTTCTAGTGGCGTAAGGTGTGCTTTTGAATCATTGTACTCATATAGGTACTAGAAGAGACACAATTTTTCCATCAACCGCTATAGTAAAATGAAACTCGAATGACAATGGAAAACACAAGATCAGTGTGAATTCGACAGGAGCACATAACTTTACTAACGGCAAATGGTCGATAGAAAACCAGAGCTTAGGCAGGTACCAGCGACGCCGATAGTGCCTGAGAAGCCGATCAAACGACAAAAGGTAAACCTCGTCGGGCCGTGCAGACTACGAAGGTCGCGAATTCGCGGGTTTTACCGCTTACTTTTTGTTCTTCGTGATGTACGGGTCAATGATGTCGAGACGTCGCTTGGACATGATGGCGACGTCGTCTGAGTACTGCGGCAACTGTCTACGAGCACGTGCGACTTATCGCGGCAAAACGTCGACGGGCGACGGGACTCGCGCGGACGGGCGAACACACGAGCGTGCCCAGCAGCTCCGAACCAAATGCCCGCGCAGCGGACCGCGGCGTCGAAACGTTTCGATCAGGTGAAAAAGAACGGACGGTCAGTCGACGGGGTGCGAACGGACATGTGTGAGTGTGAGGATGCGACGTTTGGTTTGGACCGTGTCTGTGTGTGCGGCAGCTCCCTCGACTGAACGGTTGCGAACACGCGGACGCTACGATTACACGGCGGCAGTAAAACGCGTCGCGGATAAAATTAAACCGCAGGTAAAATTATACTAGAAAAAAAAACTACACCGCGAAAATCGAGATACTACGTACAGTAACAATGTGTAATTATCGTTTTTATTTTTATTGTTATTACATTATTTTCCTCGACAACACGACGTGCGGGAGATATAATTGTGTAGATAGTGTGCGATTCCGATGGTCGGGTAGTCGGCCGGAAAAGGGCGAGGAAAGGGAATGGTACAGTGCGGCGCGTAAACATCGAGTTGCTTTTCGAAGGCATAGGCGATTTGGTCATACTGTTTGCGTGTTGGGACTTCGGGCCTGGGACAGTCTTCCCGATTTTGATAAGAGTGAACATAACCTAAAAAAAAAAAAAATGTTTTTTCTTGAGATCAGTTACGCCAACCTTAGAATCCTAAAGTTCTTTCCACCTAGCCACTACTGCCCATCTTGCAATACAAAAATCTGAAATTGAAATTGCTAAAAACCTAACTAACGCTTATCAATAATAACTATTGTTGATTATCAATACTAACTACAAATATTACGTAAATTGTTTAAACTTTAGTTGAAAATTTTTGTTTTGCCCTTATGCGATCGTCATTTCACGTGTTATGACCACCAACAATTGAATTGTTTGATTTTGATACTTTTGACATGCCTATAGTTATATTAATTTAATTTTGCACTCGTACAATTCATTTAAAAATTGTACCACGTATACAGTGGCGGATTTAACGGTCGTATAGTCGGCAAATTCCGACGAGGCCCCTCCTTAATTGTATACTGAGGCCCTTGGCCCATCTAAATTATAATTTAGATTTTTTTTTGTTTAATTTTGACAAAAAAAATTGTATATTGTAAACTGGAATATAATTTACATATTTTTTATTAAGAAAATTATTTAAATATATAAGGATACTTCAAAAGTAGAAAATCTTATAAACTGTAATTAAATAAAGTAAATTTTAATTTAACAAAGTAAAAACTGGTAAGTGAGATGATGGTGGTACAAGTTCGTCCTTATTGTTCTTTCGGTCCTCGGACAATGTAATGGTGATGACTGATGAGTGTATTAAGATTTAAGTTTTAAAAAATGATGCCTCGTCTCTTTATAGTATAAACTATAAAACGATTCTGAGAAAAGCTTCAGTATAATAACTATTATTTATACAAACTGTTCAGTATTTACGTAATTTTTGGTGAGTTTTTTTTTAATTAAACCTTTATGAAATATTGAATTCTTAACTTGGTAGAAAATTTCTGTTACCAAAAGATTCAAAACTTGTTTTATATCTATGCTTCAAGTTTCAAAGTGATCGGATTTAGAAAAAAAGTTTTATACACATTTGAAGTCGAAAATTTACGTAAAAACAGTCGATTTTCGTATACGAATTTACTCGTATATGAATTTATTAAAACGTGTTTAAAAAAAAATCCTAATTCACGATTTTTGATTTTTTTTTCATGATAGTTAGGTAAGTATATGAGTAAGGTCATATTACATTTTCAGAACTTTTTGTCAAATATTAAAAATGTTATTACAAATAGACTATCAAAAAATTAGGCAAATTCGAAGTTCTGTGTTTAGTCCAAAAATTTTCAGATTGTTTTGAACATTTTCAAATTTCTATCCCCAATACTTTTCGAGTTATGACTAAATAACTAAAATCTGAAAAGTGAAAACATCGTCTACGGCGGATTTTTACCATTTTTACTCAGTTTTTCCTAATTTATGGAAAAACTATGGAGATTTAAAAAAAAGGACCTCTCTAAAGTAGATACCACCTCAGTCTGATTTTGAATCTAAAAAGTTGCTGGAAGAAAACTTTTGGACCAGGATTTATAAACGAAAGTGTTTACAGAAAAAAAAATTGAACATCATTCTAAAACCATAAAGTCCTTTTCACTTAGAATCTATAAGATCAAACTAATAACTTATTCTTTAAAATACTTCATAGTCCATGTTCTTTTCAAACAGTATGAACTAAATTCAGAATACTTTTTTTTTTTTTTGAAAATAGGGCTAAGTATGTTACGACAGTTTGTAGAAGGGACCTCTTATGGATTTGCTGACTTTATGTGAACCCTTAAATCCGCCACTGCACGTACCTATAGATGATTCTAACATAAAAATTTGGTGATAATTTCAAGTATCTACGATTTTTGGTTTTCGAGTAACAGCTAAATAAAAAAATTGATTTTGTCGAAAACTGTTTTGCAAAAAATTACCGTTTTTTCCTCATTTTTTTTTTGTTTTTCCCGTCGCATTTGAAAACTTTTCAAGTTCAAAATCGAAGTATTATAATACTAGTTATAATGTACACAGAACAAAAAAAAAAATCACTCATCAGAGTAAAATCAATACAGTCTTCACTTTGTTCAAAATCTAAAATGTTACGTTTGAAATTCCTTTTTTCGTGTTTTTCTATACATTATGATTTTATACTTTTCAATTATAAAATAATATTTATTCCAATTTCCAATAAAATAATATTCATAGTTCCAATAAATACGAAGGGAAATGATAAAGTTTTAGATTTAGAAAAGCTCATTTACGAGTTAAGCCTGTGAAAACCACAAAAAATATTGTAAATGTATATGAAATGATATGGGCCCCGCTGAAATTTAATTTCAGCATAGGCCATTCCAAAAATTATTTTTAAACATGTAACCATTAAATGGTAAGTAAAAAAGTTTTACTTACCATTTATGACAATTTACGATTGTTAATTGATGTTTGATATGTGGATTGGGTTCTCATCCACATTATTAGAAGTAAAAAATTATAATAACTCAACGCTTTGAGAAAGACGATTAACATACGTTTTTTTGTTATGTATATAAATTATAATTAGGTATACAGAAGTAAAAATCACGAACTGAATTCGAAATGAATTCGAAATTGACACCAATGTATCTTAAATAGGGTGTGGAAAACAAGGATTCTTGATGAACATACCTGATTAACGCTGCATAATGGTTTATTTTTACAACTACAATCTGATTTTGTATCATAGTTCAAAGTTAAATCACTATGTTTGTTAATAACCATATATTTATAATTGAATTACGAATAACAACGTAGTAGGTAACTAAAAAGTATGATGGAAGACAAAGGACATTTACGAACTGTTCCCCTCAACTTCCCTCATATTTAGATTGTAGACCGTAAATCGTGATCTGTAGTTACAATAAATAATAATTTAGATTATTTGAAAACTGACTAACCACTAATTTTTGAGAATCATTTCTTCAAAATCATATACATTTATTTTATAATCATCATACTGTTATATTATGTAGGTATAATAATTTCTCATTGAAGTATTTCATATTTTATAAAAATATTAAATGTAGTGTTTACAAATATTTAAAGGATCCTTTTTTACTAACTACTATGCGACATAATGCCCTGGTCGCAACATCTGCTCTCAACAATTAGAAATGCAAGTAGTATGCACCAAGCAATTCTAATATTCATTTCATCGGTTTTTTAAATCAAACTAAATTAATCCTTCTAATTATAAGTGAAACTTTTAGAATAACTCGATTATTAGAAATGTAATGTTGAAAAAAATCGCAAAATATTGATTCAGGAAAAAAAGTAATAGTACATTTTGCATTTAATACTATTAGTGAACTGTTCAAGATGCTGCATTCTAATGACTGTTTTTCAGATACTCTTGTTATAATTTGGTAATTCATACAGTTTGTGAATAAATTTAAATTTATAATATGTACCTACATTTTTTCAGTATTTTAATTCTTACTGGGTTTTGCTATGTCGTCTTATACTGTATGTTTTAAAAAAGTTGTTTTAAACGCATTGTACTTTGTTAAAAACAATTCAAATAAATTTTAAAACAATAAAATAGAGAAATTGATTTAGAATTATTGTTTATTTTATTATATGGAGACATATTTTATTTTCATGATTTAAAATGAAAATTAATTTTAACTAATATGAAACAAAACAATAACTATTACCACAAAAGTTTTTTAATTAAGATTTAAAATAAAAACTCAGAAGTTGAAATTCCATAAATAATACAACAAAATAATAATTTATTAAATATTTTAAGACAGAAAACACCTGAGATAGTAATAGGTAAAGGTAATAAGTAAGGCAGAGGACTTCTATCATTGTAGCAATAATATTATCCACTTCTCAAGAAATAGTAAATCTAAAAGGGAATTAAAAGGTTCATGACAGAGATATTTTGATTCCAATAACTATTGCACTATTGTCATTTCTATTTGACTATTTGTCATTTCAATAAAGAAAATAACTCATGACTTACTTCAAGTTTACAATGTACTTTATCTCAACATAATACATCTTGATTTCAAAAACATAAACTTATAAAAATAGTATTCCTCAATATAGTACTTACATATACTTATAAAATCAGATTTCATATGGTAGTCTAACATTTAGAAGAGAAAGCCTTATGATGAACACATATACAAATGATTTGGTAATAATACAATTAAAATTATATTTATTCCTATGGGACTAGTAAGTAAATAGATATGCAATTCAACTTTAAATTTGTATTATGACAATAGATAACAAAACATACAATGTACATATATTAAATATCAGAATTTAATTTATTTAGTAATAATATATGGAATTTTAATTACAAGGTGGGTTTAGTTTACATATACATAAATAAATTATAAATATACTGACGTTGCCTATTATATAATATTAATATAATTAAGGGTAACTCCAATAAGAATAAAACATAAAATAATTGTGATTGAGTGGACTGTATGATTAAATAATAATAATAAAAAAATCACACAATTAAATAATATTAAATATTGTAATAACAAAATATATTGACTGTAAGTCCAATTAACATAATAATAAAGAATTTTAATTTAAAGTGTTTTTACACATACTATTATTAATCTTTAATGCCTCAGATGGCTCTCATAACAATATATAATAATATAACCACAAATAATACTTTAATAATAATAACCATGTGATGCACCACGTACCTTAACTATGATTATGATGCCATGTGGTGCCCAGATCCGTATAACATAATAATGTTAATGTTACAATAAAAAAACAACAAGTTGATCTGGCACACTCACAATATACAATATTGAACATTGCAAATAAACATTGTATATCCGATGGCACTGATCTAGCGACTAGATAAACCAACAATTACTAAAATAATAATATAATATAATAACTACTAAAATATAATCGCTTGTGAGCGTGAACATATACAAAGGTAAAATAAAAAAATTAACGGTCCTATCCTTAGAATATTGTATTCATGTGTAGATTAATTTTTTTTTTTTATTTCGTGACAGCTTCAATCAAGCCAATCATGACCTATCTATGTATTCCTTCATTGTGCTTATTGGAAATATATTTTTTACAGATTGTACAAATTAAATAAAAATGACAAAAAAAAAAAGAAAATTTCATGACAGAAAATAATTTTACTAAAAAATGAGAACCAATATCGAGTATAAAATAGGATTGTGGAAAACTGTATTTTTTTATGAATTTCATTAGAAATATGAATTCATAGGTGTTTTTTTTTTTTTTTTTAGGAAAATCTACATAACTACAAAATACTTATAACAGAATAATTTGAAAATTGGAAGTGTTTTTGAAGTATTAAAAGAATTGGTCACACTAATAGTAATTTATAGAATTCTGAGATGCTGTTTAATATTATTGTTAGTAATATTAGTGTTTATTACCTTTACTTTAAAAAATTATTGGGTTATTTAATTTTATTATTTTACCTAAGTTAGCGTTCACAACATAAATCTTTACAACAAACAAAAAAATAAAACAAAAAAAGAATATAAAATAATAATTTAACGGCTGTCTTCAATGCTGACCATATTCTCCGATTTCTCTCTGAACGTATCCATCATTGAAGTGACCAACACTGCGCAAAAACCTCAAGACGTCTTGATGCTCATTAAGTCTTTGGACATTCTGGGCGATTTGAAAGGTGGCATTGACTCGTTCAGATCTTGAAGTAACATCTCTAACCTATAAAATTTAATACGTAACATTATAATTTTAATTCATAAAAATAAGTTAAGTAATAACTAACCGTGAGATTGTTCCGCACTTGACTGAACTCTACTGAACACTGATTTTCAATGTAAGTTAACCTCCCTGAAAGAAAATAAAACACATTAGTGAAGGTCAATTAATAAGAAATGAATAAAATATATGAAGTAATTAATTACAACAATGACCATAGTATTTATTTCACAAGCATAATGTAAAATCCAAAGCAAAGTAATGAAGTATAATAAATAAAGATTTAAGTTGTTATTAGCCTTACATGAGTTGGGAATCTATCATATGGCTTTTTAAATAAAAAAAAAAAAATAAATACATTAGTTATTAGATGTAAAAACTTATCTTTATAGAATGTTTCAAGTTATTTCTGAGATTTTTATATACATTTTCAAATTTTTAACTATATTTACTAATTAATATAACTACATATCATAAATATGTCTGTACAGTGTATATATTTAGATAAGCATGTTAAATTTTAGTTTTTTAGTTATTTCTATATCATTATGTTTATGTTCTGGTCAAATAATAATGTAATTGTTCTTCTGAAAAAAGTAATATTTATATTTTAATTGTATAGATTAATTAAACATATGTTAGTTATTATTAAAAAATTATTTATTTTACATTAGTATTAACATCACTCATATATAGACATTAGACTTTACTTAAAATGTTTGGAATTATTTAAATGTGTTAGAAATTAAAAAATGATAACATTTTGAATTGTAATACTAAGAAATTAAAATCTTTAAATTATAAATTTGCAATGTCATCATTTAGCAATTAATATTACATCAATCAATTTTAATCAAAATATATACTAGAGAATAAACAATTTATCAATAAAGTATGATACTAAAAAAAATTGAACACATAACTAATTCAGTCAATGTACAAAAATTAGTAACGGTAAAAATGTATTTTAATTAGAAAAAAATATACTTACTGAGAAAAATTGATTTTATTAATTACTAAGTACTTGTTTTTCAATGTTAAAAATTATAAGTCTATATTATTTTGAATGTTAATCAATTATCATTAATGATATGTAAATCAATAAATGAGATAATATCATAATTCATATTTTACTCTCAGTTAATTTACAATGTAAGTAAGAGGTATATTAAGTTCTCATCAATATCTACATTATTTACTATACTGATAATGAACTAGTTTCTTTATTTAAGTCCCAAGAACATAAGAAACATCATGAGATCTTTAGTAAATGAGCAGAATTTAAGCACTTAAGGTTACAATATTCTAGAAAGTAAAACAACTAAATTCTCATTCATATGTTTAATCTGAATACATAGTTTGGAATTTTTTTTAATAATAATTAGTTTTATAACATAAAATTACTCGTAATTCACTCTTAATAACCTAACCTTAGTCACTCTGAATTAATTGTGTAATAATAACTAATAGACTAAACACTGACCCAAACTTATATTAATATCACTTGGTTTCCTCCTAATTTGTTTCTATTCATATTTTTGGTATATTAGTTATTTCATATACAGAAATAATACTTATTTATTTAATAACTGTTAGAGTGAACTTAATATTATATACCTTAACTCAATAAAATTAAATTAAAATATAAGTCTGGGAGACACATTTTCAGATGAATTTTTAACAAATTTTTGGTTAAAAATTATTATTCTTTAAACATGTATAAAAAAAAGTAAAATAACAGGATTATTTTAATCCATTGCGAGTGTTTTTAATTTTTATTGTTATATTCATATTGAGTAACTCAAAATGAATGAAATATATTATAAAATTACTCCCTTTTTAATCATAATTAAATATTATAATTAGTAATTAATTATAATAACTCAAACATTATAGTAAATACATATTTTAACTAAAATAATTATAATCACCCCAATTAATGTATCATAAGTATTAGATAAAGTTATTAATATTAATTTCAGATAATAGTAATAAATTCAAGAAGTATTTTACCATCAATTCATGTTAATCATTTTGCTCTCATTATAAGATTCAATCATTATTGTAGCTTTTATATAATTCAATGCAACCGTTTTCTTAATGCTTAGATCATCCCTAATATAAAAATAACTGTATTAAATAAATAGATTAATATAGTTTTTAATTAAGTTAGCACTTCTATAACCTGTAAGACACTTACATTTTCATTCTGTACATGGTCATCATTAAGTCTTCTCGACAGCAAAAAATCTACCAACAATAAAGTAAAGTAAATATATAAAACTTTCTCACAACACCATCATGATTTTACGTTATCTTCTGCAAGGTCAATGTGCTTTCAGGTAGGTACCTGTAATTTAAATTTTTCTATGAAATCATCTCCTAAAAAATAAAACTTGTATTTAAATATACTACCTACCAAGTATTAATGTAATATAGTCTTGCATATGTACATATCAATACATTTGTAATTAATTTTTGAAATCCATACATATTTTAGTTTAATAACATGACAATCTTTAACAAGAAAATAAATTAATTAATTTTAAAGAAAATAAACATAATAAATAAGCATAATATCGTAAGAATAATAAAAAAATCAAACACCTGGAAGTATAAACTACAAAAAGTAACCGTTAACAATTAAGTAAACGTGTCGTGAACTCGTGTAGTGAGTGATCAGTGAACTATAGAGTTATAACTTATAAATAGTATATAAATGCTAACTACTCCGATTAAAATCTAACTAAACAGGGTTTTAGGATATAGAAAATAAATTTCTCTATAGAAGTTTATGGAAAACTCAGTTTGGCCACATTTACATTTCGATACGGACTTTGGATTTTCGTTCATGTTCGAAGATTGGTACGAGATGGTTGGAATTACATTTTTTTTTTTTAGGTTATGTTCGCTCTTATCAAATTCGGGAAGACTGTACCCATCCCTTGGGACTTCATGTTTTGTTTTTTTTTTCTTCAAAACGTGAGAACGAGAAAAATTAGGTTCGAAACAGTTGGACTACCTGAAGTCTGATTAGTGATCGACTGATCGTCCGTGTGCGGAAATTAAGAATTGTTTGAACTTTGAACATTCAGGATCGGGACGACGATCCATAATAATCAGGCCAGCAGCCGGCGATGGTAAAAATTCGAGTCAGGAACAAATTATTTAAAAAAATTGCGTGTTTTTGATGTAAAAGAAATATTATATCGTACATGCAAATATGAATGTTCGTTTTTAGTTATTGTAAAAAAAAATATAAGTATGTATATATACTCGTATATGTATCGTTTATCAGTCATCAGATAATATCACTAGTAAGATAATGAACTTCAATTTAATTCGATTTTTCGTAAGCTTTAAAAAATCATAGAAATTTAACGGATCAACCTTTATAAGAATTTCAAACACCAAAATTTTTCTAAAAATCAAGTTTACAAAATGGCTATTTTGATTTCTTTTTCAAACTCTAAATTCAAATTTTAAATTTTGAAATTTGAGTTTTAAAAATAAAAATAAAATTTTAATGTAATTTTATTGTAGCGCTAGACTATAGTAATCATTAAAAAAAAAAAAGTTAAAAATATTGAATAGAATAAAAGTTATTCAACACAGTGACGTACTTAGACCTGAACTTTGGGTGGGGTGGGGGGGTTAATTTTTAAATTAACGGATGGCGTAACACCTGAACATAACAAATTAATAAAACATATCGTACATTTTAATTGATTACTAATTTTTATTCGTGTTATTAATTACTTATTATTTTTAATTGACATGTCATATTTTACATTATTTATTGCGGTATAGGTGAATTGATTCCCGAGACCTTTTTCATGTATTAGTTGATTCCCGGGTCCTTAAGAGGTACGTACGAGTTGATTCCCGGGTCATTAAGAGGTACGTACGAGTTGATTCCCAGGTCATTATATATTTTATTTAATATATAGTAAGATATTCAGCCTATTAGCATAACCCAAGAAACACCACGAGGAGGTTGGCTGACAAGTTTCTCAAAAATGTTGTTTTTTTAGTTTTTTTTAATTTTGAAAATCATTTAATTTTTATTTATTTATTATTTATTGAATTATATTATATTTATTATTATTAAAAACATTTAGTTGTAATTAGGTAAAAAATTGTTATTAAAAACATTTGGTAGTAACTATGTAAAAAATATAAAAAAAATTATTAATTTGGTAAAAATTTGTAACACATTGTTTTTATAAATTGGTATCTGGTAATGAGATTACCAGTATACCGTGAGATCTCTTCTCTTAAAAATATTTGTTTTTCATGATGTTTTTTAGATTTTTTAGTTCCATTACTTCTGCATTTAATATAAGTTTCAGATTGTACTTCTAACAGCTCGTTTATAAATAAAAAAATATTTGAGTGCCCACTATAGAAACAACTGTTGAGCTTACAGTGAAAACTCTCACAGCTATTCGTAGTTCTATTTAAAGTAGTTGAGAATTGAGCCCATATACTTGGTGGAAAACTAGCTTCTGGAGAAATTTAATTGTCAAATACGTAGTTAAATACGTAGGTTATAATAATGACGATAATCTTTGATAAAGCGTTCGGCCAACAAGCATTTAACTCTTTACGATCGTAAACTCTTTACTCGTGCAATCTATTGATAATTGATATACAACAATAGGGAATCAACTCGTACGTACCCTCTAATGACCCGGGAATCAACTCAACGGTGTCGGTGCAGGTAAACAGGTACCCGGGAATCAACTCGTACGCAGCCATTTATTGAAGTCTGAAATAATCTTACTTACCATACTTAGCCGCACTTATAAAAAAAAATGTTTGATATATATTAATTTAAAAAATAATAATAATAATAATTTGGATATTTTTTTTTAAAACATCAATCTTCTATTTTTTTCTGAAAAAATATCGACCACCTCACTACTTTTTATTGGTATTTCTCGATGGATACTTAGATGCAGGGGCGGACTGGCTATTTTAGGCCCGGGGTGCAAAATTTATTAGGGGCCCGTATTTCTTTTCAAACCTACCTAAATTAGGAAAGAGTCCAGAAAAGTGAATAAATACATAAAAAAAAAAAAAATAAGAATAGTTATTTTTTTGGGAGTATGAATAGTATGATGAAGATATGGATATAATATAGATACTTATAATATCCATATTTGTTTTAACTACGTAGACATGACTGATACGGTGTAACATTATAAATATATTAACAACAGTATTGTCGATCTTTTTTATAATTTATCTTTATATTATAAAATATTACAATAAAAGTTAAATTAAAAAGGGCCCCGACTGTGATAATCGGGGGCCCGGTCATAAATACGAATCGGGGCCCGGGGTGCTACTTGGTGTATAGCACCCCGGGCCAGTCCGCCCCTGCTTAGATGAACCAATCCATTTAGTCTATTTTCCTCCACAGAATTCCTCAAATATGATTTCAAACGTTTCAACGATGAAAAGCTCCATTCTACGCTAACGCCAATTTTTAAATATTGGTATACTTTAGGGAACAGTAACTCATCACAACAACTTATTACATCTATAAAAGTGCAAGGGAGCTTATCTTCTGCGGCTATCCATTTTTGTTTCCACAACAGAACTTCTTTGTTTATGATATTGTATTTATGAGCTTATTACGATTGGCCACTGTTTTGACATCACTTCCGTACTTGTCTCAATTTCATTTTCGGATTTATTTATTAGTTTGTTTGGTATAAAGTTCTGAATAATTGAGAGCGTATTTCTGTGTTTATTAAATCTAATTTCTAATTGCAAGATAAAATGGTCAATAAACGGAATGAATACAGATACACGATAATAATTTTCTGCTGAAGTTGACTCATAATTAACTCTGTGTTGTTGTGATTGTGTCACCCTTGGAATTTTGATATCCTCTCCGATTTCTTTAGCAAGTTCTTCAGCTGTGCAAAATAAGTTATGGAATTTTGACTGTACATTGCTACGAATTTCCTTTATCAGCATACTTAAATTATTAGCAGTTTCCATTGCAGATCCAGATTACTTTTTGTAGATAGATTGATAGTGGGTGAGCCATTGAAAAAATTTCTTGGATCACCACCATTGCAAGAATAAAACTTCCATTTTTTAGAGTTTGTTGTAATGTTTACGCTTTTTTTGATGCTTCTCTGTTACAATCCTTTTGTATTTTTTCTAATGCAAAAAAGATTGGTACAAAAAGTTCCTTGAATGTAATTATATATACTAATCTATGATCCGATCGTACGAAATACCTCGCGCCTGGTCGTCGTGATATTTTTTTCATACAAATATTTTTCTTTTTATCTATATTCGTGTATAGCTGTTTTTACTTCATTATGGACGATATTATAACTACGATAGAAGATTGTCATAATAATTTATTACACCGTACGTCCACGTTCATATCTACAATATCTTCGTAGAAATACTCATATTCCCGTATAGGTGCTCCCCACATTATATAATAATAAAAGCTGACAGCTGTACTACTTATAATCAGAATTACATATAACAATATTACAAAGGTATTTTAAAATGTATGCTATTTATTTGATTATGATGGAGAATTTGTTATAACTAAGTACAATAAAATTAATTACACGTATCAGATATTTTAGTTTTCTCATAATAAATTCATTCATTCTAAAAATGTCGGGGGGGGGGGTTATTTTGTATAAATAATACATTTTAATCAATAAATAATTATGTGGATCGTTATGATTTCAATTTGTTTCAATAACGATCGGTGTACTACATTTTAAATTTTAATATCCCCCCCCCCCAAAAAAAAAATCCCGAGAACGCCACTGGGTCGAAGCATTAAACAACCAGTGCCGGCCCTAAGGGGGGTTAGCGAGCAGTGCGAACGCACCGGGCCCCATGATTTTGCTGGGCCCCGCATAAAGTGTACCGACCTACTTCACATATTACTACGAAAAATAAAGAATCATTTTAGTTTTTTCTTTCACATGATTTGCGATTTGTGAACTTTACAAAACATAATGAATATGACCATATACTTTGTGGAATATTAAGTGAGATTTCACTTTATTATTTTCTTATAATAGGTATGTATCGAGGTACTTTGCTGATTCTTTGAGTTATAATGAAATAATTGACCTGTTTACAGGAAAAAAAGTGAGAACAAAAATGTTTAAGGAATATTATATGTATGTTCTAAGCATTTTAAATAATGTTTGTTATTATATATATATTTTTTTTTTTTTGGAAGTAAAAGTATATTAACTATTAGGTCATATTTATCTCACCATGTTCATGTATTACTAAAAGTATTATTTACAGGTAGGCAGGTACTAATTTTGTGTTTTATAGAAATAAAAGTTGATTTTTATTAGTTTGCATTAAAATTTAGATATCAAATATGACTTTAAAGTTTATTAAAGGATAACCGCAAATTTCTGCACTGGGCCCCAAAATACATCGGGCCGGCACTGTGAACCACATTAATAAATAATGATAACTGTTTCACATCTATGGAGATCCTATTCGCCGCATGATTACTCTATGGTCTCATGCGTCATATGTTTTTTATCATGCTGTTTACCTATAACCTTAGATCTAAGCCTACATAGGGCACATATTATAACGCATTGAAAAAAAATTCTAAGTATCTATTAAAAAGTATAATTTTTTTATTCTTAATAAATATGTAAAAAAAAAAATCTAGTGAATAGATTTTATATGAGTGATAATATTTATAGTTTACATGTCTACATGACTCGTTAATTTTTATATATGAGTATCTATATTATGTATGTTTCCAATTTGTAAAAAATATACATTATAAAATTGTTTTCAACGCTTTGTTAATTGATTTTTAAGCAATTAAGAGATTTTAATTAATCAATTTTACATTTTACGTACCCGTCACGGTGTGAATAATTATAAAAGTTTAGAGGTAAACGATTTTATCATGGGAAAAGCTACAAATATTTAAAATGTTGATATTTTAGTGAAATTGTATTTGAATCTAACTCAAATATTTAATTATTAATTATTATTTATTTATTTATTGTACTTATTTAATTATTGTATTATTCATGATTTTATAAATAATTATGTTTCAGTGGTTAATAGTGCGGAGGAATTATGTCAGATTATAAAATTCAGCACTCCCAAATTTTGGACCGCATGTTCGCCTTTGTAAATATATCTCTGCCGGGGCCGGATTGGACTAATTAGACCCACCGAGTTTTCCGTACTTTACCAGCCCACTCATAAACTGGCGGCCCGTGACCTAAATTTTTTAATCGCATATTGCTGTATATTTGCTTATGCTAAATGAATGATAGTATTTAGTAAATATTATAATTAATAGTTTTAAACCTATACCAATAGAAACATTTATACTCCATAACCCATATCACCTGCTTATATAGCAGGTGATATATAAATAACCATGCCTATATTAACCATAAGACATGGTTATTTATTGATTTTTTATTATTATAATAAAATAATACATACCTATTTACGTTATATTGAGTGATTTTTACTTTGCATGTATAGACAGTTAAGATCTATTATGTTGTGAAATAGCCATTTTTAATAAAAAACTACAACCTTATATTATAGTCTATGAAAGTCCAACATTTAGTCTTCATTTATTCAACTTTTAAGTTAACTCTTCACATAATTTAGCAGCTCCTCAAGACTTGAACGGCCCGAAATTGTCGCGGCCCACCAAGTTTTACTCGGTAACTCGCCGAAATAATCCGGGCCGGGTCACTGCAGTATTTAGATAGAAAAAAACTGTTAGATTCAATATTAGATATGGGTACACTAATAGGACATTTATCTAAAACATCGGAGTTGACAACAGTTTTTAGATTAAATATCGGTTAAGGTTAAGGTTAGGTTAAGGTAAGGCGGTTATCGGTTCATATAATTTGACTTTCAAATATAAGCCATATCGGTCTAACATGGGAAAATTCGGAACTACGGTGAATCGGCTCATCGAAAGTCGGAAAATGTTCATGTAGGCTCTTTTTACAAATATGCATCATACGTATTGCCATTGATTATAAATTGTAAATAGTATTTATAGTCAATGGTATTAAGTAGGTACCAATGTGTTTTTTTTTTTTATGCAACAATGCCACTAAAAAATGTCCATTCGAATCCCGTGTACACGCCTATATTACAATAAGTTGTGTTTTAAACCTAGGTAAAAACGGGTTTGTAGTCGTCGTTGAATACTCGCGCCTATATTGTTTCATCCATAGATAATAAAATTGACAATTGTTTTGTTTTCTACATGGTTTTGTCGCGCGAACAGTGTCTCGACCTACTAGGAGACATGACGCGGACGAATCTATTCACTTTTACGTGTTGTTCTCCAGCGTGCAGTATTAATAAATTATTGTATTCTACGTAAACATATATACATAGAGACGTATAAGAATGTGCTATGTTGGCAACGCTCCCCGGGTAAAAAACGTTTTACCCTGAGATACAATTATTCCAAGGATTATTTCTCTATTAATCATTCCCACTTACGCACTTTTCTGTCAATGCTTACAATCAATTTACACATTCAAAAATGAGCTTAAATTAATTTGTATATTCATCAGGTTTTGGAAAATAATTTAGACGAAAATCCAATAATATTATGAACAGATGAGTCTAAGTTTTCCAATAATGGTGTTATTAATAAACATAATAACCGTAACTGGAACGATCAAAATCCACATTGGACATTTGAAACCAAGAACCAAACTGTTTGGGGAACAAATGTCTGGTGTGGTTTAATTGGTAGTAATTAGCTTGGCCCATTTTTCTATGATGGAACACTCAACAGTAGATGATATTATAATTTTTTATCAAATGAATTACCGATAATGCTTGATGATATTCCTTTAGTTCAAAGACAAAATATTATTTTTCAACACGACGATGCTTCTGCTCATAATGCTCACGTAGTTCGCGACTATTTAAATGAGCATTTTCAAAATCGATGGCTAGGGACTTACGGGCCCATTGATTGGCCCATTGGTTTTCTGATGATACAATATAATTTTAAACACATTATATTATATAGATAAAAATTAATAATATTTGAAACTTTATAAAATTAAAGAATATATAACAAAATAGAAAATGTGTACTTTAATTTGTGTCCGATGTGTTCTTCGTTGGCAGAAAAGTCTGAGTTGTTTGATACAAGGCTGAACTGTGTACTTTTTGAAGCAATGTTTTATTGGTAAGTATTGACTCATAAAATTGTCAACAAGACATGTTATCAAAACTTGTATTAGTTGTATTAATTATTAATGAAGTCTCAGCTGTGCATATCTAATTTATTTCGTGATTTTGTCCATGTTCTATTCATTAATGAAAATACGTGTTCCACTGCTGCATTTGAGCCAGTAATGAGAAAAAAAATTCAACAACTATTAATAGACAACTGTATCTTGTATATTTGTTCTTTATTATCTTAGATCTTACTCGTTACCTTTTCAATTAAATGTCTAATAAAAGACATACATAAAGTATTGAAGTCTCATTCCGGGACAATATGCTGTCCCGAAACACATTATCGGGACACCGGGGTGCTATACTCAAAACCGGTACTGTCCCGGCCAAACCAGGACGTATGGCCACTCTAGTTTAGGTACGTATAATTAATAATATATAAGCTACAATTGTTTTACAAGAAGCTAATAAAAAAAAAAAAAAAATAATAATAAGAATAATATATTGTGTGTATAGACGTATAGTCTGTGCTTTGTAATCATTAGTCTGCGTTTGGTTAGCGCGTCAGACTGTCGTACGTAAATTTTTACATTTTAACAAAAATCGTGTACAGTTGAGCGTTCTTTTTCTGCTCTTCGGCGTTTAGAAACATTTTTATATAGTGTCATCAACGACGCAAACGCGGCTTAATGATGTAGCATTATTGAATGTACATAAGCAACAAGAAATAAATATTGAAAATATTGCTAACAAATTTATAAACGCTACCAAAGTGAGGCAAAATACTTTTAAGATTAGTTAGGCAATTTAAAAATACATAGATATTTTAAAACTTTTCATTTAAACATTTTTAATTCATTATTAGGTATATATAAAAATAATATTGTTACTTATTTGTATACGAGCTATAATTTATTTACCTACCTTACGTTGCAATAATTTACAAAAGTCAAAAATAATGTCAATAAATGAGCAATGCTTTGTTGATTTTTTTTTTTATTAGAAGTTAAATAATTTTAGGATTTTGGGCACCCAATGGAAATTAGAAAACCCGCCGCTCATGGATACAATCATTGACTATAGAATATCCATTTTTTAATCAATGGGTGCAATCTATTTATAATAGGTATATCTACATACATTTGTATAGCGCAAAAATAATTCTATTATATAGTTTTATACCTCCATATTATACGTATATACATTTAATCTCTATAAAAAAAAAATTTATATATATATATATATGTTACGGGCAAAGTGAAAAATTCGGGCAATGTATACAATGCCCGGGCATTGTACACATTGTCCGATGCATATTGGGCAATGTGAATTGTAAAGTATTTATACAAATTATACATTTAAAAAATCGTGAAGTACATTTATTCTAATAATTATATAATTAATAATCATTAAATGCTACGTCTGTTCTCTGATTAAACACTAACTATTATACATAATTAATTAATTTTTATATTATTATTATTTTTATTTATACTAATTTATTTCAAATAATTTTTATTTTATATTACTAATTATACTATTTATTATACTATTATAGTACCTATTTATTTTCACATGTACTGCTTGAATGTATAAATACTTTACAATTCACATTGCCCAATATGCATCGGACAATGTGTACAATGCCCGGGCATTGTATACATCGCCCGAATTTTCCACTTTGCCCGTAACATATATATATATATTATGCGATACGATTTCGCTGCCTAAAAGTGTGATTCTGTTGTATACTTTATATAATCAATATGTACATTAATATTTATATATAATATCTACATAATATATATTTACATGTATATATTATAATAATATGTAATACGTTGAGATTAAACTAAAGATATCGTGTATTACGAAAATAGATTCCATTTATTTTCACATTAAAATTATTCCAAATAAAAACATAGATTAAAACGACAGTAGTTGATCGTTATGCATTAAAAAATAAAAATTGTTTGTTACATTTCTTTTGTGTCTGGTCGTCGGCTTTGTCGAGGACTCCGGTAAGTTTTTACTAAAATGTGTCAGAAGTAATCGTAGCTGAATAGGTCGATGAGACTTTTTTATTTATTTATATATTTTTTTATTTATTGAATTAACGCCTGGTAGCTCAAGTACAGAAATATAATACATTATAAACATAATTATGATACAACAAATACATTTAATTAAGGTACCTATATAATAATATACATATGTATTTATTTGTATACAATATAATATTACATTTTTTATACGTTTAAATTTACACTGAAAATCAAAAAGTAGAGTAATAATGCTTAAGGTCTGATACTCTATTAAAAAAAATCAAATTTTGATAAATGTCCATTAGACAATGATCCGATTTAGAGGATTGTGTTGTCCATGATTAGTGCGGTGGGTTTCTAAATGGAATGTTGGACATGATCGGGAGTAATATTGTGGAATATGGATAGGGATATGTTCTAACAGTGGGGGACAGTATATGTGTCCATTTAATAACTTGCAAGAAAGAGATGTCTGCTATTTTGCGGCGGATTAATAGGGAAACTGTAGTTTTAGATTAAACTGGAGATTATTAAAGATAGGGTTAGGATAGGGTTAGGTTAGGTTAGGTTAGGTTAGGTTAGGTTATTGAGAGTATTAGCTATTTTTTTTGTATCTAGTAGAACGTATGAATCTTCTTTGTATCCTCTCTAGTCTCTCAATATTGTTGATGGTATTTGGATTCCATAAATCCATAGACTTACAGCCTTTCACCCTTTCAAATACAGTGAAATCCGCTTATAACGATCTTCAAGGGACCTAGAGAATCAGATCGTTATATCCAAACTTCGTAGTATCCGGAAGACAAAAAAAAATTGATTATTGTTTGAAAAATTGATTTATTTAACAAATATATGTATGTATAATTAATATAAGTATGTACTATGTATGTATATGTATGTATAATATTAATTAAAAAAAAAAAATTAGTATATTGTCTATAACTGGAACAATACGATTTTTTAGCATACATAATTTGCAATATTTAAAAAAAAAATCACTTATAGTACTTTGTCTACGTATAACTGGAACAATACGATTTCTTAACATGATTATCAATATTTTTTAATGCCATAGATATTTCTGGTGTATTAATATCGCTGTTTAACGAAACAAAAGTACGTACTTGATTAATTGAAAAATACACTTCCGAAATAGATGGTGCCTTATTTACAATTTCTTTCACCTCGTCATCGTTTTCGTTCTCATTCTCACTTGCATTCAAAATAGAATTGATTTCTTCTTCATTCGGTTCTGCATTGGTCCATGAGCATCATCAGCCTCGACGAAATGTAGAAGATTTTCTTCTGGGGAGAACTCTGGTTCGTTTACATAACTCGTCGAAATCCATTTTATTGTTATAGGTAAATAAAAAAACCAATTTTCATTTCAAAATAGTATCGTTATATCCGAATTATCGTTATAACCGGCATCGTTATATCCGACAAAAATTACTGCACATGAGATATAAAACCAACCAAATACATGGCTGAGAATCGTTTTATCCGGAATATCGTTATATGCGGCATCGTAATACGCGGATTCGACTGTATTTATAATACATCAGTTTTTAAAATTCTTTCAATTTTGGGTTTTCATAAAAATTTACAGCTCATAAGGGCGCATTTTGGAGGTTCTCCCCAAGTGCATTATTTGTTTGCTACGGCACTGTATACTATACAACTATGAACACAGTACCTAATTAAAAAATTTTTTACGAAGCGTGGGCTTTAAGGATCCCTCTGGGTTGAAGCTCTGTTGGAAAATGTAAATTGTTTTTTATGTTAAATCTGCCACTGGCTACGGCCGAATTCTTACATTACGATTGGACAGTGCCAACTCGCTCCAACGATTTTTCTGTGGCCCACACTATGTAATTCGTACTTACTTGTTATCAATTACATATATGGCAACAGTTGATCGTAAAACTCCGATTGTATATGTATATACAGAGCCGGATTCATACGTATTCAGGGCCCTCGGTTAATATACTACAAGAGACCCTACTCTCAAGAACATCGATGAGAAAAGAACTAAGACCTGCTTCTTCTCCATTTATTTAAAAGACGATATTCTTAAGAGGGATCATCAATTTTTATACCTGTACAAAAATATATTATTGTTGAATTTTGAAGTGATTTAATGTTTAAAGTCAACATAAAAAAAAATGGAAATCCCTCCAGTTTCACTTATTTTGTAAAATTGTCTGGCATTCTTAAAGAAGCATCGGGAAAATTAAACGAAATTACTAAAGTCGATTAAATGAAAGTGTTATTTATGGCGAATTTCGCAGCTTTACTCGGTTTTTTGACAGTTTTTCCTCACATCTAGGTATACTATCAAATAAATAGAAAAATGACCTCTTTAAAGTACTATCTAGATCAAATTTTTAATCTACAGAGTTATTGGACGAAACTTTTGGAAAATTATTACTATCCGAAAAAGTGTTAACAAAAAATAAATAAATAAATGAACATCACTGTAAAACCATGAGATGTTTCACTTCACTCAGAATGTAAAAAAAAATTTAAAAACTTGGTTTAGATAAATTGTATTGTATATTTTCGTAACTATATGATGAAACACTTTTTTTTACCATAGATGTTATTGAAGAGATTCTAAAACTTAAGTGTCTAAAAAAACCCAAATTAAAATATATTACCTAAATAGGTTCAACGATTCAAGGGACAATTTTTTTTACATCCTTTAGTTTATCCTGAAATTATTTTCCACTTTATCCGTTATATGTATATTTTATTTAAAATCATTTGTCATCGTACATTATGCCGTGGTCAAAATACTATTGAAAAATATTACAAACAGGTTTAAATTCATGAATTAATAAGTAGGTGGGTATTTAAATATATTTCACATAAAGTACATACATAAATACATTCACACAAAAAGTTTTTCGAATAAAATTATATTTTACTCTATAGCATTGAATATTTACTGACCGGTGTATGAGTATTGAACATTGACTGCTGCTCGAGACCGGATACTTGTTTCGTTATTTCAAATTAAAGTAAAAAGTTAAATCTTAAATTCTTATTTTATAAAAGACAACGACAAATCAGATCCCTGCATCACTGTATCATATTACTTTTCAAGTTTCAAAATAAAAAAATCCAAATGTTCTGAAAAAATCACCAAATTTTTTCCATATTTTTTAAGTTCTATATTCACTCATAAAACGGTGACATAAAAAAAAAAAAAAACAGGTTAACTGTAAATTATATTACTTTTTAAAACTATTCTTTGTTGAATTGTCACACTTTTCTTCTTGAAATACTACTTTTATATGTTTAATTACATAGTATCAATAGTGGGCTATATCAAACTATCAATAAAATGAAATTTATTATCTTTAAAGTGCATATGGATATGAAATTCTTGTACTTTAATTTCGGCAAAATATCAGACGTTCATACTTATTTAAAAAAACAAAGTAAAAAAAAATTTGTATTATTATTACACAACTTATAAACTTTGATCAAAACCTACCCAGTAGAATTACCTATAAAAATAATACTTAAAATTTACTACTAATTAGTGATGGAATTATTCGAATAATTCGATTATTCGAATATACATTACATCCCTAATACCAATCCACAACATATACAATAGACACTGCAAAAAATAATATATTACAAAACAATACGTATTACAGTTTATACGAAGGCACTTACAAGTGCACAAGTAATTACATAAGATTTGTAATCGTTCAAAATAAAATATATACCCAATGTTCATGCTATTTATTTCTGGTAGGTACCTAGTAAAAGTATAATTAAATACATTTCATCAAAATGAAAATAATAATATATCAACTCAAATATGAGGTACGACTAAATATTTCTATAACAAATAAAATTATACTTATCTATGATAAAATTAATACATGCAGATCTAAAATATATTCTGTACTCGTTTTATACAACTTGATAATATTATAATCGTGTTATAATAATGTCCATTAATGCATTTATTATGTATGTAGATAATAATTAATGTAATTTTAGATTCTGAGTGAAGCGAAGGATCTTATGGTTTTACAATGATGTTTATTTTATTTTTTTTTTTTATTTTTTTTTTTTTCTGTAAACACTTTTTCGTATAGAAATCCTTGTCCAAAAGTTTCGTCCAGCAACTTTTTAGATTCGAAATTGAACTGAGATGGTACTTTAGAGAGGTCATTTTTCCAAAATCTCCATAGTTTTTCCAGTAATCAAAAATAACGATCGAAAAACTGAGTAAAAACGGTAAAATCGGTAAAAATCCGCCGTAAACGAGATTTTCACTGTTCAGATTTTAGGTATTTAGTCATAAATCGAAAAGTATTGAAGCTAGAAACTTGAAAATTTTATCCAATATCAAATACATACTTTTTTATATTGGACAACATTTTCAGAACAATTATAGCACTTTTGACTTAAATATAGAACTTTTAATTAACCAAATTGTTTGAAAGTTTTTATGTAATATAATTTTAAATATTTGACAAAAAGTTCTGAAAATTTAATATGACCTTACTCATATACCTACCTAATTATCCTAACAAAAATTCAAAAATCGTTAGTCAGGATTTTTTTTTATACACACTTTAATAAATTATTATAACTCACCAAAAATTATGCAAATAACAGTAAAATACGTAAACAGTATTTAAATAATAATATATTATATTACACTGAAGCTTTGCTCAGAATCGTTTTATACTAAAGAAATGAGTCATCATTTCTTTAAAACTTAATACATTCATCACCAATATCTTGTCCGAGGACCGAAGGGACGAAGGACGAACTTGTACCACCATCATCTCACTTATTTACAATTTTGCTTCCTTTTTACGAATATTTATTTTTTATGAAAATTTTGAATCAAACCTGTCAAATCATTATTTTTATACCTACATGTTCTTCAACATAGTTAGCGCCTGCATAACATCTTATTTTAGTAACGTATTCACAACATAATAATTATCTAAATAAAGAAGAAAATAATCTTTTTATTAAAGTCAATTATTTTATTTTTTGTAATAGAATTAATATAAAAAACTTGTATACTTTAGAAGTAGGGATAACTATTGTTAGTTACATTTATTTGTGATTTCTAAATGAATAATGAATAACTATACATTTATATCTATACAATTATATTAATAACTGTTCAACTGGCATTTCAATGAGTACATATTTTATCAATAATTTTATTTATGTTTTACCTTTATACTTATTAAAATAATCATAGTTCTAAAACTAATCTTATTTAAAGTTAATGTGTAATGTAATGAAATATTAAATGGAGCTAAATATGAAATTTTATTTTTCATGTAGTGATGACAATACATAAATCTATAAAAGTTCAGTATACTAAGTTTGAATAAGTAATTTAAATACGCATTAACACGTAGGTACCTATAGTGTTTTTGATTCAAATTAAATTTAAGATACCGCAAAAAATGTACAAAACTATTTCATACAATATAAAGGTTTTAAACGATTTATTACCAATTCGATTCATCGATCATGTTATTAACTAATTATAAATGTGAATATCAGGTTGACCCATTTAGTAAATTAATTATCAATTGAATTAGTATTTTCAAGTATTATTAAACTGTAACCTGAAATAAAATAAGTGTATAAATATATTTGTCAATGTAAACACCTAAGTATTATTATAAATTATTTTTGATGAGTAAAATATTAAAAGTATGAACCATTTTCAAAAAATTAAAATAGTTACCATGGGTATTTGTCATAAACATAATACATAAAATAACATAGTTTGAATACGTGCAATCCGACTTCTCAGGACACAATGTGATATTTTTAATACCACCCAATGTTTTCAATACGAATTACACAATGGCAGTGTATAAGTATTGCGTGCATTTTGATGATTTTAACTGGGACCTAAATATAAAATGAAGTAGTCTAATAATGTAGTTTGATATTTGAAAAACACAATATGACATCTGTTAACCTCAACGCGCGTACCTAATACTATGAACTGAACAAGTCGTAGTGGTTAAGAAAAATAATCGGGTCATTACCTTAGCCATTCTCGATACTTCCTACATCCTATCTGGGTCAGTATGCAGGAATGTCGAGTGTAATATATAATTAAATACATCTTGATATTACATTCAAAGGCTAGAATAAAATATATTTAATTTTTATTTTAATTATATTTTATTATTAATTACTTTCCGAGTTATATTAAATAAAACAAAAATTGATACGATTATTTAACTGTTTATTATTTATCAATGGGTAGCTAGAACCTACATAGTTTTTATGTTACTTATGATTTATTTATTACAGTTGTTTTATTTCAAAACCAAGAAAAAATTTAGTTTTAACTTGAAATGACCACATTTGTAATACCTATATAATAATTAAAACTATACATTTAAATAATTTATGAAAAAATACATTTATTGATTATTTACAACACAAGTAAAAATCAAAATTCAAACAATAAAAAACTAGTTTTTATTTCACATATTTGTATCGATATAATTGTTAAAAATGTAGTACATACTATATGTCTACAGCTAATTTTTTTCGAACAATACATAAATTTTAATTTATTGTATATTATTGTCTTTGATAGATACATTTTTCTATATACAATTATTCTTTAGTGAATTATAATGAATAAGCATATTAAAAGAACGATATTATTATACATTGATTTCTAAACAAATAATTTGTGTTGTTATTATTATTACAATGGGTTAGTTTTTTTTCGTTACTTTACGATGATGTTAACGCTCACTTGGCAGCGTAGTATACTCTTTAGTAAATATGATAGCTGTTGTTGAAGAAGGCAGGATCCACGAGTCAAGTTCGGTGGGGCTCAGTCTGGGTCAGTAGAGTGCCGGACTCGAATGTGTCATCAGGTCAATGTGCTATACATTAAAATCAAGACGTTATGACTTCAAAACTATCAAGGATTTTGGTAAATATTCAATATTATAAAATTTTATTTTTATTTTATTTTCAAATAAATAAATCAGATGTTATTTTACGGAAATAAAAATATCAATCTTTACGTATAATATAATATTTTATACATTGAGTTCTTACTTCAAAAAATGTTCGTTAAATTCATTCAAAACTATTATTCGTAGAATGAGAATATTATGTTTTATAAACAAAATTATTTGACATTTTTAGAAGCTCCAGAGTTTTAACTTTAATTATTTAATTCAATTTTTTTTTTTTTTTTTTTGAAAATAATGATATTATTCTGAAGTTGGATCTTTTAGTATTTTTAAATTAAAATCAACTAAATTAGTAAGTTAACATTACGAGACTTCAACGCTTGTGCACAATAATTTAGTATTTAAAAAGCATCAATAATTTTAAAATTAATTTATATGTTATATAGTAAATTATATACATACTTTTTTTTTAACGACAAGTTATATTCTTAATATAATTTTATGATAAAGGTGATAAAGACGATTCAATTTTTACTTTTTTTTTTCGGTAAAATAATATAAATAATACTTCTACGTAAAATTATTATGATTAAACGACACTTTATTGAATTATTGTTTTTGACATTATATTGAGAAATAATATATTATATACTTATTAATAATTTAATATGAAAATTATTTTTACAATAGAAATAATTTTCACATCAATTCCTATGTTTTCTTGATGGTATAAAATATTTGCATTATAATAAATATAGCTAATAACAATTGGTCTTGCTATAATTATCAAAATAAAAAGCAAATTAAATAATAATAATAATAAAATACATATGGTTGAAAATCAGTCATAAGTTTTTCGTTAGTCGATACACAATTTTGTGACTTAAAATGTGTAAAAAAATATTGCACACCAATTGTAGAAGTATTATTACAAGTACTTACGAAATTTACTCGTGATATCTCCATATAAAGATAAATTTATTGAATTTGTTATATCAATGAATAATATAGGTATCTATCGTATGTAATTATTTCATAATTTATATTATTTATTTATTGATTATTATTTTGCTGCAAGTTTATAAATACAATGATTAACGAGTTATCTAGTAGATTTAATGCACTAACATTTTTACAATAGAAACTGAATTTTATAAATGTGTCTTTTGTTAATTTATAGCGGTAAAATGAATTCAATTAAATGGTCTAATGTTTGCTAATGCATCTGATCCACCGTGGATAAACTATCGTTACACGGATTAATGGGATTACTACGTGCATTTGTCATGGTTTATTTCATTATTATTTCTTTTGACTGGCCAAATATGTTTTCAATATTGACTTAAATGTTTATAATATAATTTATTTAGTTATGTAAGCTATGAATTACGATGGCTTTAAGTACAACTAAACTCGATCTTCTATAAAATAATGGCACATAAAAACATTGCTTCAATTATTTCAAAAGTTATCAAAATGTTCACACATGTTAAGTATTTATAGTTATTTCAATATCTTGGGCATAATGTTCTCATAAATTATACTTTGAAATTATTAATTTATTTTAAATTTTGAATATACTCTACATGTATATCAATTTATACATACAGCTATGAACAATTTGTTGCAACCGTGTATCTTTTTATGACAACGAGCTATATATTTATTTTTTATATTTTTATGTATTTAAAAATTAACAGTAGAACCAAGTATTTGTAATTATCATTATAATATTATGATATAAGATACTATGACATTTCTCATCTATCAAAATAGTAAATGTTCATGTTTTATTGCCAAACAATATTTAAGAAATATACATGTAAATTGATTTGTTTTACAAAAAAAAAATATATATATATATATATATATACATTAATAATTAACTCTTGTCATGAAATTTTTATTTTTTTCTTAGTTACTAAAACAGCAAAAGTAAAACTTATTAACGGTATCGTCTTCTTTTTGACCCAGTCTTGTGTACCTTGTGGTCACGTCGTCATGGTATTATTCTCGGAGGAAGATTTAATTATGCCGAACTGTGCACTACTGTGTCTTATTATTATTATTTTTTTTTTGATTATTTAAAATGACTATTTTCAATTCATTGACAGAGTTTGGTGCTTAAAAAACAATTTTCTTTCTATATTTTTCTCTGAATTTATTTGTTTTCTTTTTAATAAAAAAAGGAAAAGTAGGTTTCCAGATTAAATTGCTGACGAACAATGGAACCATACCTACCTTGCATATAGACATCAGCATGTCTGACCAACGATGACCAATGTACTTTTTGTAGATACATCTTATATAAAGCCGTTATTGAAGCCTTTATATTGCTCATGAATTTTAATGTCAATTGACTGATGAATCCGACACACTCAATAATAAAATATTACACAAAATATTTTCTAGACATTTGATAGTCAATATATCATGCTCAATCATATTTTATGATACATAATCTATGTGATGATTGATAGGTAAATTATATGAAATACTCATACAAATTTCCAATATTTACATCAATACACAAAATAAACTATATGGGATATTTTTTAGAACGATTTAACAAAATATGAATAGAAAAATGAATATATAAATATCTCTAAATTATATAGTATAGATATAGATCAGTGGTCTCAAATTCAAATTTTCTACGGGCCATATACTTTTTCCAAAAAGTTGGTGGGCCAAATTTTTATTGTCTTTTTTTTAAACTTATAAACTCGAAATTGAAGACAAAGTGAAGGCAAGTATAAATAAAAAATCCATTTCTCTTAATTTATTAATAAAAATTTTATTTTCATTATATTTACTACTTTGAAGTAATTTACAAAAATATAAATGAATTAGTAATTTATTTCATATATAATTATTATAGATCAACTTTTTTTTTTTTAATTGTGTTGTTTTATTTAAAAAATGCCTATTTAAAAAATTTTTTTTGTAATTGTTTATTGTTATTAATTCGTAATAATTAACACCTAGTTTATTTTAACCTTTAGTTTATTTTCATTGCTGCTTCTCATATTTCGAGAAATATAGCTGTAGTCCATCAACCACAGACTTACTCATCAACAGATTCATCATCAGTTGATTCTGGGCAAGAACCTCCTGAAGGTTATTATGCTTTCATCGAAGCACCGAGAATGGAGCCACCTCAAGTTCGATCTCCGCCTTACTTTAAATCTACTAAGTTATGTCCAGGTAAAATATAACCTTAACCGTTATTATTAGTATTATTGATAGTAATAATTATTATAGCTGTATAATACAAATTGTAGTTCACACGATTATGTAGAGTCACGCATGTGTCATAAAAACAATTGTGAATACCTTTGCATTATACATACATATTATACGTTCATCATCATCGTTCACAATAACAATAAAATAAAAACATAATGACAATGTTTATATAGGGGTCAACAAGAGTCCGTCGGCAAAAACTTTAAATAATTTATGCGGAGATCTTAATAAAGGGTTCTTACCAGTAAATCCAATGAAACAAAATGTTTTAGGATCGCCATATCCGTTGTAAGTCTTAAAACAATCCAATATTTTTATTTAACCTATTTTTTCATTCGTCAAATAAAATAAATAAATAAAAATATACAAAACATTTTTCAAAATTCTTTCAGTGAACTAATGAAGAATAAAACGCTGGAATTCTTCAGCAGAACATTGCCAATACTCAAAGCGGACGAAACTATACCGAAAGTAGCAAAATTTGTACCACCTGATTCATATTATCATAGTAGCACGACTCCGAAATACTTACAGTAAGCACATAGTTTATGCCAAAATTATAAAATATGAATTATTGATATAATTGTATTATCTGTTTAGAGGAAAACCTTTTCGGCGAAGAGCTAAGCATAACGATCCAGACACTCTAGATGACGTTAATATGGATGAGGACGATGAAATTCCTGCAGTAAATTCTCAAAATGGCACTAGGCATTCAAGAAAATTTTGTGACACAAACGGTGGAGTGTAAGTCAAATTTAATTGAAATGTTTTTTATTCGTAGAAATTAACATTTTTGAGAAATATTAATTTTAAAACATTACTGTAATATTAGTAAATAGGTTATTATTATATAGTATATTCTCAGATTTCGACAAACTCATTGAATGATTATAGAAAAATTGTTTTGACATCGAAAACAAACTAAATATTATTATATCTTGTTAAATTAAATAAAATATTCCCCGTCAATTCCAATAAGTCGGCGTCCAAATGGTAAAAATATAAGGAAACATAAAAAAAGTTGTATTTAAATTAATCAAGTTTACAATGAACACATTTTAATATATTTTAGTGTTGACATTAGTAGTGTACGGTATTTTTTCCTTACGTTGATAAAAATTTAAAAAAATTCATTTTAGCCTGATTTATTGCTATCATTTTTGACATCATTACTAAATAATTTAAGAAAACAAACATAATAACTGTGTAGGTATACAATATTTTGTCTTTCTCATATTTTTAACGGGTTTTCATTTATGATTTTTTTATGATTAGATGTGTAACTATTATCTATAGAATGAATAATTTTACTACGACTTTGAGCTCAATGAATCAAAATAGCATCATTACGGACATTGCGTCATATTGATACTATAAACATTCACAAAATATCAGAGTCCTTCCTATTAAAAAAAGAAGAAAAACATAATATTTACAAATCATAATTGAATATCTATTCAGTGGATAGTGTAGATACTGTGTTATATTTCTATTACTATTCAAATGTAAATTAGGATAACGTTAAATTCCTTAAAGATATTTAGTGCAAAAATAATAAAAGTAATTTGAATAGTTGTTTTAATCATTATAACGATCATATTAGTGTATTCAACTCGACATCAGAAGACATTACATTTTATCTAATATAAAAACCTACCTACTTTTTTCTTTTCCCTGTGATGTTTGTAATACATTATAGCTCATAGTATAACATAGACACATAGTACATGACACGTTTTCGTTTTGGATTTAGATTTTGCATACTTTACAAGGCAATACAAGGACAAGCATTATCCGGCCTTATGGCTCAACGACGGACGGAACAGTTGGAATATAGAACTCGCGATTCGACTCATGCTACCAGTAGTATGGACGGGCCACCGACTCCCTGCCCAGCCAAAGTGGAATATGCTACACCGGTATTTGCACGCAACTATCAGGGAATGTGGAGATACGTAGTACAAATACCGTACGAAGGATATTTCACCCAGACTGTGGAGGTGACAAAGTGCACGTAAGTACATCGTTCAAATGAGTATATACCTACGCAAATGAAATAATAAATTATGCAAGCCCATAAATACATTATTCCTAAATAATTAATCGAGGAAGGCTTTTTTTTTTTTAAATAAAATTTTATTTTATAGTTTCTAATGACACTTTACGTAAACCAAGCAGGACTAAGATATGATTTCTGTTTATGAGAATAGATTAATTTAGATTATAATGTAATATTATGAAGCAACTTTTTTTTTCTACTTCACAGTCAAACTAAGTGTCACTACATAGATGGTGGATGTTTGTCATCGCCTAGATGGGTGAGCTTATTGGTTGCAGAAGTTTACTATCCGGACACGTATTTACCGTCTGTTCCTAATAACAATCGAAAATTATTGCCACAACAACAAAACATGTACAAAACACAGGCACAAGGAGATGATCCACCTTCCGTCCAAGATTTCCAAAACTATCAGCAGTACCTACATAAGCGTGCTACTAAAGGTTCTCCAGACACTTTGTCATCACAAACTTCAACTTCCTCGTCGAAGAAAAAACCACTTTGTGACGGTGTAGATGAACTTGGATGTTTCCAGGCAAGTAGTGTTCAACTAATTTCGTAGGCTTATTTCACTATTTATTCAAAGATATTTAATTGAAAATATTTATAATTTATATCTAATACTTCATCAAAAGAAAAAAATTAACTTACAAATTTGATTCTATACTGGGTAAAAATCGAATAATGTGAAACAAATATTGCAAAATAATATTGGTTAATATGATTTTAAACCGAAGTTTAGGAGGAGTAGGCGTAATTAATTTCTAAAATGTATTGTACCTATGTTTAACTATATGTTCAAAGAATTTAATTTTCCTTCTAAACTTACGTATTCAAATATTCTTTGAAAATAGCTTGAAATAAATGATCAACTGCCTGGGTTTAGAAGTCAACTAAAAGGACTTGTAAGCATAATATTATGTGCGTATTTATTCAGATATAGAGCAACAACTTGTGATGTATTAAATGCTTGTTTATAATGATACCATCATTCTTATTCATTTCTTATGCAAAAAACTATGAACATTTTTTTTCCATGTGATTCTTACACACAGTGTTATCCTATGCAAAGCAGTAATGTGTGTGAATCTAAGGTTATTCAAAAATTAATTCCTGTAAATATCACTAATACCTACAGTATTTATAATATTGAGTCATTCCGTAAATTCAAAATATTCTTCAACTTGTTATAAATAAAATCCTCCTTAGATGAAAAAATTAACCTCTTTAAATTTTATATAAGGTGATAAACAGTTGCCTGTATAATTTATAAATATTGTTTCTATAATATTTACTTGTTAAATGCAAACGATTATTTTAACATCTTGATATATTTGCTTTTGAAAATTATACTTTTAAATTCGATTAATTTTACTGTTTGAATAGGTATAACACATTAACTTTAATTTATTATTAAAGTCTTAAGTGGTGTTATTTTGTAACGTAGACAGTGAATATAAATCAAATAGTACATGAAATATTTATTTTTTTGAATTAAAAGAATTAAATTAAATTAATTTTTCAGGTAAGACTGTATTATGATTGGTTTTTAATTCCTGGTAGTTGTAAGTGTTGGAGACCAGACTATTTTTCAAGATATGTAAAGAGAAAATCATCATCACCTGAACTGTAAAAATGTTTAATTTGAATTATAATGTAAATATAAGTTTATTTTTTAATTGTATAATATAATATATTTTATCTTGTCATGTAAAAGTCTCGATCGATCATAATATATCATTTGTATAGTCTAGTTCAACATTCAAAACATTTTGTATGAAGATTCATAAACATTAGAAAAATAAAATGACATCTACTTTCATATATATTATGACTTGATATATTCAGAAGTGGGCAAAATTATCCATAAATGTACTTATAAATTCCAAATCAAAAAATTTAATATTTTCCAAACTTTACAATCCAGATTTTCAAATGGTTTTAAATTTCGCCCAATTTTTGAGTATAATAAATTACATTAAAATGTACATAAACATGATATAATTTAATTCCATGATTTATATAGGTGCATACTGCATATTAATTAATATTGACTGTATACTTATACAATATATATATAAATATATTTTATGAAATATATTCAAATAAATCAATTAATATTATTTAATTATTTAATATATTACATACACATGAGAAAATTAATTAGTGTTTTTTTGAGAGAGGGAGAAAAAAATTAAAATAGGCATTTTATGAACCAAAGATAACTCTCTCCCTAAAAAACAACCAATTTTTCTGAGGACAGTAGGTTTAACCGAATTCCTTCGATCTCTATACATCGTAAATGTGCACGTATTCATATTTGATTATGACATTGCATTTTTTTAATGTTTCGATTTTGGCACTTATTACCTCATACAGGATACAATTAACTTCAATAGTTATATAAAACATTTATTCAGAAAACATTTATAAGTATACCATCGCGGTGCTCTTATAGGATGACTCAATAATCATTAATCAAAAGATAACGGAATTTAACCTACAGAATAATTATAATACTATAGGTTCATTTTTCATATTATGAAAGTGTGAAGTCATTGAACTGACCTGTTAGATTTATTATACGTATCTATAACATGTAAATTTAACATTTATACATATTTATTTTAGTCATATTCGTTATTTGCCAATCGGTGTCAAATGTATTCATTTATAAATATATATTATGAATGTTATGATAAGAAAGTTAAAAAAATACATTTTTTCAGTTTAAATTACTAAAATTAATATAGATAAATGATCAAGTCTGTAGTTTACTTTATCCAAATTATTATTTTTTAAATGAATGAGTTACAACTTGTTCATTACAAATAATATATTTAAAATATATTTCAAAGTTTTTCAGTTATTTTCACTATTTAATTGTATCATTTTTAAAATTTTTTTTAATTGAAATTCATTATGATGATCTATGGTAAAATAAATTTTATATAGTTTAAAAACTTAAAATACTGTAAGTATCTGCAGACTTTTGAAAGTTTATGAAAATTATATATATAATTTTTTTATTTATTTACTATTTTTGAAATTTATTTTTTTTATTTTTTTATTATGAACTTATGAATTATTATTATTGAATTCAGACGAATAAAAACTAGCAATATAGAAACTTTGAAATTTAACTGGATTTATTTCATATATTTATTTTAAGAAAAATGTCTACATTATTTAAAAATTGTTAATCTGATTGTAATATATATATATATATATATATATATATATATATATATATATATATATATATATATATATATATATATATATATATATATTCCACTTTAATGATGTTTATAATATTATTTACAAAGTTGTGTTGCTGAAAATTTTACTCAAAAAAGTTATTTGTGTGACTTATTTATTAATATATTTTTTACTTTGAACATAATGTAGTTGGATTTGATTTATTTTTACTCAACCCTGTGGCCCTTGAATCATTTTATACGCGTATAAACGTTTTTATGATAAATGTTTAGAAGCAAGTTACTAGTTTCTCTACTCATTATTTTAATGTTATTAGGTTCTAAGTAAAATGAATAATACATCGGGTTTATTGGTACTCATTTATTATTATTATTTAGTTTTGTCCGTTGTTACGAGATAATAACAAAGGAGTAGTGAAAAATTTTCACTTGATTCTCCTATAGATTAGAAATTGCATCTTGATAGTACTTTTAAGAGATTATTTTTGTGGTTTCTCTACAGTTATTATTTCATGCGCATTGGAAAACTACCGAGAAATAGATTTATAATCAAAAAATTCACGGTGTATGCTATTTTTAATACATTTAAATTTATCAGAATCGTTTTTCGAATCCGATTATTTGTCATTGTTTTCAAATTTGAAATAATACTTTACAAAATTATCGTTAGTATTGATATCTTATGTGAAAAGTGAAGCGAAAAGAATGAAATTTTATCATTATATAATATAATAAACTTTTTGCTATTTTATAGGTTTTTCATAAAATTAGATTTAACAATAACTGTGTGCCAATACGTAATAAATATTAATTATCAATATGTAACAATTCATTATCTAATTGTAGGTTATTTTAATTGTTTCAAAGTCAATTGTAATAAGTGGCGTTTTTTTTCTAATATCATATCGAATTTATTATATCTTATAATAAGCAATATAATTATTAGGTAATTGATATGAAATGATTAATTAGACGTACGAAATTTCAAGTGGCTGTCTTGACATATGAATAGTTTTTGCATTTGATTTTGTATTAATCATTTAATCGTTGTAATTTAATATTTAAATACTTAATATATTTACCAATCATTTTAAGTAATTTCAAAAACTGATCATCACACATCTTATGGTACTATAAAATATTAAAACCAATTTCGTTAATTCTTCGCTGCAACCATGTGGAATGTTTATACATATATATGTATATCATGAGTATTTTCAGTGAAGCTCAATAATCAATTTGATTAAAAAAAAAAACTAAAAATAATATATATATATATATATATATATATATATATATATATATATATATATATATATATATATATATGTATATATATATATATGTGTTTATGGTTATTAATACGGTTTTTGTTTTATGCATAGATATTTATTAAAACATGTCTATTGTTATCAACTGTAGTAATATAACTTGGTAAATGTCATGAACAAAGGCGTACATGGTTGTAACAATAATAGGTTATAAAACAAATCTGACGTTTTAACGCTGACAGTTGTTTAACAAGATTTTTTTATTATTAAATACATGAATAATGCATTAAGCATAAATATAAACTAAATTACATGAACATGTCAAAACTATAGTTTTCATTTAGTCTTCCTTAATCACATATAGGTCGTAGATATCATATCAGTACCTAGTTATACTTAATGTTTTTAACTTATAATTCTGTATGTAGGTATCGGTATGTAGTTATAGTGTTAGTGCACCTACTAATCTACTGTGTTGTTTATACGAAAGGTACTTAAAATACAATATTTAATTGACCATTACTATAAAAATTACGAAATGCGAATAACTACAACTATAAGTTTATGTTATTCAAAGGTTATTTTCAAAATAATACATACGTGGTAACTGTTTCATTTCAATGAATAGGTATATAAATATATGTATCAAAATATAAAGAGTTACGCTCGAAAAGATATGAAGATCACGCTTTAATGAAATCCTGTCCAAAACCAACATAATAACGAGTAATAAAAATGGTTGTAGCAAAATTCCGTTCCAATTTTAATCTCGACCGTAAAGATTTATTGTAAACGTTGTATTTCCTATCTGATTTTCACCACGGTAAATATGATAATAAATTTCGCTGCAACAATATTGTTACATGATTCACATCAAACGTTAATGTGTTGAAAAGCATAACCATTCACAATAAACACAGCTTTTACCATTTATTGTAATGATTTATTATAGCGTTAAGGGATCAAAAATTACATCTATTATGTGCAACGTAAAAGGCGTCATTTGCTAAAATACCGCAATGAAACAAATTTCAATTTTAAACTATAGTTAACTGTTTAGTAAATAGACACATCTTGCTATAGTGCTATACCTGTATCTATATGTTTCATAAGCTGTAAGACACAGATATATATGTTTTTTATGTTTAAACAACTAAACTGTACAAAGTTATTGAAAATGTATACAAAACGTCTATTTGTTTTGTTAGTGAATTTTTGTTTTGCATCCTTTGAAAATATTTTTCTAATGTTACTTTAAATTTTAAGTAATTATATAGTTTTACTGTTATTAACAATTTTTAACCGAATGTCTTTTGAGCTAACAAATAACATCTCAGTGGAAAATGGCCAATGGGGATGCATTTATTAGAGCAGAAAACTAATTTATGAATATTAATTTAACATACGTCAAATGTCAAAAGGATTTACTAATGAGTTACTGTCTCTAAATTTTTTTTTCATTATTTTTATGATGTTAATCCTTTTACTAAATCCACGTATTGTGTTTTGATTTTTTTTTTTTTTTTGAGTTGTACGTTGGTATATAGAGAAAAAATTCGCTCATTGTCATTTAAATGAAATAATTTTTATCTTTTTTATGCCAATGAAACATAAAATGATTGTTTTGTCAAACCATTTATGAATAAAAGTTTCAATTTCTGGGAATGCAATTTTAAATTTGAGTCTAATTAAAATATTTTAGTGAGGTAACATAAATAGATAGTTAAAGTAAATGAGGTCAGATAAGTGTAAAAAATAGCAAAGAGTAATATTCACCAATAACACTTAAAGATGTCGGGGTACAAAATAATAAATACATACCGATATACTTTTTTGTTTTCAAACAAAACTATCAAACGTCTACGCTAGATTATGTTTTATTATTAGTAATCAGTGTGACAAATTGTTTAAAAGCCTATTGTTATCTTGACACCAATTTGTACTTAAAACCTAGAAAGAAAATCTTCATAATTATTGAACCGTTCAAACGAAACGTTTAACAATGATTCTGTGAAAAAGTGAATTAAAAAATGTATATTTATGATACTTTTATAACCACTTATTTTTTATTATGACTTAATTGCTGATTTATCATCTATTATGTCGCAAAATATGCTTTACACATCTATTAAATGTATTATTAAAAAAGCCGGTAAGACAATGGTGGTGGAAGTTCGTCCATCGTCGCTCCGCTCCTCGGACAAGATTATGGTGATGAGTAGAGATACAGGAGTTGGGTGGGATACACGAGATGTATTGATTGATTAGGCATTATAGGATAGATAAGGACATTATTTTATATTATAAAAAAAAAACGATTCTGAACGAAGATGAATTGTCAGTGAATAATATGTTTATAGTAAATCGCTTGAATTTTTGTAAAAATTACAGTTTCAGACGCCCGTTAAAATTTTTTCATTGAACCGATCGTGAGATTTTTTATACTTTTTGCAAGCAAAACTTATGAACAACCTTGTAATACATTTTCATTTCTTAACTTTGAGTAGAACATTTTTTATACATTTTCAACTACGACATAATTTGTGATTTCGACAAATTTTGTCGATTTTTGAACTTCAACTGCTTATAAAAAAAAATTGTGCCTATGTATTTTTATAATTTTTGAATGGGAGTTAGAACAACTTATGTGGACCCTTCTATTAAATTTTCAAGTATTTCGTCCGAGCTACATTTTTTTTATCAACATTTATAAAAAAAAAAATAAAAAAAATCAAATATTTCAAATGCCTATAAATTGATTAAAAATGAGTGAAATCTTTTGAAAATAAAATTATATAAAGAAAATGCCAATATAAACAACTGATAAAATTTTCAAGTTTCTACAACTTATACTTTTTGAAAAAAAAACAAATAGCAAAAATCGTTTGAGGCTAAACCGTTGTTTAACGTGTTTTTGTAAAAATTTAAATTTCAAACACTCATAAAATTTTTTTGTCTGAATCCGGTAGAGTTTTTTTTGCAGATAATTGAAGAAAAACTAATGAAAAACCTTGTACCAAATTTTCAAAACTTAGTTATAAAAGAAAAAAATTTTACGATTTTTCAACAACAAAATTATTTGCAAATTTTCGCAATTTTTACATATTTCGTGTAAATTGGAACTTTGAGCACTTATAAAAAAAAATTGTGACTTACGATTTTGGATTTTTTTTTATCAGTTATGGAACAACTTATAAGAAACCTTGTATTAAATTTTCAAGATTTTCTGGCAAAAAAAAAAATTTTTATCGTTATTTTAAAAAAAAATACTTAAAAAAATTGAAAATTTCAATTGTCTATAATTAGCTCAATAAAAGTCAAAATACTTTGAAAATTTAACGGTGTATAGAGAACGCTAATCTAAACATTTGGTGAAAATTTCAAGTATTTACACCGATTAGTTTTTGAGTTATAGCAAAATAAAAAATTTGATTTTGTCGAAAACTGGTTTTGCTTAAAATATACCGTTTTTCCCTCATTTTTTAAGGGTTTTTCCCGGCGCGTTAAAAAAATATTGAAAATTTTTAACTTTTGACCCCCCAAAGTACCAACTAGATTCACTTTCCTTTCAGAAAAGTTGCTATATAAGGCAATCGAAGCATTTTTACTGCCCCAAATCGTGTCGACAGACACAAAAAAAAAAAAAAAAAAAAAAAAACACACATCATTGTAAAATCAATACATTCTTCACTCCGTTCAGAATCTAAAAATATATATTAAATATTAAACGTACTTAATATAAAATGAGTTTAAAGTACAGTCTCTATTTGAACACAAAATATTTATCATCTCTCCATTTAAAAGTTTACTATTGATTAGGTATGAATTATGTTTTCTATAAAATCAATAGAAATCATTAATTATTCATAATGAGTGATTAACTTACTTTCAGCGACATACTAAGATGGGAGGGGCAGCTTATGAAAATTTAACTCTTGTCCTCCAACATATTAAAATAATATTAGTGTTATAGATTAGGTAATTTGTAGTTATAACTTATTTTATTTTAGATTCTGAGTGAAGCGAAGGATCTTATGGTTTTACAATGATGTTTATTTTTTATTTTTTTTTTTTTTCTGTAAACACTTTTTCGGATAGAAATCCTTGTCCAAAAGTTTCGTCCAGCAACTTTTTAGATTCGAAATTGAACTGAGATGGTACTTTAGAGAGGTCATTTTTCCAAAATCTCCATAATTTTTCCAGTAATCAAGGATAACGATCGAAAAACTGAGTAAAAACGGTAAAATCGGTAAAAATCCGTCGTAAACGAGACTTAAATATAGAACTTTTAATTTACCAAATTGTTTGAAAATTTTTATGTAATATAATTTTAAATATTTGACAAAAAGTTCTGAAAATTTAATATGACCTTACTCATATACCTACCCTAATTATCCTAACAAAAGTTCAAAAATCGTTAGTCAGGATTTTTTTTTATACACACTTTAATAAATTAATATACGATTTTTTCGATATTGTCGGATTTCTTTTAAGTTTATTTCTAATGAGTTATAATTGTTATAACAATTGAAGTTTAAATGAGTAATATCTGATTGAATATTTTATGAGGGTTTAATTACAAAAAAACTCACCAAAAATTATACAAATAACCGTAAAATACGTAAACAGTATTTAAATAATAATATATTATATTACACTGAAACTTTGCTCAGAATCGTTTTATACTAAAGAAATGAGTCATCATTTCTTTAAAACTTAATACATTCATCACCAATATCTTGTCCGAGGACCGAAGGGACGAAGGACGAACTTGTACCACCATCATCTCACTTACCAGCTTTTTAGACTATAACATCGACATTATTGACAATGATATCAAATTTTCTCTTAATACTTAATTATTGTATGTATATCAATATTTTGTAGTAAAATACTTACTAAGTTAATTTATAAACTAAACAGTTAATATTATTTCCATGTTCCTTAAGGATGTGCTATTCGATAAAATTGTATTATTATTATTATTATAATTATTATTTTTATTATTATTTATTTTTTTTTTTTGTAGATAAATAAATTGTGGTATTATTTGTAATTCATATTTTTTAAATTTTCTAGTTAACTTTTGATAACACATAAGAGTGAAAAAGACGTAAAACAATAATATTTGATTATTGAATATTCTATACAAAAACAGAAAGAAAAAGTTATACTATTAAACGATAGTGAAATAGAAATATATACTATGACGGGTATCATTCTATATTGTGTATGGGTGTACACTATATTAGTATAGACACCACTTAGTCCATGTTTTCAAAATGTGATTTTTAACTTGTCAAAGTATTAAGATTGTCTACTGGTACTTATTTATAGTAAAAACATTGATTAAATATACTAAAAATATATTTTATCAATGATAAATCTCTTTTATGAAAGTATTTAATGAAAAAAAACAACCACATAATTAGTTAAATAGGTAACTTTTCTTGTGTACATCGGAGTCATTATTTACATCGACACGCGTCACGCATCACCGTAATAATTACAGATGCTATTATATAGCCTATTAGACGATAAGTTTAAGTGCTAAATATTGATATGATCGCTGCTTTAGATATATTATTCGGACCATATTAAAAATATGAAAAAATCTTACCATACTTTTCAAATAATGATTTTGTAACTCTAAATAATGACAACAAAACTAGAAATTAATTAATTTACTGAATCATCCCAAACGAAACACAAAATATTGCTCAACATAGTATAAACAACGAAAACAATATATTAAATTATGAAATGAAAGATTATACTCATAAATTGTAAATTCGAGCTACAGTAATACTGTCATGTCCTAAATTTTGTTTAGTTGTAAATATTTTTTATACATTTGATAGGTATACAAGTATACTATTCTGAAATCTTACGGAACTTGTAACATTTTTCGAAAATTTCGGGAATAGGTATAGCAGATAATTTTTTTAATGTTCTCTTTCTCAGGCTCACTTTTTCTATCAATTCATACTTATACTTGTGAATTTCTTTGTTGTTTGACTTTTTTGAAATTTTTTTCAAATAACTTTGTTAGATTTTGATTGAAGCAAAGAGGGTATATTGGTTGTACGATGATTTTTTTTCTAGGGACACTTTTTCAGGTTGTAGTTATAATCTAAAAGTTACGTTCATTCCCTCTATAGATCAAAACTTGCAACTAGATGTTTCTTGAAGAGTCATTTTATGGTTTTAGCTGAGATATATTTTTTTTATACCATTTTTTCCGACCGAAAATGTCTAACTGGATACGTCACCAAAAACTTTATTTAAAATTGTACTTTAAATAATTTGATACTCTAAGATTCAAATTGTTTTATATTATAGAGCAAAAACTACACACACACGCACACACACACACACACACACACACACACACACACACACACACACAATAAATATGATTCAATGTTTTTACGTGCAGCGAAGAAATATTAGTAATATCAAATGCTACGTTTGTTTTCCTTTTTTTTCTCAAAAACTAATTTTATTAATATTTCAAATTTTACGATGGTGATAAAAATCTAAAATATGAAATTGTCCAGGGAAAATGAGATCAAAACATTAAAAGTGAATCATCAAGTGTAGGTTGGTAAGTACAGCCACAAGGGTTTAATGTAGAGCATCCTCATAATCATGGATTCACCTCTTCATTGATTTTTTCAAACGTGACCTTTAGATTACAACCGTGTATAAAATATTTACATGTATAAACTCAGTTGTGTATTAGCAAATAAAAGTATGGGTTTTGTCTTTTGTATAAACCTTCAAAACATTAAACACTTAAGGACAAAATAAAATAAATTGTCTCCCCTCGCAGAATTTGAAACTCATTACAACTACAATTTCATTACACTGCAAATAAAGTTTTTACCTCTAGGTGTTAAATGTCCTTTAAAAAACTAATAAAATTTTAATGAGAAATTCGGTCTACTCAATTGATTTAATACTACAGGTAACAATGAGTACGTTTAATAGTGTAAGTGGAAAATCATTATAAGAGCGACTATAACTGCACAGAAAAAAGCAAATCTTGAATTGTTTAACATATTAAGGAAATACATTTTGCTTTGCATTTTTTTTTTACATATAGACATTTGCTTTGGTAAAATTTTTGTTCAATCTAAAGTCAGCTCATTTTAAAACAAATATTTTTTAGTTATTATTGATGTGCGATAAATGTGCGTTACGACTATGGTCCCAACGATTACAAACAATTGAACGAATGTTACTGAAAACTGAATAATCGAATTAGGGAAAAACTACACCGAATTCGCATTCGGTTATGGTAATATTCATTATTACGTTGAATGATCGAAATGTAAGGAAACAAATTTATAATTCTCGAAAGATTCATAAATGTTTTTCAATCGACGGTTTGGTGGTAGCTCACATACATATGACACAGGCATGTATATATTATTACATTTCGAATAGGTATGTTACCTACGTACCTATAAATAAATAAATACATATATATATATATTTAAAAAATATAAATGTATATATAATTATTATATACATTTATATTTTTTAATTATTGTTATTATTACACATTTTGTATTTGATTAAAAATTTTAACATATACAAACAAGTTTGTTCTTTTTAAGTCTTTGTAAGTCGCATGTAAGATTTCATTACGATGGGGGGAGACGTCTCGGAAGAACTGTGAGTGGATGAGGCCTTAATATTTTTTGGGACGTTCAAAGGTTTGATGATTACTCATAACTGGAGAAAATTGACACTGTAGTCCCTTGTATGTCCCCCTTCTTGAGTCAGCTTAAAAAAATTTGGAGCTGATAAATCAGTGAATAGTTAGGTCTTTGTCCCAGTCTAGAAAAAACTTAAATTGCGTCAGTAAAATGCACCCAAGCGTGTTTAAAATTTTTAGATAAATGTATACAATTCACACACGTACAAAAACACGCGCGCGCGCGCGCACACACACACACAACAACAGAATCACACTTTTAGACTGCGAAACAATATTACATATCACATAAATACATTAAAATAATATATATAAATATATATGTGTGTGTGTGTGTGTGTGTGTGTGTGTGTGCACGTGTGTGTTATAGATTGTACCATTGATTATAGAATAGATATTCTATAATCTATGATTGTACCTACCAATATACTACTATTGGTTTTATACGAAACTATCACTATCTGATATTATTTTTGAAAGTTGATCATTCTTCAATGAACATAAAAAATGTCATTGAGGTTTTTTACATAATATATATTTATATAACATTTAACATAAAATTCAAAATTTTGACTATAGCGCCTTTCCAAAATTGCGCCTGAGACGTAGGCACAGTTCGTCTCTCCTTACTACGGCCCTGAATATACCATCTATGTGCAATTTCCGATCTATAGAGCTTCTGTGTGTGGATGAAACTTTTGAACAAAGTTAAGTGTACCAAAAAGTGTTTACAGAAACAAAATAAGAAACAAAATAAACATCATTATAAAACCAATAGATTCTTCGCTTCACTCAGAATCTAAAATAAAATAACATAAACATACTCTATGAATAACTCGAGAACAAACAAACTATTGAACCCTACTTGATGTCTGAGAGCTTATGACGCTTATTTTGTCATTAATAATCATGATCTAATCTCTAATAACTAGTTAACGTAAACGTGTAATCAATGTAGATATAGTCGTAATGATGATAACCAATTATCATTAACTCACCATAATATTACTTGGTAATAATATTAACATTTGTCATTAATTTATTACTAAAATCTAAATAACCAATATTTGAAAAAAATTGGGAATGGGTAGTTTCTCCACCCTCTTCTGACTACGGTACAAATTTCATTAGGACCTATATCTACTTATTATTCATAAATTCGTAGCTTAAATTAATTGTGATTCGAATTCGGTTATATTTGACCATAACACAATTCTAAATAATTTTAAATATTTCCTAAAATACAATAATGCAAAACTTAAAATGTTAACCTTAAAGGTGTATATAACATCTTGTAACGATTTTTGAGATTTTTTCAGAGTTGTAACTTTGGAAGTCAAGAATACGAGTAGAAATATCATTACATGTTTAAATACAAATTCAAATTGTGTTAGACATATATTTTCAAAAATCAAATTGTTTCTAATATTTTCAAAGTTATTAGGCTAAAAATAAGTAAATTAATTTTTTCAATTTAGAATACAATTAATTTTTGGTTCATTGCTAAACATTCAAAATAGATTTTGAAAAAATCTCGTCAACAACAAATTTTACCATTTTTATTCAGTTTTCCTAACAATCGGAAAATGATTGAGTAGGTAGTTGATACAAAGACAAAAATTACCACTTGAAAGTATCAATCGGTATCAGATTCTTAAATGCTATTTCTTGTAAACAAAATTGTTGGGCATAACTTTTGAAAAGTGTTTATTTTCATAAAAAACACCATCATTCTACAATCAATACGTTCTTCATTTTACACAGAATCTAAAAAATATAAATACACTAATGGTAAAAGGTTATCGTTTTTTGTATGTACCTACCTAATGGTATGTCAGGCCATCATGATTTGAACACTACTTGCCAACACTAATTGCCCGAGTCTGTGTTATTATATTTAGTACAATCAATAATCTTTATTCGACAATTCTCTATTCAACTTATGGAATAGTTAATGAATCTTGCTATAATATGTTCAATAAAAGAAAATTTGAAAAAAAAATGAATTTATAAACATTTTTTTTTTCACTTTTATTTTAAATAATATTATAGCAAGACAATTAACTGGTAACAGGTATACAAATTTTAAACACAACAATAGCAGAAATAATAAATACGTATCAAAGTGTCAAATGCTAAGTACAAAGAGTAAATTCTACGAATAAATAAATAAATAAATAAATTACCTACCTACCACTACAAATTTGAATAAACAATAATATGTAGGATCTTATACAATATAATATACACGTTATAAAATAATTATAGTCTGAGATAGTATTTTAAGAACAGCCTGCCTAGCTAATGTTTCAGAAAAAATAACCACAAAAGTCGCTCCACCAACCATTGTCATTTTAATTAAATAAAAAATTGAGTTGGCTCGAGGAAGTTCTGATATTGAGCCATTGATTAAATTCTTTAAAAATGATTACTACTGTTTGACTTAAGGCTGAAGTTAAATGTACAATGTTGTAACTAGTAATAATTGTAAATGACTTATTGTACCCAATGTTCAATTATTGTGCAATGGTCGTCTTAGAATAACTATTAACTAAGTACTTAAAAAAACATAAGAAAACAATAATATTGTGTCATACTATACAGATTTCGTCGACTGTCGAGAGTCTACTATATTTTTAGTGCTTAAAGTGTAATATTTGTAACTGTCACATTGGCCACACTGGGCCAAGTCTTCTACTTTATAGTACTTTCCAACATGTTGTATTAATCTCTGTCTACTGGCCATATTATTATCTGTGTCTTGAAGTTGATATATAGATAGTATTGTTATCAGTGAAAGACTAATATTTATTTTTTTTTAGTTTTATGTTTTTATTTATTATTATATTATAGATTATTATTAATACGATAAATTACAGTCAAACACTCTTGTTTTAAGTATAATTTTTTCATCATATTATGAAGTATTAGTACTATTTTTTCTGTAACAAATGTTTTATTTGTGCTTATGTTATGAAACTAGATTAGAATCATAAATTCCAATAGTTATTTGCCTATATGGTTTTCATTTATTTTAATTATTGAACAAGAATGGAAGGCACACTGAGCAAATGGACAAATGTCGTTAAAGGATGGCAATATCGCTGGTGTGTACTTGATGACATATCAGGGACACTATCATATTATACGGTAAGCATCAGAGCCATAAAAAAATCTATAAAATTGGAGTTCTTTATTATTACTCAAAAAATTAACTATAATGACGGCTAATGTGTATGATTAGTATAGGTGTCATAATTATATCACTAGTCAACTTTTTAAACTGTTACTATATTTAATTGTTTTTAAAATATAAAAGTTGCTATTTTTCAAGTTAATATGTTATATATATATTTTTTTTTTGATAATGAAGAATTCTTAATTTTTATTGGACTAGTTTCTTTAATTAATTTTGTGCATTGTGACATAAGATCCTCCAGGTACATAGTTAACATAAATTGATGTACTGAATTTTATTATTTTTGATAATTTGTTGCTTCTGTTTGGTATATAAATATTTTTTCCCCGTAAAACATTGAGTTTATTTGTCAAAATTTTCATCTACAATTTAAGATGCTTCTAAGTACAGTTTATTTTACTGCTATTTAAATATTTATTTCATACAGCTTTAAAAATTATAAAATGTTTTTTTTTAATTTTTTTATAATTAATTCAAATTCATTTTGTTTTGAAAATATTTCACTTAAATTAAATTTAAATATATTTACATTTATTTCTTAATTTTACTATAACTCTTAATCTCTAATATTCTCTGATAATCTAATATTTATTTAATATTATATTCCCATTTGAATTTCTCTAGTCATTTTTTCTAAATAAGTATTATATTGAAACTATTGATTTTGAGAATGAAATCATATAAGTGTATACTGTATACCCAATAAATTGAGTGTACCTTCATAACTATTGAGTTTTATTGATAGTAGCCAATAAGCAATATTTTACTTACGTTTCTAATATTATTATTTCTTTATTTATATAATATTATACCTACATAATAAATGTATATTATGTCATTTCATTTATTATGTTTGTATAAAAAATAAGAAAAAATATTTAATATGCAGTTGTATATACAATTACACTTTCTATTTTTATAAAAATTTATTTGGTATATTAAAAAATAATTGAATAAAATATTTAATTGTTTTGATATTATGATGTTCAATTACTTGATAGCTTTGAATTTCAGTATGTTTAAAATATGTTCTTATGTTTCATATTTACATTCTGTGGAATATAAATCATTTATAAAAGTAATTTTTTTACAATTTTCAATTAATATACAAATTCTAGGTTTTATAAATTTAAAAAATAACTAATGAGAAAAATTAACAAAAAAAAGTTTTAATATTTCTTTACACAGTGTAAAATATTCTCATATTAGATCCATGTAAATATCAATTTATTAAATATTACATTTTATTTATTTATTTTTTTTTTAAAGTCCATATAATAGTATTTTCAGTTAATTTTTTCAGCAAATTTAACATCTAAATTTTTTTTTTTGTTACTGTATGTGTTTCTATAAAATTTATAAAATAAATAAAACAAAACAATTATGTCTGGAAGCATTCCATATAAGTATAAATCAGGCATAGAACAACTTGATGACAAAACTTGGAGCGTATGTACTACAAGAATTCCAAATTGAACCTATAAAATGAAATATTATTTGAAATTGATGGTATATCTAATGAATAGTTTTGTGAATTATTACCAACTGAATTATGGTTACATATCTTTTATATTTTAAAACAAATGTATGGTATTGTGGACCCATTGTTGCTATTTGATAGTAAGCATACATAATAATATGTACAACTGAATTTACCAAAATTGGAAAAGAAGCCATACCACCTATGATAAACAATTATTTTGTAATAAATAAATTATTAATACATTTTCTTGGTTTTCAAATAAAAAATTTAAATGAAGTAGTTGTTGTAGTTTTTATTTACCTGGAAAGAATTTTACTGCAGCCCATGCTAGTATAAACGTAGAGGCATGGTGATAAACATGAAGTCCAGAAACTTGTTTTGTTTTTTTTCGTAGGATGAAAAATGCCTAAAATTATATAAATACAGAAAATTATAAATTAATCTAATTATGCTTTTGATTATTTAAAGCCCATTTAAATGTTTTCAGATAGTAAAATTGTTAAATATACCAACTAAAAAATGTATACCCCTACCTACTTTTTTTTCAAGTTATAATTTTTTTTTTTATTATAATTAAGTAATAACTATGAACTAATTTTTATACGAATATTATTAAATTTTTGAAAATTAAAAATTAAGTAGGTAATGTTTTAAAGGTTTATTACCAGCCTGGGCGAACATTTGATTTAGGTCTAAAATTATAAAATCATTTGTCACCAATTAAAATACTTTATGTCAAGAAAGTCACCTGAAAGTAAGTCAATGTTAATTTTCTGTTAAAAACAGTATATATTTTAAAAGGTTAAAATATTTAACAATCAACTATATAAATTATATAACCAACAACTATTAACTATAGTTATTAATGAAGTGAATTTATTAATTTAAGTTCATTTTTAAATCTAATATGTACAAATTAACTTTAATAAGATTTTAAAACATTTAAATGATTCATTATACAAAATTGTTTCCTTAAAGATATTTTGAAGAAGATTTTATTTATCTAAAGTATAATATAACAATATAAACATGTATATTTCACTGTAAAGACTAATAATCTGAAATATTCTTCAGGAAAATGATCTCCAAATAATAGATCATTGTCTGTATCAAGACTGGTCAATTTGTGTAAGAAACCTAATTGCTATTTAAATGAATACAATTTTACAAAATGAGTGTTCAACTAATTGTTGTAACTATGTATATTATAATTTTTTTTAAATTGTAATATTATAGTAATGTTTCATTAAGATGATGAAAAAATGAATTTTGCAATATTTGTTGAAGTCAACTATTATGGTAGTAACAATGATAATAATGAAATATTTAGTAAACGTTTTTGCTAAATTAACTTTAAAATTAAAGATTTATTGTAAAAACACTATATATATATATATATATATTGTAATAACCAAATATGTTGTAGATTTTATTCATATAGATAATATTAAGGCAGTTGGCGCTAAAATTAACAATAAGTATGTGTGGTGCACTGTCACAAATAAATACTACAGTAACTAGGTACTAATCTACAAATTAAAAAAAAATATTTATCTCCAAAAACCATTATTCATTATTAATAATTCTCAATTTAATTTAGAAAATAGAATTTAATTTCCCCTTTCAAACATGACGTCACTAAGATCATTGATACGTTCAATATTTCAGATGAAAATAAATTAATGAATTATCCTAAACTTCACCGAAATCATTTATTTTTGAAAAAGTTTCTGTTTAGAATTTACTCCTTTTGACAAAGATTTCTTCTAATAGCCATAATGATACCATCAAATCGAGCTATTTATAGCAAAAACTACAATGAAAGTGGAGACAGATAAAATTGATAGGACAGACATGTAGTATAGGTATTCTATTTGTAGTATGGAAATGAAACCATTATAGTTTGTATACCTATGTATAAATATGTGTGTGTGTGTGTATTATATATGGTATTTGAGGAGACATTCCCCTTTTCTACTTAGTTTCAAATTAATACTTACTGTTTCAACAAATTCAACCAGTTTTAACATGTATGTCCACCAAAAGAGTTTTGCCAACTAAAAAAACAAAACGTTCAATGAGATATTAATATTATTTGTGATTTATTGTATTGATATAATTTAATAGTTAGATAAATAATTTATGTTGATTATATATTCTATTAGCTTTAAAAAACTAGTATCAAACTAAAGGTTCCCTTTTTGATTCGGGGGTGTTGTGAAATCATTTAAAATATAAAACTATCAAAAATATTTTAAACAATAAAAAAAAAAAAAATGCTTTATTAAAAATATAGTAAATGCAACACATGATAAATATTAAAAATATTTACTTTTTCTATACAATTTATTTATCAATTTACAGTATGTGTATTGTGTATAATATAATGTTTAGTTTTATGTCATTATACCTTTCTAAAGAAAACCGTAAATATAAAGCCTCAATATTATACTACTATAGGCTGCCTCTAGATTAAAAAAAAAAAAAAATTATTTAGGGTGCCATGAGTCATAAAATGCTCTGCCCTCTGTGTTTAAAATACTATTTATTTTGTTTTTTTAAGTATTTTTTATTTACTCACTCGATTTGAGTGTGGTGCATTGAAGTCGACTGGTTCACATCCAAGTGTATATTTAGTTGTCCACCCAGAAATCAAAATCTAAAATTATGTTAACACAGTTTAGTAACTCATGTAAGCAAAATAATTATAATTTAGTGTAATACTTGCCATGTAAAAAATTAATATACATGCTACCAACTGAATTATATTATAAACTTTAATAATTGGTAATAAGTTAAATGGCTTTCTATTTTCCATAAATTTTGGTCCTATATATAAGACAAAGTATAAATACACTAAAGCACATGCTATTGTTGTTGTTATTCCTTGAACCATTGGCCATTCATTAGTCCTAGGATCTATGAAAGCAAAACAAAAATTGTACAAATTGTTCATCTATTTCAAATTACTACACATATTTAGTTTTTAATAAGTCTACACTGTGAATATAAATATTTTAGACATTACATTCCTTTGAAAATGATAGCTATGTAAAAATATTAATTTCACTTTAATTTTCAGGTATAATTTTTGGTTTCATTTTATCTTTTGATAGTTAAAAATATGTTATATTAGTACTTTGTTGTGTTTGTGATTCATTACATTATTAGTTAGTAATTTATTTACCTATATTACATTAATAATTATTCATCTATCAGAACTGTAAATTAATTAGATAATCGATGATACCTGTTTAAAAAAAATATAAGCTAATTTTATTTTTGTTCATATTTGAAATATTATGGAGATTAAATTAACTACTAAAATCGAGTTTAAATATTGTAATGAGTAAGACTAAATATTGCGTATAATCATGCACATAGTATTTATAATAGTTATAAATTATAATAATATAGATAGGTATATAAATGTGTAACCATTTTCAAAAACTTTGAAATAGATTTTTTAACTCACGAACTTAGAAATTTTGAAAATATCATTCTAAATTTAGAAATATTGTGATAGTATAGCTTATGTAAATAACCTATTTTTATATTTTTCTGGAATAGATAAAATTCGTTGTTTTAATTATTTATTTTTGTATACACCCGAATTAGTTATTTCGGATTTTAAATTTGTATAAGGTTGCATTTTTTGCCTTCTACTTATTCTATTTTAATATTCTTTGTAATGTGTAATATTAATATTAATTATTTAATCTTTATGATAATTTTTTATTTGGAGATGGATTAATTTATTATAAATCAAAAAATTACCTTTGATATAGTTTTTATGTTTATTTATTGTCTTGCATTAAAAAATAAAAATACTGTTTTTTAGTACCTAATAAAAATGGTTCATATCTCATTTTCACCCAGCTCATGAAATGAGTAATGTATTGCCTATTTTATGAATTATGCTAATTCAGGCATGTCGCCAAAAAATGGTTTTCAATGTGCCAATTTTTTTAGGCTTATTAATACAAATAAGAATTATTCATAGTAATTAATTGACGACTTAGAAACTTAGAAAAGAACCTTTCCCATTGTACCTTCTTCATTTTATTTTATTTTACAAAATGTACCCATATGTACTTAATTTAAAAACAATTATTAGTTGAGGTACATGTATTGTATAATTATTTAAATCTAGTAAAAAATTATTTTAAATTTCATGATAGTTATGATAAAATACCAAATTATCGCATTATAGTACAGCGAACATAGTGGGTACTGAAACGTTGATAAGGCTAACATGAGTTGATTATGAATTATGTTCATAATTTTTGTGAATTACTGTAAAATAGATTATTGGATAGTCAAAAAATTTTCCACCTTTCTGAAATCGTTGTGATAAAGTACTAAAAATATCCAATTTTTACATTTTCACTATTTTATATTTACTAGATATATATTTATTATTTATATGCGAATTATTACTTGGATAAAAATGTTAAACAAATATTACATACCTCCATATTGATCAACAAAAGCATCGATCTTGTCAAAAAATTCTTTTGTCACCTCCATCAAATTTAATTCGGGCTAAAAGTCTATAAAACTATTTAAAAATAATAAAAAATACTTATTTCACTACCCTAAAATATGAGTTTGCAACCGCTAAATTAAACTAGTGTGTCGCCTCCTACGCGACGTGTATTTATCAGCATAATGAATATTTTTTATTTATGTAGACAAATTTTATGTCCCCCGCTTACTTATTTTCTATTTCATTAGCATAATAATTTACTAATATAAAATTTTAAAGGTACATTTCATTGCGTAATTTCCTTATGTTTTGTCACTGTAGAACATTTAGGTTACTGTATAATTATTATTACTAACATGTTAAGCAATGCGTTTATTGACTGTTCTTTATTACATAGATATGAATTTAATATTTGTATGCACAAGATTATACACATTAATATACAAAACTTTTTAAAAAATGTCTTTGATTCATTACTATACATAATTTCGTATACTAATACTATAAATAATTATATATATTATATATAATTAATTGCAATATTTTTATTTAAATTAAAATAAAGATACCCGTGGTACCTTGATAGGTCGTAGCTTATGATTTAAATCAATTATTTTTGTGATATAGACTAATATCACTTCAGAACTTCATGTCCAGAATAACTTTCCTTAAGTCTTGTTTTAAAAATGGCATCATTGTAGTTTCGTTTCTTATTTAAGTGAAATCAAATAATAAAAATCCGGTAATAACATGGCGATACATTAGATATGGGTACATAAGAATTTTGAAGAAAATATTAATCAAATCTTCAGAACAATATAATGATCTTGAATAAAGTTTCCGTGTAATTATATGTAATATCATACCGTTTAAATATTTTACCGTTTTTAGTATAATTATTGGAACCTTTTTTTTTTTTTTTTGAATCAAAACCTCTATGGTTCTTATGCTTATCTAAATGTTTTGAAGTTTTCTTATATAAAAAACTAAAAACTTATTTTTCTAATTTAAAACTTTAATTTAATTTCACAATTTAAATTTCTTGATTTTGCCTCCATTATTTTTGAAATTATGACTAAATAATTAAAATCGATCTCATGAAAATCTTGTTTACATATTTTAATATATTTATAGTAGTTCTTCTCAAATTAAAAAACAATTTTTAGAATAGAGAAAAATAATTTTTTTAAAGTAGCAATTTGACTCAAATTCTGATCATTAAAAGAACTGAACGTAACGTTTGCATGAAGTCAACTATCCAAGTGTCTCCAGACAAAAAAAAAAAAGAAAAATATCGTCATAGTAAAACAAATACATCTTTTGTTTCCCTCAGAAAGTTTACTACATACGAGTATTTCATTTTGTACTCGTATGTAGTTATTAAAAATAGAAGTTGATTAAATTAAATTATATTACAAATACTAATAGATTATATAAATTTCTTACGAATAAACAGAAATCAAAATTTAATTTATTCATTTTTAAAATATTAATAAATGAGTACAGTATTAACAAAATTAAAAAGGATTTTAAAATTATTTGTTTGTTTAAACTTTATATTAAATGACTATTAAGTCATGTATGTGTGTATGTGATATCAATTGTGTTAAATTTCGCATTTGTCTTATCGGAAATTTTAGTGAGGGTAGGTGGACGATTCTATCATTTTACGCCCTAAGTAAATTAGTTTCATATTTTAGCTTCATATAATTATTTATAAATGCATTTATCCATGCCCCATGGAATTATTTTCACATATTTTTTTGTAAATTAATATACAGTTGTTGAACTTTTTCAAAATTTGTATTTACAATGAAGCGGAAATTAAAAAAACTTTTTTTTTTTTTATTATATTAGAAACTTTGTTTAACAATTAGTTTCGACGATAAGGTTTAGACAAGTACAGCTTATTTTTTTAGTTTGAATATATTACACTCGTATTCATACAGTTTACATTAATTTCTTCGGTGCTTCCCTTGATACATTCAGATCTATAAAAATTATGCAATAATAATATTGTTTTTATCGTTCGAAAATGGGAAAATTCATCTAAAATTTGACTAGAAATTTTAAGCTCAAACTACTTACTGTGAAATTTATCTTACAAATTATAAAAAATATTCTTATTAATAAATTTATCTGCTAAAGATCGATAAAAAACCTATTTAGTTGATAATATGTCATCGTTGATTCGGTGTTATTTACGTATTGAAACTATTGTGTAAATAAGTGCATGTAATATACATAACGTGTAGGTAACTGATTACTTATGATTGTTGATATTTTATACTAACAAAATATTATCATTGATTATATTTTATAGATAACACTATTTATAATCGATATTACTTAGTAGGTACCTTAGCTATAACTTATTATTTATATTTAGTTAAGGTTTTTGCTATTTTACGAGAATATGAACTATTTTGATTATTAATATATTTATTACCCTGGCTATTCCTACGTATACACTTCAAGACCCTGGGTAAAAAAAATGTTTGAGCTTTTTATATAATAAACTAGACGGCAGTGTTTATACACCTATACTGTCCCTTTCAAACCATTAATCATTATCTAAAATGAATTAACTTAATACATTTTTATCACACTAAGTTATTCCACTTGCATCTTTTATAGAAGATACTAGGTATCCGGAAAATTAATATTTTGATTATGAAAATCTTTTAGTGAAAAAAGTTTCAGTGTAAATGAAATTTAAATTGTCATAAATGTTTCTTTGAATTTACCTTTCTAGATATATTTTTTAATATTCCGAGTGAAGCAAAGGTTTATCTATAATCTATAGGTTTTACTATGATATTTTAGATTCTGAGTGAAGTGGTAAGGTTCTAATGGTTTTACAATGATGTTAATTAATTTTTTTTTCTGGAAATACGTTTTGGTACCCTTAACTTTGTCCAAAAGTTTCGTGCAGAAACTCAACTTCTGGTAAAAAATATGCCTCCCTTGTCATATAAGAAAACTTAGAGTTATAAAAAAACCTTCCGGCAATTACACTAAAAATGATAAAAAAATGTATACTGAAACACCCTTCCTCATTATCTTAACCTATAGTGCGATGTACTTTTCTTTTTTTTTCTTTCTGGACTCTGGAAACACCTTTTGGTACTCTTTGTGGTAACTTTGAGCTTTTAAAGTTTTAACTTTAAAGTTAACTTAAAACTTTAAAGTTTTAACTAGTAACTTCACAGATAAAAATCGCACGTAGATGATACATTGAAGGTTCCTCTCAATAGATTTTTTCAAGTGTAACGAAAAACTACCAAAAACCGAGTAAAAACGGAAACAGCTGTAAACGACACACTCATCAAATTGATTTTAACTATTTTATCATAACTCAAGAAGTAATTTTGCTAGAAATTTGAAAATTTCACTATGCATTAATGTCATAATTTACGAAAAAAATTAACGATGCCTGGGCTAAAAATAGAAATTTGAAAATATATTGTTTTTAAATGTTATCTCTGATAAAATTTGTAATATTTGACAAAACATTTTGAACATTCAATATGATCATACTCATACAATTAACCAGGGGCGTCATTTCAGATTTTTTCATGGGAATGCGAAACCAATATTGAAAATCTATATGAATACCAAAGCCGATCGCTTCGCTCGCATACCATATTTAAAACAGAATTAAATTGAATTATGCTGAATTATAATCAAAAAAATTAATAAAAAAAAATTCATTAATACATTTCCATATCAAAATGTATATTAAGTTAAAAAAAACAGAAGAACAGCGTAGTATTTAATAAGTATTACGCTGTTCTTTTGTTTTTTAACTTAATATACATTTTGATATGTATTATAGTATTACTTATATCAAATATTAACTTAAAAAAAATCAACATTATAAGTAATACAATATAATAAAATGTACTAATAATATATAATGATACATTACAAATAGAATACTAAACATAACATAATAACTTAAAACAAAATCATATAGGTATTAATAACAATATCTAAGTACCTAACCATCTTTAATAAAAATGGGTAATTTAATTACATATGTTCTGAAATTTAAAGTTTAAACAATGAAAAACTACACAAATATTTTAAAATCCATAATTATTTATTACATTAAAGGAAATCTTCATGGCTTTAATTTAGCAAAACTATCTACAGCTTTATTAAGATTGAGTTGAGCAGCTTCTTTTTTTCAGTCGCTATGACTATTAAATCACTTAATCTATTATCACCCATAGTTAAGCGCAAGTAGTTTTTTACTATTTTTAATGTTGATAAGAAGCGTTCATTAGAAGCTGTACTTATAGGCAATGTTAAAATTATTGTTAATATTTTTAATGTTTCTGCGAAAACATAGGGAAGTTTAGAAAGAGTTTAAGTTAATATTATTATATCAGGATTTATAATTTTTTTTTCTATAAGTTCCTAGTGATTGTTTGGAAGAAAATTCAGAATATAAAAACTTAGTAATAATTTAATAATTGTCAAATAATCATTTGTTTTATACAGTAAATTCTATTAAATTATCTATATCTATACACATTTAAACTGTGTTAAAAAAAATTCATGGGATGCATTTGCACACCCTTGCATCCCGCAAATGACGCCCCTGAAATTAACTAAGGATACAGAAAAAATTTCGAAAATCGTGAATAGGAATTTTTTTTTATAATGGTTTAAATAAATAAATCATCTAACTATTTTTAGAGTATAGACTGTTTTTGCATACATTTTCAACTTTAAATATGTATATTGTATATAGAATTATTAGACTTGCATTCATTATGAACCTTAAAAAAAAATCCTTTGTCAAAAATGAAGAATTTAAACCTAAATTATAATACAAAAAACTTATCGAAAATTCGACTAGAAATGGTAAAATATCTAAACGATATATTAAATATATACATGCACTTTAGTACATATTAAATAAACTATATTTTTAGTTTTTATATTGAAGCTTTACTTAGAATCGTTTAACTAAAGAAATGATCAACCGTTTCTTCAAAATTAAATTCACTCATCTTGATCTCTATTATTTTTAATGAGGAGCAATAAATACCCCATGGTACAAAGTAAATGCGGCTTTTTACAAATATTTTCTATGATTTCTCTTTGTGGACAAATTCCAGATTATCATAAAAATAACTTGTTTCAACTTTTAGTACCTACTAGATAAAATTTCTGTTCTATAGAGAAAATATCTATTAAGGCAACTTTTTTCAGTAGAGATTACAGTTTTGTAAAATAAACTTATTATTATAATGTCAATTGATCACTTCATTGTTCTATTTAGCATTTATAATAAAATCAGGACCCTAGCATAAAGTTCAATGTCTTGGTGAGGCCTAGCGATTTAACACCATTCGATCTAGGGAGTAAGAATAGTTCTAAACTTAAATCTCTTTGTTTTATATATTGGAAATAAAATTTTCGTAAAATATACATACACCACGTTTGAAATATGCGTGTATAGTATATATTGTTACATACATTCTAAAGATATTCAACAAAAACGTTTCAAATGGAATAAAAGAAGAAACAAATATGGTATAGGTTTTTTTCTTTTTTTTATGGAATATAACTTTTATTAGTAGGTAGGTTCATCTATTAAACATACAATATTTATTATTACTTAATTTAACTTATGTACAGCAAATAATTTAACTATGTTAATTAAAGTACTCTTAGAAATAATTAATTTTAATACTAACAATATCTTGTACAGAATATTGAAAAAGAATTACAGAATAGTTACATAATAATCTATTTATTACAATTGAACCCTAAGCACTAGCTGTGTCTTTTTGGAAGACTTAGTGACATTAAATAATTTTGAATAAAGAATAAATATATAATTAAAATCACAATTAAGTATTTACTTAAAATATAATCATATTAAACAAATGTATTCAATGAGGCTTGTGATTTTCGTAAATAAATAATTAAAATAAAATGTTGTAATTAAATTTGAATTTGAAGTATGCCACACCAATGTAATATATGAATTAATTTACTATATTATCTTTAATAAATAAATTATTAAATCTAATAGGGTAATATTTAAAAATCAATTTTTATAGACTAAGTTCTTACAGCTATAAATAATAATAAGTAAAATAAAACGATTTAAAATATTAGCTTTGATAATTTAATTATGTGCGTTTTAGTGAAAATGATAAATTTACTGTAAAGTTATAGTTTTAAATAATGTTTTTGTTAGAAAACGTCTACATAATAGATAATGATGATGATACACATATCTTTAAATAATAGTCGTAAAATGGTTTATAGTTCTATTAATGTAATTTAACTTATTAATGAATAGGCGTAACATGTAAAACATGTACATTTTATTGTATAGACAATATTTTTAAAATAAATTTTGAAAATGATCATAATTTGTTTAATTACTTCATTTGATACTGTTAATAATTATATTTTAAGTTTCCCTTTAATCATAATATCATTGTTATTATTGTTGACATTGGTCTTAGAATTTTTAATACCATTACGAGGATCTTTGGGTTTTTTTGTGTATGATTTTCTGTAAAAGTCGTAAAACATAAAGAATACAATAAAAACATTCGGTATAAATACTAATCCATAAATATTAGGTATTTGACAGTCTGGAGTCAGATAAAATAATGAGTTGACGATCAAGAAACAAAACTGTGCCTGAAAAAATAAACAAGGGTCAACATTAAATGTATGTATGACTGCATTAAAATAGTAACATAGAATATGCTAATGATTTATGCATAACGATGTTAGTTTTATGCACATATATTCAAAGTAACTCTGACGACAACAACAAAAAAAAATAATAATAATAATAAAAAATAATTGTCACCTAGGTACGCCAAAGTAACAAGAACATAAAAACGCATGTTTTATAAAATGCGTATGTTTATCTAGAACTTATTTTAAAAGTATAATTCGATATATTTAGTGTAGCGGGTTTCTTTACTACGTATTTAAAAATGCTTACCATTTGTATGATGGTTATATACTTCTTGTAGCTATTAATCTTTCTCTGTATTCCTGGACCCATTGATGATAACAAGTAATACGAATACATAACCATGTGGACCATGTTATTTAGTATGACTGGAATTCGTACAATACCTCCTAAAGCACAATACATGTTTTTAAAATGATTCTAAGTGTGTAATTATTGAATTATAATTATATTTATATTCAGATTTCGAGACATTTTTATATATTTATTCAAAATTAAGCTACAAACTATATTTTTTTAAATTTATTAACAATCTCATAATTATGATAAATATTGGTAAAAATAACATTTTAGATTTCTAGTAGGTACTTACCTTACATTTTAACCATAACATACGAATAAAATCGAGCCAGGTATTATATGGTGCTCGATTTATAATTAGAATTTATGATAAGAAGGTAGAGCGTTTCTTTAATTCTAAACTTTATGTACTAAACTCTTCGAAACAATAAACTAATATTGATTGACATCGAAAGGCGTGCAGCTTATAACATTGATTTGACGTCTTTTACTTTCATAAAGTATAATTAAAATAAAGAAGGAATACACAATGTATTTCGAATTAGAATATAATATATTATTTAAAACTAGTTATTAATAATTATTCATAGTGTATTCATAAATAAATAAAATGAAAGTCTTCCGGAGAGAAACAATTTTTAGACGTTTTTATTAATAAATATTGGATTGAAAATACATTTTGAATACCTAGTGGAAATGGTTTATATTTGTGTTTTAACTATATCTATCTTTTGAAAATTGAACAAAAATTCGTAGTTTAGAAGGAATATATAAATATTTTTTCAATTCACACGAATTACTGCTAAGAAATAACAATTTTCCCTCTTTTGTTCAGAAACTTAATAATGTTCAAAATAATCTAGCTTTTTCTAAATCTTTTGCTTAATGGCTGTGCTATTGTTTTCAATTAAAAATAATAAAATATTGATTTCCGTTCGGATGTCCTTCACCTTATCATTTGTCTCTGATGTACTCCTAACCTTCATTTGTATTCTTTATTTAATTTTAAATAAATTATTGGAAGTCATGTTAATTTCTTGTGATAATTGATCAGTAATTTATGTGTGATAACGTTTAATAAAACAATAATCAAAAAATATGTTCTTTGAAATATCTTTGCAATCAATTAAATATTGCTTATAAATCCTGTTTTAAAACGTTTCCAAATTTTTAAATTGGATGAATTTCCTAGTCGTTAATCTATATTTAATATTATTTTATTCTATTATTATAAGGCATTTATATCACAAAGTTTTGTACATTTTTTTGTGAAAATCCTATCATTTATGTTTGAATCCGTTTTATTCGTATTCATTTTTCTTCTACAGTCGATTAAGTTACATTATATTTTATTAGGCTTGTTATTGTCTAAACATTAATTTAAGTACTTCAATTTGATTTTATAATAATTATAATTGCTATAAACATCATATGCGATTACCTGGATTTATTCTTGAAGCGATCCATATTAAAAAGAAGGTTGTTATGTGATGGTAAATGTGAAGTGCTGAAACTTGATTTTGTTTTTTTCGTAGCACAAAAAAAACCTGTAAAGAAACATATATATTAATATATTTGAGTTTTTTAGTTTGATATCAAGTTTACTTAAAAAAATAATAAATTGTTTTAATAAATAAAAATGTCATAAATTATAATTTATAGTAAATGGTCTTACAGTCTCAATGAATTCACTTAGTTTTAAAACTGTTGTCCACCATACTAATTTAGCTGCCTGAAAAATTAAATTAAGAAATAATGCAATATAGTTTATCTCAATAAAAAATTTATATTAATTTTGTTTTTGTTATTTACGTATAATGCCGTCGGATTATCAGACATATCTATTGGATCACACCCCAATTTCGGTTTTGTTTTGAAATACTATAAATAAGTAATCAATACATTAATATGTGTATAGAACAAGTATAATATTTATATTATATACTTTTTATTTCTTTAAACCAGCGTTTCTTAAACTTTTTTATCCATGGAACCTTTTTTGATATTTACTTTTATCGTGGAACCCCTACTATTTTTTTTTTAGCTTTATAGCTTTTTTTAGGATTATTTTTAAATGTAAATAAATTACAATCATATAATAATATTGTGTTAAAGGTATTTAATTGTAAAAAAATATCTTAAAATAAAAATAAAAATAATAATAATTGTAATATTGTATACATAATACATATATAATACTAATGACATTTTTCCCCCACTAGCCGCTACTAATCTTTAGCTAGATATTTTAAAAGAAATTTTCTTGAAAATTTCGAAATAAATCACTAAAGCTTCGCGGAACCCTGAAGTGATCTCCACGGAACCCTGGGGTTCCGCGGAACACAGTTTAAGAAACGCTGCTTTAAACAAAGAACGACAATTTAAGTATTTTCTAATAATTGCAGATATTTAACATAAATTACCTCAATGGTAAGATATATACAAGCCAATATTTGGCCCGTATTGTAGACCGCCAATACTTTTCGAAGTGTGTATGGTTTCTTATTTGCCATATAATTTGGTCCAATAAATTTGACAAAAATAATGTATATTAAAGCTAGTAATATTGGTATTGCTGTTGTTGACATCATTGGCCAGTCATTCGTTCTCCAGTCTAAAAATTATAAATCGTTAAAATACTTCTGAGATTAATAAAATTCTATAAATTCTCACCAGGGTGTAGCTGCTCGTCGAGGAACTCAAACCACGTCATTAAAACCATTTTTACTGTAGGATTATTCAAACAATTTTAGTTTCAAATCCGTTTAAAAAACACCCATTAATGGTTATGTGATAGATGTAAAAACTATCGTGTTTAAAGCCGATAATTATTTGTACTATGTATTTAAAAAAAGTTAGGAAAATTGTTTAAAAGAAATCTAAAACTATGTTTAAACTTCACTAAATGTCAACTAGTTACCAACGTGCCATCGATCATATTCTATCATTCACCAATGTAATGTCATCTTCGTGGTTTTGATAAAAAGGTCTGGGAAAATGACTTTTAATATATGCAATACTATTCATGGTTCAAGAAGACATTATTTCCTGCTCATCAAAGATTCATGAATTAAAATTTAAGGTCAAAGACCTCTTTTGATAACTTGAAATAGAGTATTCCAGTAAATTACGTAAAAAAAATTCAATGTTTTTTTTTTTAGTAAGATTTTAACTTAATACTTTTGAAATTATCATTTATTTTAATTAATATTATTAAAAAAAAAAAAAAAAAAAAAAGCAGGTATGTTATTACTATTATTATTATTTATACAACTCATACTAAATGAAGTGTATAATCTTATAGTAAAACGTAATAAGAGTTTATCATAATACGAAATAAAAGTTGTATTTCGTCATTTCATTAAATGATACTAAGGTATTGTTGAAAATAATGTTATAGAAATAAATTTTATTCGATTATATTATTTATTTATTTTATTCGTATTCGATTTTTTTAGTTTTAAATAATTAAAATAATTGCATGTTTAAAAAAAATTAATGGTTTACACGTATTGAATATTTAGTAAATGGAAGGACGAATTTTAAATAAAATAATTGTTGATATCATCAATGATTTTACGTTATAAATATTTATGCTCAACAAAATATTATAATCATAAATATATCTATCGTAATATATATATATATATATATAAATATATATATATATATATATATATATATATATATATATATATATATATATATATATATATAATATATAATATATATATATCATACTATATGTATTGCTTTACTATTATTCTAAATGGTCTGTTTTAGTGTATTTAAAAAATTAAAAAATTCTTTTGAATTACATAGATCTTCATACTTGCCGTTATTTAGTTGTTTTTGATGGATTTGAATTACATTTTATTCATTAAACAAAGGTGTAATAATTTTTGAAAATTCAATATCAACCTTGTTGGTTCGCCTGGAACTTTTTAATACCTTATGCTATGGTATGCTCATATGTTTGTACTACGGCGTGGAGAAATATTTTATTCTTACTTAAGTTTTAATTATTTCCATTATAATATATGCATACGATTTTAAATTATTCTAACTATCTGTATAGAATTACATCAAAATAATTGAATACTTACGAATCTTGTATTAAAATTGTATTTTAGTCTCGGGAAAAAATGGTCCGAGGTGTGCGTAGAGGCTGTGTTCGTTTAAAAGGAGCTATGATTGGTATTGATGATGAAGACAATCTCACATTTACCGTAACAGTTGATGGAAAAACATTCCATTTTCAAGCTAGAACTCGTGCTGACCGAGAGCTTTGGATTCGTGCCCTAGAAGATACCATACAAAAACAGTTATACGGATATAGAGTTAACCAAATACAGGTAATAAATTAATTATTACAAACAATTCTGAATAATTACCTAGATTTATCTTGCCTTAAATTAGTATTTTATTTATTCATACATGTATTTGATTATTTATCATAACATCTGTTTCATTGTTGTAAATAGTAAATACTTATTTCCATTATACCTAAACATCAAACGCATTTTTTGCGTTTCTGTATAGTGTGGTAAAAATGTTTTGTTCTTTGAATTGTTATATTTTTTCTTTCATATATTATTTAATTAAGAAACTAATTGATTTTATGGGAATGTTAAACAAAAGTAGCTAACTCAAGTAATATCGTAGTATTATCGCAATTCTTATTTTTCATTATTTACACTTTCTTAGGGTATTTAGAATTAATCAAAAAGCACATAATTGAATAGGCTAAAGTGAAATTTTTACTATTTTCTAAAAATGTATTATGAAACTATTTATGTTAATTATTCAATTTAAAATCACACAATTTTATACGAAAATACCAAAATAAAACCTAAGTAAAATAGTTATATCATCAGATTTTATAAGTACATATTATCTCTTATTATAAATAATTGCTTTCACAAATAAAAATTAATTATTTAATTTAGATTAATGTACAGATAGAAAAATTATAATTTTTTTTTTTTCATGAAATACAATGTTAATTATTCTTAAATTTTATTTTTCAATGGTTTTTTTTGTATTCTATATTTATTTGAACTATAAAAATGTAGGTAACTTCAAAGACTTAAATCTAATTATAAATGTTGAAGTTATTTATTGAGGACTTATAATTTTGTCATGTGTTACTCTGTTTAAATTGAGACTAACAAATATTTTGAATAATATAAAATTTTATTCTCTGAATTTAGATGATAAACTTAGAGCAAATTATTTATAGTTTTGGAAATGAGTAATCAAGCAAAATTTCAGTTTTAAAAAATGTTATTGACTAGCGCACTTATAGGTATAGACGTTTACACGATAGTGGTAACTCATAGGTTCTAGAATCGAAAAAATTTCGAGAATGTAACTCTTAAACAATGCCAATAAACCGCAGTCACTTTAAACTAAGTTGTTAATAATTCAAGTAATAAATAATTAAAAGTTTTTACTGATTACTAATGAGTAAAATTATCGATGTATATTATTTTAGTAACTTTGTCATGTAAATTTATGTGATAATTTATAATCGACGTGTATTGCAATGACAATGATTTAATATATTTGATGAAGTTGATTGAAAATACGGTAATTCACACGTATATGTAGGCATGTAGTATATGTACCTACTGTGTATATTCTTTGTTAACATAATATTATACTTAAATGGCTATCTTTGATTTAGCCTTATGTAATAATACATTATTGTTTTTATTTACTTTATCAATATTAATTTGATTTGATTTTTTAAATGAATGAATGTTTGTGTTTACACCCATGTATATGTATAATTATAATTTCTATTTAATCAATTATAAACCTGAGGTTATAATTTAAATAGAAAAGTTGCATGTTTATCGTCGAAATAACGCAATCTAATTATCTATCACGCCATTTTCGCACATCTCAAAACATTAGAAACAGGAAATTCGTTTATTATTATATAATATATTTTTTTCATTCCATAAATTAATAAGTCGGACTAAAGAACCCTAAAAAATTTAGACATATTACTTACGAGATGATGGGGATAGATGTATTGAATTTTAAAGAAACGATAGATCATTTCATTAGTTTACGATTATGAACATATCTTCAGTATTGAAATATATTGTCTATATAATTTACCATTTATAGACAAATTGTTGGTAGGTTATTTTTGTTATCAAAATCGTTTAAAGTTTCTTTGTTTGACAAAGAAAAATTCCTTGAACTAAAAGATTCATTACTTGTTCGGTCTGTACCAAAGTTTCGTTATGTTTGGATGAATGTATTTAAAGTTGAACATTGATGTAAAAACTCTATTCCTTAAAATGTTATAATTAATTACTTAAACACTTGAACAAAAAAATTCCTGGTCACGATTTTTTATATTGTTTTAGTTTTGTTGGTTAATATGTATTTGTATATGAATTTGTTCGCCTCACATTTTTAGAATTTTTTGTTAAACATTAAAAATATTATTAGAGATAAACTTTGAAAACGAGGTATTTTCAAAGTTATATTTTTAGCCTAAAACATTTCAATTTTTTTTTTTTTTTTTGAAAATTTTTTGTATGTAGATATGTCATTATACGTCATTAATATATAATAGAAATTTCAAGTTTTTAGAAAATTTGCTATTGGTGTTATGATAATATAATCGATTCAGTGAACGTGTCGTTTATGGCAAATTTTACTGTTTTTACTTGATTTTTCGGCAATTTTTCCTCATACTAGACAATTTATTTTGAAGAGCCCTCAAAGTATCATCTACGTGTGATTTCCAATTCATATAGTGTTTGAATGATACTTTTGAACAAAACTATCTATACCATAAAGTGTCTCCAGAAAAAAAATAAACATTCATGAAAAAACCTTCGCTCCACTCAGAATCTAAAAAATTTTTGAATTATTCTGTTATAAAAACGATTTTGTTTTTCATCATTTTGTAGTTTTGTTAAATGGGTTTTGTGGTTTTTGTTAAAAAGAACTCAACTTTATTTACGTTCTGTACTAAACTTTTTTATTTTATTCATGTTAATATTTTTATTTGCATTTAGATTTGTTGGTATGTTTAGTTTTATCTTCACGGTTTAATCCTTGTGTAATATATGTATAATGCATTTATCATTTTCTATTGAACAAAAATAAATTTTATTTCATTTTACAAATCGCTATATCAGTAAATCATTTGCACATTTTTAATGAATTTGAAACATTTGGTACAGAAATTAGGTGTAATACAGACCCGGGACCACTTGTTAAGTTACAAAAAATAATAACTTTTCTTTTGATTTTACAATTTATATTTTACTTTATATTTCTAAAAGTTTGTGCGTTATAATCCTTAAAACTGTGTTTTGCATTGTTTACTGATAAGTCTATTTAAATCGTTTTTCTCCGTGTCACGCAAAATGTAACGCTAACCCTGGGTTGAAATAATGGCATGTAAATAATTATATGACGTATATTATAGACAGAGAAAAACCAAAATATGCTTGGAAATGAAGTGTTTCAACTAGTTATGAACGTGTAATTACTTTGTGCGTAGTATATTTTATAATAAATACATATGAGATGTGTTTAGGTCTATATAGGGTTGAGTCGTGTAATATAGGTAGTATAAACACTCGCTTATCTCGTAATGATTAGAAACGGTTCAAATTTGGTATCATACATAGCCTTTTATTTTTCTAGTATTATGTCACATACTTACATATTATATTGTTTATCACCGTGTATTATACCATGTTTTAACCATTTATAATCAGTACGAGGTGAGATATAAGCAATTGACACAATTTAAGATGTGCTCCAAATAATTCGATTTCCCCCCCCTCCCCCCCCCCCGTGTATATGTAAATTATTTTTGCGAAAAAAATGTAAATGAAATCATAATTATTTATTTATTAGGAAGTTGATTAAATGTAATTTTATTATATTAGATAAAATTAAATATAATTATTTGTTGATAATGGATTATTTCACGCGGCAATTATTCAATTTTTGTCTTTTCTAAAAAAAGTTACAACTTTTTTTCTTGTTTTTTTTTTACATTATTGACCTTGTTAGGTTAATTGAATGGTAATTTATACGTTACTACTTAATGGTCGAATTAAAACGGCAAATTGCAAAGTTTAACTGTGTATAATTAATGTTTTCATGGAATTTAACAATGATGAATGTTTTCTCTGAAAAAGGTATTAATTATCATTATCATCTAAAAATTATAACATTTAATTTTATCATTAAGTATATATTATTTATACACTTAATATAATATATTTTAATATTTTAGGTTAAGTTTATGTTTAAATACTTATTGAAATTTCGGCAAATTTAGAAAAACTAACCGGTATCAGTTTGCATCATGAAAGGGAAACCTTTAGTTGTTGTACTGGTAGTATGAAATCATATGTCCCTATAGAGAGTACGTTATTAAATTACTTGTATAGACGCAAGTACATAATATTATAGGTAACAACACTGGTTGCACTAATCCAATTCTGACCTTAATTGCTTTGGTATTATTTTATGATGTATACAGTCTTCCAACGGAAATTTGAACCATTTAGCTCTAGTGTTTATTGATTTTTTTTTCGACTTAGTAAATGGCATATAGTCTGTTTATAAATATGTTGCTGAACCCTTAGTCCGTGTGGTAGGTTTGAAGAGAAGTCTATATAAAAAAAACAGTAGAACATTTTACTAAATGTATGTGCGCGTAGTTTATACTCAATGTATAAACGTAGGAATGATGGGTGTGTGTTTGAGTGTTTGTAAACCAACAGTTAGAATAAAGGTACCGTGCTTAGTGAAACATTTTATAATCATTAATTTTATACGTAATTAAACATTCTTTTGATTCAATGTATAATAACCAACATTATTTTAATAGGTAAATAATGACGCAGTCGTTCCTACTCTGGAGAGTTTTGATAAGAAATTGGGCGAAGCTGATGCTTATTTACAGCTCCTTATCGAACAGACAAAGGTTTGAATTACTCTAATAAAAATAGCAAGTTTAATTAATAATACAACCATAGTAATATATTTTGTTGTTGCTGTGATTTTTCCAGAATTTGGAAGTAAAAATGAGTTCAATGTGCGACGAAGACAAAGCACACTGTGAATGTATAATTTCTGAAACAAATGTAATTTATTTATCGTATATATATTTACAATTGAGATTACCTTATAATGCGATCTTTTTACAATTAAAACTTGTTATATTTAGTACAAAATGAGTTTGGTCCACCCATCTTATGCATAAAATGTATTACCATCATGAATATAAAATCTATATTATATATTTATGACACTGATGTGTTGAACATGGATTATTCAGATTTAACTTTAACATTTGTAGCTTGTAAAATTTTGTAGGCTGTAATTATTAGTGGCGTTGTTATTAAGCGTAAAATAAAATTCTAAAATATCAAAACATTTAGTTTTTACACTTTATTTTCTTAACTTAGTCACGTGGACATAATACCGATTATAATAGTGTGATATAATAAAATAGAGTAAAATAATTTATTTTTCGTTTTTAACTTAATTTTATTCATTTTCTTTTGTTCGGTTTTTGATGAATTAAGTATTGCTTGGCTGGGTAGGGTTAGGTAACCAAATAAGAAACATATTTTTTTCTCTTAGTTTTTTGTGTGTTACTCATCTGGTACATATTTTACTTAACAAATTTTACAACTATTATGTTACTTTAAATTTTTGATAAAATTTATAATTTTTTCAAATATGTATATTCTAAAATATAATGAAAAAAACTGTAAATGAGCTTTAATTAAAAAATGTACTTACTAAATTTTTAAGTTTCAAAAATTTTTCTTAGATTTTATGTTTGAAGATATTAATTTTTTTAGAAACTGATGGACCAAGTAAAGCATTCAATTGTGATGTTACAAATAGCTAAGGTAATTTTTTTAATACCTACATCAAAACACAAGCTAATTATTAGTACCAAAACATTTTTTTTTAATTTTAATTTTTTTTTTTTTTTAGAATACTGCATTCCCTGTTAATGGGTCATATAGAACTACATCAGTATCCACGGATTATGATTTCCCTATAAGTTTAGAAGGTATGAAGATAAATGTACTATCTGTAATTCTATCCATTAAACACAAAATTATTCCGGAAAAAAATTTTAGGGGACACTGGTAGTATAGAATATGGAGCAGAATGTGAAGAAAGGCCTAGAAGAGATTCTCAACCTATGGATAATGGTAATAAATAATAACCATGTTAATTCTATGTATAAATTTAAAATATGTAATTGTACGATGATAAATATGATTTATTTTTTTAAGTGATTTAAAAATAATTTTTATTTGTTTGTTTGTTTTAGACATCCCAGATGTTTCGTATTCTTCTTCTGAAGACGATTTTTATGATGCTTATGAAGACGAAGAAGAGTGGTCGAAACAAAAGCAGCCTGTAGAACCAGTGCCCGCGATGCGCCGAAAGTACAAAAACCGAATATCTGCTTGGTAAGTGTGCAACTTAAATTAACTTAGTATCAATTCTTATAATACCTATTTCGTGATATTGTTAATAAAAAAAAATAATATTTAAAATTCCCTCCATATTTATGCGACGAATATTGTTGTTCTATGTGTATTACCTTGGTTAGTGTGAAAATGTTATCATATCAGCTGATTAGTGTCGTTCGGCCTTGAACTATTATCATATTGTAATCATACTCCACATTATAATAATTGTTATGAAAATCGCTTTTGGTATACACAAAAATTTATTAAAATCGATCGGATTTTTGACGTTTTTATTAATTATCTTATCTTTGACTATTTAGTATGTTTTAAACAGTGATAAGTGAGTTTTGTTCATCAACCCTACTCTGTATAATTCGTGAGATAAATTAGTGATTCTATGTTTATTTTATAAATCGACTATATAAGTAATACCAATGATTTCCCGTTTGTGGAATTGGGCTAACACCTCACCCGGGAATCCAGAATCAGTAATAACTGCCAACATGGGCCAAAGCCAAAGGTTAAAAATTTTTCTAATTAATACTAATTTAATGCTGAATGTTGATAAAATTTATTTACACTATTTAAAAAAATAATTATTATACAGATAGATGAGATGATTTTTAACTTTTAGATAAAAGTTTTCAGTCAATTAAAGTTCATTCTTAATCAATATTTATTTGAATTTTTTTGATGATTCAGCATTTTTTAATTCATTTTATTGAAGAAGTTGTATTAAATGATGTTGATAAATGTGTTATTTATATGAGTCATCCTGTTTTATTAATGAAAGTTCTATTCTATCAATTATTATAATTATTATAAATATTATTACTTGTTTTCTGTTTGCCATACGAATAAATAAAATAATAATAAATTAATGAAAGTGTAATGTTAATACTTAGTAATTTTTGCTTAAGGTACTTTTCCATTTATAGTAAAATATAATATATTGCACGGTAAAAAAAATATTTTACCAACTTTGTTTGTGATGTATTGTCTAATATATTAGAACTAAAAATTTAATTTTTGATAAAATGATTTTAAAAGGTTTACTCTTTGTTTTCATACAGAGTTAATATATGAGCAGACAGGTAGTTTATTTTAATAAATGTTTTTAAAAAAACTAAGTTTTATATAAACCAAAAAAATATTTTTTTTTTTAAATCAAAAATTAATTGATATTATTATGTACATTTTAAGCATGTGTATTGTATTCAAAGTAAATGTACCTATATTATCAAATTTCATAAATCTATACAATTATTGTATATTCATTTTAGTATTTTATTTTATTTTTGTAGATTAAAATTAGTTATTCATTTGTTTTGTCATTTCTATGGCATAATTTCAAAAATTATTTTTAATTAGAATGTTGATATGATATTTGGTACCTATCTAATAAAATGTATAAATATAAATAAAATAATACTGTTTATAAATATATTTTTATTTCTAAAATATTTAGAAATATACTAATCTACTATATGTATTTTTTTTTTTAACTTGATTTAGTATTGTGTTATACAATTCATGTAATCTATAAAGCAACAAATATAATTAATATAAAAATATTTATTTATTATCATACATTATTATGTTAAATATACATATTTTTTTTTACAGTGGAAATGATACAATCTCAGACAATACTGATAATTTGGCTCAATTAGGGTCTTCGGAAATAAATCAAATATCTATGAATATTACTGATCGGACCATTTCAAATATGCCAAAAAAGAAGAATAGTAGTAGTAAAGACAATATAGTTGTACCTACTTATCCAGATGGTTCTATAAATTATGATGGTACTATTTTCAAAATTTTATTTTACTATATTTTTTTTAAATCATTGTATTATTTTTTCTAGTTATTTATGAAGAGCAAGATGAATCCGATGGTAAAAAGTTAATTATATTAATGATTTTTTTTCTTGAGTTTTTAAATTAAAATTTTTTATTTTAGTGTCCATGCAGGGTTCAGTTGTTACGCATCTCATATCCCAAGTAAAAATTGGTATGGATTTAACAAAAGTAACTTTACCGACATTTATATTAGAAAGGCGTTCATTACTTGAAATGTATGCTGATCATCTAGCCCATCCAGATTTATTTCTCAAGTAAACATTTTTTTATAATTTGTTTTCATTTACTTTACCTATTAATTGTAAAATATAAACGTTAATCTTGTTGTTTATTTAATATTAATTATAATTATTTGTTGTTTATATGATTTTTACTGTTATTTTTTATGAAGAGCAAATGATTTAAATACACCTGAAGAAAGAATGGTACAAATTGTTCGTTGGTATTTATCTTCATATCACGCTGGTCGAAATTCTGCTGTCGCAAAAAAACCTTATAATCCTATTCTTGGTGAAATATTTCGCTGTCATTGGGATGTACCTGGAATTACAAATGTAGAGTCAGATCCAAATAATCCTATAACACCTCAAAATAGTTCAGAAAATACTATATTAGAAGAAAATCCTTTACCGTGGACTAATCCTGATCAATTGGTATTCCTTGCTGAACAAGTTTCTCATCATCCCCCTAGTAAGAATAAATAAATATATATGATTATGTACATTTAATTAGTTTCTTAAATAATAATTAAAGCTGCTTTATCTTACCACTATAACTTAAAAATTTCACTGTACAAATTTGAATGGTATATTGTGTGTTTGAAATATGTTATAATTAACTTGTTATTAAAAATTAAATGAATTTAACTTTCAGTATCTGCATTCTATGCTGAACACAAGACAAAAAAAGTAACTCTTTGTGCTAGTGTTTGGACAAAATCTAAGTTTCTTGGCTTATCTGTTGCTGTACAACACGTAGGACAAGGAATCGTACGATTATTAAAACACAAAGAAGAATACATTTCTACATTCCCCAATGGTTATGGCAGGTATGTGTTGTTATATTTAACATATTATGTATTAGTTCTATAAATTAAATTTGAATGTTTGGAATTTTTATAGGTCAATATTAACTGTACCTTGGATTGAATTAGGTGGACCTGTTACTATAATATGTCCACAAACAGGCTATCACTGTAAAATAGAATTTGTTACTAAACCATTCTATGGTGGAAAAAAAAACCGAATTACAGCTGAAGTATTTGGACCTAAGTCTAAAAAAGCTTTTCTCTCTGTTGCTGGTGAATGGAATGGCTCTATGGAAGCTAAATGGGCTGATGGTGTAAGTATCAAATATAATTAATATTACTAGATTTTGTAGGAAAATAAAACGCTCTTGTAAGTTGTTTCATACAGTACACATTATAGGCATTATTATGTGTAATAACCTGATGAATATTGAGAAAAAGTTTTACTACCACAGAATATTTTTTGTAAGCAAGATTATTGGTTTGTTACTTCAAAAAATATTATTATTTTAAATATCATACTTAGAAATGTAATGTTTTAGTAGGATGACTTATTTAAAAAAAGAATTATTCATCGCTATTAAACTATAATATAAATTAAGTACTGTAAAATACTAGAAACATCAGTTTTTTACTAAATGTTGATTGAAAACTGAGATCAAATGTTGGTTGCAATGATCTGTATAATTCACATGATTTTCTACAGAAATTATTTGGAATCATTTTAAAGAATAAATGAAATATATTTCTTATTGTTTTTATTTTCAGAGAACTGAAATGTTTGTTGATACTAAAGCAATGGAAGTAATTAAAAAAAGAGTACGAAAAGTTGCCGAGCAAGATAATAATGAATCTAGATATATTTGGAAAGAAGTAACATTGGGACTTAAGTAAGTAAATTGTATTATTATTATAACCTTATAAAATATTTGCTTTTATTATTTTTTGATATTACTTGTAATTGAAGTAAATTCCTTTACTATAATAAAATAAAAACTTAAAATTCTGAATTCAAATAATTGCTTTATTGTTGCTATTTACATTAAGTATTTTAATGGTACTGTTTACGTTTTTATTCTATTTACAATTAATAGACATAGAGTTTTATAACTAATTGTTGGAAAATTGCATATTAGATAATAAAGAGCATAATTTCTATGCTTTATCTTAAAATACATGTTGTAAATTACGAGTAAAAATAATTTTATTACTGTTTCAATGATCAGAAAAAAAATCAGTTTTCATTAAATTCTTCTAAGAAAAAAAAAGATGTTTAAAAGCATATTTTGAAATTTAATTGGATTATTCTTGTATCATATTTTAATTTTAATCAGTCTAATATTTAAAATCTAAGTTTATAAATTATAGTACAACTTGAATTAACCAATTGACTCATATTTTTTTTAGAAAAATTTAATTTGAATTTTAAATTTAAAGTATCACTTGTTTATAATTTAATACATATAGCTTTTATATATACTATATTACTGGCCATTGTGGTAGTACAATACTGTTAGATTTCGTTAATACACATAAGCATCAAATACACATAAGCATTCATTTTACTATTAGTAAATATGGTACTTCCTAAATAATAACCAAATAAATAGCTTAAAAATATGTTGTCATTAAAAAATATCAAAAATTAATTTTTTATTTCATAGAGTGGATGATGTAGATCAAGCTAGTCAAGCTAAAGCTGAAATCGAACAAAAACAAAGAAATGAGGCTGAAGAGCGAAAAGAACGTAATGAAACATGGACCCCACGAGTAAATAAAATGTTTTTCAAATTAAATTTCTTATAAATTATAATAATTTTTTTTTGTTTTAGTGGTTTGTGCAAAAAGGAGAAAATTGGGAGTACAAATACTCTTTAGAAAAGCAATTAGGTGTTTCATTTGAATCAATGCCATCATGACAACCCTAAGTTTTATGTGAAATAAAGAAACTAAAAAAATATATATTTATATATTATATAATTTGTATAATATATATATATATATATATATATATATATATATATATATATATATATATATATATATAAATTTATGTACACGTATGTTGTATTTTCATTATCTATGTATGGAAGATATGTTTGTTTACAATTTTAAAGATATTTTGGTGCAATATCTATATCTATATTTTGTTTCCAATGTACTTTTATTAAGTGACTTAAAAAACAAAACAGGTGAATAGTCACAATTTTGTTACAATCAAAAGCAAAGTATCGTAGTATTTTATGTATATATATTTTAATAGATAATTATTTCATTATTGTTGTTACCAGCGTTATTATTTTTATTCACGTTGTATGTGAATCAGTTGCATATAATATTTACTAGCTTATATTTAGATTATTAAGTTTTGGTACTGATTTTGTTGATAATATTATAATATTTTGTTCATTAAAAAAAAGATAAAAATCTTATATTATATTGTACATTTAAATTGGATATAAGTGTAATGCATTATTTATTTACACACTAATATCATTCTAAGAGAACAATATAATATTATTAATTATCTAATTAAAAATTGTGATTGACCTGGTTATTTGTTCTTGATTTACATTATATTATATTATTTATAAAAATTATAAAATTATTATTTATAACCGAAATTTTTGAGTTTTACTGTTAACAACTATTTAGTGTAAAAGAAAAATATATTTTTTCTTAGTAAGTAGAATCGATTGAACCAATTTAATCAACAGAATCAATTTAAAAGCGAATCAACTGTGTACAGTGTACACTAATTATGTTTTATTTTTCATTTCTGATATTTCACAAGGCAATGATCATGTAATATTAACCTTGGATTTATTTGCATATTAATTGTTGCATTAAATTTGAATGGATATTGAACTTAAACTGTTCTGATTTTTCAAACTTATTTGTTAAAGATAATTTAAGTTAGTAATCGTACGCGTTATATTCTTATTTATGCTTTTTAAATGTGGATTCATAACCGTTGATTAATAATTATTAATTTTTATTTTTTTAGAAATACTCTCATTGAATTACTGATATTTATCAATAACAACTGGTAAAAAAATATTTTTGTGAAGGCCTCAGTTAGAAATGAGGTATACATTTTGCATTTTCACCATAATGGTATACATTTTGCAAAAGAACTGATGTAATTTTTTATTTTAATTAGTGACAGTGTAAAGTTCTGACAAAGTATTATTTCTGAGTACCATATTAATTTATTAAATAAAAGGTCATTCTGTTTCCACGGCATTTCACCTTTATAAAATATCACAAAGAAAATTCCTATTAATATAAAGGCCATATTATAGAGTTAAAGGTTGAAATGTTTACTACAAAGAATTTTATAATACCATGTACAAATAAAATTGTTTTTACTTGAGTTATGTACAATTTTTAGGTTAATAAGCTAGCTATTTTTTTTTTAAGGTTTTCCAGTTACAAGAAAAGTTTGGAAAATCGTAAATTAGTTTTTCATTTTTTTATTGAACTGAATAAATATAAGTTTAAAAACTACAAATATAAAGTGATAAATGATGAAAAAAATTATGTTGACATTTCTGGTTAGTATTGATTATCTGTACCAGAATTTCCCTAAACTATGGATGACAATTTTTTTTTTATGGATCACCAAATATATTTTTCATATTGTAGTAGGTATAGAGTAAGTGTTATCAAATCACAAATTGCTATCAATTTTTTTGTATTACTAAAGATATGTTACTAATACTTGATATTGATGTTCACGAAGTATTTTATCGTATGAAAAGTTTCAAGGTACTTAAAAATGGAATGGTAACAACAAAAAAAAAATAGGAAATTGTTATTGAGAAAATGGTCAGTATATAATTTTTAATTTTTTTTAAAGTCATTTGTGTACATTTTGAGAACATCTAATGAAGCTGATCTATATTGATCACAATATTGTACTTAGGTTAATAGTACAGGGTGTAACATATCTGTTTGACAAATTTAATTTATAAAAAATAATAAAATAATGCAATTCTTTTTTTCTCTTCAAATTTTCTAAACTCGTTTTACCTATGTAGAGATCTTAGTTTTAACCTTACTCCCACGAATAATACTTTTTTAGTATGGTAACCTATTATAGTAGCGACACCTGATAACGCATTATAGTTGGCCTTATATGAGCGTTTTGACCAAGCTCCGTCAACAACTACAGTATTACATGGTCTTCCTTGTTCGTCCAATTCACCTTTTTCTAGAGCATTTTTAGCCTCCTCTACTCCTGCAGCCTTCATTTCTTCAAACGCTACTTCAAACATAGAATCACTTATTTTACTGTGATATTTTTGATATAATGCATTAGCCATGCATGGCATGTTCAATATGGATGATATTTCTTGAAGTTGCGAAAAGCCTTGACTGGTATTAATCATACCCATTGTAAATGCCGTATTGACGTCTAAATTTTTGGAACTTTGTGGATTTTCAGTTAATATTTTTTCTTTTAATCTACAAACTTCACATTTTAAAATAAATATACTATGGAAACCCTGTCTTATTTTTTGTTCAGACTTCAAATTTGCGAAAGTGCAATCAAATGCTTCATGTTTTATGTTTTTTTATTTCATTAAAAAAATAACCGATGTCTATGAGTCTTCTCCCTGAAGGTTCAGAGTTATCGTTCAATAGCATATATTACGAGTATCTTTTAGGGAACTATCAGGTTTATTTGAATGTTCGAAATCATTAAAATGACAGATTGACAAATAATCACTTTTTAAAAATATTGCCAAAAATTAATAATGACAATAATTTAAATTTTTTTTATAAAATTTGTAATACCTTCACAGTCCACATGATTGTTAGTTTTACGTATTACGTATTTTTAAATTTTACAAAACAAAAATACTTTGAAAAAATGTAGAAATTATTATTAAAGAAATTTTAACTAAAAAATTCTAAAAACTTGATTCGTCTATCATAAAAATATGATTTCACATAATATTATAACATAGGTACTTAAATTCATGAGAAAACAAGTGTGGCAGAACAATTTTTTTTTTTTTTATCATATTTACATAATTCATAGTTAATTTACTTAGTCAATTTGTTTTCAAAATTATTTTCTTTTGGAGTAGATGTAGAAGGCTATGAATTGCATTAATGCATTCATACATTTCGTCAGTCATAATTAGGGATGAGAAGTTATAGGAGCTAAAATAGACAAAGTATGCATGCAAATATGCGAGGAAAAATTATGATATATGCATCAAAAATTTGAAAATATGCAAAAAATGTATTATAAAGTGCATTTTTTTCTATAAATAAAAAACGTGTTTTCAATAAGTTAATATATAAATAATATTTCGTTAAATTTGATTCTATTAAAATATAAATAATTTTTAACTGAGTGGTAAAAAATTAATACTAGGTATAAATATGAGATGATAAATGATTGGTAGGTGTATTGATTATATATTGATAGTCGGGTGATTTAATCTAAAAAAACAAAAATTCAATTTTATAAGTTTTGTAGTATATTTGATAATTATTTTTTCAAATCTGTAAATTTGTCGCATTGAACCTCCAAATTGTTTTAATATTTTCGGCATCCATCATCTCCGACGATTATCCGAAAGAATATTTTTGTATGGCAAAAAACGTCTTTCCACATCAGCTAAAGTTATGGGGGCATTCTTGAAGTAAATAAGGTCATTTTTCATGTCAATTGTATTAAAATCCACATAATTTTACTAAATATGCATTTTTATGCACAAAAAAAACCATGAATATGCAACTTTTAAGAAAACTACCAATATATGCAAAAATATGCAAAATTTAAATACCAAATTTCAATTCATTAAGTTATAGAACAGATTTTTAGCTCACCTAGCTATAAATAGAAGACATAGAAAAAAATATGCAAATCCTATAACTTCTCATCCCTAGTCATAGCAAATTCTTCATCAGTCCTAAAGAAAAAATAACAATACGGTGTATTGCCTATAAAAAAAAATACACAATAAATACCAATATACAGTGTTTGAATTAGAAAAAATTAAAAGAGGGTTGCATTATAAGTTTGAGAACATCTATGACAATCTTGTTCATCTTGTTTTGGATATTTTGTTTCTTCTGCACTTATTTTACCGATTTTTATTAATTTATTAAAATTAATTATTTGAATTATTACAAATGAAAGTTTCAAGTACATGCAGATTGCAGGTACTGTTATTTTTGGAGTATAAATGATTAAATAACTATCATCGGTTTTTTGATATTCTTCATCTCGACGTTATTAGTCAAATTTTCGGTTATTTTTCGTATTTTATCATTCGAAGCCTGGTGACATTTTGCATTATTTGGTTCCACCAAAATATTCACAGTGAAATTCTCTAACTATTTATCAAGTTTTATTTAGACCGGCTGAGCCAATTATTTTTGATTCTCAGTAAAACGAAGAATGTATTGATTTTATGTATGTTATCACTTTTTCGGGTAGTAGAATAATTGCTCCAAAAGTTACGATCAACCCTACTTTTCGATCAAAAATGTCATGCAGATTGTACATTGGCTAGTCAGAATTTTTCGATCTTCTACAGCAGGGGTCACCAATTAATATTTTTTAAGGGCCACATTAGAAATCTGAAAATTTTTGTGTACCATCAAAATTCTAAGTAAATCAAGTAGGTACATATTTTTAATATATAATAGGGCAATATGTAGTTATTCATAGGCGCCCGCAGAAATTTTTCTAGGGGGGCAAGATATAATATATTACATACATATATACAGTGGCGTATCTAGAGGAGGGGTTAGAGGGTTGTAACCCCCCCCCCCCCAGAAATTATCGTCATTAATATTGAATATTATGTACAAATAAAACAATAATTAAAAAATCATAAATTATAATAACTTAACTAGTTATCAAATAAAATCATTTTCGGGTAAGTAATAAAATTTGTTTCCTGTTCTACGAATAGATTTTGTCACTTTGTCAGCAACGCCTTAATGGTTTAACATTATTATACATTCATCGTGAGATTGTTATCAAGACTGACGACGTTTAGTTAAGTTAAACTTGCTAAGCATTCAAGACGTTTAAATATTAATTTTTAAACATAAATTATTTAACGCAATACACTTATGTAGTTATGTATGTTTTTCAAAGACTATGTTTATTTCATTTTATAAACCTAAATAATTATACGTTTCACTATATTTGTTATTACTAGCTATTAGTCAATGACGTGTGTTTTTTTTCCTTTTAACTTGTTTTAATGACTTTTCTTAAATTCGTTTACATTTACCAAAACCTAACACATCCCGATGTTTGATGTTCTTAGCCCTTAGGTAGTTAGATCCAAACGACAAGTATACTTATATTTCTGGGGTTGATAAAATTTTTAACAGCTTAACAATTTGCTTGCGACGGCCATATTCTTTTATCATCAGTATGTGATTCTTGACTGTCGTTTTGACTATCAACACCACCGCCGTAAACAAGCCAAAACACAACGGAAGACGGCTTCAAAACAACACGGTGCGTCGAATTAAGAACTACCAGACTAAGAGCCAAAAATTGTTGAAAAACAATAAAAATGAAGGTTGCCAATTAAAATTTAAAATTTATAAAGTACCAAGTAATATGTATACAAAAAGAAAAAATCCAGTTTATACTTCAAATAGCTATGGTTATTCATTTAGTATACATAGTACATAGGACTTTCCTAATCTGTGAGCATGGTGCGCCCGCAGTATTTTTTTCAGGAGAGGCAAAATTCAATATACAATTCGGAAGTGTGAAAATAACGAAATTTTTAGTAGTTTTTGGGTCATTAATTCACTTTTTGTAAAGGAATTTATATCCAAGCCTTAAAACCCGCATAGTTACCTATTATGTAATATTTCTTACGCTTACCTTATGTCTAAATAAATATATCTAAATTATACTTATCAACCTGTTCACAAACGGATGAATAGGCAATTGGTTAAATAATATTACAATTACAAAATAGACCAGGGAAAAAGCAATGAACAAAATTAATATTTTAAAATTTTTAGTTTTGTGAATCCCAATTTAATATATTGCTTAATTCTAATAGCTCATGCTTGTTTTTTTATAAATCCAGGGGGGGAATGCCCTTTCTCCTCCCTCCGGGCGACAGTGTCTATGAGATAACGATAACATTTCTGGCGAATCACTGAATATGATCCAAATGAAATTTTTTTTGATTAAAAAATATATTATGTTTTATCTTATCACAATTTATTATTACAATTTTTTGTGTTAACTCAGATACCTGATACATATTTGCACTATTCGCATTGACGATAAATTATTTAATGAGTAGATAAGTTAATTTATACGTATATTTAATGTTTTATCATTATGTAGTGATTGAGTATCGTATATCGTAAACTATATAAGGACAACTCGTCTATTTTGGAAATCCTAGTTTTCAATCTATCTCGAATTGTCGAGTGACGAATATTTATAAAATAGAATCTAAGAATTTAATTTTTGTTATACGATCGTTAGCTATATGGAATATACATTCAGGATTAAGCCGGTTTGGGACAATTATACACCATAATTTTTTTAAATAAAACTCAAGGGGGGCAGTTTGGGGCCACTGACTTTTCTTAGGGGACAGCCCTCCTAAGGCCCCCCTTGACGAAGTGCCTGTAATTACGCCACTGCTGGTATAAACTATGAGTGGTAAAGAATATTATAGTGATTAGTGAAGGAAGTTGGTTCTTCATTGCTTCCCTCTCTGCAGACAATAAATAATGGTGGAGAGTGTAAAGCTCCTAACTATAGATGGATCATTCTTACATATGATTCATATGATGTAATATAATGTTTAATGGTATTTCATTATTAGATTGCATTTTAAATTTAAAACTAATGATAAATGATAGTCTTCGAATGATGGAGTGAAACTTTTTGAGTTGATAATTTTATTACTAATTATAGTTTTTTTAGAAAATACAAAACTCCATAGTAAATTCTTGATGAAAGTTTCATATTAGAATAATTTATATCTATTGAATTCTTCATGAATATGATCCGTTTTGCTGTATTTCATAAAGTTTAATCGCTAATATAATAGCGCTCATGAAAAAAATTGTCTAAACCGACTGATATAAAAATGTAAATATTGCTAATTTCATATAAGGAAACCTCCTTGCATCTTCCTGTGCAACCCATGCTAATAAAAATCTTGCAGAAATTTTTCTTTTAATTCAGCTCTAAAACCTTTTCAAAAAAAAAAAAAAAACAATCCCAAATTGACAGCTTCTTAATGTCCATTAACAAAAACTCCTAAGACTGGCACACATCAAAATACTCAAATCGACCCGAAAAAAATATTCAGGAACACCGTATTGATATTTATCATGTGGTATCTCAGTATCTGTCATCTCTTTGTGCTCATCTCATCTAAGTTATGAACAATATATATAATACGAAATGAAGGACTGGGGATGCTGAATTTGAGGTCATGGAGCATTCTTACTGCCCCCCACTAAATACTAGAAGTTAAAAAAAATACTCCAACATTTGCTTGTTTGTATGTACTATATACATATCATGGACACTATATATTATTAGGGAAATTGTGTCATCATTTTGTCTACCACGTACCGCACCACACTCGCTTTAAAAATAACCACACGCGGAAATGTAATATACCAAATGGCAAATACTAATATTTGTATTATTATGACGTGTGCTCTACTCTCTGCAGTACACATATTGCGTATGATTGTTGTGTTTATCATAAACGGTATCATTTTGGAGGAACTTTTGTGAATAAAAATGTACTATGATTTATTACGAATCATTTTTTTCATTCCGAATATTCAATGAACTAATTTATGAATACTTAAACTTAACATATACCTCCTGTATATATTTTCACACACCGGGGAGTGCAGAGAAGTGCTGAGCATCCTTAAATTTCAAATTATCACTCGTATTTTTTTTTTTAGCGCAAATTTCATTAAAATTATTATTTGATTTCTCGTGATTATAGTCCATTATGTTTATGATTATTCTTATTTTGGCGTTGGTATAAGATTTGTATTTTTAAGATATTATTTATCTATCTCAGTGTAAAACATAGACGTGGTTTAGTACCTATGTCTGTTGTGTGAATACACAGATGAACAAATAACAATTATAACTGTCTAACGTGGGGATCCTATATTTGCCGCGTAGGATACGACTCTATGGTTTGCCGTCACGCGTAATATGTTTTATCACTATGTTTACAATTAACGTAATTAGAAAAATATTACGAGTATTCAGACTGTTTTAAAAGCACAATTTTTTTATTCTTCATAGATAATGTTAAAAAATATATATAAATGGAGTGAATAGTTTTTACGATATATTGTTGAAAATGGTGATAATACATTATTAATATTTAATACCTACTTATGATATGATATATTGACACGTTATTATTTTTATATCTGATGTAATGTTTGCAGCTTGTAAAAAATATGAATGTAAATTAATATTAAATTATGTTCAACGTCATGTATTAATTGCTTTTTAAACAAAACGATTTTCATTAATTGATTTTAGATTTTTAACTTAGTTGACACAAATAATATATATTTAGAAGTAATTGATCTTATTAAAGAAAATATATACAATTTTTTGATGCGTTGATTTTCAATGATATCTTTGTGTCTAATCCAGAATTATTGCATTATTTATGATTTTACAAATAACTGTGTTTCGGAGGAATGGTTCGGAGTAATCACATCAGATTACAAAATATACCCGAATTTTAGACCAATTAGCGATTATACCTTTATATTATGATCATATCAACAAACCCACATAGGTCCTTATGAAAGCAGGACTACAAGAGATTATAGACCTTTGACCCTCTGAATCCACCAGCTCTATGTACAATATACGAAAAAGGGCCGGCGGTGCCGGTACTCGGACAAGCGCCTCCGTACCCATTTATTGATTCGCTACTTTTAAAGTCACATACTAAATTGAAGCGATCATGAATCAGTTCAAAAAAAGGACGTAATTCGCACCATGGGATATTCCTCGGTCCTTAGATAAGATAATGGTAAAGGGTGTATTGAATTATAAAGAAAAGATATCTTTTAAACATTTTTTGTTTTTGCGAACGAAGGAGACATTTTTTAAACAAAGTATTCAAATTATTTTGTTCTATCTGCATCCTGAGGTTCATAATAATTATTGGTCAGATGGTTCAATAATTTTTTATGCATATTTAAAGTTAATATAAAAAAATGCGTCTATTTCATAAAAATTTTATGGTAATTTACTCAAACGCTCGTAAAAAAAAATCCCGAGTTAAGTAAGTTACCGGTCAGGTGTATAATAAGTCCATTATAGTCCGGTGTCTCCGCGTATAAATGTTGTATAGGTATATGTCTAGGCTGGTCTAGGTGTTTAGGGGTGTGTATAGTGAAGTGTACAAAATATAAAAATAGAAATTGTGTCACAAATTACAATAAACAAGGAGATTTTTTTATGTACGCTTTCTCTTATTTTAAATTCGCAAAGTACATAAACTTAAATACTTTTTTAATGTATAATTTAAATCATTTTTATCACAGCAGTTTATGAAAAAACAATCTTTTAATGCTATTAAATTTTTAATTTGCTTAGATATGATTGTTATAAAAATTTATTTGGTATAAAAAAATAATTATATATATATATACTTTTATAATGTTGGCACTTGAATTTTTTTCTTTGTGCGCCCAACAGTTTAAGTGATATAAGCATTACGTATATAAAGTTTAAAGTAGCATATTGTAAAAACAATGGTAATCCACAAAAAATTAGTGTCACTGTTCCGTTAACTCTAGACTATTTGATAATCTAACAAGTAGCAAGTATATAAGTAGCAAGTAACTTGGTGGTTGCCAATTGAGATAGCGAAAACCAAAAAAAAAAAAAAAATAGTAGGTGAGAATTATATTTTTTATCATAAACTGCAAATTAGTGTCCTAAATTGCACGTGAAAAAAATCAAATCGGAGCGTTGCACGGGGTTCCAAATGGGGTGAGCGTGTTTAAAAAATCACCTGGTATATGATATAAAATACACTACACTACGACACTATATTATACGCGCCGCGCGCGCGTGTGTGTTACCGAGACATCTCGTGCGCTACGGTCTAGGGCCGTTTAACGTTTATATTTTTAGACTCGATCGCCGCGCACCTGCTGGAAGATAACCTGCGAGGACGGCGGCGGCGGCGGCTGCTGGTACCGTCTCGACCGACCGCGGTTACCGCGGTACTCGTGGGCGACACCGACAACGGGACAGCGTCCGCGGACGAGCGACGACGGGGCGAGCGGTGGCGACTTGCACGAAAGACGTGGTCGCGCGGACGCCGGACGACGCGACGACGGCAGCGGTCGCGCGGCGCGTCCCCAGAAAATTCCGATGGATCGTCTTGCGCGGATTTTTATCGTTCGTCCGCCGCCGTGTCGCAGTTTCCCGTATCCTATCCTACGGCGAATCCGGCTGCAGATTTTCTGTTCGCCGTCGCCCGCTAAGACGCTCGTCCGCGCGCGCGTTAACGCCGCCGCCGTTTGTGCAACGCATGACGGCGGCGGCGGCGGCGGCGGCGGTGGCAGCTGCTGCGACGGTAGCAGACTGCAAAGTTTATTTATACCGAGAGACGGGGCAACCATGGGCGGGGCGAAATCCCAGCGAAGACCACGTCTCTCGGAAAACACGTACACACACACACGCACACATCCGCGTACGTATGTGTATTTATATTGTTCGTACGATCGAAATGGCCTAACGAAAATAATGCGGAATAAAAGTGTGTGTGAGTAATACGCGCTTCCCGAGTTCAGTACGTGAATTTCCGTCGCGCGAGCGCGGTGACGGCCGACTGCAGGTGAATATGCCTGTGTGAAAATGAAGAAAAGACAAAAAAAAAAAATGACCGGGTAGATCGGCGACGGACGTGATTGCAGCGGCACGGTTGAAAAAGTAACACGAAAACAAATAGTAATAATCGATTTCGGTTCTCTGCGGCACGCGTGTGAGAGCGGCGGGGATTTGTCGTCGTTTGCTTGCGACATTTGCACGCGCCGTGTCGTCTCGTGTACCGTGCGATCGAGTGCGATTTTTCCCCGTACATACGCACGCGTAATAATTGTACATTAAAAATAAAATAATAAATAAAAAAAAAAAAAAACAATAAAAATAATATTGTAATTGTTGCTATTTTAATTACATTATTATTATTATTGTGCGTGTGGCCACCGCGTGCCCGGAGCGAATAAATCTCGCCAATGATGCATCACGTGAAACCGTCCATGAAAGGCGACCCTCTGTGCCCGCTCGGATTCCACCCGCAAGTCCGATGGCCGACCAGATGCAAACGGTGTTACAGGTGAACCATAATATATCATCACGTCTCATACATTTTTTTTTTTTTTACGGGATGTATATACGTAAACACGAACTTAATTCGTGCGTAATTGATAATACCTACTGGCTTTTTCGTGTATTTAAATATTATAATTTTTGTACAGCACTGCAATGTTATATCATAACTCATAAGGTTCTATTTAGTACCGTAAGTATATGCTTACTATATACACCACGTACAGGTGGAGTCAGGGTGACTTATATTTGACTTATTGCTCAACAACATTTATCTTTATCATGTTGTACAGCAAAAAAATAATTGAACTGCTATGTATTTATAAAATTTTAATCTCGGATTTAATAAGCCGAGAAACAATTTAAGTTTGTACTACTGTCTGTACACCTATCCATCTGACGTCAAACATATTCGTCTTGAATTATTCAAAAAATTAGATTTTTCAACATTTAAAATAGCCAATAGATACAAAAAAGAAGTACCTATGCTTTTAATTTTTTGGGTGTACCTGACAGGGTAGAGGACATTAATTTTTACCATGGTATTATGATATGTGATTGTTTTTTTAACTGTTTTATGTATGTTATCAGCTAGGTATCACTATTTGATTAAAATTAGTGATCCAAAAGTTACATTTAACTACTCTATAGATCAGAAATTTCATCTAGTTGGTACTAACTTTAGAACGGTCGTATTCTCTATTCCCAACAGTTTTTCTAATCGTATGGAAAAACTAAATAAAAATGGTAGAATTCTGTAATGTGAAAATTTATATTCAATCATGGATAGGGCCCGGATTTATATGCAAGTGCATATTCTTCTATAATTCACCTAGTATAATTTTGATTATAAATGTCGAAGTTTCGTAATGTGTAGATTCTATGGTTAGTTTTTTTTTGCATATTTTTGCATATTTGAATGAAAATGCATATTTATTGCATATTTCTTTATAGTTGCATGAATGTTGCATATTATACAATTCGTAGATTTTACGTCTGTAAAAATATCTACTGTCGATCGTATGTAATCCATTATAACACTATCGATAGTCGATAGGTGTACATCGACGGCGAAGTAATGGAATGTGACGACGACGAGGGACTGTCAGTTGAAGATCTATCCAGTTTTAAATATGCACCAATTGTATCTTGTGAGGTGGAAAGAAGTTCTTCCAAGTACAAAAGTGTGCTCCGAGATAATCGTAGATCCTTTCAATTCGAAAACTTAAAATCGATATTTATTACCTCATGCTGGTACGCGTCTCGAAATAATTATTTAATATAAATAGTATACCTATCTAATACTTTAAAACACAATTTTATAAAAATAATATTATTCTGAATTTTAAAATAGTACTTTTTCATAATACTTAACTAATTAATTTATAATATTTTAATACTTACACGATGTAAGTGTTTACATTGTGTGTACATGTATGTAGTTTTTTGGTTTTTTAATACATTTTAGCATTTTTTATACATAATATTATATTTAGATTGTGTAAATTTTTTACTCAAAACGTTATAGTTGGTTAATTTGAAAAAAAAATTATTTTGCATATTTTTTGTATATTTATGATATGAAACTGCATATTTTATAGATTTTTGTTGCATATAAATCCGGGCTCTAATCATGAATATAAAAGTAATGATGTTAAACGTTTTGACCAAATATTTACAATATGCTTGTTGAAAAAAACTGTTGACCACTTTTGGACTATTTATAGAACTTATAAATCATTAGAAATATCTCGTCCTTACAAAGTTTTTTTTCTAATGCCATTTTAAATCCTTGATAAAATCCTAAAAATGGTATACCATCTTCATGTCTTATTTATACAACATATTTACACTAAAATAAACTGAGAAATGTCCAAAAACCGTTCATCAGCCTTTTTTTTATTTGATTATAATTAAGATTTTGAGAAAGTTGTTATTTACACGTAATATAATTTCAATAAAATTGGAAATTAAAAAGCCGGTCAAATTTTGTTCACTAATAAGCTTGCCACATATTTGTCTATCTACATCCCAATAAAGGTTAAGTCAATTAATTATTTTCGATGCTCTTTTAAAGTTGGAACTTGGTTCAAATGCAGGCTTTTTACGTAAAATATCATATTTATTTTTATTTTTACTTCATTAAATTTGTAATTTTTGGTTATAAGACTTGGAATATTTATACAAGCTTTTCTTTATGAGTAGCCTTAGTTATATTAAATTTTATATTAATCAGTCACGCTTATTATTTTTTTTATATGAGCTAAAAATATCTAAATACATCGAAATTAAACTTTTTCCAGTACCTATTTTTCAATTGATATGGATCAGTATTTTTATTATTATTTATTCCAGAATTATTTTTACTTGAAACTTGAAAATTACATAAATGTTTATCATTCAATTTTTATTTGTCGAAAACTTAAGTAACTGTCACTAAAATTATTACTTTAGTTTCTCTCAAAATCGTTTTTTGAAAATTACGATTTATCATTGATTTTCAATTTTAAATAATATACTATACTGACACGTATTGTACATGTGGCTCATCTAAGGTTCTTTATACCTAATAACACTCCATTATTCTTTTAGAGGACCGAAGTGACGAAGGACACTTTCATTATCTTAGCAGATTTTTTTTTAAGGATCTGTAATATTAATGTTCTACGGGACATTTTGTAAAAGAGGTATGAGATTATGAGAAATATCTTAGTGGGAAGGGTTGATGAATTATGAGTGCTATGCGTTTTCTGTAAACTCGCTGCATGTTAAGTTTTTAACAAAGAGACGAGATGTACAATTTATTTTATTTCATTGGAATTTAAATAAAAGGTAGTATTCAAATACTCAATTAAGCATTCCATTTTATCAACACCTTTGTCTTACTTGGGTTTTGTCACAAAAACTTTTGTGTATAAAGTAGGTAAACAGTAAACAATTTTTGTTTTTTCATGAAATTAAAAATTTCACGATTATTCACATTATTTATAAGAATGTAAGTTCGGAATCTCGTAGGCTGTAGAGTGTATATATAATGGGGCTATATGTTCGTTTGTGTATATCTATTTCATATCTATACTGGGTTTTCTTATATAGTAATATTTCAGTTGTAGGAGTAGGACTCAAATTTCATGTTAATAATCGCTTAATTTTTTTACTTAACACTTATCAAAAATGAAATCCCTTTTACTCTTTAGACTTTTACGAGTATATTGATAGTAGTTGACTATTGAAGGCGGAGCAACTTAATTTCCTATCTATAGATTTTAGCTATTGTTAGCTATTGCTGTGTGTATTCTATATATCGTATCAAGTGTATAAGACGTTTGGTTATTGTATAAATATTAAATATTTAATTTACACGCAAATGGTTTTAGAATTATAAGCAAATAACTTTATTTTTTTTATTTTTCGGTAGGTAATATTGTCAAATATTTTTATCGCATGCTACCTATTATTATTTTTGACACTTATGACACCATATTATACATGAAGATATTCTCAAAGAGAATAATTATAGTTCTTGGAGGTAAAATTTTTTTGAAGAAAGTCATTTATTGCTATTTAATACTATATTTGGTTAAAAATTATTTTTATACGGTTTAAATTTATTATTTACCTATGTGTTTTATAAAACTAAGTTATTTATACATTAAATACGTATTTATATGTTCCCGAATTCGTAGGTCTTTTGATAAATATCTACCTTGAGTTGGAAAAAAATTACAAATTTTAACTGATTAACAAATAAAATGGACTATGGTTCTAGACATATTCAAATCATGTTTACGTTGGTTGTTTTAATAAAATATATTGCTTATAATGTATGCATGTATACAATGTACCTATCTATTAAAGACTGAAGGTGATTTTTTAAACATACTATTATCTCATTTTTATCCTGAATAGTGTTTAAATTTAGATGTTCTACTTGTACAATTGAAAACATTGATAAAAACATTTGAACACATTTTTTTCACTGTATTTACTAACATTATTTTTTTATATTTTTTAAATATCAACACTTACTTTAAACTCAGTATTTTTTTTTTGAAAATATTTTTTGAATACCAAATGGTTTTCAATAAAGAAAATTAGAAAAATGTTGAAAATAATATAGTTTTATTAGTGTTTTAAATTGCAAATATGTACCTACGTGGCTACACATCGAACATAAAACAATTTCTTTTATGTATCAATGAATTATGCAATGTGTAAATATAAATATATATTATGTTTGTTTGGAAATGTGGTGAGTGTGTGGAAATGTGAGAATGCAACCTGTTAAAATTCATATTAACAGGTGTTTTCAAATTAAATATTTTTGAAAAAGTGATAATACCTAATGTAAAATATAATTTTAAAATTACATTGCAATAATCTTATAAATAATAACATAATTTAGTAATGCTCATAATAACAATTTATGGGGAGGAAGTAACTACATATTTTAGATTACGAGTGAAGTATCTTATGGCTTTACAATAATGTTTATTTATTTACTTCAAAATTTTTTTTTATCTTGAGATACTTTTGCTCACCTCAACTTGGTTCAAAAGTTTCATTCAGCTACTCTATAGATTGGAAATATTATCTAGATAATACGTTGAGTGTTTATTTAGCTTTCATCTCAATAATTTTTCCAGGCGAGAGGAAAAACAGCTCAAAATGTTAAAAACAGCTAAATTCGCTGCAAACAACATTTTCATTAAATCGATTTTAGTAGTTTCATCGTTACTCCAAAAATGTTTATTAATTTTGGGGATTAAGAATTTAACTTTGAAAATACTTAGTTTTTTAAAAGTCTATCCCTAATAAAGTTTAAAATATTTGACAAAAACGTTTGAACATTTAATATAACTTTACTCATACACTTCTCTAGTGTGAAAAAATTTTCATTCAGGATTTTTTTTGTATAACCGTTTTAGTAAATTATCATACAATTTTTACGTTTTAAACTATTTTTACGTCAATTTTAAACTTCTTTAACTTATTTTAAGAAATCTTTCCATTAAAATGGTGTATTTAAATTGTGAAGTTTTATTTAGAATTGTTTAAATAAAGAAATGATCAATAATTTCTTTAAAATTCTATACACCCATCCCGATCCCCATTAACTCGTTCGAAGAACGAAGAATACTCCATGGGGTGAAGTAGGTACCTACTTTTTATTTTTAAGATTTTTAATCATATTTCAGTAAACTGCTGTTATGTAACAATGGAAACGATATCTAATAGTACGTTACTCAAATACAAACAATATTGATTTGTTAATATTTTGGCATTATGGTATAGAGAATGGAAATTTTTATTTTTTTTGGGTGGGGCAAACACCTTCTAGTTGGATTCCAAAAATCAAATTAGTTTCCAAATTGATAGATCTATATGTAATAGCATTTAGATTTGAGTTCCCATAATTACTACCAATCATCAAAAATATTTTTGGAAGATAGTCGGAACTAATTATTCGTATTTCGTGTTATACCTGTCGACCCACTGGGAACCAATTTGAAGAGTTCTATAGGTAATAGGTGGGTTATTTTTTTGGGGAATTGCTTCCGTGACTTCCCAAATGCTATAGTTATCATCTCCCAAATGATGCCTATGTATGGAACTATGACTGTATTTATCAAATAAATGTAAAATATTTGAATGATTAAATTTAGTGACAATAATATAAGCGTATCACTAGAGTTAAATTTAGTCACTAAGCCTCCAATTTTAATACCCATCATCTCTTTTATTTATCATTTTTTTTATAAACTTACGTTAATATTGGAATGCTACATTTTTTATTTTTTAGAATAATTAAATTTAAAAATAAAAAAGTGTTAACTCCTAATGATACAAATTACCTAGCTATATTCTTTTGTACACAATTACTGAGAATAAATTAGAAAAAATAGAAAAACAATATTGGTATCCTTCAGAATAAAATACAAAGTTTTCCATAATTTTGATTTTTTTCTGTAATATGAGATAATTTACAAATTCTAAAGAGGCCTATTTTCGTTACAGTAACCTTGTCCTAAAATTTGTAAACCAGGTTTTTCGTATTACTAATAATAGGATTTTTCTGTAATATACTTAAAATATATTGTACTATTAAAATATATTATTATAATATAGTTTATGCGGGCATTGGGGTATGTACAAATATATAAATACCTACCTAATGTATAACTATACTTTCAGTTTATTCATACATTTATGAATATAAGACTCTCAGTACAAAGGCAGATACTTTTGATTTATTTTATCGTATTTGTACAAAAAATAACTAAGTTTTACTGAAATTAAAAGTACCTATAGTATTTTTAGTTCTAAAGGTGAATATGCAGTGTACACGGTATGCATCTTAACTAGAGCGTCAATTTGCTGTAGGTAATTCTGATTCTACTGAGTGCTCATTAAAACCAAACATATTATGATATTGAAACTTGAGACACCGAGAAGAATACTTTTTTCGTATCTAGGTATTTCGATTCCGAATTGTGTGTTTTGAATAATTATTGATATTTCAATTTGCAACCTATATATAAATTACATCATGTATGAATATAATTTATAGACTATAGTAGCATACTATTTTGAAAATCACGTAATTTTAATTTAAATGCATTAATTTAATATTGTTGTAGATACCTACGCTATGAAAAATTGAAATTATAAAAAATACCCAATAATGTGTAACACCTGTGTAATACCAATACCTGTGTAATAGGTACCAATAAATTAATAATTACTGATTTTATTTTTTCCCTTGTTAACACGATATATCTATAATTAGGTCTGTAAGTAGCGGATTAAAAATAAATAATTTTAAAAACTATAGGCTAACAGTATTCTAATCTGCGTATTCTGTATGATAAAATATTAAAACATATTTTCATGTTAGTTTAGTGTTTAAATTTATTTCGCAAAATAATAAACATAATTTTTTAATTTATCATTCAAGTACTTTAAAAAAAAATATGGCTTATTTGTTTTATAAGCTATCGATAAAGTGAAAAGACATTCGATTTGTAGTGTTCTAAAAATAAGTGACCTTTCAGCACGTGTTAGTATATCCAGCCTGACTAAGTTATGTATGTTACATTCAGTTAAAATTAAAGATACTCTATATTTATGCTTACAGAGACTATAAAGATCACTCCAACAGGAATAAGGATAATGGCAAGTCTTCTCTTAGAAAAGATGATATTACAGTGTCTACCCCGGCCCTAAATAATGAGTTAGTAACCTTTATGATATTTAAGTAAGACAAAATTATTAAAATATTTAATTTAGGGTGACAAATGAATCCACGGATTTCAAAAATGTTTCATCACATTTCAATGTAGACAATGGGCAAAATGATTTTAAAGTAAATAGAGATAGTGGACCTAGTCGTAAAACTACATCATGGACATCAACGCCAGATTTGACGATGCTTTTGGATAATGTTACACCACAGAATGACAAATTAAATGGTACATATATACAAAACATTTTTTTTCCTATACCTATTACGAGTTATTATTTTTCCTATTTTCGTGTTGATTTATTCTTCTAGATGATGAACAAGCAATTCCAGAATATACAGTTCGGAGAAGAACAAATCTTTCGTACTCAGATTCTGTAGATAAGCATAGTCCAAGAAATAGCTACAATGGAGACATCGCCCAATATACACCGGTGCATGTTAATATCATCATAACAATGTTAATATTCATTTGGGAAGTTATAGTTTCACAAGCGTTATAGTTTTAATTTGATTTATTTTAGACGCAACCTATGTCGGAAGATAAAAACCTAAATAATGACGATGAAGATACTATTAGTTTAGCTGATTCTGATACTACGACTGATACATATGCCACTGTTGTGAATGAAGAAGATTTACACGTAACTAAGCTGCCACAATATATTTTGCAAAACGTATTTACTAATTTATGTTATTTTATTAGGACCAAGTAATAAATTTAAAAGCACAATTAAAATTTATGAAAGAAAAATGTGAGAAAGCAGAACGAGAAAAGAGTGATATTTTACTCAGGAGACTAGCATCTTTAGACACTACTCCAACATCTCGTACAACTGCTTCGGAAGTAAAATAAAAACTTTATAAAATAAAAAATAAAATATTATTAACTTTAAATTTTTGATTGTATTAGTTACTAAAGAACCAACAAAAAATTAATGATTTGAAATCTACATGTGAAAGTCTTAATGATGAAAAAAGAAAACTTACACAACGTGTCAGTGAATTAGAAAATGAAATTGACAAAAACAAGAACAGTAAGATGAAGTCTGATGATGCTCAAATAGTTCATTCTAAATTAATAGCAGCTGAAACTAAAATTGAAGAACTAACAGAAGAAAACAATGATTTAAATAAAGAAATACGTAATATGGAGCAAGAAATGAGAGATAATTTTCGGTACATATTTATATTTATATTTTAGAATTAATAATTTACAACTTCTATTTTGAGAACGCATATTTTTTAAAATTTATATTATTTACACAGACTTCCTTAAAATTGTTTACCATTCAGGTGTAGATGTCATTTGATGACCCTTGCTTTATACCAAAAAAATCTTTTCAATACATTTTATCATACAATTTATTATTTTTTTAAATAGTAAAATAGAAACGACTTAATTTACAGTTCTAAAAATATTCAAAAAAATGTTATGGAATTGTACTCATTACATTTTGATGAGCCATTTACTTTGTAAACCTAAAAATGTAAAAGTGCAGTTCTTCAGAAATAATAAAAAAATATTACGATAACTAAATTAAAAGTCATATTTCAACATCCTGTGAAAAACAGCATGCATTTAGTGATGTATGAATAAATAATTTTTTTTATAATTCCTATAAAGAGAAAATCAATACATTTTTCATTGAAATCGATTATAATTTAATTATTCTTTAGTAGCCATTGTTATTGCTTTAAATTACAATTTTGTAGATATTATCTATAATTTAATGGGAGTGGGTAGGTATTAGTGTGTTACAAATTATAACTTCCTACTTAAATTCAAAAAAGAAATTTATTATGAACACAACTAGAAAAAAACTTCTAACATAATATTCATAAAAAAATTTACTTCCTGTATTTTTTTAATTGTGTAAAATCGTTTTTTTTTTAATTCTTTGACGAATGAATTGAATTTCGTGGAAGGAAATAATCAATGTGATTAAAATAGGTATATAACTAACAGCATAGAGAAAAAAGTTAATTTTTCATTCGAATACATGTTTAAGTTATAAATAGTTGGATAATCAGATACTTCATTTTTTACAAAATTGCTATATTTCTTTCAATGTATAAAATAGATAAATATCTAAATTTTTCTTGTACCACGCTGGTTGTCAGCCAATTTATGATGAGTCATACCAAGAAACTGAGAATAATTTACGTGTAGGATAAACTTATTGTATCATTCTATGATGAATATAATAGCAAAAACGCATATTTCATTTTGTTTTTTATCTAAATTCTAGATATTAACTAAATCTTAGTGTTTGTTTAAAATTTAAATTAATTATGTAGAATAATTTCATAAACTAGCTCTAAATGTTACATTGTATCACATCATTTAGAGTTAATACTCGTACTTACAAGTTTTTCACTCGGATTTTTCACTCAAAGTATGGTTAATTGTTTTCCAGAACATAATTTTTTTTTTTTTTTGACACAACATAAAATCTCTAATAGTACAGATAATAATTTTATAAAATGCATTTAATATAAATTATATAACGATTAATACATTTTTTTCATCACTATTAAATAGATATAAAATACAATATTTAATTTAAATATGTATATATGTATTAAGTTGTTGAAACTGAGTAAATGGTCTAATCTCGACTTATGTAAATTCCAAATTTAGTTTATTGGCTCTGAAAGTATATATATCATTATTATTATATTTTAGCATAAAAATGTATACAATCAATTTTCATAATTGGATAACCAAGTACCAATCAAACTTTTTAAACTGGTTTATATATTTATGTTTACTTAATATAAGTAAATAATTTTGTAACTATCTAAGTAAACTGAATTCAAGTTAATATATTACTATAGATAATAATTACTTAATTTCAACTTTATGTTACACCATTTAGGGCTATTATTTTTAAATTTTTTTCAATCAGAATTTTTTTACAAGGAGTGAGCAAAGTGTTTTTGTTGGGATTTACACCATATGCAGACTGGACGTTCACTAAAAATTGGCTATGGGAAATAAAAAGAAAAACGTTCCGATTTCATTCAGATTCGTATTGATTTTCATTGTTATTTTTAATTTTTAATTTAGGCATTATTTTCGAAAGATTTGCTTTTATTTTTATTAATCATATTATATCATGATAAATTATTTAAACTTTATTTTTAAAAACATATTTTATTAATAGTATTTTTTTTCTTCACATCATGAAAAAAAAAACATTTAAAACAGTAACCTATCCTTAAGTTCTTAAATTTTACAACTTTAAAGCAGATATTTTTTATCATCTTAATATGTAAATTATATTGTAAAATTATACATTTTACGCAAACACATGTTGTATCTATTATAAATAGTAAATATTTAAGAAAATTTAAATCATAACACTAATAAAAATGTGATTGGTGTGATTGGTGTGATTGATACATAAGAGATGTACGGGGGGAACTGGTTTTAGGAGCAAAGAGCCTAAATGGCTCGTAAAAGCTTTAAAAAAAAAAAATAAAAATAAAACGTGATTGGTAAGTAAATATAGGTAGGTATATGAAGAAGTTGATGTTTACTTATATCATTCAGAAATTCTTTTTAGAAAGTTGAATTGAAGAAAAAAAAAGTTGTATTGCATAGTTTGAAAATGGTTTTATTTAGATTTCAATAGAATGTAATAATGCTATATTAAAACTAATATATTGCAGAGAAGAACAAGATAATGAATTTCTTATGTTGAGAAGAGAATTTGATCAAGTTTCAAAAAATTGTAGAATTTTAGCGTTCAAATTAAAAAAAGCTGAAAGGCGTATGGAAGAATTAGATAAAGAAAAAATTGAATCTGATAAAAAAACTAAAGAGGTTAAAATAATAAATATATTATCTACAATCTACAGTTATTAATAAAATAACATTTTTATAGTTGATTGAGCGATTACAAAGTGATTTAGAAAAATCAAAATCAAGTGTATCACAAGGAGACCAGAAAAAACGACCCATGTTGGGTATGATACCTAAGTCAGCATCAGGAGAAGTATTTATGATCTAACACATACTAAATATAACTTTAATTTATACTTAACTTATATTTAGAGAGTTTCAAGAGAATCTTTGACACGAGGTGATTCCCAAGAAGATCCAGTTCAACTTCAGAGGGATTTGCAAGATTCAATTGAGCGAGAAGCTGATATGCGGGAACAACTGAGATTTTCCGAAGAAGAAGTAATATCTTAATTATTATATTGTGAAATAGATTAAACTAAATTTATAAAAATATTAGGCTAAAATATTGAGAAGTAAAGTAAGTCGTTTAGAAGAAGATAATGAATCAATGGTGTTACAACTTAAAAAAATGGCTACTAAATCAAGTAAATACAAGATTACAGTATTTTTAATATACCTAGTACTAATATTTTTTTTCAATTATTAATGATGTAAAATTTAAAAATTAAATTATAGACTATCGTTCAACAAATATCACCGATAGGGATGAAGGTATATCAGATGTTGAAGATGCTACGGAATTAAAATTGCTTCTCGAACTCAGTGAACAAGTAATTTAAGTATTTTATTCTAAAATAATTTATTTTAATTTTTAAATAATTTTGGTATACTCATATTTAGAAGAATGCACATATGATTGGATTATTTATCATATTTAATTTTAAAATTACATTTGAATAAAATTGTAATACTTAATGATTCAATAATATCGTAATTTCAAATTTTAGGAAATTACAGTGTTGAAACGAAAAATAGAAGAATTTGAAGTAGAAAAGGAGCAATTAAAAGCTAAAGTTGTTGATTATCAAACAAAGTTAGCATCCAAAAGTACTTATAAACCAATAACAAAAACTGGACAAAACAAGGTAAAAATATTATATGTAAATAAGTTATTAAACAAATATTAATTTATATTTTATTTTAATAATAGACTAAAGAAGTTAAAGCCGATTTTGATAAGCAAAACAAAGCTGTTAAGCTTTTAGAAGCTAAAACAATTGATCTTGAGAGTCAACTTATGGTAAATTACACTCAGTAACTAATAGTAAAACTTTGTTTTTTTTCGCATGTTGACAGGTTACTTGTAAAAAAAAAATAAAAAAAAAAAATTACATACTTAATTTTCACATAGAATACTCTTCATTGCTAATTTTAATAGTACCAAGTATCAATTGTAATGTTTACATTATTCATTTTTGTAGAGTGAGAGACAACAGATTGAAAACTTAAAATTATCGCACAAAAAAGAACTAATTAACAAAGAAGAATGCATTAAAAAATTACAAGAAAAGTCTACTATGGAAGAAAATAAAAAAATTATGGACATTCAAAATGAATTTGAAAAAAAAATTAAAAGTAGTATAAATAAAACTTGAAGTTAAAATTATGTTTAAAATGGTTCTATGTTTTAAAAGGGATAGAAAATGAATTAACAAATGAACGGAAAAATTATAAGGACGTTTTAAATAAGTTTGAGGTTTTGCAAAAAGAGCACATGGATGCTAAAAGTAAATTGACTGCAGAAAAAGAAAAATTACAAAGGTATAATAAGAAATTATATATTATTTGTTATTAATTATTTTTAGTTTTTAAACAAGATAATTTAATTATCCTTTTTTTTTAGTTTACTAGAAACTAAAAAAAAAGATTCATCAAAAGTTGAGCTTGAATTAAAAACATTGAAAGAAAAATACAGCAACTCAATTGATACATGGAATAAACAAAAATTGGAAATGCAGGTAAATTATAAGCGCATCTGACATTATTATGAAGCAAATTATTTTTATAAATGTTTTTCTTTGATGTAGAAAAAATTAAAGGATCTCGAAACAGCTCATTCAAATGATGCATGGGTTGTAGAGAAGGAAAATATGAAAAGAAATTTGGATGAATATATGAAGGAAATAAAAAAATTAAATAAACAATGTAGCCAGTATGTAGAACAGATAGAAAAAATGAAGAAAGATGTAAGGGCAAAAAAAATTATCTACCTATCATAGAAATTATTCTACCTTATTATTAATAATTTTTTGTAGAATGAAAGCTTACAACGTAATTTAGATGATTTTGAGAAAGTCGTCAAAGTCCAACATAGCAGATCAGTGGAGACAGAATTATTGGATAAAAATTTAAAAGATTTGAAAATAAAGTTAGCTATAATATAAAATGTACCATTTAAATTTTTAAAACATTAAGGTGATGTTTATATTATAGGTTATACAACGAAGAACAGGCAAGAAAAACTGAAGTTGCTGCTTTAAAAGCACGCTATGATAATCGTATGTCAGTTCTTTCTGAAGAATTGAAAAATAGCCAGTTCCAAACGTTAAGGTTCAAAAGAGAACGCGATTCATACAAACAAATTTTGGATTCAGCTGACTCCATCCCCAAAAAAGGAAACATTAAGTTTCAGAATAATGATAGTCAGGTACTTCAGGTTAAATATATTTAAAATTTTTCAACTCAAGTTATTTGAATTAATTATTAGAAAGAGGAAATCCATGTTCTTCAACAACAAGTATCTTGCATGGAAGAACAACTTTCAGAAGCAAGACTTGAATGCTCAAGATTAAAAACAGAATTAGTATCAGAAAAATCTGCTTGGGAAATAACGAAATCAGAAATGACATCTACCATTAACAAAGTCAGTATTTATTATGATTAGTGGAAAACACTGTACGAATTTGGTATGGAGAGGATTTTGAAAAAATTTCAAAAATTTTAGATTCTGAGTGAGGCGAAGTATCTATTAGTTTCACAATGAAGTTTATTTTTTATTTTATTTTTCTGGAGATACGACACTTTTTGGGGTAGTGAACTTTGTCTAAAAGTTTTGTCCATCTACTCTACAGATCAGAAATCAGATTCAGATTATTTTTCTCAAGTTTTTTCTGGTCTTAAGATAAACTACCAACAATATTTAGTAAAACTGGTAAAATGTGTATTAATAATTTCCAGTTTAATGTTGTTTTCTCCTTAAAATATATTTATGATACATAGATTTTCTTGGTAGAGGAAAAATATCAAGTAGCGTGCTATTTTAGAACTGAAGGGACAATTGACAAACTTCTCACCACCAGTATCTTAATGGATTTGTTATTATATAGCCATTGAATGAAAGGAATAAATGTTTTATTTTTTAGGATATTTTATAGATAAATCTTTTAGCCTTCCAACAAATTTTGACATTTGTGAGGCATTTTAGTCTTAGAAATTCTCCTACCCTTGTCACTAGTAAAAATACTATTTATATCACAATATAAAGCTAATAATTCATTTTAATACGTTAGTTGGAAGAAGAAAGGTTGATAAATTCAGGAAGAACCAAGTTAACGGGCTTGAAAGCCAGAATGGAGCTTGCCTGGCAAAAGGAACGAGAAGAACAACAACGGCTCTTACAAGAAACATCTACATTAGCTAGAGATCTAAGGCAAACATTATATGAAGTAAATTAAAGTGTAAACAATTTTTTATGAATCGATGTATATGTAAAATACTTATACTCTTAAAGGTCGAACGGGAAAAAGATAAAGATCGTTTAGAGTCAAAAAGGCGTATTGACCAACTTACAAAGAACATGGAGGTTGATCAACAAGAAAATAGAAAGAAAACTAATGAAGTAAGTTCAAGTTAAGAATGTTTAAAAAAATTTGATAATTATTGGACTTTCTCAGAAAAAATTATACCTTTCTAATTTAAGCCTTAAAGCTTAATAAATTAATTTTATATTCTGAGCGAAAGCAAGGAATGTAGGTAATGATTTTACCGTGATTTTATTATTTTTTTGAATTGTTATAATTCAATCTCTTGTTTTATTTATTAGATGCAATGCGACCTTATGGATTTGCGAGATGCTCATGCTAAGTTAAGAACAATAAATGAAAAGTTGAGAAAAGAAAAAGACAAAATAGAACAAGAATGTGAGTCATTAAGATTATGTAATGTTCGGATGAGGACTGATCCTCAAGTGGAAGTCAAAATTAATAACTTGTCACAGTTGGTTAAAAGTTTGACTATGATGTTTAATGAAAACTTTGACATGACTAATAAGTCCTTAAATTCATTAAATGCACCGACCCCGCCAGTTAGAAGAAAATTGTCTATATCTAGAGAAGCATCACCGGATTTCAATTCCAATCAAGTTTTAAGTAATAGCAATAATGAACAAATAAAACAAATACTAAATAAAGTTAATGAGGTTACTAAAGAATTAGTAATCAGTACAAATCAATCAGAAACGAGATCAAAACGTGCTTTATTTGGAGTCAGGTAAAATAAAAATAAACATTGTTTTACTTTGATAATAACAATAATATCATTATTAGGTCTTCATCAACAGAAAATGATTTTCACGATAAACCTCCAATAAGGGGTAGTTTGTACAGAAAAAGTCTTTCCCTAGAGCAAAACTTTGGCAACACCGAACAAGTAAGTTTTAAAACTGATAAAAAAAAAATTATAAGAAAAAGATTAAGTAGGTAGGTAACTATCTACCTAATTATGATAATTAAATGTTTAGGATATATGGAAGAGAGATGAACGAAGCCAATCAAGAAATAGACTTATCAAACAACCAAATAGTTTTGACAGGTAAAATAATAATTTTTAAGTATTAATGTTAATTATTTTGTTAATTTAGTTAAGATTTATCAACTTGTATTGGTCATCTCTTTATACTTAGAAGCTAAAAAAAAATATATATTCAAAATATACAATTTATATACTTCATCAATTTTTGTTTAATTTTCGGAAGATTAAAAAAAAATAATTATATAGTTTTTTTTGTCTGACAAAAAACCCATTTTTTTCATAAATTATGTTAAAAACATCTTGTTCTGTCTGTATTTAAAGTTTCATTCTGTTTGGATCGACCAATTTCTTCAAATAAGTTGTTAAAGTTGAAAATTGACGTAAAAACAGTTAATTACGTAAAACTAGAATAATAATTTACTTAAACGCTTATTAAAAAAATCCAGAGTAACGATTTTCGTAATGATTTCAGAATCGTTAGAAAAGTGTATAAGTAAAGTCATAATAAATTTTCAAAAGTTTTTGTCAAATATTTTAACTTTATTAGGGATAAACTTTAAAAAATAAGGTAAGTATTTTCAAAGTTCTGTTTTTAGCCCAAAAATTGTCAAAATGTTTTGAAACTTTTTTTATAACATGTAATGATATGTCATTATATGGTGAAAATTTCAAGTTTCTAGCAACATTATTTCTGGAGTAATGACGAAATTACTAAAGTCAATTTAATCAAAGTGTCGTCTACCGTGAATTTCACCATTTTAGGCTGTTTCCCGCTCACCTGGAAAAACTATTGAGATAAGAGCTGTAAAAGATGCTATAGCATAAGAATATGAAAACAAAAACATTTAGGTAAACATGATATATTCTTGAGTTGGATCAATTACCAAATAATTGAATACTATAGTGACTATCATATTTTATAAAAGCATGTAAAATTTGTAAAAAATAAAAAAATTAACTGAGAATTTTATAGCATATTTATAGCGCTAATTTTGGAGTTTTAAAGTGCATATTAAAGCACTGAAAATGAATTTTTGTTTAGTACTATAACTTCTAAACCTTGGTAATTACTAATTACTATAGTTAAAAACTATATGATTTCGTATATTAAGTATTTTCGTACACACGTATATTCAATTTCACGAAGAGTCGAAGACTTGAAATTTCAAAAAAAATTTTTTTCGAAGGTGTTGAATATTGTTATTGTATTTGAGCGTAGAGACTAGAATACATATTCATTTACTCAAAGTTGAATTTTGTCGAAAAATTTTTTTTTTCTTTCAAAGAGACGAAAACATACATAATCACACGCTTCTTATTTTGTTCTCTATTCTTGAAACTGTAGTACATGTAATTATTTACTATTGCAATTTAAAATGTTTAATTACTTATTCATTTTTAGTCAACAATCAAACAGTTCTTCCAAAAGTGATATTGTAAGCGGAGAAAAAACTAAGAAAAAAGGACTTTTTGGTAAACTAAAGAAATTAACCAAAAGTTCGAAAAGCTTTGATAATGATAGCGATTTGGTATGATGATGCAATACAGCTATTAACTATACTGTTTTAATGGTTTTATTTTGTTATAGTCATATAAAAGCAGTTCCAGTATTCATAATGTTGATACATCTTCTAGTAGTCAATCAAGAGGAAAACTTACTGATGTGTTTAAGCCTTCAACATTACCCAAGTAATTATAAATACTAATAAAAAAATAAATTGATAATTATTCAATTTTTTCTTATGAAATTATTTAGTTTAAAGAAAAGATCTATGTCTCCATCATTATTCAGAAGATCAGATAGTGCAAGAACATCTCCATCACCCTCCATGCGGTCAGATGAATACGAAGAAATTTCATAGATAGAGTTAGCTATTGTTTTATTCTTTCATTTCAGTAGAATGATTTATGCTCAAATGGATTAACAATGTAATTTCAAGATAAATAATATTATTTGGAAGTATTTGTATTCAGTACCATGTTGTATGTTTTACATGTAGGAATGGGCATTTTTTATTCAACTTATCAAATGGAAAAAAATTCATTCTACATTTCTACTATGGATATTTATTTAATAACTTGTGTGTATATTTCACTAAATGTAGTCAAGACCAGCGTTATGTGATACGTATTATATTACAGTATAATAAACTTTATATTGTATGACATTTTCTGTTAATCATTGTTATAGGTTAAATGATTTTTAATATTCAAAAAATTATTTTGCTTAAATGGTGAATTGGCGAACAAAATATTGATATTCTTTCTATTTATTGTATAAGGATAGAGGTAATTTAAAAATGTATTCAACTGTTAGGTTAAATAGATATCAAGAAAAACACATCATTTATTGTTTGTATGATTAAAATAATAAAACTAAAAATACCTAGTCAGTTGTTCATTTTAAACCTTACAACTAGTTTCCTGTCATTTAATTTCAATATAAATATATAATATATAAAATATATACAGAATGATTCAACAATAGTGTTACAACAATTTTATCATATAAATATTGAAAATGGAAAAATATGCATATTTTAAAAGTTTCTTAATTTAGGGATATCTAAAGTGATAAGCAAATTTCATATTTTTTTAAGTACCCTGAAGGGGTAGTTTAGGGGGATAACTTTTTAAAGTCTAAGGGGAACTATATATTTTTTCCAACACAATGTGAAGGTATTTTTTTGGAAACTTTAATGATTGAAAAATAATAATTGAAGCAAAACTTTGGGTTTGACAGGAATGTTCAGTTTTTAGAAATTCTAATATGATTACTGTACATGTGCCGCACATTTGTGCATGCGGTCATAATACACTTAACACATTTGATGCAAAATTTAAAATCGCTCTCATACCTTGAGTTTTGCCTTGGTTAATGTTCTTCAATCACTAAAATTTAATAAATAAATATCTTCACTTTTTATTGACAAAAAAAAAAAAAAAAATGTTTTCATTTGATTTTCAAAAGTGAACTCCCCAAATTACCCTTTGAGAGTAGTTAAAAATTTCGAAGTTTACAAATCATTTTAGATTTCTCTGAAGAAAGAAACTTTTATAGTATACATTTTATTTTATTTTGAATATATATTATATATTATATATATAATATATTGAACTTGCAGTATTGCTGTAGCACAATTACTGAATCACTCTATACATATAAGTAGGGCTCGGGACTTCAAGCACTTATAATCATCAAAATAAGTGCTTAAAAAAAGAGCACGTAAATAAGCAATTAAAAACATTAAAATAAGCAAAATCAAAAATTTTTACCCCCTTAAAAAAAAATATGGTCCGTTGCCTCAAAATCTTCCAATAATTTGTATTAAAAAAATAGGTATTTATGCCCTTGTATATCACATTTTTAGACTTTTTAAAACACAAACACAGAATGATTTTTTTTTAAAGTAATTTTAATTTTATTATTTAATATATCAAAAAATTATAAGAATGTAAATCATAATATAATTATTAAAATCACAAAAATTTTGGAAATGCCCACGTCTATGCGTTATGTTGAAATTATAGCCAGCTACGATTGACACGGCAAATAGATAACAAAAACAAACAAAAATACCAGTTTGGTAAATTAACTACGAAGAAATAGAATAAAAAAGTAAACAAATATTTCTAGTTGTAATACAAGCACACATTGAAAAAATATAAATTTCATCATTAATTATAAAATATGCAAGAAAAGCAGAAAAAACTAGTTAAAAGCAATTTTTTTCTAAAACCAACGAAGTAAGCAAAAATAAGCACTTTGAAATTTAAAATTGAAAATCGTTGTTATATTTCATGAATATTCATAACACTGTTAGATTTTAAGACAAACCAAAAAAATAAGCAAATGCTTTAAGTCTCGAGCCCTTAATATAAGGCTACATATGACCTCATTATGCCTCTAAAAATAAATTAGTGAGGTTGTATGTGTCCCATTCCCAAGTTGCTTTCAATAAAATATTTAGATGTCGTACATAGAAAAATTGTAGATGTTGTATAATGGACATTTGTATATTTGAAATATTAATATTTTAATTATAACATTGATCAGTAGATTGGATAGTAAAAGGCGGATGGATTTTAAAAATGTGTTTTCTTCTAATTTAGTGTTTTGATTACTGGATAAATCCACTAGTTTTGACAAGCATAGTTATCATTTTTTTATTAATTATATGTAATTAAGTAAACAAGGTTCCAATGTTGACACAATAAGGAGATTTCAATGTAATTTGTTACACATTTATATTATATATTCATTTAATTATAATAAATTTCATTTTTACAATTACCATAAAAAAAAACTATAAGCTTTATATGATTAGTAAACCCTAAATTTCAATGCTAATATATTTATAATAGCTAAAATTGTGTTTTTAAATTCATAAACGACGGCATTACAAGGTAGCGCCATAAAATGAGTGAGGCGACCCTTTTCCGTATTTCTTCCAATCGATTCCAGTAATGGAAGGCTTGTCTGGCAAACTTTCAAGGCCCTTAAATGAAATGAGCAGTGAGTGTGTTTAGAAATCAACAAATTTTAATCATAATTCATTACTTGTGCCTTGTATGGATCACCAGTCAGTTCCCAGTCTCTAGCATAGTACCTCTGCATCCAAGGAACACCGACATTACGCTTGAACTCCTATAGTTAACATAACAATAAAAAGAACATACATTAAGTACTGAAATAAATATTAAATTATGAGGGTTATTTTTCAATTAAATGTATTAATCATAAAAGGTTAAATTTCAAAAAAAAAAAACAGCCAGACATAATTTGAATCACGAGTATACTTTGCTATTCGGACAATATATCAGTAATGGATGTGTTTGATTAAAAAAAAAATATCTATATAAATCCATGGGTAAAACAATTCTGAGTAAAGCTTCAATATAATAAATAAGAATGCAAATTAAATATTAGTTTCATAGATTTAATTAAAAAACTTTTAAAGCTTAAAAAATCAAATAATCTTGATCAATGATTTACTATCATTAGTTAGGACAGAGATATTCTAATTGTGGGTCGCGGAAGTCAGATATAGGAGCCGTGTGAAAGACCCAGAAACCAAAAATTAATGTAAATTAATCAATGCATGTATAGATATAATTTATTTGTGTATATTGCACAAATATTTGATTTACATTTTTCCAACATGACCTATTTATTTATAAATGTTTTATATGTCATACAATAAATAAATACATTTACATATACACAAAAGTATATACAATAGAACCATTGTTTTTTTTTGTCATCAATAGTTTGGTCGTCGAAATATTGAGGTATGAAAAAGTTTGAATACCTTTGAGTTAGGATATGAGTAAGTTAATAAATGTTCAAATCTTAATCTTAAATGTCAACCATTTTATAAGTTTCAAAATAAGTAAATGTTTTTATTTAAATTCTATATTAAGCCCAAAAGTGGTAAAAATTGTCGTTGAGTCAATTAAAGAATACTATCGTTAATATTGGGTAAAAATGTCAAGTGTAACTCTACTACTTTTGAAGTTATAATTAAATAACAAGTGAATTTCATGAAACTTTTATTAATGGAACATGTAGTTTTTCATCAACATTGGAATAATTTTTGTAAAGAACTTTTTGAGTTAAATTTCCTACACATAGAAAACAAAGTCCGATCTGCAAAGGAGCTTAAAACAACTTTTGGACAAAATCAACAACTCAAAATGGTTTTTGCCAAATAAATAAATTAACATCAATCTGAATCTAAAATATCAGTGAAATCCAATGTAACTTTCCATATATAAAACTGAAAAAAAAACTGTAAAAAGTAACACTGATTACTGATGATTAAAAATGAAATGTGTTTTCGTCGATTGATTCTCAAAATTAAATTCTTCTGAAAACATTGTAAAATATGAATGGTGTATGCGTCGAAACGTTTAGAACGAGAATCGAGTTGTTGGAAATAAAAATTAGTAATAGAATTTTAATCGAAGGCAAAATTTTCGGAATCGACGGGGGTCGTATGAGGAAAGCGAGACGGATACATCGAAAAATGACTCGTAGAAACGACGGAACGTTGGATAGGTGGTCATTGGCCTTTGCCGTCATACACGAACACCGAGTACGGTTCGACATTCGAAAAACCATGTCGCTTGACGACGTCGAAGAAGAAGTAGAAGAAGAGGAAAAAAAAACCCACTCACGTTCTTGTAGAAAAATTTGTTCGTCCACGAATTGACGGGTTCGGGTATGTTCAGCAGCACGAACACGATGACGGCGGGCGGCAGGGCTTCGTACCACATCTTGAAATCGTAGCCGAGGGGACGGGTTTCACGGTTAGACGTCGTCTTCTCCGGAGACGGTTTTTCTATTTATTTTTTCCTGCTCCGCTCTCTCCGACGACCGTTCGTTATCACGACCGACAATCATCCCGAAACGGCCCCCGCGACCTCGGGGCGATAAAAAAAATAATCACATGGCCGCCGGACCACGGTAGCCAACGAACCGGCGCCACGCCGACCGATCGCCGGCGCCGTGGCCGCACTGTTTATCTCAATGGCGTTTGTTTGTTTACTGGTTATTCGCGATTGGCTCCGAACGCGCTGGCTGCTCAAAATTTTCGGTGCGTTTAATACGGTTCCGAGTCGCGCGTAGGGTCCCAGCGCATCCGCGACATCGTGTCCCCGCAACAACGATTAATAACGCGGTAAACGGTGTACAGTAATAATACTTATAATCCGACCGACCGCGTCTTCCCGCATTTTCTCCCGCCGTCCGCGCGCCAAACGTGTCTACTATCCGGGTCATTCGTTCGGGACGTTGTTTTTTTTTTTTCAAATAATTGTTTTTGAATTTTTCACTATTTCATTTCTACTCCTACGATCCGACATCTGCTCCCGGGGCCGCGGTTTCTTCCCCGACGGTCGGCGCGTGTGTTCCAGCGGGTGCGTCGAGACGCAGACGGACAACGGGACGTGACGACACTCCTCCAGAAAAAGCCGGCGGTCTCGCCGTCTCGTTTCACTCAGCGCTCGCCGGTGGTCGCGCTCGTATGCGTCCGACCTCGGACGAGCAGTGAACGCCGTCGCAACAAGTCGGTCCCGGAGCCACAGCCGTCCACCGCCACACGCCGGTAACGCCGGAGCATTCAACACACGTCCGTCAGGTGCCGTCGAGATGTCCATCACACCGTTCAAAAAGCGCGTCTGTTACTATTACGACAGTGAGTATTACGGACATTAATTATTATCGTCGGTCGCCGATTGATAGCGGACCAAGCGCCGTGTCGTCTGGTCTTGCCTTCGGGTCTTCCCCTAATCGGCTAACTGACCACTTTGACCTCCTCGCGTTCGGGGACCGTTCGAGACTGGGTTGTTTTCAACCGTAGCCACGCTACGTTTCGGTGGCGTTAAACGTGCCCCCGTAGTGTGGCCGCCGACTCTGCTTTTATCAGTTATGTCTGTCAAATACTTTGGTGCTTAGTAACATTGAAATCGGATGACTCGAAATAGCCGTTTCGATTACACGAGTTATTATGTGGCTCTGAATTATTTTAATGCACCGTTTATTTCTTTATCATTTCCTAATTGTTATAATTACCGTTATTATTCAATGTGTACAGAGTACTTTTATGTATTAATTTCTTTTGCACGATAGTTATCAATTGTGTAACGTTGTTCCCTGAGAATTTGTTGACTGTTAATTAAGCTGTGACAATATTATCACCTTGTCATTATAAGCACAAGTTTTATCACCCTTCAAAATATTAATGCAATCCAATTTTGTTTACAAGTTATAAGCTCTGAGTAAGAACAACTGATGTAAACACACTCTGTTAGTAAATTAATAACTGTTACTTATTTTAATTCGTACTTTATTCAAATTAGAAAATGCATATAATTAATTTTGTTAATTATAAAGCTAGATTAGAATTGTCACTGTTTTAAAATACTGCTCTTAGTACAAGTTTAAAACAACTACCTTTCATTCGCTATTCTATTTGTTTTTGTTTTAAAACTTTGTTCTACTTTTGAATGTTCTATGAAATATATTATGATACACATTGAAATTTGTCTAAAAAGCGTTTCATACAATATGTATTAGAAGTAGTCATCTAAAGAAAATTTTGCTTTAATTAAAATAGTGTAAATTGAAGTTATTCCAATACCTAAATCTGAAAAATAATTGTTATTTGTCTTGTGTTATTACCACTTTTGTTTTAAACATTTTTCAATCATCAACCCAAGTTTAAAACGATTGGTTGGACCAATTATTTTTTATTAACAGTTATAATTTAAAACTAATGTCAAAACAATCAATACCTAAATAATTGTATTAGACCTAGTTTAAATTGTTCAGAGTTGTTAGATAATGTGTATGAGTGAGGTTATAATATATTTTCAAGTCTGTTTATTAAAAATAAAATTTTTTATTAGAATTGAACTTTTATAAACGAGGTATTTTCCCATTAGTATATTTAGCTCAAAAGTTCTCAACTTTTTTTGAAACATTTGTTAACTATATTATATAACAATTGTTAGATTAGGTATATTAAACTAAAAACAGCAAAATGTAAAAATGGTATATTTTTGTCTGAAACTTTGATTAGAATGGTTTAGTAAAGAAATTATCTATCATTTCTTTAAAATAAAATATACACCCATCCCCGTTATATTGTCCGATGAGCAAAGAATACCCGTGGTGCAAAGTACCTGGGGTTTTTTCATAATGATAAATATAATACTGTTGATTGTGACCATTAAGTTTTGTTTATGTCTATGTTAAGTTTCAATTTTTAAAATGCATTAAATTGTTACCTCGAAGTAAGGTATAAAATTGATTTGAAAAGTATATAGGTATCTATTTCTGTAGTATATTTATGAAGATACACATTTTTATATGTCGTATATTTAAAAAGTATTTATGAGTATTTATTACATACTTAAGACAGTAAAATGTTGACGTATGTTTGTTTTTGTTAAATACATTTAGAATATTCTTTTTTTATATGTAATTAGGCATTTCTTATTCTTAAATGCTTTTATACCCTTTAAAAAAAAATAATCATTCACTAGTACATTATTTTACTTGCACCTCAGAAAAATTGAGCAGACATAGTTGTTGAATATGAGTGAAATCAATGCATTTTAATCATTCGTTAATCATCTATTATTATTTATAAGGTTTATTGCTTCGTAGCTATTTACTTTTGTTCATAATATAATTATAATATAGTATCTGATGAAAATTGAAGAGTTGAATTCATTAAAATTCAATTGACTAAATAAAAATATTGTACCTATTTTAGTATGTATTCCAATATAAGTTAAAATATTCTTTTAGTGGCACTTTTAACAGTGGACTTCATTTTTTAAATATTTTTCTTATTTTTTATTTACTATTTAAATATTAATTTTATTTAGACAATTGGATTTTTTAGTTTTTATGTATTTGTACATGGTTGTTTTATCAAATAACTTTTTTACCTTTATAAATAGTTAAAAAATATCACTAATTAGTTTATATTTTTTACAGGTGATATAGGAAATTATTATTATGGACAAGGTCATCCCATGAAACCTCATAGGATTCGAATGACTCATAATTTGCTTTTAAATTATGGTCTATATAGAAAAATGGAAATATATGTAAGTGCAATATAAGAACTTAAATAAATGACATGTTTTTCTAATTAAATGGATATTGGTTATTTAGAGACCTCATAAAGCAACTGCAGAAGAAATGACCAAATTTCATAGTGATGAGTATATACGGTTCCTGAGGAGCATTCGTCCTGATAATATGAATGACTACAATAAACAAATGCAAAGATGTATGTGCTGTCTCTCTCTCTCTCTCTCTCTCTCTCTCTCTATATATATATATATATATATATATGTATACACAGTAGAAACCGCTTATTAGAAACACGGATAATTGATACAATCGCATTATTGAAACAAAATGTCCCGGAACGAACCGGCCGTATATTAGAACATTGAAAATAAATCGGATTATTGAAACATCACATTGATTATTTGAAACAAATTTAGCCACATTTTAGAAGCTCTAAAATGTCCTCAAAAGTGTCGTCCAGTATCGTACGGATGAAATAGGTTTTGAACAGCATTACTTTTATGAAAATATGGTCATGGAGTTACTCGACCCAAAAAAAACAAACTAAGATAGATAAATATTTTAAATAATATAGAAAAATATATTCATTTGAACATACTTTTTTTAAATATACAATATACATATATATATATATATATATATATATATATATATATATATATATATATATATATATATATATACAGTGTGTTCACGAAAAGAGGTACCACTAAATATTTCAGTTTGATGACCTTGTGTTGAAATGGGGTTTTCGCCGAATGAAAGATAGTACTTAAATACACATTATCAGATAAGTTTCAAATTTTTAACACATACGATGCGCGCATGCGCGTTACAACTTACTTTTTTTTAAATGGAAACACCAATTTTTTTTTACAGATTCGGATAGAGTATTTTTTTCTAAACAATTTTTGTATAAAAAGTTTTTTTCTAATTACAAAATTAACGTATGAAATTTAACGATGAAATTCAATAATTTGTAATTTTTACGAAATTTACTAAATTCAACTTATTGTTACTTTTAGAAAAAGATGTGAAACCAAACCAGAACCAAAAAAACACAATGTAACACAAACAGTAATTGTCACAAGACAAGTTTCAAATAATTAAAAAAAATATGGCTTAGGGCGAAAATAATTTATCAGTATTTATTTATAAAATAAATGTATACCGAACACTGAACAGGATTTACTATCTTAATTAGGTACTGGCAAATGCCGCCAGTTATTTTTATTATCTTATCTATGTATAAATACTTATTTAATAATATGGGTTATATTATTTCGATTTTCAAAGTAATAATAACAATAAGTTGAATTTGGTAAATTTCGTAAAAATTACAAATTATTGAATTTCATCGTTAAATTTTATACGTTAATTTTGTAATTAGAAAAAAACTTTTTATACAAAAATTGTTTAGAAAAAAATACCCTATCCGAATCTGTAAAAAAAAATTGGTGTTTCCATTTAAAAAAAAGTAAGTTGTAACGCGCATGCGCGCGTCGTATGTGTTAAAAATTTGAAACTTATATATATATATATATATATATACATAGTTAAATATACATAAATACGTATATTTTTCATTTTTTTTTTCATAGTACAAATCAAACCAATCGCTTATTAGAAACAATCGGATAATTGACACATTTCACCTTGGTCCCAAAGTGTTTCTAATAAGCGGCTTCCACTGTATATACATTACAAAAAATGTTTTTAACTAATAAATTTGTTTTATGTTTAAGTTAATGTGGGTGAAGACTGTCCAGTTTTTGACGGCTTGTATGAATTTTGCCAGCTGTCTGCGGGAGGTTCAGTAGCTGCAGCTGTCAAATTAAATAAGCAATCAGCAGATATTTGTATCAATTGGGGAGGTGGTCTCCATCATGCGAAAAAATCTGAAGCTAGTGGTTTTTGTTATGTTAATGACATTGTACTCGGTATATTGGAACTGCTTAAATACCATCAACGAGTTTTGTACATTGACATTGATGTTCATCATGGAGATGGTGTTGAAGAAGCATTTTATACTACTGATAGAGTTATGACAGTTTCATTCCACAAATATGGAGAATATTTCCCTGGTACTGGTGATCTTAGAGTAAGTAAATTTTATTTTAGTAATTAATTGTATTATTAAATGTGTGTGTGTGTGTGTATATATATATATATATATATATACTTAATTCGATTTTCTTATTTCTTTGCTGTTGTTTTAACTTATATGGTTACTTCTTTATTTCTTTGTATAGCCCCTAAATTTTTATATTGATGAATTTTTTATTTAGGCAACTAAAGAATTCAAAAATACATTAAAAAACTCAACTTACACTCAAATTGATCTTTTAGTCTTGGTCATATTACTATTTGGATTAGTTGTACATTTAATGGTTTTGAATTATTGTTGCTGAATAAATTAGTACAAAGTTCAGCAAAAGATTATTTTTTTTTATTATCTTCTAAACTTGATACATTTAGGTTTTTCAATTAAATTATTTTGCAATTGATTGTTCTAAAATTATCTGTTTTTTATTTTATTTTTTTATTGCATCATATATCAGATTATGTTTTAAATGAGGTCACTTATCTCCATTGCCATTAATCCTTCTTATTAGTGATGATATAAATGGCTATTGTAATTTTTTTTATCATTGAATTTTGGTTATTTGGTATTAATATTTGACTGTATTTTTATGTATTCTGTATAAATGACTGATTGCCTTAAGTTATTGATGATTTAATAATAATAATAATGATTTTGTTCTGAATATTAAATATTGATTAGGTATGCGTAAATTTTTTTCATTGGTTCGGATTTGATTTTTTTTATTGATTAATAATTATCTATTACTTCTTTGAAAAATAAAATTATTGGCATAGGTTTTATGCTCTTCAGTAATCTCATATTTGAATCTGCATTTTATTGTATCTTAATAATTTGAAATTATATTCTACTTTTGACATCACATTTAATACACCTAAAACCTAATTTTGGTACATCATAACTTTTTTCTTGTTCTATGGATTATAAATTAAAACAAGTATCATATTCATTTGTTTTGTGCTAGTTTTTAATTAATATTTTAGTATAAATACATTTATCCTTAATATTTATTTTTATTTTTTATTTATTTTATAGATACTATGTTTTATTTAAGTTTAAATTCTAAGTAAATTAATTTTGTATGAATATGATATCTTTAAACTTATGCTGATAAATTATTAAACTAAAAATGTAATTTTATATACTGTTTTTGTAACATTATTTAAATATTGTTTTATCAATGAAAAGTTTTTTGGCAATATCTTATTTATCTAACTTATGATTAAATATTTTCAAGTGTTCTATTAAATTAACAAAGGTATGATTAAAATTAATAAGTATTAAAATCTGTTATTTATTATAGGATATCGGTGCTGGAAAAGGAAAGTATTATGCAGTTAACATTCCTTTGAGGGATGGAATGGATGATGATAGTTACGAATCAATATTTGTACCAATAATTACCAAAGTGATGGAAACATTTCAACCTAGTGCTGTTGTTTTGCAATGTGGAGCAGATTCACTTACGGGAGACCGGCTTGGATGCTTTAATTTAACTGTTAAAGGTAATAGTATAGCGTTATTATAGACTTATTTTTGTTTTGTTTTTTAGTAGAATTTTCTTTACTTAATTGATAATTTTCTAGGTCATGGTAAATGTGTTGAATTCGTGAAACGTTATGGTTTACCTTTCTTAATGGTTGGCGGAGGAGGTTATACTATTAGAAATGTATCTCGGTGTTGGACGTATGAAACAGCTGTTGCCTTAGGAGCTGAAATAGCAAATGAATTGCCGTATAATGATTATTTTGAATATTTTGGACCAGATTTTAAACTACATATCAGCCCATCAAATATGACTAATACAAATGCTACTGAATATTTGGAAAAAATTAAAAATAGGCTTTTTGAAAATTTAAGAATGTTACCTCATGCACCAGGAGTTCAAATTCAAGGTATATTTAGAGTATGAATGGAAAAATGTCTTAATGTATTAGTAATTCAACATTTTCTAGTATTTAATGTACAAAATATTTGTAATGTTTTCAGCTATTCCTGAAGATGGAGTGCGGCATGAATCCGAAGATGAAGACAATGTTAATCCAGATGAAAGGAATCCACAATCTATAACAGATAAAAGGATTGCTCCTGATAATGAATTTAGCGATAGTGAAGACGAAGGAATGGCTCCTGGAGTCGGGGGCGGAGGACGCAAAGATAATAGGTACGTTACTATTCTATTTATATTATTTAAGTACAATTATTTATTGATTTTGTGCATCATCTTTTGTTTTTATGGTTTAGGTCTTTCAAAACAGTGGCGCCCGCTAGAAAACAAGCACGTTTGGATTCAAGTAGGATGGAAGTTGATGACCCTGAATTCAATATACTTAAAGGTAGAATAACTAATATTAAAAAAAAAAAATTTCTGTAAATTTTTATACTTGTGTATGATTATAAATTTGACGAGTATTCTAAATTATATGGCAGACTTGTAATGCATATTTATATAAATTATTTTTAATATTGAGCATGTTTCATTTTCATTCTGAAATGTATTTGGTTACTACCAATTTGTGATATTTTCAAAATAATATAAGTTCGATTTTCTTATATGTTTTTCAAAATTTAAATTAGCAATGCAGAAGAAAAATATGTATTAAAAATTACACGAAGAATTTTTTTGTCAATGTCAGGTGTTCTCTATGTTGTTAAATTTTTTGATTCTATGATATTTCTTGAGTATTGCTTTAAATAAGTTAATATTTTTCATGTTTTATAATTTGTTGTTGTTTGATTTTAGATGACAAAGAAGACAAATCTGTTAGTTCTGATGATTCAAATAAAAAAGATGCGGTTAAGTCGTGAATCTATTTATTCAATTTAATATTTACACAACTTGTAAATAATTGAAGAAAGGTATTAAGCGTTAAGGACATGCGTCTCTAATGTTATTTTTATGTACATAAACTTCAATAATTAGGGCGGTATAATGTAATTTAGCAAATTATCGTATTAATAGTTACTAACTAATGGTTTGTGATTGTTAACTAATAATAACGCCTTTTGTAAGTTAAACAATTGTAAGTAAGTAAAACAATTAAGTAAGCTGCGATAAACACTTAATATAAAACAAAAGATATTTTTTCACGACAAAATTAAAATGGTTTTTTTCAGGTATCTGTTTATTAGTAGTTAAATTTGTATACATTTTTGTAACTAGTTTTATTGAGCAGCTGAAACAATTACATTAAGCTATGATTGTGTTATTTGAATGTTGAAAACTTCAGCAGTGATAGATTCACAATTCAAAATATTCGAAGTTAATGATGTTAATTGTAATAGGTCTAACTTATTTTAAAGCATTTCACTCTCATATATCTTTAGTTTCATTGAAAAGTATAGAATATATATAGTACAGACTAACGTATCTCAATTTTTGACAAAATCAATTTTGTAAGCAGTTATTTTTATTTATTTTTGTGGTCTCTGCTCTACAATATTACCAAATTGGCTACGAAATAGTTGTAATTTTTTAAATTTTTTTTTAAAAATTTTTTTTTATTATATCTATAATATCTATATCTTATTAGTTTATTAAATACTAAGACTTAATGTAAGGTAAAAATAATTTTCAATCCTAATTATGTATTTTTATTTTGTATTATTAAATAACTATATATATATATTTTTTTTGTATAAAACAAAACAATAAATATTATTTATTACTCTATTTTATAACTATTCTGTGTTATTTAATGATGAAATATGACAATTTGTAGAAAGTTGGTATTAAATGTTTAACCCCTTTTTATTATGATATGTCATTAATGGTAAAATTTCTGTGATAATTGAAAACTTAGTGAAACACGAAAGTTAAATCTATGATCCCGAGATAAATAGTATGATGAATTATATAAAGTTAATTCTCGAACAACACCATACCCATTCATTTTTTCCTTTGGTCAATCCAACCATATTGTTTTCACTTGATGTTCTTACTCTTCAATGATCGATTTATGTACATTATATAGTTTATACAGTTGAATAATTATTTCAAGTCACAAGTTATATCAGTTTAATAATACAACATTTAACAACATTTTACATGGCAAATATGCACGTTGGTACAGGCACTGTTGGAAAATCCATTTCGTTTTAAATTTTACATTGTATTGCCATAAAATGGAGTGAATGTTAACGATGGTGAAAATAGAGAAAATTCATTAAAGTTTACATTATTCAATATCCCCTCAGTTGAATAATTATTTTATTTATTTTTTTTTCTAAACAATATCGAGTAATAATTTGTACCGAATCCAATTTAATCTAAGCTTATCATCAATATCATCGTATTTTATCTCTAGACTACGAAGGATATACATTGATATGCTACATATGATAATTTTCTATAAAAGTATAGTAAATTATTGAATCACTTGTAATAATGTTAATATTACTTAAATTTAAATTTTTTGAAACTTGAAAGTTTTTAAAAAAAATGTTATGTAATAGGTTTGATAAATTGGTATAACTATTTACTAAAATGATATCCTTACATCAAAACAGGTGAGTTTTCATGGTTTTTCATTTTTGGGATTAATTCGCTAGAAACAGCTATGGGTTGACTGTACATGTGTACCCAAACGATAAGGAAAATGTTAAAAACCTTACAAATATTTTTTAGAATCCATAATAAGAACAATTAAAGCCCATCAGATAACATACTGAGAAGCTGAACTGTATTTCATTTATATTTCCATTATTTAATATTGTTTTATTATATTTGTTGTATCAATATTATTTATCGGCGAAAAAAATTCTTAGGTGACAACTTAGACTACTTAAAAAAAAAAAAATTAAAAAAAATATATATGTATGAAAAAACCATTGTTTCTATTGACACCATTTTTCGGGACAGATAATATACAAATACAAACTAAGCTCTAAAAAAAAAAAATATATATATATATGACATAATCTTTTAAAATAAAAATATTTAAAAAAAAACATGCTTGAAGTGATCGAAGAGACCATTACCATTATATAAGTATTTTAGTTTATGAATTAATGATGTAGCTCAAATAGAACAGATTTTATGATACTTATGAAGTTCAAAAGTGTTTCTATTCAACCTGTTTTGCGGTATTATTTAATGAAAACTACAAGAAACCATTTTAAAATGATAGAATAAATAATCATTGAAATGTTTTTCATGTTTTGCTATTAATCTTTCATAATTGATAATATCATTATTATATTTCTATTTTTTTTTTGTCTCTGTGAAAAAAATAAATAACATTTTACAATATTATTTAAGTGTTTTCATAAATACTAATGTATAATAATGTCACATTATAGTTATTTACTTCGATTTTGAATCTCCCCGTACAGTATTAACTATATACGAACATATTATGTTTTTTATGACCTCTAAGGTATTTTTGGTATTTTAATTTCCACGTTAATCCACTATGTTGTTTGATGCAATTTTCAATCGGCAAAAATTATATTCAAACAAGTAAAATGATAACTATGTGGTGGGATTACTTGTAATAAGTAATTGTTGGGTACAAGTTCCAAATATCGGGCGCGTCCGTTACTTACGGTCCGCCACGTCGATACGACTATCGACTTATCGGTCTCCAGTTATCGCCGGTGGACGCGATAAAGTGTCCGTCCGAGCAAGTTTCGCCGGCACCAGTGGTGCGAGGAGTGCGTGTGTGTCGTGTGTCTTGGTTCGCGCTCGTCCGAGCGAGGTTTTGCTGACGTCCGTCAGGCCTTTGTCGTTTCAATATTTGATGTTTTTTTGTTCTCTCGATACGCCTCTTTTATTCGCCACCGTCCGGGGCATCTTCCACCCGCTCAAGCCGTCCAGCCAATCAAGGGAGTCAGGTCGTATCATGCCATCACATTAATAACATTTGTATAACTTTGCTGTGTTCATGATTATCATTATTATTATTATTATTTATATTTATTATGTATTCGCGTTTTACTAACATTAGTTGTAAGGATAATTAATATTGTATTGAATAGCACTCGGTCCCTATACGCGCATTGAATTATTGTAAATTTGTTTGTTTCTTTTGTCTTTTCTTCTTATGTACCACTGAGTTATGTAGAATATACACATATCACATATTATTTATATACTCGTATCGTTCCTCGCATTCAGACCTCCCACTATATACAGTCCACGTCTCCTAAATTCAACTAAATTAACACGACCGGCACGAAAACACGACGAATACTTCGGCTATTCGTATCTTGGTCCGCGTCGACATTTTGGTCCCTCGAACCGGATTCGTTTAATTTAGTTTAGCCAGTGTTAAGTACGTATCGCGTATACTATTTTATTTATATACTTCGTCGGGTCGCCGACATACGCACGCGTCGCGTCGTGTGACCGTGCAATTACATTTTATCTGTTCGCGCAGTGTCCGTCGTATAATCAGTGTATCACGTAAAAGCCCGTAATACTTATCTTGGTCGCTCATTTTGTGTATACTTATATGTTATAACTGAGCATAGGCAATCAGTATTGCTCGCCCATAAAATATATAAAGTGAATTACCTACAGTAGATAATTGGTCATTATCTACCGCGTCGTATATCAACATTTCATATAATATGCTGAAATAACATCGCACGCACGTAATATTTTTTCGTTATTGTTCACGTTACATTTATTAATATTAGAGCCATTTATCGTATAATTTAAATAATTAATAATGCCACCCAAAGAAGATCCAAACGCAACGCTGACATATGCACGCGTCATGCGTGACCGCGCGCTTAAGTCAATAAAGGAAATTCATGATGTAGCGCTCGCAACGCAATCGGATTCTACAAAATTATCGGTGTTAGAAACTCGCGTCGCCAAAGTCGAATATTTTGTTGACCAATTTCGCCAAGAACAAAGTTGCATCGTTAAAGCGTTAGTTAGTCTTGACCGCGTGAATGAATTGGATACGAATGATGATCCTAAAGTCACATTGATGGAATCAATGTGTTATGAAATTAATTCCATAGCTTCTCAATGTGCTACTCAGGATAAAGCTTCGACGTCGTCTACAATAACCGCAACTCAACCTTCTGTAACATTACCAAAAATTCAATTACCAACTTTCGACGGTTCTTTATTACATTGGCGGTCGTTTCGTGACATTTATATGTCTCTTGTGCATGAAAATACGAGCATAGGTGATGCGGAACGATTCCATTATTTGATATCGTGCTTATCAGGTTCGGCATTAGCTCTTATAAAATCGGTGCCGTTGTCCGCGGATAATTATAAAGTCGCATGGGAATCGCTGTCTAGCCGTTTTGACAATAAGCGTATGTTAGCTTCTGCCCATCTGGACAAACTATTCGAATTCAGACCTATGGTTCAAGAGTCGGTGTCATCTTTAATGGCGTTCATCAATACCTTTCAAGAGAATGTGTCGATAATTAAGTCTCTTGGCGTTGACGATTTGGCAAGCTTCGTACTTTTCCATATGAGTTTTCGTGTTCTTCACCCTAATACCTTACAGCTATTTGAGTCCAGCATATCTCGAGCTACAATTCCACGCTTCGAAGACTTATTACAATTCGTCCAACATCGGTGTCAGATATTAGAAAGTCTTAAAACTACCGTCAAATCTGAACGTTATGAGAAACCACGTGAAAAGATTTTTTCCAACCGTGGAAAATCATCACTGCCAACAAAATCAGTTTTCACTACGACTACAGTTACTTCAAGTAAATCAACAACGCGGAGTTGCTTGATGTGTGCCAAATCCGATCATATATTACAACAATGTCCGACGTTCAAACAGCTGCCGGTCGACAAGCGTCGAGAATTCGTGACATCGCGTAAATTATGTTTCGGATGTATGAACCCATCTCATATGCTAGCCACTTGTTCTTCGACAAGAAGTTGTGCCTCATGTGGTAGCAAACGTCACAATACTTTACTACATCGAAGTCCCGATCAGCCAACGTCCAAGAACAAGGAAACCTTTAGTGAAAATACGGAATCTCAACCAGGCACGTCAACTAACGGCACTACCTCATTCGCCGGTACTGCGCGAGCCGACTCAACGGTAGTGCTAAGTACAGCGATAATACGTATTAAGGACATGTGGGGGCGATCGCATGCTGTACGCGTATTATTAGATAGCGGCTCCCAAATATCCGCTATTACTAATGACTGTTTAGCTCGTCTTGGTCTACCCAAACGAAAATTCAGCACCAATATAGTAGGCTTAGCGCAAAATCCAGTCGCTCATGCTCAAGGTATCACTACTTGTCAGTTTTCGACGCATTTTGAATCAGAACACGTGTTTCCTCAGGTCGATTTAGTGGTCTTAACGAAAATCACCGCCGCCATGCCGTCGGGAAAACTACCGACGAATGTGCGAGAAAAATATCAACATCTCAGACTAGCTGACAAGAATTTTGACATTCCATCACGGATTGATGTTTTATTCGGTGCCGATATCTTGCCTAGCCTAGTCCGTCCACAGGCCGGTGTTGAACATCATTCTGGGTACCCGTCGGCTTTGGAAACGCAGCTTGGATGGATAGTATTCGGCTCCTTCTCTACATCAAGTACGGCACCCTTAGTCACGTTGACGACCACCATCAATCCGTCAGTCGGTGATCTGATGCAGAGGTTTTGGGCTGTTGAAGAACCCGACGCCCCAGTGTCGCCAACCACTGAAGACCAATGGTGTGAGGAACATTTCAAGAAAACTACGTCGCGTGAGCCTTCAGGTCGATTTTGCGTCGCCCTACCGTTTCGTGATTTGTTCATCAGCTCTAACCAGTATTCAACTACATCACATCATGGTCTCGGTGACTCTCGGGCTACAGCGTTGAAACGTTTCTTCAATCTTGAAAAACGGCTGATCAGGGACGCTGAGTTGTATGCGGCCTATCGAAAGTTTATGGCCACCTATCAAATGTTGGGACACATGGTGCCAGCCCCAATCCCTGGTAAATATTTTATCCCTCACCATGCCATATTAAAGTCTGATGGGGACATGTCGAAAATACGAGTGGTGTTCGATGCGTCTGCTGTGTCCTCGAATGGTCGGTCATTGAACGACGTATTATGTACCGGTCCCAAACTGCAAACGGATCTGCGTGACATTCTGCTTCGTTGCCGTTTGCACAAGTACATTCTAACTGCTGACATTGTGAAAATGTATCGGCAAATTTCCACTCATCCAGCAGATCGTATTTACCAACACATTTTCTGGCGCGATACACCTGGTGACGAACTTCAAGAATTTCAGTTATGCACGGTCACGTACGGACTCAACTGTGCACCGTATCTCGCTATACGTTGTTTGCATGAACTTGATGCCCAGGACGGTCATCGCTTCCCGTTAGCGAAAGGCGTCCTCACGCGATCAGCCTACGTCGACGACATCGTCATTGGCGCCGATACAGAAGAGCAATTATTACGTCGGAAAGTTGACATTATTGGTCTACTTCGTAGCGGTGCGTGTGAGCTAAGCAAATGGACCAGCAACAGCACCCTCGTCATTGAATCCATCCGTCCAGGAGATCGCATCAGCTCCGTGTCATTTGACCCTCGGGACGACCATGCTGTGAAGGTTCTAGGTCTTCACTGGGACACGAATATGGACAGTTTTGCCTATCATACCAGTATCCAACACGCCTCATCCACTAAACGTCAGATTTTATCCGTCATCGCGCGCTTATTTGATCCCATCGGGGCCTTGGGTCCAGTATTGTTGTGGGCCAAGTGCTTCATGCAGCTGTTGTGGTGCAACAAGCTCGATTGGGATGAGCCGCTGGCCGAGGACTTACTGTCTATGTGGCAGCAGTTTTGTTTGGAACTACCTTCTGTATTCAAAGTGAATCTATTTCGTCACATTGATGTATCTCGTTATCAGGATGTTCAATTATTGGGTTTCGCGGACGCATCCACCAAAGGATACGCGGCGAATGTATACCTACGCATCGTTGACGCCCTGGGAGAGGTTTCAGTCAAATTCATCACATGTAAAACTAAAGTGGCTCCTTTGAAAAGTACTACTACTGATGAATCATTATCCATACCACGATTGGAGTTGTGTGGAGCATTGCTGTTGGCTCAGACACTTCACCATACCAATTATGTTCTGTCTTCCGAGCTGTCCATATCCCGGATTCGAGCATGGTCTGATTCATCGGTTGTGCTATCATGGCTGACTTCGGACCAAAAATGTTTTAAGATTTTCATCACCAATCGAGTCGCCAAGATCCATCAACTGTTGCCTGGATGTGAATGGAGTCACATATCGACAACGGACAATCCGGCGGATCCGGCTTCCCGCGGACTATTGCCCAGGTCTATGATGACTTCGACCATTTATTGGAACGGTCCTGCATTTCTACAACTTTCCGAGGAACAGTGGCCCAAATCTAAGTTCATGCCGTTAGATCCAGACCAACTCCCTGAAACTAAACCCCATATTGCTACGACGTTAGCTGTCAATGCCCAGTCATCACCACTAGAGTTGATTAATCGGTTTTCGTCATTCAGCAAAATGCAACGAGTTTTGTCGTACATCTTCCGTTTTTTGAATCGTATACGTCGACAACCTGCGTGCTCGGGCCCCATATTGTTGGTAGAACGAGAAAAGACACTTTCAACCGTCGTACAATGGACCCAACAGCATTATTTCTCGGATTTGATCAAAATGGTGAAGACCAGCTCCATCATCTCGCCACCGTCCTTGGCCCAGTTAGCGCCTTATGTCGACGAAGTTAACGTCATACGAGTTGGAGGCCGTCTACATTTGTCGAACATCCATCACGACGCGAAGCACCCGATTCTCCTACCACGATCTTGTCACCTTACAGATTTGATAATCCGGCACTACCATCTGTCTTTTCTACACGGGGGACCGAAGTTGGTATTGTCCATGCTGAACCAGAGATTCTGGATTCTATCGGGTCGCACGGCAGTCCGAAGAGTCATTTTTTCCTGCGTACCATGCACGCGTCATAAGGCCGTTCGCCCTCAACCAATTATGGCTAATCTACCATCATTTCGGGTCCAACCTCATCGGCCATTTTCTCATGTGGGGATGGACTACGGAGGCCCGTTCCTGATAAAAGAACATCGACGTCGAAATGCACAAGCAGTAAAGGTATATTTGGCTTTATTCATCTGCATGTCCGTGAAAGCCATACACCTCGAGATCGTTACGGACTTGAGCACTGACGCATTCTTGGCAGCATTGGATCGCTTCGTAGCCCGGCGAGGAATCCCCTCCCACGTCTATTCAGACTGCGGGACAAATTACGTGGGTGCCGCGCGTCAACTCAAAGCACTGTTTCGCGATGCTAAGGCACAAGACCGACTGTCAGCACATCTCCCTTGTACGTGGCATTTTAATCCGCCCGCTGCGCCCCACTTCGGTGGCATCTGGGAGGCCGGTATTAAAAGTGCAAAACACCACCTCAAACATGTCATTGGTCAACAGATATTAACGTACGAAGAGTTCCACACGTTAATCACCCGAATAGAAGGCATACTAAATTCTAGGCCAATCACGCCCACTTCGTCAGACCCGAATGACTTAAGCGCCCTAACGCCGGGCCACTTCCTGATCGGACAACCCATTCAAGCCATTCCTCATCCGGATACGACAGATATCAAGATCAATAGGCTGAACCGGTGGCAGCTCATACGACAATGTCACGAGTCGTATTGGAAGAGATGGTCTCACGAATACTTGTCCACGTTGCAAAGTCGGCACAAATGGTTCAAGTCCGCTCCCGATTTAAAGATAAACGATATGGTCATCGTGGAGGCTCCGTCTCGTCCACCAACGGAATGGCGACTTGGTCGTGTAACCGAACTCCATCCGGGATCCGACGAGGTAGTGCGCGTGGTATCCGTTCGTACACAGGACGGTACCTATAAACGTCCGGTCGTGAAACTAGTACGGTTACCGATTGACCAGTAATTTTCTATTTCCCAGTCCTTTTAATTATTAAACGTATATGTCCTATTTATTCCAGTACCACACCCACCTAAGGCCTTTTGCCATTTGTTTTATTATTATTATTATTATTATTATTATTTATTTTTTTTTTTTTGGGTGACGGTACACCTCCTTATTATACATTATTAATTTGTATTTTTTTTTTATATATGTACCGATGTATTGGTCTTTTTCGAGTTTGTATAAATGTATATTATTATCTTGAGTTATTTTGTGAAGGCCCTGACTCATCCGTGAAATTACAACTCCACACCAAGCGGCACCAACAACATTTTGAAAGCCACCTGGGACTTTCAACGCGGGGAGGAAATGTTGGGTACAAGTTCCAAATATCGGGCGCGTCCGTTACTTACGGTCCGCCACGTCGATACGACTATCGACTTATCGGTCTCCAGTTATCGCCGGTGGACGCGATAAAGTGTCCGTCCGAGCAAGTTTCGCCGGCACCAGTGGTGCGAGGAGTGCGTGTGTGTCGTGTGTCTTGGTTCGCGCTCGTCCGAGCGAGGTTTTGCTGACGTCCGTCAGGCCTTTGTCGTTTCAATATTTGATGTTTTTTTGTTCTCTCGATACGCCTCTTTTATTCGCCACCGTCCGGGGCATCTTCCACCCGCTCAAGCCGTCCAGCCAATCAAGGGAGTCAGGTCGTATCATGCCATCACATTAATAACATTTGTATAACTTTGCTGTGTTCATGATTATCATTATTATTATTATTATTTATATTTATTATGTATTCGCGTTTTACTAACATTAGTTGTAAGGATAATTAATATTGTATTGAATAGCACTCGGTCCCTATACGCGCATTGAATTATTGTAAATTTGTTTGTTTCTTTTGTCTTTTCTTCTTATGTACCACTGAGTTATGTAGAATATACACATATCACATATTATTTATATACTCGTATCGTTCCTCGCATTCAGACCTCCCACTATATACAGTCCACGTCTCCTAAATTCAACTAAATTAACACGACCGGCACGAAAACACGACGAATACTTCGGCTATTCGTATCTTGGTCCGCGTCGACAGTAATTGTATTATAAGTTATTTTTTTTGTAATGTGTCTTTGTCCAGCCGTTATGATCGAGGTTTTTCTGTGAACATTTTTGTTTTTTTTTCTCCTAACGTTATGATGTAGATAACGATAAATTTAATATAGTCAAACATATTACATCACGATAATAGTATAAGAGATCTAGAAATAGATAAATAATTTCTTTGGTGAAACAGCTCTGAGCAAAGCTTTATAGGTACCGATTATATTATTTTGTATTGTTTTCAGTCAAATTATTGGTAGGTTTAATTTGTTCATCAAAACCTTAAAACATTTGGATCCTAAACCTGGTAGAAATTTTATTTTATCAGAATATTGGTGCACCTAATATGTATATATTATATATTTAAAGTAGAAACCAGATGTGAAAACAGTCAGAATCCTAACTAAACATTTTAAAAAAAAAACAAAAATTTTGACCGGTAGCATTTTCTGAGAGTTCTTCAATATAATTAATTCAGTATATGAGTAAGAATATATTCAGCTTTTAAGTTTTAATGTAATGATTAAATCATTTAATTGATAAAAACTATCCAAAACGAGGAACTTTAAAAGTTCTATATTTAGCGCGAAAATGGACAATTAAAAAAAAAAACTTTTGTCGAGGTTGCAGATTTGTGTTGTTAGATATAGGTGAACCTATGGTCTATCTATGGTGAACATTTTGAGTTCCTAGTACCATTAATTTTACAGTTATGATAAATGAGTTGATAACTAAAACTATTAATGAAAATATCGTTTATTACCGTTTTTACTCAAGTTTTCGACAGTTTTTCAAGAAAAACTCACTCTTTTGAATTACTGATCTACAAAGTCGCTGAACAAAAACAGTGGACTATTATTTAATGTCCAAAAGTGTTTCCACGTAAAATATATATATATATATATACTGAAAGAGAAAACAAACTATACAGTGGGTGTATAAGTGTAATATTATATTCCTTTGCGTTACTCAGAATCTAAAATAAAAAGCGAACAATTCTGTTTTTGTAAATAAACGAAACACGTTGAATCGTCATTGTCAGTTTGCACGGACTGTATTTTAATGAAATCCAAACATCACTGAAAATCCCAACTACTACAACGGTTTATGTGATGAACGTTTTGATCGATTTATTTTAGATGTCTGTGTCACTATGTTTACAACGATCTAGAATCGAAAATCACACAGTGAAATAAAGACTGTGTAAAATGATGTGTTTTAAACAATAATCATAATATTGATAGCCAAAAAACTTCTTTGCGTACCTACTTTTTTTAAATTTTTTTTATTTATGAAATCTATGCCGATTAATTTTGTTTTCAAAACGATCACTTCTTTTACTCACAAAGATCTACGGTGAAAACGCATTTAAATTTATTCGCTGTTCGGGTGTGTTCCTTACTCTTATTTTTAAGTTCAGTTACGATATTTTATTCATTGTAAAACCCGAGGTGAAACCAGTCGACGGTTATTTGTCAGGGGCGTATTTCGATTTTGGGGGGGGGGGCTATGGTATTTTATCCAACTGGAATTCCTCAATTCAGCCTATGAAACCAAACTCAAAGCCCAAAGGTATAATCGTTACGATCAAAATTGTCAGAAAATTTACGTCATGAATAGGTAACTTGTTCGTTGTTACTAATAATTCTTTATGAAATTATATAGAACTTTTACAATTTACATCTGATAGAACATAATTAGCAGACTTCATAAACAACTCCTGGATTTCGCCTGACTAGTTCGGCGGCCCGTCGAGCTCATCGTCTTACGACCACGTATATGTGTAGGCAGGGCCCCCACAAGGGGGGTACAGGTGGACCCATGGTACTGGGGCCCGGACATTCGAGGGGCCCGGCGTTCATGTAAATAATTACTTCAATGTATGATAGAAAAAGGTTTCAAACACATTTTGATGATATTATACATGACTTTGCTCAGAAAAAAGCAAGAAAAGCAAAATTTACTTAGTATATAAAGTTGAAATCATAATTTAAATGATAATGTGTATTAAGTACCTATTATGATTTATAAGACTACCATAACTATACATACATACATTCAATTATGATACAGTATAAGTTATAATAATCACATTATTTTATTTTTTAACATACATTTTTAGTTTGTACTACCTATTTATATAATATTATACATGTTTTCAATTTATAAAGGATACCGATCAATTTATTGATATTTTATTTTTTAATTATAACTACACCTATAATTTATACATAAAACTAATATTAAAGGTCTTGAAGTAATTGAAGGGCTTGCTGCGACAACCAGATAAATCCACTTTTTCCCAAAACTCATTTTTTTTTTTGCGGAAATGCACGAAGAAAATTTTTTTTGAAAATCAGACACAACAACCAGTTAAATCCCATCAATAGTGATGGAGTTATTTAAAGAAATGGATTTATCGTGTTTTTTAATTTGCTGCAGTGATGACATAGGGTTCCTGTGATTACTTTTTTAGAGGCATAAGCTGTCATTTGATATTTATATATAATATAATAGCATTAAATATGCTCCAAGATTCAAGAGCAAAATTAACTTTATTTAAGAATTAATAAAAATTAATGTGCTTTTTGGTGCAACAACCAGATATGTCCATGTTCTCTACAATTTTGACTAACAATATTTCAATACCAAACATTTTTTTTCAATTTTAACTTCAAAGATGTATTTATAAATGAACATAGAATTCAAATTTAGTTGATAGGATTTTAGCATAAATAATAATTTTTAAACTAAATTTACATTGTCTTGAAAAATTTCAAAAAATGGATTTATCTGGTTGTTGCAGCAAGCCCTTCAATTCATCTCGAAAAATTAATTGATATGATTGAGGGGCCCGGATTTAGTTCTGTACCCGGGTCAAAAATATGATGTGGGGGGCCTGTGTGTAGGTATAACGTACGACGCGATCGCCGTGAGTAGAGAACTTAAAAATAGTATCTGCCATCAGTATAATCTATTATCTATCATTATTAAGGTTGTCTAATTTTGCGTATCGCCATAGGCGTAGCGTGATGAATTTATATGGGGGCTACAGCCATTTTTTTATTATGGTGTACACTAGTACTTATCGACGAAGCTGTCGAAACTTCATGTGAATTAATTCGGCAATACAAATTACTTTGGCTATAGCTCATAATGATTCAGGTACACAACATAATATATTCTAAATATGTAATTAAATAAAAATTTAAAGGAACAAAGTATAAAAGACTAAAGAAGCACATATTTTCAACCTAAAAATTGTAAATTGTATTTTCCCCAGAAACATCGATAACATAACACACGGCGATAACATTATGGTCTATCGATGATTATATTATATTAATATTATTAAACAAAATATTATTATTGTTATTATTGTTATTGTTATTATTATTGTTATTGATATCCATATGATATTGTAATATATAAATAATTGAATAATGTAAAATTTGAACCGGCAAATAAAATATATTACTAACACAATAAATAAAAATATATTCCTTGCATATGGATATGAAAATAAATAATATGTAATATAAAAAGTTTCCAGTTCTCACACATGGACCATGAACGGATAAAATACTACATTTTTACACATAGGCTTAAACATAAATCTGGAAGGGCTTAACATAATTCTGGAGGGGTTATAGCCCCTTTAGCCCCCCCATTCTACGCCTATGCGTATCGCTCTCTGTGCGATTTTATGTTCGTATCGAGTCGGACGACGACGATGACAACCATCCATCGGGTGCCGACGATTGATCTTCACTCCGAACGCGTATTATATATTGTATCATAATTCATAACGTGATTGAATTGATTGGTATTATGTTCGTGTATGATTTATTGAATTACAATATTGTACGCCCCGAAACTTCAGCACAAATCAATTTTCGTCAGTGGCGTATTCATAGATTTTGTATTGGGGGGGGGGGGGGATCAGTAGAAATCATATTTTCACGGAAAGAAATTTTTTATACCTAAGAGCTTTTTTAAACTGTCCATTGGTTTCATTACAAGCACACAAAGCTTTTGACCACCAACTCCACCAGTTTTTGAAAAAATCACACATACTTTACAAAAACCACCCTGTTTTATTTCTGTAAATGCTAACCATTGATATAATTGTATAGCCAACGAAATTGAAATCTAAGATTTTTAGTTTTATTCTTTTCAATTAATGGGAATTTATATGTTTCAGACGGAGCCCATAAATTTGTTAAAATCTTCAAAAGTTTTAATTTTAATTTGTGTTCGTTAAAATTGTATCTAATTAATATTTAAATATTTTACATTACTAAAATTTTGTTAAATATTTAAAATTTTTGTATATTGTAGGTATCTACCTATATAACTACACCAATGAGAAAATATAAGTGTTTTGTTTTGTCTATTTAAAAAATTGTTATTAAATTAGGTATTTCATTAGTCATTATTTTAATTTTAATACTTTTAATTTTTCAAATCTGTGTTAATAAGATTCAATTTTCAAATGGGAAATGATATAGTAATAGAATCTAAGTTTTGTGTGTAATTTCAAATTTGCAAATATATTTCAATAAAGGATTTTGAATTTTAGACCGTATACAATGCCACAATGGTATATTATAAATATAAAATACCATATTATTACATCATAACTTATAATTATAATTTATAAGTAATAATATACATAACATTTATTCAATAATAACAATATAATATACCAAAAAATACTAAAACATAAATAAATATAAGAATTTACTCACAAGATTTTTTTCAGCGTCATTTAAATTATAATCTATAAACAAACCAATATCATTTATACGCTGTATATCTAAATCTACACCATTAAAACGCCTTTTTTTTGACGACGTACGAAGAATATCGTCAGAATTTCGTTTGATCTTTTCATTATTTTCAATATTTAAGGTTGGAAGAGTATTCGAGTATGTTTTAAAAAAATTGTTAAATGTTTGTTGCTTCTTCATACTTAGACCGTTTGTTAAAATGTATAGCACACAACTCTACTCGGAATATGAGTACTTAGTACTTACTAAATACGACTGAAGGGACGTCAAAATATTATATTTGATAATTGGTTTTAGATAATATTTATCATTGAATCTATTTTTTGCTTTACCATTGGAAATGGAAATGAAAAAATTTCAAATAAATCTATGTAATGATAATATTTCATCCACCATTGACACTATTTTAATATAAATGCGTAAAAACTATACATGCATTACATCCTTATTTATCAGAAATTTTTCTAATGTAGGAAAATATATTATAGTCTGATGGGGGGATCTACCCCCTCCCCCCATATATTCGCCCCTGACTTTCGTATCCCTTCTCACTACTCTCGAAAACACGATTTGTTTTTCGTCCTATATTTTAACGTGAAAAGTGGTTATGGATCCCTTTTAGTAAGAACATTAAGCAAGCTAACTTGATCTCCACTGCCTTAGATTTTTCTGTTATACAACGTGATACTTTCAGATTTAAGTCAATAATATTTTAAAAAGATTACTACAATCCCTAATAGTGCATTATCACTACTTAATTATTATTTTTTGTGTCATTTATTCGATTTTTATGTCGATTTTCGACAGTTTTTCCTCACGCCAAGCAAAATTACCGAGAAAAGACATGAACCCCCAAAGTTTCATTAATATGTGATTTCCGACCTATAGAGCTGTTAGATGAAACTTTTGGAGAATTTTTACTATCCGAAAAAGGGTTTACAAAAAAAAAAAAAAATACAATAATTACCATCTTCGTAAAATCAATATCATCCTTTGCTTTACTCAGAATGTAATATTGATCTGACATTTTACGTGGAAGAAGTCATTTGAGATGTAATTTGAACTTTAAACGCCTAAAAAAAAATTATTTACTGACTAAATCTTTATGAAATTAAAATCGTATGTAGAAATATGCAATCTATTGGTGAAAAAATGTTTTACCGAATTAATAATTCCACATTGTACTAGGATTTATTGAAAAATATCGCTAATTTGCGTGTAATTAATGGTTTTCGTCAAAGTTCTTAATTTAAAATACACATAAAAAAAATTTTAAGGCCAACCATCATATATTTTTTGTAGTACGGTTAGTTAAAAATATGAGTAAGGTGATCTCACATTTTTTGGTCTCTACGTTAAGGATTTAAAATTTAATTGTTTAAAGATTTTTAAAAAACGAGGTATCTCTCACATAATTATAAAGTTATAAATGTTGCTTGAAATTGGTAATATATATATTTTCTAATTTTCGTGTACTCTAGCTGTATAAAAGAGTTGTAAAATATTTATTGAACATTTTTATTGTCTAGTACCAATACATTTTGGTTAATGGGCTATATACCAAAAATAAATTTTACAAAAATCTCTTGTACAACAAATTTTACCGTTTTTCTTTAATTTTTCGGTAGTTTTTCCATATGCTTGGCACTAGTTGATCCCAGATTTACTTACCTATACATGATATATATTTATATATATACTAATATAGGCAACAAATATTTATTTAACTTCAGAAATCGTTAATATTTTTTCATTCATAATTAATTATTTTTAATCAGGTGAAAATTAGATATCATAAACTTAAAATTAAGCCGAAAATACTTTTAAATTTTATTCATAAAAGGTACGTATCTATCTGAATACACGATTCAGAACTTATTTGAAAATCAGAAACAAGAAAACGTTTAAATGATTTTAGATCACAGATTTTTTTCTTCTAATTTGTGTAATGCAAACAATTTACTATCCAAACTGCAGCCCTCAATATAGGTTTCTTAGCTGAGTTGCATTGTAAAATATTTTTTAAACAAATCGATTACGACTACTAACAGTATGAGGCTGTGGTAATGACAAAATTATAAAACTGACTAGTACGTTCTTTTAATAAAATTGCAAATAATTTTTAATATTAAAAAAACAGAGTTAATAATATGTTGGTACTGTTCGTGGACGTTTTTTTTCCGGGTATAAAATATTCAGTTTAAAAAAAAACATTATGTAATTAATTTATGTTAATACGCAGGAGTGCGTTTTGCGTGAAGATTTTACTCTACACTGCAGTACTTAAACTTAATTTATTCTGTTAAAATAAATATTGTTACCATTCACTGTGTGTGAATCAGTGTAAAAAAATGTCATGTATAAAAATGAGCGATATTATTTTTATTAATAATCCAAGGTTTTTACGTAAATGATTTTTATTTATTTTTGTTTTATATAATATATATATATTAAAAAAAAAAAATTAAAATAAATAATACTATTTACGATAAGTTATCCAAAGAAAAACTGGATTTTTTTTTTTTGTTTTTCAATTTATAAATATTCAAGGTGCTCTCAGAGTATTCAAACTAGTTTTCTTGTACTTTACTCTTGATTCATTGTCATTTGACAGATTATTTTAATGACTGAATTTATACAATTTGTCGATCATCGATTTGTATTTTATTTGTATCATCTATTAAGTGCTAAGCTATATGAAAAGCGATGTTTTTAATCACCATCACGTTCACATAGGTAGGTACTTGGTATAAAAATCTTCCATTTCAAATGATTTTTTAACCATTATTGGTATTTAAAGTATAATTAATTAAAATTCTAAATTCAGTTAGTCTTAGTTAGTAGTAACATGTTATGACTTAAGATTAATTTTAATTTTGGTCTTTGGAAAATATTTTTGAAAATTAGCCTTTATATAATATGTATTACCTACAGAGTATCTAGTGGATTGTAACAACAAAAATTATCGTATACAACTATTTTTAAAGAAGACAATATTTTATATTCGACGACAACGAAATTTTTCGTTCAATCTCATTTGGGCACTATTTATAACAAATTTAAAGTGGTGAAATCTTGAATTAGTAAATAACTATAGTCATGGTCGTCTAAAACGTTTATGTAAAAAAACGTTTTTAAGAAACATAGAAAAAAGTTTTTTCCGCCTCGTTGTGCCTAGTTAATATTTTTACGTTGATTCTGAACCCAAATGCAATGGAAACACGAAAGAATGTTTTATCGTACATGCATACATACATACATACGAATTTCGTGATCGGGCACCATTGTCCATAGAAGTAATTAAAACCATGATTAAATATTTAAAACCTATATTAAATATTATGCACCATGGACATGTTTTTGATGTTAATCTTTATGTAATTTTTTCAAAATAAATATTTAAAGATGAAATTTGACGCAAAAACGATTAATATTCGATAAACCATGAAGACTTACGAAGTGATATAATTAATTTCTGCTACAAAAATAATCAATACTATACCAACTATAGTTGCCGCTTTGCCGGCGACTATAACGCACAGCTATTTACATATTAGACTGTAATTCAAAACATTACAGTATTGATATTCAGAAACAAGTTTACGTTATACTTTGGAATACACATGAAACCATAAATTTTAGATTTTCGTTGAGTAACAACGATTCACGAGACCCATAAACTAATAGGTTCAGGTTTGTATGGTAGAATAGATAAGGCCAATTTACACACGGATACGTTAAGAACGTCTTTTTTATTCCGTTTTATGTCGATTAAAAAAAAAAAAAAAAAATTATAATTTTTTCTCTGCGTTGTGAATTTTCAGTGTGCTGTCGCAAATAAATTCAAACCACTTATGAGCGCTGTCTAAAATGTATAATGGCTGTTTTTTTTTCCACTCGTCTAATCCATATTCACGTAAAGATAAGGAAAAAGGACGACCCCGGTCATTCCGGAATCTCCACTGATCACAAATTCATATGATGTGGATCACGCGCGATTGTCTCCGCGGTTTCTCATTACGATAACTCAAGGCCGACTGGATTCATCGCGTGGAAATATCATCGAAAAGGATTCACCTGTGGTGGCAAATTCGACTATATATACGGAACCATCGCTCGGCCGTTTGCACATACACGCGTCTAGAGCCACACGCCACGACAATATTCGACCGTTTCATTGGGATTGTAAACCAAGAAAGACACTTCACCGAAAATGCAGTGCACAAAGGTAAGATGATATTTTGACACTTGTATAAATATATCACTTGTATAAATATATTGTATAGGTTTGTAGGAAGTCCGAATACTGCTTGTTTATTTTACGTAGAACGATGTGTTCATAAATCAGAGGCGACGATGTCTAATAATTCATTTATGACATTGCGATTCGCTAATATACCACCCACCCAATTTCAAACTTTTTTTTCATTTTACCTACTTTTTTTTTGAATTTAATTTATAATTATGATTTGTAATTTGTACTATTGCTATGGGTGATTTACCAAATGATTTGGGTAGTTGTGTTTTATTAACTTTATTGTTGTGTATTAATATTATTAGCATTTTAGTATTTATATTATTCAAGACATAATACATTTAAAAGTTATGATGCAACTAGAACAATTTTGAATTAAAAAAATTATTATTTTTTTTGTAATTTTCATAAAAAAAAAATTTCTTACATAGTTAAATTTTACTCAAATACAAATAAAGAATACTTATTTTTCAAGTTTCATATCATGTTACTGTAGTTATCGTATTTCGTAAGTCAAAACAAGACGGCCTACATAATATAACTATTTTAAACCCGAAATTTGTAAATCAGTATACCTTTGATTTTAGAGTTTAACTACTTTGAATATTCAACTAATTATACCAACTACATAAGTGTTAAAAAAGTTAACTGTTGAAATCATTATACCTTGAACACAACCCATCTATTTCATCTATGACATTAGTCATTACAAAAGTATAAGTTCAGCGCCTCTGTCATAAATAGCGCATTAGACATTCTTTTTTTTTCATTTCCCGTCGAGTCCGCGCACTCCGAGATCGAACGTCGTTTCCACGACTTTTGGACCAAACGACGGCCGTAGTGATTTTCTCGGTCTAATCATTGTACACCTAAGGTACAATATATAGTATAATATACGGATGTCATACATTGGCATTGACTTGTTTGTGACGTCAGCGCGGGTACGGTCCTGAGTCCGTTATAACGCGTGATTACGGCCAGCCGTCGTTTCTCATGGATTTCGTATCGATCATAATATATACGTTTGTATAATTATTATGCCTGTCGTTCGATTATTCGTAAATCGTATGTATACAGGGGATGTAAATAATATCACGTGTTATATTTTCAATACGTGTTACATTACGTTCAGCAATGTTGAGCAGTCATTCCTCCATTCTTCAAAAGACACTATAAACACAATCACGTTAATTATATGTTCCTAATAATACCGAAAGAAAATAAATGCGAAAACACCTCTGTTTTTTAAACTTCGATTCTTTTGGGTCACGCGAAGGGTCAAATATTATAAATCTATTGGCGTTAAGACGTTAAATTTATTGAAAAATTAGATTTTTAACCCACGAAAAAACCATATCTAAAGTAACATTGGGTACGTGTCGGTCGAGGATACGTTGAATACTGCTAGGTTTCAACTCTTTCGATGATTTTCAGTTATTGATTGACCATAATATTCGCATTTCGCTTGTATTTATCGATTTTACGCACTCGATTTCTCTATTCAGGGTTGTGTTTCGTATCTCGTTTGCGAAAGCAAATCCAAAATAAGTAATGACTCGGAAACCGAAAGAAGGAACTCGATTGTAGAGCCTTAATCAGTGGAGTAGTTGTGCCGCTCTTCTCGCATAAACTGTGTCAAAATCGTCAAAAGTGTTGGTTTCTTCCTTTTCATTCCGTAAAACGTGTTTTTTCCAAAAGTCCTAAAAGAAATATACCTTGTGTGAGGTAAAAAGAGAGAGGGTGCTGGGTCGAATCTTCCACAAGTTGGTCTGCACGTGTGCTCGGGAGTGACCTTTTCTCCGTGGGCTGCTTTTGAAATTTTTCTCGGTAATGTACATTTTCTTTCCACTCAAAAATCCCGGGTCTTGATATTATTTTAATAATATTGTTATACATATAATGTTTATTTAATAACGAAATATGTACAATAATTTAACATGAACATTATGTGGTAAATAACAGTACAGTTGATACCTAATCTCGGTAAGCAATGCTTGTTTTGCGTTTAGGGAGTCTATATTAATTAATTATTTAAGTTATTGTAACCAGTGATCGAATTGGGGAGACGTCGGGGGACTGAGTACCCCAACTAATTTTTTTGAAAATTTAGCGTACCTCTACTTTCTTTTTTAAGTGAAACTCATAGGAGGGTAGTACCTACGCAAAAATATTAAAAAATATTTTTATTATTATCATCAAAATGTTTGGAACAACTAATAATGTTTTTCATATCACGTATTAATTTTTATTTTGCATTTTGAACCGGGTTACATTTTTTCATATTTAGGGAGTTATATAGGATGTTTGGGCGTTACGTTATAACAATCTTCCGAAAGAGTCGGGGACGCTAATTTTTTATAATAGTCCCTCGACTTTTGCTTTTCCAATTCGAGCACTGAATTTTATTATTGATTCATACGATCGAAACTGTCGGATTTGTCCGCTCGCAGATGGCCGTCTTCGGTTTGCTGTGCTTCGCCGCCGCCGCCGCCGCCGCCGCCGTTACCGAGCTCGGTGAACAGCAGCCCGCCCAATACGAGTTCAACTACGCCGTCAACGACCCGCTGACCGGTGATCTGAAGGACCAGCAGGAGTCGAGGGACGGCGACGCGGTGGTGGGCTACTACCGGACGGCGGACGCGGACGGCCTGGTGCGCACCGTCAAGTACCGGGCGGACGGCGTCAACGGGTTCCAAGCCGAGGTAGTGCGCGAGCCCTTGGCCGCCCCGGTCGCAGCCAAGGCAGCCTTACCGGTCGTAGCCAAGGCAGCCTTACCGGTCGCGGCCGACCCGGTCAAGCCGGCCGTCGTCCCCGTAGCCCCCGTCGCCCCGGCCGTCCCGTACTACTACGGTTACCAGCCGTACGCCGCCTACGGTTACCAGCCGTACACCGCCTACGGTTACCAGCCGTACACCGCGTACGGTTACCAGCCGTATTCCGCGTACGGTTACCAGCCGTATTCCGCGTACGGTTACCAGCCGTATTCCGCGTACGGTTACCAGCCGTACCCGTTTGTCGGCGGCAAGTACGCGCCTTTGACTGCCACCGCCGCCACTGCCGCCGCCCGCAAGTGAACGCGACTCTTCCGCAAAGGACGTCTAGACGACCCCGCCGCGGCGTGTTTTCCGCGCCTGGACCGCACCGGTGTATATAAAGTATCGCGGTCGTCATGACCAAGTCACACGACCTTTTTAACCGCCATTTTCTTGTCTACTGTATTTCCGATCGTCTTTGAAAAAAAAAATTGTTTTCTTATCATTTTTTTTTCGTGTATCTGTTATTATTACGTATACGATAAAAAAAAATAAAAAACATAAGATAATTTAGGTTTTACTTACTTTTAGTTAATAATAAAATAAGTATTTTTTCTTCTACACACGTGCATATTTATTTCGTCCCCTTCCACCTACATAACACCATGTTCCAGTTGATCACCTCTCGTCAAGAAATCTCACCATTTTGATCTGGTCATAGATTTAGATTCTGAATGAATCGAAGTATGCATTGGTTTTACAGTGATGTTTATTTCTTCTTTCTTTCTTTCTTTTGCTTTTTTTCTGTTGAAACTTAACAGAACTAAGTCTAACTACACTTACCTTTGTCAAAGAGCTTCATCCAGCTACTCTATAGATTGGGAGTAACCTAACCTTTGAGGGTTCTCTCCTCTCAATAGTTTTCCAGATATGTCGTTAACGACATTTTCACTTGACCAATTTTAGTTCTTTAGACATAACTCAAAAATATTGCTAAAAACTTGAAATTCTCATCATAGGTATATAAGTATATTCATGAAATATTGACTATTGCCACATACTTCACATAAGTTTCAAAAAAAAAAAATAATAATAATTGAACATTTTCGGGTTGAAATAAAACTTTTAAAATATTTTTTAATTTTAATATTTAAAAAAAATTCTGAAAATTTAATATGACCATATTTATACACTTGACTAACGGTACTAAAAAATTTTGAAAAGTTGTGGCACAGGATTTTTTTTTTTATAATCGTTTAAGTAAATTATTATACGTTTTTTCGGAATCGACCTTTTCGCATACATTTTCAACTGTATTGGACCATCCAATAATTGTGAACCTTTAGATGCAGATGGAAAAAAATATTTTGAATCTTTTGGAAAAAAAAAATTTCTCCTTTATTCAGAAAAAATTGTTGAGATGATTTTGAAAAAAAAAAAACGAAACTTTCTGACAATAATATATTGAATATGGTTAAATATATAAATAGTATATTTTACACGGAATTTTGGCTAGGATCTTTTAACTCAATAAATGGTTGATCATTTCTTTAAAATGCATAACCCATTACCATTATATTGTCCGAGGATCGAAGAAAATCCTATGGTGCGAAGTACGTACTTTTTTATTGTCCTAATTTAATATATAGTTAATTTATTAGCGATAAAAAATGTATGAATTTGATGATTGGTTTAAAGATTTTGGATCTTGATATTTAAAATCCTTTGTAAAAAGATTTTAATTTAAGATTGTTAAAATCTTCTTTTTTTTTTTTGATGTATTTAAATGATTTTTTTGACCGTCAATGACAAAGTATTTTCAGAGAAATTATAATAACAATGAAAAAATAAACATACGTTTAAATAAATAATATCTAGATGGTACCAATTGAAATAAGAACGATTCTCACGAAGGAAGTAATTGAAGGGTTTTTATATATTTAGACGGCTAGTGTTTGTTGTAAAATTAGGGTTCCAAAATCCGGAACAATATAATAGCAGTCAGCGGGGGTTAAGTGTAATAATATGCTTTTTTAATTGGACAGATGGTTTGCATTTGTTCTGCACTACAACGGAAATCCAGTTTTATGTATTTTTGTTTTATAAACCCTTACTTTGAACTTATTAATATTTTAATATTAATTGTCCAAACTATAAATTGCTCTTGTGTAAAAAATAGTATTGTTATCTTTATTTACCTATTTACGAATAATAAAAAAATGTATTGTGTGAATGTACCTAATTAGCTAATGAAGTCATTAAAATAATTACGATATCAGATTTATAGGTAGCGACAGAATAATAATATTAATAATTTATGAGTGAAATAGTGTAAAAATGTGGTATAAAATCGTTTGATGATTTAAATTTTAATCAGTGGAATCACGGCGCAAGTGTAATAATGCTAAAATTAGTTTTCAAATGAAATAATTCGAAAATGTATTATCCAGTAAACATCGTTTAACGTAATATTACTTTTTTAGCGTTATCATAGCCTTGCGATTCAAAAAAAAAAAACTTTTATTACGAAACTGTGATTAATTTTTTCTCAAATTAAAGCTGCAACAGAATATTGATCTTATTGATTAAGTTTAGACTGTTAACTGATTTAAATACACTGTGAGAATTTAACTACAGAAGTTTCGAGTAAAACCGTTCAAAACGATTTTCTCAACGTTTACTCTTCCTTTAGCGATGATTCAAAATCTATACATTTTCAAGGGTCACGAATACCAATTAAATCCTATTTTGTTTCTAATAAATGAGATGAAAAATGATGCTATAGTTCATGGTTCGTATATAGAACACATTAATTTATTATGCCTACAAAGTGAGAATAAATCTTAAAAAATGTTCAAAACGATAAAGGACCGTAGTGTGAGTGGAAAAAATGGTTGCTTGTATAGTATTATGTATAACGTCGACTAGCAAACATGCAACGGCCAAAACGCGAACATTTTTTTTTCATTAAGTCTAAGTGCAAGTATATTCAGGTCGCATATCCATCAATTTTTGATTTAAGCTTTTTTTATTTATTATTATTATTATTATTATTATTATTATTTTTGAAGACTTTTTGCGTCCGCCAATAAATAATTGATCATTTAAAAATTAACAAACATAATATGTATCATAATAAAAAATGTAGGTACGTGTAGTTAAAGTATAGAAACGTCATAGATTTACACCAATATTATTGACTATATGTATTCGTTTTCTCGTCGTACATAAGAATAGCGGTTTTTCTAATAAAAGAAAAAAAAATCAAAACATTTCCATAGAAACTACTTTTATAATAGGTTTAAAATCAAATACGATGTTGATGTGCCCATTATATATTATTTTAATGATATAATATTGCGAGAGCTATAATATGGATCGTACGACTTTGGATAAAAGATGGAAAAAAAATAGTAATAATAATAATACGTAATAACAACAGGAAAACAGAAAAAAAGAAATTTATGAAAAAATAACATCTAATTTAAAAAAATGTTTTTATGACCTGTAGGTATTTATTTTTAACAATAAAAATAAAATATGGAAACCTAAACAATAATGTTATATTATATTATGTTTTAATTTGTGCGTAATTATTACTTAGTAATAAAATGTCATTTTTCCAGTCGTTTATATTTTTTTCTCTTGCTTATAAACCATGGTTGAAAATACAAAACCACCAAGTACCTTATACATGTGTAAAAATTTTTAAACATAGGAACGATAATTCATCTATTTATAATTAAATAGGTAATTAATGAAGACAAAAACAGCGTTTTTATAATACTCATAAATTCAATATTTACTTTAATATAATGTACGTAATACAAAACATATTTTGATTTAACGCTTCTTACAAATTATTGAAATAACAAACTTTTTCTGTACTTTACCCGATACACAGCACGGGGCATTCTACGGAAATCCTACGAGTCCTAAGGACTACCTATGCTCAACACCTCGCCGAAATGATACACGATAATATCAACACGAAATCGTCTTGACGGGCCGCGGCGCGCGTGTCACGACGACGACAACGCGGGTACGATCCTACGCGCGCGATAAGCTTACTACGCGTACAACACGACTCGCGCATTCGCGATGGTGGCACCCCTGCGCGACGGTCTTCCGAATCCCTTCCGCTCGCCGAGACCGTCACGTCCCGCCGCGGCAACCGGAGAGCTCTTCGCCCGCGCGTTTCACGTTCAGTCGTGCGCGCGTGTCCGTCCGGTCTGCCCGACCGAGTGAGTTAGTGTGTGTGTGTGTTCGTCGTGACGTGTTTTTCCGCCGCGCGCGCGTGTTATCGAAACACATTCAATCGGTACCTACTTCTCGTTCTCCGGAGCGGATCTCGACGCAGCGCGGTCTCTAGCCACCCGCGGTTTTCCCGCAGAGAAAAACCGGTCACGCCCGGGGTTCGTGTATCGTATTTTCCGGTTTTCCCGTACGGGACGGCGGTCGTTCGTCCGGGAAACACGTGGATATTCCCCCTGCCCCTGTAAGGTCCCTCCGGATAGCGAACGGTGGAAACGATCCCGGGGACCAGAGGTGTTCCGGACGAAAATCAGTCATCGGGAGTTTGTGGCGTGTTGTGTTTTTCGGGTTTCCTCGCGGGTCTCCGCTCGACAGACGCCTTTCCGGACGGCGGAAACGACATCGCGACGACCGCGAAGACCGCGAGTGTCCGGCCACCAGACTTTTCACCGGCGTGACGTCGCCATGACATTTCGACGTTTGCGCGTGGTCGTCTCGCGATGGCGCCTCGTGGCGGTTGGCTAGACCGTTCATCCGCGTCGCCCAGCCGCGGGCCCAGTCGCGTGCGTGTGAAATAAAAGTCTCATCTCCACCGCGGAAGACCTTGTGCAGACTCGTGGACCGCTCGTGATCGCACCATGTCTGGAAGACGTACGTCTGACGTTGCACTCGTCCATTGCCGCCGTTCTCCCGTGCGTCCGAACATATCGGGATAGCCGTCAACGAAAATATATATAATATTCAGTTAACGGTGAGTACGAAATTTAAAAGAGCGCCAAAAAATGTTCAAATTAAGCTGTCCTGTAGTGTACTCTATCTTACACACACACACACACACACACACACACACACACACACACACACACACACACACACACACACACACACACACACACACACACACACACACACACACACACACACACACACACACACACACACACACACACACACACACACACACACACACACACACACACAAACGCACGCAGTGTCTAGTTAGGGGTTGACAACTTTTTTCACTTTTAAAAAACTTTCATTGTTATTATACTCATATGATGATACGTTTTGTACAGTTGAATCAAAAATATGAAACATTTATAAATTTGTATGTTTAGAAAAAAAAAGTATTAAAAAAAAAAATGTCAACTTATATTTTTGTTCGGAAGTGGCAAGTCATCATTTATTAGAAATCCAAAGTTTTTATTTCAGCTTCATTAGATATAACTATTAAAAGCAAATAGCGAGTGATCATTTATCATTGTAGACTTCGAATAATTCTATAATCCTTTTCCTTGTCTGCAGTGGAAACTGCAATTTGTAGAATTCGTAATCCAACAACTGTTATTAAATTAACAATAAAATATTGAAGTTTTTTGTTGGTTTTTTTTATACGTTATAAAACGTCTATCCAAAAACCTTTCAAATATACATTTGCAAGTCACTCAATTTTTTTAAGCAAGCTAATTGCCCCGCATTTTGTCGGCGGATTTTTATCAGTGTTGTTTGAAATTTTATATTAGGCATGTATTATTCCAATTCCCGCATAAGAAATGACCAGTGCATTATGTATTTATACTTAATTGTGTACATACTATACACAATAATCAGAAAAAAACTATAAGTAACAGAATATAATCAGTGGCGAATTTAGAGAGAGGTATTGGAGGGTTCATTCCCCCTGACATTTATTTTTGTTAATGAATAACGATATTCTGGAATTAAAGTGATGCTAAATTAAATGTATTCCGATATTAAACGTTGAAAAATTGTTGGCTAAAATATTCATTACTGTAATGTAAATTATTGCAAATTTGTCATTTTGGGCGACGGGACCCATAATCTTAATATAAATACACCCATGCTTACATAGCACGCGTTTCTATCGAAAATATTTATCGTTATTTACCAAAATATACAAAGTTCAACCAGCCGCGATGTACCTTACTAGGTCCTTGAATTCGAAGAAAAGGGAATCGAGTCCAAGCACCGAATAAAGAACTATTGGGTCCTGGGACACAAAACATTTAATGGACCCCTTTTAACTTACAAACTCTAACCTTTCTTAACGCATTTCAACAGTATTATTTTTATTTGTACTCGTTTTATTGTTACACGTGTCTAATTTTAGAATAGTATTCCATTTAAAAATAAAATATTTTTTATGACTAGCAAAATATTCGTGTTTATAAAAATTAGTAATAACATACAAGTTAAAATAAAAATAAAATGTATAAATATTATCGAACACTTGATTTTGTAAGATTTGTACCTGACTTGGTAATTTTTTTCTTGCTTTTTCTTTTGTACATTTTTGTATAATTTTATCAAAATTAATCAATCGCAAAAGATCATATTCTGAACACAGTATTGTTGTTAATAATATTACATCTTTTTTTTGTGCCTGGCTCGTATTATATTTGTATTCTTAGTCGAATTAATGTAGACAATTTTTTAATGGGTAACAATGTTTTGTAGAAGATGATTGGCTCAAAATCTTCGTGGTTCCCGTATTGTGCTTCCTTGCCCCTCGTTTAACTTAAATATTTTTTATAATATACATTGAATGAATAATTTCTAACAGAGCTTCAATTATTATTATTTACTGAGCATTCCTAGACCAGTTATTTTATGTGTTATTGTTTATTCAATCAATTTTATTTGTATTTACTATACTTCATTGTTTTGTGATGTAACTTGTAGAATCAACTTTAACCAACGAATACAATAAAATTAGAGAACAAAATCTGTGAAGACGTGGATATGTGAATACCTAATATCAATACCAATTCTCGGATACTCGTGAATAATAATATAAATTCACGGAAAAATTTCAACAACAGGTCTCATGAATTGAACTTTAATTTCACGTGAACCCGTAAAAGTGTGAACACGTGAATTAATCAAGGAGTTCTAGTATCTTCATATAAGTGTATCCGGTGTTACACTTGCATTATACTGTCTTGTTTGAATATTCTAATGACATTGATAAGTTTCCAACGTGAATTGAACCGATACGAGTTTGTAAAATTAATGAAGAATGAATAATTAGTTGTAAAAGTTGAATGAATAAATTACGAGTGATAATTTAGGTACGGATTAATCGTAAATAATTCTTTAATTTTTTTATTGCTCCTGATATTTTAGTGTACCGAAAAAGATAACAGTACATCTAAAATACACGCATGCATTCTATTATCTTTACTTTTCAATTTTATAGTGTAATTCTTTTGATATTTCGTTTAAAAGCGAGTAATATATTATGTTATTAAAAGAATCATGAATGTAGGACATAAGTATACACATTACGTACACTATACAGTTATAATTATCATACTGGTGTTATACATCTGTCAAAAAACCTTTCATGTGAAATAACATATGTTTATGACACCCAAGAAGTATTTTATAGTTTTATAGTGTTTGAGTATACTTGAAAAAATTTCACTCGATTTGCTTTGTAGAGATTTTATTTTAAAATTTTTCTCACGAGCTGTTTGGTTTTTGTTTTGAAATATTGGATTCAATAACTTTGAGGGTCAGGATGTGTATGATCATATATGTCTTTAAACCATACAGTTTGTTGCTTAAGCACATAACATTTTTTTCTAATCCCATACTTTTATACTCTCTGACTTCAGTCCACTTAAAGTCATATATAGTCATCCACTTTTAGTAACCTCTGTGTTCAGTTCTCTTGACACATGAAAAGTTTAATGATTACTCATGATTAAAAGAAAATTTAACTCATCTGAGTTTCATTTCCATAGATTTAAAATTAATTGCAACAATTTAAAGATTACTATAACGTGTTTTTATTAAAAGCAAAATAGGAGGTTTTATTTTTTAATTTTAGTACACGGTCATATAGTATATTTAAAAAATGATGGATTGTTACGAAAAACAGAATTGAAAATTTTTAACGTAATGAGGAAGTGCGTGTTTACGTAATAAAATCTGGTGATTTTTTCTATTCGTTTTTTAAATCATTGGTACCCGGAGGCCTGTGGATTCATGTAAACAAATTGCCGGTATACCTACAATGTCAAAATATACAAACATTTTTATAAATAATTTATACAACTGTAAACTTGTGAGTTAATAAAACAGCTGAAACCGAGTCGGATTCCCAAATGTAGTGTAAATATCGACTTTGTGATTTTAGGACTACTTTTAGTTATAACTATCCGACCGTTTATAAATATTTAATGAATTTTGAAAACTGCATCGAAGAGTAGAATATAAAGAAGGATGCTCATGTATGTATGTATGTTATCTAAATTTATTGAATATAAATAATTGTTTAGTTTATTTTTAATGGATAATCAGTTCTGGGTTTATCAAATATTTTCTTTTAGTTTAATACCTACTTTTGTTTAACACCATTAATGAGCTTTGTGATATAAAAAAAAAAAAATAAAATAATTTTGAATGATTTTTGTGTAAATTTCAATAAGATAAATTTTAGCTCTTTCAAATAATAACCATTGCCTTGCAGGGAAAAAAGTCAAAGATTTATTGCTTCGCATTGAAACTTTTTATGTTTTTGAGTTTCAAGAAAATCATTTGATAAATCTTAAGTATTAACTTTTAGTTTTCAAATTAAGAAATCAAAAATAATTTATAAATTCGAATAAAAAACACATATCGACAACAAATGTTAGATGTCTGACAGTCAATATTATTTTTACATTTTTCTTACGTGAATTCGCCCGAAAATATTGAAATGATGATAATTTTGAATCTTTTGCAAATGCTGCCGACTGTGATCTCTAATGTAAATACCATCCATGTTCGATCAACTGTACACATTGGAGGATTTCAACACAGAAATATATAAAAGAAACTTTCGAAAAAAATACACGCGTATACATGGTACACAAAACCAATAACTCCCTTGCTCGCATAGTGTCGTTTCTATTTATTTCGACGTGTATACGAACCAAAGGACGTATAGACCACCCCGAAGATTTTTTACCTTTTGGCGAAGTATAATACGAAAAACATTTGCGGAGCATATCTGAGTATAGATCAATACTTCTATACATTTAAAAACATTAAAATTGAAGAAGAAAAAAATGTATATATATAATAATATATATATGTGTGTGTGTGTGTGTGTGTGTGTGTGTGTGTGTGTGTGTGTGTGTGTGTGTGTGTGTGTGTGTGTGTGTGTGTGTGTGTTTAGATCGTTGTATACGTTAAATTACAATTTTAGAACTCGATCAAACACGTGTTTCCGAGGCAAATACTTTAATAGTTTGATTTAGGGTTTCAAATAAATATCGTATGCCTAAATTTGTCATCATCACTCGTCAGTAAGACTTCAAAGAGTTAACGAATCGTTTAAACCGTTTTAAACGGGTTTTTTTTCGCAGATCACTGTTGCTCGTATAGATGTAGCTTAGTGTATACATGGAATACACGTGTGTAATATAGATTAAAAATACTAAATTTTTCAGAGGTTTTCCTAAGCCTTAATAATAGCGTTACTGTCGATTATTCGGAACTTGCACGTGAGCAGCTGTGATCTGATTCTATTGCAGTATTTACGTATATATATTTCAATACTATATGTACAATGTTCGTTTCATCAGTCCATCGGATAATCCAACCCACTGCCGTATATATTAACGGAGTGGCGTCTCAAGATCGTCGTCTTTTTAATCTTTATTTGGCTGCCGCTTTATCTGGATAAAATTATCTCTGCCCGTTTGCGTGTATGGAATAAGCGCGTTGATGGCAGGTATATAGTGCCTATACCAGTGCACCAGTTCGAAACGCGAGATCCGCGTTGTTTAAGCTCCGAGACGTTTATTTATTGATTTTATTAATCGTGTCGGATATGCGTCTAGGAAGAGATTATGACCTCTTCTCCCCCCCATTCACCAACCCGTACGAAAAGTACACTTGAACCGCGTGGACAATAGAACGTGGTGACGCCGAGCGCACTACACGCTAATAACGCTCGTGGCGTATAATATAAGCACACGTAATAACGAAATAGGATTGATCATAAAATATGTTTGTTGTATTTAATAATACCATGATGAATATAATATTTAAATTATTCATACCCTATAGTAATAGGTATACATTCGTACGCAAACTACGTTGGGATAGGACTGTGCGATTATTTTTTCCCCATAATAATCGATTATTTTTATAATTTTCGATTATAATCGATTAATCGAATATTTTGAGAGTAGTGTACGATTATTCGAATACTCATATAGTATTCGATTAATCGAATACTCGAATAGTAATCGATTAATCGATTAACCGAATAATCGTCGAATTATAATTTACAATCGAATACTCAATAATGTTCTAATAATAGTAATATGAATAACCAAATAATTTTTCTGGGTTAATCAATTTATTCATAAAAATTTTAAATACATTTCTGTTATAAAATGTTTCTATATTTATACTCGTCACTCTTCTTCGTCCGGCCGTCCGGGTAAACATCAATTACTATTTTCTTCTATCTTTCTCCGTTTCGATTCAGTAATACAAATAATACAAACACAATATTTTATTACGATTTTTCAATTCTTTTTGATGGACATATTGTTTTATGTAAACGCTAAAAACTTTAGACTTATTCAACGAATGCTTAAATGCAGATATAAATTCAACATCTTGAATTCGTCTTTTAAGTTTGAACATCCCCTTTTATAATTATATTTTCATGTTTAAGATTGTAGTTATTCGATTATTAATCGATTATTCGATTATTCGATTATTATTCGATTATTCGATTATTATTCAATTATTCGAACATTCGATTATTTATCATTCGTTAAAAATAATCGATTAATCGAATAATCGATTATAATAATCGATTAATAAAAATAATCACACAGTCCTACGTTGGGATACCGGATTTCAAAATAAAATATAAGGGACAATACACTTACTATGAATCATTTGGGGAGTGGTTGACGGGACCGTACCGATGTGCCTTATTAATTTTTCAGCACGAGGAAAATTTCACTCACTGATTTTTTTCAAAAAATACTCTTAAAGAAACCACACAATAAAGAAAAAAATTGCTTAACTTATTATCAAATTAATTGAAAAAAAATTTTTTGGATTTTGGGCGTTGAGGGACAAAATACTTAACAAAGTGAGGAAAATCGATTTGGTAATGTAACATTTCATAATATGTTATCAGTGGTACTATTCTATGATAACTAGCAAATATGTTATAATCTTGTAATTTTACTTGCAAACACATTTTGAATGTATTGTATTCGAATCATTTTTAATTTTTTTTTTTTTACTAAAACATAAAATAAAATTTACAATCTGCACATTTTTGTTTTTGTATAGCGAGTAAACTTGCGGAAAAAATATAACAATCATAAGTTGGTAATTGCGAAAAGGGAAACTATCCAGGACCTTAAACGAATACATAATTATAAAACAATAACGTTTTATTTTTTTATTTTAACGGGACGTACGGGACAATAACCTCACGATAAGGGACATTCTCATGACATTTAAACCACCACGGGTACATCGGGACACCGTGGTGAATCACGGGACGTTCTCGTATAATAATAATACGAGAAAAATATTGTAATCTGTACAACAATCTATTTCGCGTACATTATGCGCGTGATTGTCATGTGTGAGTGTGTGCGTAAATATAGGTACCGCATGCGTGCGTGAAGCGCGCGTTCAAGTTCTAAAGTGCATGAGGTTATTTCGCATTCGGTATAATAGCCACGATTATATACACACACATGCACACACACACACACACACACACACACACACACACACACACACACACACACACACACACACACACACACACACGTACGCAGTCGAGACCAATCCCGGGGGGTAGGAGGTGCCCCAGCTGCTGTTTGTTTTTACCGACACCCCGTGGTTGTCGTCCGGCACTTGTAATAAATACACGCACTATACGCGCGCGCGCGCGCGCCGCGACAAGTAGTGTTATAATTGGAACCAGTGGAAAAGCGGGCGGACGGCGCACGAGCACAATGGATCACGTTCCACGTCATTGTGTCCCGGTCGAGGGGTAAAATTGCATGGCTTAGGTTTTTCTCGTTCATTGTATACTTACTACTTTCCTGGGGAAAACCCGAAACAATATAATGTATTACAATATATTATAATAGGTACACATAAGTATAACATGTACATACACACATGTAATACACACACACACACACACACACACACACACACACACACACACACACACACACACACACACACACACACACACACACACACACACACACACACACACACACACGCATGCATGTACTTACAATGGATCGCATTTGATTATTACGATGGTTATCATTAATAAGCTGAAAATGATCGGGGGAAATCGTTTCTGAACAAGGAAATATTATTGACTGTTAACGATCCTTTTTCATACGTGCATGCGAAGGATAGCATTCCCGTATATACGTTTAGAACACACGGTCTGCGGTTTAAAACACGTTTCTGGCCGCTGTATTGAATGTAAAAGTTAATGAATGAAGTGTGTGTGTGTGTATGCGTGCGTGTGTGCGTGCGTGCGTGCGTGCGTGCGTGTGTGTGTGTGTGTGTGTGTGTGTGTGTGTGTGTGTGTGTGTGTGTGTGTGTGTGTGTGTGTGTGTGTGTATTGTATGTCCAACCACCATTCCAATGTAAACAAACACGAAATTTTAATGACATTTTCCGGGATCGATTTTGACGTAAACCAGATTCTTGAACGTTTTGGTCCTCGCTACTGGTTCGCATGTCAATAATAAATAATAATCATCACGTTCTACTGAAGAAATAGTCGCATAGACGAGATTTATTTAAATACTTGTTCTATAACTTGGTGATAAAATAATATGTCATGAATAATCATTATTAGGTAGATTGTTTTATGATTAGTTAGATGTACGTTCGTTAAATCGTTATAACATTATCGTATTGAAAGTGTTCAATGTTTAAATTATTACAACAGTCGTTCATTGCGTAGCGTTGATTGTCGTTTCACATCAGATATATTAAGCGGACGAATCGTTATTTAATTCAATATTGCCGTTTATTCATGTTACCAAATAATCAAATACACTGATATGAGGGACTGAAATATGTATGTTTTCTTTTGGGGGACACGGCGTATCATTGACATCTACTCGTTACGCGTTTCGTATAATTATATGTATATACACTTGGAACAACTTGAAATACAGTCACTCTTGTACAGTACAGTTACGTTGGGCTCGTTACGTTAGGGTCACAACTTCACAGGGTTTTTCATCACGTTTATCAGCGTAATCTGATTGTCGGCACGCGCCTACTAAATAATATTAATGAAAGATAAAAAGATTGAATTTTTTTAATCTATAAAGCTCAAGCAATATAAATCATAATACAAGTAATTGATGTTTTTTTATTTGAAATTATGACCGTTTTTGAATAACTAATAGTTAAAGCGGTCGAGTTTAAGTTGCTGTGATTTTACAATGAACCAACATTATTAAAATTAAATATCAGTATCGTATAATGTATAAATGTACCTATCAGCATTTTGCATTCACAGTAGTAAATTAATATAGCTATGAGTTGAGAGTTATTAGATCAGGCACTATATTGATTTTTTTATTAATCGTGTATATTTTTCGTAACGTGTATAACATTATAATTACCTTGAAAACTGTTGGAGTAGCTTCGTGAATTTTACATTTATTCGTTATTTCACGCGAAAATATTCCTTATACGCATGTCCGCATACTCCATGGATGTGAACTTTAGTCGTGGAGGTGTGTTCATTTTACTATATTTTGCTAAATGACATTTTAGGATTGAATTGTCGACATGTCTCTGGTGTATCCATATTCCCGGAGTGGTAAGTCGAGTCTCTCGAAAAAGGTCACTGTCATTTATTACGTGAATTGCGGCCCCGCGCCGGTGTATTTAATGCATACGTAAAGTGGGTTTTGGATATTTTTGAAACGTACATAATTGCGTTCTGGAATATCTCATTACTCCGTGCATACAGCATACCAATTAGAAACGTATTTAACCAACGGTGCAGAGTTCCCACCATAGATATTGGTCGAATTTATGTCCTGAAAAATGCGCACAGCAAATAATTATTGGTGAATCATTTCATTGAAAATTAAACAGTTCGTTTAATTCATATCGCTCAGAAATATTTGATTTCATTGACGTTTCAAAGAACATGCGAATTGATACTTACACGACCACGAAAAGTCCAAACAAGAAAAAAAAAATAATGACTGGAAAAGAAACATTCATACAAGAAAAAATGTATGAATCGCAAACAAAAAAAATTACTTGATTAGACTTTGTACTTGAATTATCAGACATATTTGTACCAGATTTTAGCTAAAAAATTTTATTATACATTAATCATAAAAGAGCATAATATAGCAAAACCAATATTTTTAACTATACCAATATTAATTATTAATTAAATTATATTGACAGTCCTGAGTCTGAAAAATGACAAGGAAAATACTTAGTTTGCAAAAATATATCTAGACGTAGGTACTTCACGTGTGATTAAAAAATATTTAGGTATACAATTAATATGTATTATATAAAAATAAAATATACCTGGGTCGCGATTAACACAAACAAATTTAAAATGGGACGCAATTAAAACGACCCGTATATTTGTTATATTTTACGTTGCCGTTTAAAATATATCAGCCACAATTATAAAAATAATTAGTTTCACGTATTAATGTGTACATACGTACGTTTTATCAGAAACAAAAATGTGTGACGTATAATATAGCTTGAAACACGACGATGACTGCGATTTGTATTTCGTCGTTCTATTAGTGACCCCACACGTTTGTTGAGTAATAAGGAACAAACTGTTGGCTTGTCATAATTAATTTCTTCTCGGAGGATTTATCATGACTTTGTCGGTTCTGGGTAGGAATATGTTTATGAGTTATGACAAACGGTTTTCACGCAGATGAAAGGGTTCCGTTTCCCCTCTCTTGTGTACTTTAAAATAAAAATACTACGTACGGCGCGGCGGTTAGGAAATGAAGTAAAAAAAAAAAAAAAATAAATTCTTATTGAGGATATTATTATAACTCGCCACCGGGGTATGAATGGCTCCAGACGGATGGATTTCGTTCCACAATTAGCTCTGTTTTGTCCGGAGAACACGTTAACCGTCTGAGATGTTGCCAAATGTTTTGTGGTAAAAACGTTATTGAACCATTCGAGAATTATTATTTTTAATCGAACTATTTTATTTTTTATTTTTATATGATTATAATTAATAGTAATACCTATAGTGATAATAATTTGGACACTATAGTGTGCAAACAATATGAGATAATTGTCGAACGCGTAAGTGTAGTGCGCAATTATTCGTCTGTAGTCGTTTTTATTTCGTGAAATTTCCACCATATTATCAACGAACTGTTCACGGTAATGGCTGAACAAACATACTGAATTGGCATTGTCATAACAATAATTAATGTTCTAAGTCATTATTTAATCGTCCCCACGTAATATTTCATCAATAATCTCTTCCAAAAAGCTTAAAAGACCGTGAATTATTAAAACGTGCTGATGTTCCTCCACCGAGAAACCGCGTTAATTAATTAAAGACAAATTATGATAAACGTCTGCAGTGCATTATGAAGCCATTGTTGTGTATCTGGAATATTTGTATTGCATTGTTTTCTATAAGTGTGTATAATAATGCAGTTAACTGCCTGCTAGACACCAAAGACGGTATCCACACGACTGATGTATTCTAATATTCGGCAAACATGTCCCCCTTTTTTAGTCGTATTGTGGAAGAAACTTCACAAGTGCGATAGTTGGACGGTGGCCCATACCAATCAATTGTCGGTAAACAGTTGGTTGATTCGAACGATGGTCAGTATACAGGGTGCCTCACGACAATTACGATATTTCCCGATATAATAAAGATAGACGAATGTTTTTTTCTTTTTTTCGGAGTCTCACAGGGCATAAAAATACATATAGTTATTTTTTATTTTAGTTAATATAAGTGTTTCAGTTAAAAATTGAAAAAAAAACTTTATTCAAATATTTTCAGCAAATTTAAAGATTTTATTTCTGTGAAGATTTTTTCATTTAACATTTTTATTTTTATTAAATTAATGATTTTTAATATTTTTTTTTTCAGAAAAATGATATTATTCAATGCCATTATAATTATTACATTATAATTATTATCATCATATTGAAATTTATAGTGATAATTTTTCTGAAACTCATAAATTTGTCTTATGCTTAAAGTTGGTAATATTACAAAATAAATAAAATATTCTTATGTATTACATTTTTAGTTTTTGCCATGAAATCTAAATGGCAGCACTGATTGTTTTTGTCGATGGCGAATTCATGGTGAGAATTGAATAAATACCCCCTCCACCCCAAGTTTTTTTTTCGTTGGTAGTAATATGTTATTCAATTGAGTACCTATGACTTAATTTAGTATTGGAACAATTGTTATTTTTACTAATTATTTCTTTATATGTTAATTAATTATTACACTATACCTACTAAAAATAGGATATTATCAAATATAATATTGTTATTATATCATATTTTTTAAACTAATTAGAGTATATTAATTAACTAATTATTCAAATAGTTCTGCATAGAAACTTAGATTTAATCCCATCCGTGACATATTAATACTTCAAGTTATAATACCATTAAATGGATCATTTTAATTGTTTTTACATATAAGATAATAAGGTAAGAAACTTATTTGTAATATCGTTATTATTTTTTTCAAAATTTATTTGCCTTTATTTAAAATATTACAGCAATAGAATAACGAATACAGTCATATAGTATGTATGTAAAAAAATATGTATACAAATTTTATTCAATTTTCCTACTCGGAATTTTGTTTGATTTAATTTATTTTAAACAGTTGATTCATTAAATTGCTATAATTATTATTACTTATAAGACCATTCGGCGTGTTGTGTCCAGGAGTGTATTTAGATTTTATTTTTTTGGGGGGAGGGGCTGTGATATTTTCTCCAACTGAAATTCCCCAATTCGGCCTATTGAACCGAACTCCAAGGTACAATCGTTACGATCAAAATCGTCAGACACATTACATGAATAACTTGTTAGTTGTTATTAATAATTATTTATACAATTATATTGAACTTTTACGATTTACATCTGATAGGACATAATAAGCAGACTTCATAAACAATTCTTGGATTTCAGGGGGCTGAAGCCCTCTCAGCCCCCCGATAAATACGCCCCTGGTTGTGTAACTTCGTATTTTAAATTATTCGACCTCGTCAACAGTGTTGCGCAAAGATCACTAAAAATTTATCTAGATAAAGATAAAAGATAAATTGAGGTTAATCGGCTTAAAATATTTTTGAAATTTTTTTTCATTACATACATTTGAAAAATAACACAAACATTACCTTACTTTACTCCACTGTGTGTAGTTTAATGAATAATGATAAACAATAAAAAAATGTGGCGGTTGAAATGTCAGATGTAGCACAGGCTGCAGAGGCTGCATCCGTAGGACCGCCTATGGTAAGGATAAAGTTGATAATAAGAAGGTTAATAGTAATTGAACGAGTATTGAGAAGGAGATTGGAATCGGGTGTAATGTAGCCAAGTGAAGAAAGGAGTGAAACAAGGATTAACCTGTTAGAGGAAATAGTGGGGCAGCAAAAGACCATGTGTTCAAAGTCACAAATGTTTTGTACTTGGTGTAGAGTGCAAAGGGGGGAGGAATTAAGATTAAGTAGGAGGGATGGGAAAGTAGGCTGTGCCCTATACGGAGACGCGCAAAGCTCACGATTAGGCAGCTAGGTAGGTCTATATCTTTGAACCATGGATGAAAGGGATTGTGGAAACAATCTTCCGGTGCCATGTCACAAAGTTCGGCAGGAGCGAGTCCCATTTTGATTGCCAGGCATTGCGTAGTACTTTACTATGGAAAGGAAGAATGTCAGAAGAAGGTAACTTAAAAGAAGAAAGATTGATGTGGGATTTTGTGGAAAATGCTAGCTGGTCGGCTCTCTCGTTACCGGAGATACCGACATGGCTAGGTACCCCAAAGAAATTTACTATTTTACCCTCATATCGTTATGATACAGTTTTTTACTACAACCAATTATCATAATCATATTAAAGTACCAAATACAAATTTATACATTGCTTACTCAAGGTTCGGTATTTTATAAAATGCCTATGCATTATATAAATTCTATACTTTTCTTGCTCGTTTTTGGCATTCTATAGAATGCACATGCATCGGTACAGTGCCGAATTGAATACTTTGTGAGTAACATATACTCACATACGTATATCACATATGGCATGTACGTACGCACAAACCTTTTTACTGCAAAATTTTGACTCTAGTACGAATGCTCGGGACTCTATTTAATAACAATTTATTTTTTACTATTCCAATATGTTCGAAATTACTCGGAACAATCTATTTTTTTATTTACGTTTCCAAGTCGAGTATTTAATTTTCATTGAATTTACCAACTTATTAAAAGTTTTTTCTTTTGCCAATGATTTTAGTTATCAATATATATGTAATGTATTATTACATTTATTCATGGAAATCAGAACCCAGAACCATAGTTCAACTGATTTCCTCTTTGTCGAGGCCTTGTATATTGTAGGTATAACACTCTATGTAATGTTATTGTTATTATTATGCTCACCTTCTCTCTCACGTTTTTCCGAGTAATATTTTTTAAAACTAATGTTATTTTGAATTTTCTGTTGAACATTTTCCTGTGGTTCAATCATCATTTTGTCATTATTTAGCGGCTTCGTTGATGTTGCTGGTGTTTTTTTCGGTACACGTAGAGTTTGAGATTTAAGGCTGAAAATGTACACAAAATTAAAAACGATTCTGCTCATTTGAGCAGTAAGTTTCTCTGCCAACCTCGGAAGACGAAACAGCGTTGGTAGTTATTAATTTGAGTGGTATGGACGTAACTACATCGGGTTCCGAAGTGTAATACTAAAAGGTTTTTGAATTTTCGGTGACTTTTTTGAAACAGTCAAAATTGGGTTTTGGAATTTTTGAGTTTTTTTGTCGAGTTTTATATGAGTAATGTTGAGTTTCACAAATTGTATTGATAGTTAAACAATAATTAATGTCTGATTAATATGAATTGAATGTTATAATTTCAGCTCATTTGGTAATTTTTGAAATTATTTCACGCGAAAATTGTTTGAATTTACGGTATTAAATTTGTGAATGAATAACTAATGATACCCATAGTTATTCGTTTATTATTTCATTTCAAAATAAAAATGATAATTGACCAAAGTAATAAATTATTGTATGATTGTTTTATTTTTTGATTTACTTTAGTAGTTTAGTATGACTAAATCAGTTGTAAGTTTATGAAATTCACTTAGAAAATTACTATCGACGAGATTATAGAGAATACGGATAACCAATTATTTGACAAAAACGTATCTTAATTATCTCTGGAGGGAAAATATTCAACTGAAGGATTGTTGAAGTTTTAGAAAAATATTCAAGGCGTTTAATCAAAAGGGGTTAAACGAGGTCTCAAGCCATTAATCCAAAACAAAATACGTCTGACTCTAGTGATTTTTTTTGCATTTAAAATAAAGTCATTTTATGCCTCATAATATGCTTCAGTAAAATTATTTTTGTTCCGAAAAAAAAAACATCATAATACTATCAATTAAATATCAATATACGTGACAATAATAGCGAGATTACTTACGGAATAAGATTATATTCAAAGATTCCTCCAAACGGATGTCCGATTTTCATTAGTTGATACAATGAGTCAGTTGGGGAATACTTTCTTTTTTCAAATATCTCTTCAATAGCACGTCGTAATACATTCTACAAACGTAAAAATAATTTAAATTATATTTTGTTTTCCAAACATGTGATGCCAAAAATATTAAGTTATGACATTTGCGAATTTTTATTTTCACAGTAACTAAAATTTAAATAAAATATCTTCTCCGTAAATAAATAACAATACAATAAAAATTGTATTGTTTGTATATACAGATTTTAAAATTTATCCTTTTTAATAAAAAAAAAGTCTAATTACTTATGGAGAAATTAAAAATAAAGTGATATTTGTTATAATTATTTATAAATTAATTGTTTCATACAAGAATAACATGAATAATATATACATAGACTATTGGTAACTCTATGTTACATAGTTGAAAGAATTAGATAAAATATAACAAGTAATAAATATATAAGTAAACTGAATAAATATAAAAAATAAACAAATACGTGTATACATTACTTGATAAATAAACAAAATAGATTTATTTAATACCAGTCTAGTTTGATAATGTAAACGTTATTGGGCGTTGTGTGTCATAAATTCTTTCTCGTCAGAATTGTACAACTTCTGTTCCTTCTTCAGTTGCAGTTATTGTACGGAATATTGGACAGCTTATGCTGCAGTTTACACAATCGCAATTCGCAGGTTCATCAGGTATAGCTGGTATAAGATCCTTTTTTACTCGGACCTCTTTGGATACCGCCCTACTGGGCTACTACCCCAACTCTAAATTTGTTAACAGTTCTCCAAACTAGTTTCTCTTGGTTATTTCTTAGACTATTATAAGTAATAAGTTTCGAAAGTTTTTGTCTTCATAAGTCTTTGGAAACTTGGAATTCCAACAAAAAGTTTATATCTTTTTAAATTTGTTATATTGTGGAATGTCAAAACGTGTGTAATGGACGTTGAAAACACTTGAATTGGCACACTTTTACACTGGAAAAAATTCAAACCCAAAAGGAGGAAAGAAGAATGGAAAAAAGTCCCAATTCAATAGGATTCTCGTCAAGAGACAAGTTCCGGCCGCTCCTCTCGTTCTAACCGCTTTTGAGCAGCTAGCTAAAACAAGCGTATATTTCTATGTTTGAAGTTTTGAACTTGATATTGTATTACATAAAAGAATATTATTCGCCCGTCTTTCACACGTCACTGTCGCCATGACAACACATATCGTACGTATTATTTATTTTTATATTTATATTTACATATTTATAGTTTTATGTCTATTTTAAAAATAATTTCCGAAAGATATTTATTATTGTTCGTCGTGAACTTGGTTTATTTTTCGATTTAGATAATACGTGTATACGCGTGCGTCGTACACACTTTTTTTATATACTTACATTTAATACTTATGTGAATCGCACGTATAATGAAGTGGGGTGCACCCTCACAATATCCCATGCTTCATAATATCCCGCATTCAAAATATCCCATGATCAAAATATCCCCGTTAGAAATATCCCATGTTCAAAATATCCCCGTTAAAATTATCCCATATTTTAAATAATTTAATTTTCCATAAAATTGACATCACGTACTCAAATATATAAGACTATACTCGAATGTTAAAATAATTAATACATTTTTTAAAAATTAATATATTATTAACATAAAAATTACTTAGTATCAATAATTTCTTATTGTGAAATATATTTTAATAAAATGTTTATACGTTAAATTTATACTAAAATATGTCATAAATGTTTGACATTTATTTTATTTTTAAAGTGCTATAATTAAAAATCTAATCTAAATATTAAAGGTAAATATTAAAATGAAAAATTATAGGCTACACCTTTGTAGTTTAGCGTAGTCAAGGTTTCATAATTTCTTATAACTTCTTTAAACCGTTTATTTAACTTCTCGTAATTATTTTTTTTTCGTGGGTAACTCACCAGTTAAATATTTCTCTATTTTTGCTTCTTGAATACCTAAATATAACAATATCATTAATTTAAAACGTGTTAAAATTTTGTATTTTGTATTTACCTTGTTCTAATTGAAGAAATTTGATAAATTTCCATATTGAAACATGATAAGCTAAAATCATTATATTTAATATGAATATACGATGTATAAATAATATAAATAATAATTGTTTAAAATATGGGATAAATTTAATGGGGATATTTTGAATGAGGATATTTTGACCATGGGATATTTTGAATGCGGGATATTTTGATGCATGGGATATTGTGAGGGGGGACCAGGAAGTGGACTACCTAAATCGCGTAAATTGTTGTTTATATGGTGGTAGTTTTTTTAAAGTGATTTGCCAGTTACCAGTGAAATTTAATTATGTGAAAAAACACGTTTTCAACGATATGCACGTGTCACGATTTTCTTTTGGAATTAATAAAGGTATTACATACCACACTGACTGTACCGTCATTTGCCATGTTTGAAGTCATGGCCGCTAGTTATCCTGACAGCTATATCTCTAAAAATTATATTATTTAATCTGTATCTTACGTATAAATCGTTTATTACACGAAAAATGAACATTTATACACTTTCGGACTGTGCGTTGTGTGGTATAGGCGAGTAAACGTTACGCGGCAGCACGCAGGCTTGTATTTAACGCAACATTCTAAAACTTCTTTTATTCGTCGGTATGTCACGCTTTAAATGTCAGTTTTAAACAAAACGATGTAACAAAAAAAAAAAATCTAAAATCATGAACGCGTATAATGTAAAATAAACAACGTAGATATGCTCGACGACGAAAACATACTGTTTACACTTGACAACGGTTCATATAACGAGTGGATCTGATATAAATATATTTAAACACGCAAAATATCTGATCGTCAATGGAATGAATATCATGACACATGACGAGACGCGGACATTGTAGGGTACGGCCCACTGTCCCTGATATAACAGTGGCCCTATAATTACACATGTATCGATTCGGCTATCCATAATATTCAAAAACTATACACACTTATCAAATGTATATACTGGTAGGGCACAAGGTTTGGACTCTAAATACATTTCTTTCAGAATAAAAAAGGAAGTACTTCGCACCGTGGGATATTCTTCACTCATTGGTCAAGATAATGGTGATGGCCTTTAGCATTTTAAAGAAACGATAAATCGTTTCTTTAGTTATATGATTCTGAGTAAAGTTTCAATACGAAAATATACCGCGTATATTATATATTTTACCATTTTTAGTCTGATTGTTGATAGATTTAAAAAAAAATTTTTTTGTTTGACAATAGAGACATTTTTTAGCGTTAAAAGATTTAAAATTTATTGTCCTATCTGTATACGAAATTTCATTATGATTGGATGGACCAATTTTTTCAAATAAACGTTTAAAGCTGACAATTTATGAAAAAATAATCGGTGTGTACTAGTTATAATTAATTTACTAGTTATAACTTATTAACTAAGTTTAATCATTAAATATTCGTGTATACGATATAATCATACCACTAACCCGGAATCGCTCACTGTCCTCTAGCACTTTTGATCACTGGGTCAGTCCGGCTCTGCAGATGACTCCATAGTTCAATTAAACAAATTCTAGAGATTATGTTATGATCGTGTGAATTTTTTTTTAAGTATGTTTTCAATGTTCAAATGTCCAATCTTCAGCACATATTTAAAATTTGCATTTTATTTCGTAGTATTTACCGATCAAGTCGAACGGGATATTATTCGTATTTTTATGTTACATCTATATTTGAAATCGATATCAATTATGATTTTGATGACGTTCATCAAACAATTCGTTGTTTGTTTAAGGATACTATCGATTTATGTACTATATTTGACTGTTGAGCCATAGTTGTATCCTTGCAAAAAGCTCTTGAAAAAAAATGTACACATGATTCAAGTACCTATACAAACTGTATCATAACCATTATAGTTCCCTAACAAACGAAACCAATAAAAACTCGTGATCCAAGCACAAGGCCATCATAATACAATTCAATTAAGCCGGACAATCGGCTGTACATGATAGCTTTAGGAGCTGCATGAATTACTCGCGGGGTTATCAATAATTACGTTTCCCCGCAAGAGCGGAGAACAACACAAAACCCAAAACCGCGTTTTTATCTAACCACGCTCTTCGCGTATCAAGTAGATGCGAATAATTGATAGAAACCATAAAATTAAACGAATGAAGTGCTTATTTAATTTAGTATTTAATACCGGTGCATTAAAAGTGAACCTTGTAATTTTTTTGGTTTAACAATTTTGTGGAATACGTTCTGAGATATTTGGATTCCATTTAAATTGCAAAGTGAGCAAAATCACTCAAAATACACCTGTATCGTCTTCTAATTCTTACAGATTGCGTTTTATTTAACACTTTAAAATACTTACGGTCAAATCATTGTATATGTTTTTCAAACTGCTTAAAATGTATATTTTAATGCTAAAAATTCTTATAAACTTATATAAATATTAATATTACAAGCGCCAATATAATTATGAGTTAAATTTTATTAATATCAAAATATGTAACGCCAATTATTATGTTTGGTATAAAAATGTTGTTTTTTGACGTGTGAAATTTGCGGCCAAAGATTTTCAAGATAGAAGTTTGCCAAAACAAAACGTCTGTCGCTAACCTTTTTTTCATAGTAATCTAACGATGAGTAAGTCTATTAGCTTATTCGGCCGCTAGTGGATTCGATGAATGCTGCGATTATTTTTAATCAACACAATGTGATAAATAACACTGTCAAAAACGGCGTAGGGTCAGTCCATGGAAAGAACGGGGGATAAAACACCCTCTTTCGTTCTACGTCGGGACTGGGAACATTTGTATAATATAATACATATATATGCGCACGGTGTGTCACCCTCTCCAAAAATTATGTGTCCGATCCGCGCGAACAATCGTTTGGGAAGAAACTTTATTTCAGGGTCGACGCGACACAGAAAAATTATTGTTATTACTGTATACCGAAATATAATAGAAGGAAACCGATAATGTTTTGATGAACGATTGTCGTACATAAATCGTAAAAATTATTGTTTGAACAGAATTAAAAAAAAAACCGGTAAAGGATAATGGTGATGGGTGTAAGTGGGTGTAAATCTACTTAACGGTTCATTTTCAAAATTGGTTCATCTGGCGCATGACAGAGTTGTACGGTAATATTTTAAACTTGAAACCATCAACGAATCATTATTTCTGAAAATGATTCTCAGTTTTTGAGATTCATGGATAATTTTATAACTAGGTTTTGGAATAAAAGAAACAATTATCAATAAACAGCATACAATAATTCATATTGGTTTGATAACATTTAAAAAAATACTCGATTCCGTCATTTTTGATAAAAGTGTAATAAAAAAACCCAATGTAAATTTACACGATATAGAAATGCGTAAAAAATTGCAGATTTTATAATTGAAAATTACTCTTTTAAAAAAAAACTAAAATCCAAAAAAAAAAAAAAAAATTAACACGTTCACGGACACCTAATTTACTCATATTTTTCATGTACCCACCTCAGAAAATCATTTTTTTGTTACTGCTATAGCAGTAATGACCTGTGGCATACAATTTTTTTATGGAATAGGTCATTACTGCCAGTGAAGTAATAATTGATATAATGTTAAAAATATTGAAATAATAATTAAAAACTAATTTTATTACTTATTTGAATATATTTAAATTATTAATGATTAACTTATTTTATATATTTTTAAAGAAAAAAGTCCATATTTAATTGTATTACGTACCAAAAAAAACATGTTTTTATAATGCAAAACGAATAAAAAAGTTAATGAAGACCTCTGTGCCATTCTTCAAAACACTTACCGGGACAAATTGGTTCACCCCAACTTTTGCACTGGAAAGACGTTTGTTTTCTTATTTTGGATTTATAGCATTGCTTACAGTTTTTAAAATGTGTTTGTCTTTTAAAATTTGGTGGATGAGGTATTTTTTCTGCGTAGTTAATAAGGAAATATAAAAATAGAATTCGTTTTACTTATATGTTATGTTATTATATTTATCTGTGCCCAAACATGTGAGTGAACACAATAGGTCAGTTAAATGTCTAGTTTCGTTTAATACCATTGATAATAGGGGTCTCTGTAAATTGCGTCCCATTTCAAATTTTTTATGTAAATTGCGGCCCGGGTATATTTTATATATACGTAAATTGCGGTCCGGGTATATTTTTGTACATATGACTATCTATTTCTTATTAATATGTAAATTACGTCTAAGCCTTTTTTCCACAAAACCAATATTTTCCTTCCCATTTTTCCGACTTAGGACTATAACTATAACAGACTTAAAACTATCTATACAAATATTATTATTATCGAATTTCAAAAAATACTTACACGTTTTAACTGTGCAACACCAACGTTGAATATCATTGTTTAGAAATTTATGAAAACGAAATTTGAAACTATCAACTATTTTCAACGTTTTATTCCTTTCCCTTTTCATAACGTCCATTTTTATTAGATTGAAAAAAAATACTGTAAACTGTAGAGAAACCACATATATATAAAACAACTAGATAGCCGACTCAACGAATACAATTGAAGTCTAGAATCCATATGCGAACAGGGCAAAATATGATTGATTAATCCATGACATTTTATATTATTCCATGAAATATAATTTTTCTGTGATTGAAACCAAAGATATAATATAAAAATTTTGTTTTATATATCAGTTATCTTTTCATATGGATTCGGATTGAAACACAATTTTTCGATTATAATTTATAAACTATAAAGTGCAATTCAAGTAATTCAACATCATGGTGGTTTCTTGTTCTGTGTCTGGTTGTGTCAACAGTAGACTGAAAGGAAGCAAAGTTCATTTTTTTCGTAAGTTCCCGGGACGCAATTTACGTATGTTTTAAAAGTACACGGACCGCAATTTACGTATGTTTTAAAAGTACGCGGGCCGCAATTCACATAGTATATGACCATGACCGTACTTATAGGGACGCAATTTACCGACTCCGGATAATAGTATTGCATGAGCAGTAACGCCCGATTTTAAACATTTTGTAAATTACTGCTATAGCAGTAGTGACCCATTACATCAAAATTGAAATCACTGCTATAGCAGTAACTGACCGTGAACGTTAAAATTAATCTAAAAAATCATTCGAGCCGTAATTTCAAATTGAAATAGTATACAAATGTAGTCTTAAAGTCTATGTGAAAATATTATCTCAATGAAACTTTCAGCAAAAGAAAATTTAATTTTCTAAACAAAGTTTTGAAAAGACAAAAAATTGTCATTTTACATGAATATATTGATTTTTTTGTTAAAATTAAAATTTTAAAAACCTAAGTGTAAAAACCATTTGAATAAATGATTTCTGGAATTTTTTTTTTAGATGAATAATAAAACATATGAGTAACGTGTTATTAAATTTGCAGAAATTAGTATTTAGAATTTAAAACTGTTATACAGATAAAACCAAGAGATTGGTTAGCATTATTTTAAAATTTTTATGTTTAGATCAAAAGTGGTTAATATACTTTTAAAATGTTGTCAATCATGATTATTGTTGATTATTGGTGAAACTTTCTCGATGCTCGCACTATTAGTCTTGGAGTAAAAATATCGTTTTCATCACATTTTATCGTTTTTACTCAGTTTTTTCCCAAAACATTGAAAAAATTCTTGAAAATATTGTAAACTTTATCTTACTAAAGAATTGAGTAGATTAAAATTCTGTTATTTACAGAAGTCTAACATGGCTTTTGAATTACGTTTAATAACCAAAAAAGTGAAGTGTTAGCAGGTGTTAAAAAAAAAAAAAAATAATAACATTATAATATTTTACTCTTTGCTCTACTCGGAATTTAAAATATTGTAACCATCATACTTAAATTATACGGTTATTATGTCCGATTTTATCGATGTCATATACGCTCTGTGCGAAGATTTCATATACTATCGCAAATTCGCCAACCCGCATTACCGAAACAGATTATTCGAGACATGTTTTCGTTATCTTTAAAATTGAAAACGCTGCTGTCGAGTATATATTGTTATGTTGACTTTGCTATCAAAATCGTGAAAATGTCTGTCATTTCACGCATGGAATAATACGATAAAAAAAGAAAATGCACATTTTCAGTCGAACTACGTAATATCGAATAGTATTGTCCGGTGTGCTATCGCGAAATCACGTCAAGACGTATCATAAAATGTATTCGATACGATGAACAAACCTATATATTTTACGTTTGCTATAGTTGTTATTGTAATCATGTTAATTTTGAAAACTGTAATTATTGTAACTCGTATGAACTGCAGCAGATGCAATATAAATGTTAATTTGTTCAACTCGAGTCATCGGAAATTCGTACGAATTATAAAAATATGTGATATCAGGAAGTACAGTTGATTAAAAAGGAACAGAGTCATTGAGTCGTGAAAGGGGAAATAAGTCTTCTCTATTGTTGTTTTGACAATTGCTGTTGCTGACATATAGTTTTACCATTGTGGTGTCATTTACATGAACTCCGATATAAGTCCAAATAATAGGTTTCTTTATTGTATTTTTACGTGTTCTTCAATTGGCGCGGCGGCATATATAAAGAACACCGAAGCTTACGTAGACGTACGCTCTACACATATTACGTGCGTGTGGTATAATTACGGTTGATTTGAAGACGTAATAAAATACGTCGTCAAAATTTAATGTAGGGTGTCCCGCGAGAATACATTGCGAATTAATCCCTTGTGCATACCGTTCGATTTTTTCCCATCATTTACAGTTTAAGACATCAATAAAACTATATTATCATAATATACGGTTATTCAATAATTGGGTTACAGCAATTTTATCTTACAAATATTCAAAAATGAAATGAAATGTATATTATAAAAGTTTCTTTAATCAGAAAAATCTAAAATGATAAGTGAATTTCATATTTTTCAACTACTCTTAAGGGGTTGTTTTGGGGGTTCAATTTTTAAAATCATATGGGAAACTATATTTTTTTCATCAACACAATATGAAGGTATTTTGTTAGTAAATTTTAATGATTGAAAAATACTAGTTGATGCAAAAATCTTTGGAGTTATTTAAAGTTTTTAGATATTGCATTACGATCACTATACAGATCACTTGCCGTGTGGTTATACATTTTAACAAGTACTACGGCGCAAAATTTCAAATCACCCTCACACCTGAATGTTTGCATTAATCAATGTTCTTCTATCCTAAAATTGACTAAAAAATATTTTCACTACTTACTGTCAAAAAAGAATATTGGTTCCCATTTGATTTTCAAAAACTAACTCTCAAAACTACCCTTTGAAGGTAGTTAAAAAATATTAAGTTTACTTATAATTTCTGATTTTTCTAAACAGAGAAATGCCCATAAAATAAATTTTACTCGGTATTGAATATCAATATATTAAAGTTGCTGTAACATAATCGCTGAATCTTTTAATATATGTTTCTGGGTTTGTTACAAAGATTTTTTTTATCGATTTCGTGTAAAGTTCTGTAAGTAATTTAATTATTTATATTTATATTTTCGACATCGCCCAAAAACGTTCACGGTTCAATGTTTTTTGTGCACTGGAAAAAATATTTAGCAGCATTTACTAGGTTTCTAACAATTTTCGTTTTCTTTCCAACTTCTAGTTCTTGAGGGTTGAGAAACAATTTCAGGAAAATCATGAAATCACTTTGCCGAGTGCAGACAATACACGTTCATATGATATTTTTTTAATTTTGAGACATGTTCGGTGAACGACTAAGTGGTGGAGAATGTACAGGAACATGAGCATCGTCACCAGCTGTGGGATCTGACGCGTCCAATTCATTAACACGGTCTGCGTAACAGAGTTTTAGACTTGTCATTGCAATCATGCGTGTAACCAACTGTTTTCATTATCAAATGAATTTCTAAGAACTTGTGTTAATTTACTTGCTCTGAAAAATAAACGAGATCTTTTATTTGAAAAGAAAATGTTGACTATTTTTTATAAGTTTTTAGTTTTCATAAATGGCATAAGTAATTAAAAACATGTCATTATGGAAAAAAGTATTTCTTAGAAATTTGAAAAATACATTATTGGACCGATATAGTTCAAGAAGTATAAGTATAAGCATTAAAGTAGATGATGATTGTAGGAAAAGTTAATGCACCCCTAAAATATAGTTTTCTATTTCATAATTTTTTTCGTAAAAATGTATAGTTAGGTATCTATTTTAGTGTTTTGAATTGTACACCGATCAATATTAAAATTCTTGCGTTATACATGGTTAAATTACGATGAATAAAACATTGTGAGAAAAATATAGTACCTATAATATTCATATTTATTGTGACATTTTATGTCTTTTCTTTGGCACATAGAATCGAAAAGCGTTACCCAAGAAGCGTTATCCAAGAAGCGTTACAGTAATGTATCGAAATTTAGAAAAACGATGCATCGTCGGCAAAAAAACGCGCGGTCACCCATCCGACAATAGCAACGCACCGTGGTGTGTAACAACAACGGTTTTGAGTGAACGTCAGCGACCACTCCGCTACACCGCGTGAGATGTTCCGATGCTAGTCGTGCATTCGACGACGTTCAAGAGAAGCGTCGTGAAATCCAAGGAGTGTATGGACGATGTCGCCGGACAATCGACGTTGTTTTCGTTTTTATTTGTTTTCTTTGCGTAGATTTGATAACTTCTTTGGCATTTATTGGTACTCGCATAGACTATAACTATATAACTTATAGGTCTATGGGTACTCGTCATTTAATTTGTGTCCATGTCTACGTCTGTACTAAAAGACATAAAATGTGTTACTTCATTGCAAACTTATATGCAATATGTTTAAGTTTAATATCTTATTTTTTATATTATCGTATTTATTGTATTTGTTTTTATGACGGTCAGATGGCTACTGCGGAAATAACGGCGTACATGAGGCCATCTGCTGGCCACAGGGACGTTATGGCGTCCGCTATCGACGGACGAAACAATCGGATGAAAATTGGCAAATCGACGAGAAGAACGACCCCGATACCGGTTCTTCCGCCCCGAATTCCCACGCCTATGCCAAACCTGCCAAAAGAATGGTATGATTTTGTTATTTTTATTTTTTGAAGCTTTCATTATTCTATTAAAAATTATTAAGACGTGTGCAAAAACAATCCGTCGTATCAGCGTATAATATATTTTACCTATGTGACGCGATAGTTATTCATGCATGTGTGCGGGACATTAGAGTTTAGCATAATTTATTATTTTTCCCAATAAATCACAAAATAACGGTTTTTTTTTAGACCATAAATGTATTGGGAATCGTAATGAAACGTTTTTATTTTTACTTTGCAGTACGCCAAAATTGAAAATCGCCAAGTACGAAAAAACATACAAGTCTTCCTTAGCGGCTCATATGTTATTATTTACTGCCGATTCCGAAAAAGACACTGGAAGACGCATCATATATAAGGTTCGTATATAATACGTTTGCTTTAGTCACGTTTCAAAAATAATGTGAGCAGTCGGTGGCTGACTCGTGCACCCCCTGCATATTCATACAGTATTAAATATATTAATATGGTGTATCAATCGGAATTGTGTTAAGTGTAACTGTCAGTCATGTATTTTAATGCATTTTTTATATAGGTGTCCCATTTTAGTTGAAAAAACCTGGTACGTATTGGATGGGTCCCATTCTTCTTCCTTATGTTATCATCAAAAACTTATCCAAGTTTGTTTGACGCATTAAATAAAAATATAGTAAAATATAAATTGAATTTCCATGCAATGTATTTATTTAAATAATTCAATACTATAATAAGTGTCGTTGCTATTACTGTTGTATAATATGACTCCACGTTATGTAATGATATAATATCCCTCGAATATAACGTGATTTAGAGTGTTTATTTCAAAATTAAACTTGAATAATAATGATGTGAAAATCATTAAAAGGTTCAGTTGATAAATAAATTCAAGTTCATCTTTTAAAGCTAAAAACAGAATGGACGAATGGACAGATAATATTTTTCTAAAACTACTACAGCAATTTAAAAATACCGACATTATTTTGGGGACTGTCCAGACACTGCGAATACCCCCAAAAATAGGCGCAGGTTATAGAGTGATTTATTTTCATTTATTCTCTTAATGGCTATGTATATATTTTGCTATACCAAGCTGAAACCAAGTTTTCGAAAAGTGATCCGGTAATAAAGTACATAATCGTTACGAAAGTTTTAGTGTAATAAAAAAAGAATAGAAAAAACGAGTTTGAAAAGACCTTTAAACAGTGGATTTTTTATTGTCATATTAATGAATTGATTTATTCGGTTTTAATTTAAAATACCTCTTAGATCTCGACAGGCGCGATGTTTTGAAATTTTAATTTCATGGTATCCATTAATAATCTATTCACAATGATGTAATTTTAAAGCTTAATTTTGTTTTATAATACCAATTTCAATATTTAAATTTAAAAATACTCCTTGGTAGATCTGCATTATGTTATATGTGATGAACGTGTATTTATGTAAAACTACTCTAAACACATTATTAAGGACTTATCCGAATTTGTATGCAAATACATTTTTTTTACTTTAAAAAAAATTGACTTTGATCAAAAATAATTGATTTACAAACATCAATATTTTACAACCTCTCTCTCAAAAAAAAAAAAAAAAAAACACATACGTAAATAGAGTAGAATATTATGGATGATGTAAATTGATTATGTGATATTAATATATATTATAAAAAAAGTACGAACTTCGCCCCATAGGATATTCTTCACTACTCGGACGTGTTAATGGAGATGGGTTTATTGAATTTTAAAGAAATTATAGATCGCTTCTTTAGTTAACAATTCTGAGCAAAGCTTCACATTCAAAATATACCTGTGGATTTTTTCAAATAAATTGTGAAAGTTGAAAATAGACGTAAAAATAGTTTATTACATAATAACGTAAAATAATTCACTTAAATGCTTATAAAACAAAATCCTTTGTCACAATTTTTGAAACCTTTTAAGCATCGTTAGTAAAGTATATGAGTAAAATCATATTAAATTTTCAGAAGTTTATATAAAATATTAAAAATATACCGTTCATGTACTTCATCAATTTTCGACTAATTTTCGGAAAATTAAATTTAAAAAAATTATCTAAAGTTTTTATGTTTGATAAAAAAGACAACTTTTTTTATAAAAAATATTATCAAAACATCTTTTTATATCTGTATTCGAAGTTTCGTCATGTTTGAATCAACCAATTTCTTTAAATAAATTGTTAAAGATGAAAATTGATGTAAAAGCAGATTATTACGTAAAAATTGTATCATAATTTACTTTAACGTTTATAAAAAAAAATTGGGGCCACGATTTTTAAATTTTTTTCTGAACTTTTAGAAAAGTGTATAAGTAAAGTCATATTAAATTTTCAAAAGTTTTGGTCAAATATTTAAAACTTTATTGGGGATAAACTTTTAAAAAACAAACTATTTTCAAAGTTCTATTTTTAACCCAAAAGTTGTCAATTTTTTCGAAACATTTTTGAAACATTTAGTAATACATTATTAGTATATGCTGAAAGTGTCAAGTTTCCAGCAACATTACTTTTGGAGTAATATCGAAATTACTAAAATCGATTTAATGAAAGTGTCGTTTACGGTGAATTTCGCCGTTTTTGGTCCATTTGAGGCTGTTTTTCCGGTTGCCTGGGAAAACTAAAAACAAAAAAATAAATAAGTAAACATCAACATCATTGTAAAACCATAAGATTCTTCATTATACTCAGAATCTAAAATGTTACGATCTTAAATTTTTATTTGAACTATTTTTTTCGTTTAGTTAATCTTTATTAAGATACTGTTAACAAACTTTAAAATGTCACCTGAAATCCAAAATGACGGATACTTGTGAACCTCAGAAGGATGGCACAATTTTATGTTTCACCGGGGTTCTAAGACGAAACCTTTTATAAAGTTTCAAAACTTTAGTATTTTTTTTGCAAGGCGTTTTCACATCGACTGGACGTGTAGACTTCACGACAAATTCAAATCTGTTTCAGAATTTTATTAAATCAATCGGTACGTTGGAATTAAAGTATACCTATAATATCACTACGAAGTGTACATAATAGAAAACCCAACCTTTTGGATGAAAGAAATTTAAATGTTTCCAAAGCTCTAAACTGGGGATTCCTGACGAGGATCCCTTTGTAAGCATTTTTAATTTTAAGACGGACGTTTTGTATAATTTGGTGCCAACGAAGTGATTCTTCTGTATCATCCGTTTGTGTTGTTAATAACTTATCGAAATGAAACGTGTAAAGACGTACGAAACGACCCGTTTTCATCTCAACAACTAACTGTCCAACGCCCGGCTTAATACAGCTTTCAACGGAGACACCCTAAATCATAATTATCACCATAAAATACCATGGCGCGAAATTGGAAAAACTATTTCAAAACACATCTCGAAAATACTACACTACAAGCTGAGCTCCAGAAACAATACAGTACAAAAACGTTGAGGCACTTATTGGAGTGATTCAGCTTATAATTTACGATGTTTAGCCCTGGGTTAGGTCGGTCCAGTAGCTCGGCGAACCAGCGCCCGATGACGTCCCGTTCACGTCCAATTTTTTGGTCTGCTGCACTTTTTTCCCGCGGACGAATTCATGACGATCGTTTCCTAATATAATATCTGTTTAAATTATAATTATTATTTGTCTGGCGAATCCCGTCCTGGTTCCGTCGACCAATATTCGTTCGAACAGACACCGACTCCGAATGTTGATCGTAATAGCGACGCGTTCTCGTCTGGTACCCCGGGTGAGCAAACGGCGTTTTTATATTATATTATAATATAATATTATGTTTTGGCCATGATATTATTATTTTCGTGCGAACACGATTTAGAAGTTTTGTCTCTTAGTCTGATAACGACGGTGGAGAAAGAAGTTTTGTCTTCGTCCCCCACGGTGGTCCTCGGACGAGACGACCTTGTCAGGCGAGGAGAACTTTGAACGAAACGTTTTTTTATTTATCTTTATATAGTTAACGTGACTCTAATGATTTTATTCGTATAGAAATTAAAATTATTAATTTTTTTTTTCATACACCACACTTGGCATGACAATTTTCTTTTAAAAATTAATGATTTCGTCAGTGCACGTGATTCCATATATTTTTTATTTACTCCAAAACAATGATCACGAGTACTTTCTAGACCAGATTAGAATGCTTCATTTTCGTCGTTTTATAAAAACTACTCGAAGTGGTTTATCTTGCATCGAATGTTTTTCGTTTAATACAATACGTTTTTCGAGTTCGTTTTCACAAGATCGTTTCACTGGTGTTGGATCTACGAAATTATATTGTCTGGACTCTAGAGTATGTTTTTGATGTCCAATACGATATTTAATTGTTCATGAATGATAATCATTAACCGGAAATATTTAATGATACGATCTAACAGTTTCCTTTTTTTTTCATTTCAAATAAACTATGAGAATATATTGTCAAAGAATAATAATCGATTTTTTGCAACACCAATTTCCACATAATATATTTTAGATTCTGGGTGAAGTGAAGGATCTTATGATTTTACAATGATGTAAAACGTTATTTTTTAAACATTTTTTTTTTCTGGAGACATTTTTGCTCAACTTAATTTTGTCCAAAAGTTTTATCCAGCAACTCTATAAATCGAAAATTCGATATTTATGGTACTTTGAGGGTTTATTAAGTTTTCATCTTTATAGTTTTTCCAGACGATTGGAAAAACAGTCTGAAATAGACCGAAAATGGTGAAATTCGCTGTAAACGACATTTACATTAATCGATTTTAGTAATTTCGTCATCGCTCCAAAAGTAATGTGACTAGAAACTTGAAATTTTCGCCATATGTCATTGACGCATCATTTCATGCGTTAAAAAAAATTACATAAAATTTGACAACTTTTGGACTGAAAATATAACTTTGAAAGTTCCTTGTTTTTTAAAGTTTATCTCTAATGAAGTTTTAAACATTTGACATAAACTTTTGAAAATTTAATATGACATTACTCATCCATTTTTCTAGCGATTCTGGAAAAATTTCAAAAATTGTGACTCCATTTTTTTTTTTATTAGCGTTTCAGTAAATTATGATACGATGTTTACGTAATAATTTGTTTTTACGTTAATTTTTAACATAAACAATTTATTTAAAGAAATTGGTCGATCCAAACGGTATATTTTAATTCTGAAGCTTTGCTCAGAATCGTTTGACTAAAGAAACAATTTATTATTTCTTTAAAATTAAATATACCCATATCCATTAACTCGTCCGAGTAGCGAAGAATATCCCATGGAGCGAAGTATGTACTTTTTAAATTATGAAAGCAATTTTATTTAATTTAGAATTGAATGATTTTACTTATAATTTCAAAAATATAAAATTGTTATACATTTGAATCAGTTTTTATGACATTGCTCGACAAATTTTTATGACTAACTTCAGTCACATACTTTTCAGTGAAGACCTTTTGATTTGAATTATTTGTATAAGTTCTCTCTCCCGTCGTCATTTTAACGTATATTTATTTCGACAGATAGCAACCTCCATCACGGTATTCTCGTGTCCGGTAGATCGCGCACGCTTGACTACTCCGTAAAAAATATATATTTTTCCGCGCCGGCTATGTGTACCTACACATCATTTTGTAATTTATTACCTAGACCGATTAATAAGTTGTATGAATTGCTTGTGCTGTCTAAATTGATATATTACTCACAGTCTGTGAACGCATATCTTTATTTTTCAGTGCATAATTTAAATTACATACCACTACCGTTTTGAATTTAACAGTAACAATTTAACATGTAAATAAAATTTAAATAATGAACCCGGACGAACACAATAAATTAAAAAAAGGTTTATGTTACCAACGGAAACGTTCCGTTGGGTTTTAATTATTCACGTTTCAATATTATGTAGGTACTTTGAAAACGTATTACAACTTGAATCTGTGTTATCACTTGTCATCCACATTGAATCAGTAATGTCAAAGACATCACTATTTTTATTTACATATTAATTGTACACATGTAGGGTGTAATAAACACGATTAATATAACACAGTATAATATTTTTTTTTTTTACACATTCAAAAAATGTCACATTTTATGTTTAGACAGTAATGAGTAGAGTGACTAAATATTGAAGTATAACATGATTTTGTTGTTTCGACAGCAACATTTTTCCGGAATATTGAGATGTTTTTTTTTGTGTGATATAGTATTATACCTTTGAGATAACTTTTTTGCACTCTATAGTTGTTATTTTACATTATTGGCTGATTAATAAGAATAATTCCGTGAGCAATGATCGATACAGTCGTCGTGTATTATAAATTATAATATATGCATGGGCATAATATCTTACTTCTCAGTTTTATTCTTAAACATGTTGTTAGACGTTATATCAATAAAATCATATCGCATAATTTTCCAAGACATTATTTAACACAACGATTTAAACAGTTAATGAACATGAAAGATGTTTCAATTTTATTAATTTTGTGTATTGCACGAGTGATTTAACAGTGCACAATTTAAAACGTGAATATTGGCGAAAATAATATCCAACGAATTTTGAAAGTTGCGCAATAGTATCGAACAAACTACTAGGAAATAAAGTTGTTGGATGTGTCTCGTTGTGGCTAGGAACTTGACATTTTTTACAATGTATTATGACGTATCACTACATCCCTCAAAAAATTGACAATTTTTGGGCTAAAAATAAAACTTTGAAAATACCTTGTTTTTTAAATTTATCCGCAATAAATTTTTGAATATTTAAAAAAATCTTTTGAACATTTCACATGACTTTATACATAAACTTCTCTAACGGTACTGAAAAAATTTCAAAAATTGTAACAAAGAATTGTTTTTTTTTTATAATCGTTCAAGTAAATTATTATACGATTTTTATGTAATAAACTGTTTTTACGTTAATTTTCCACATTAAGAATTTATTTGAAGGTTACTTTAGGTCTATCTGATCATAATGAAACTTTAAATAGATTTAGAACAATAATTTTAAAATCTTTTAGTGAAAAAAATTGTCCTCTTTGCTAAACAAAAAAATTTATGCAATTATTTGAAAAAAAAAACCTACCGACAATTAGACGAAAAATTGTGAAATACGAGTATATGAACAGTGCATTTTAATTTTGCGAAGCTTTGCTCAGAATCGTTTAACTGAAGAAATGATCTTTCATTTCTTAAAAATTCTGTACATCCATCCTCATTTACTTGTCCAAGGAGCAAAGAGCATCCCATAGGGTGAAGTACGTACTTTTTCACCTTCGTTTTTAAGTTGCCCAAATATTAAATTAATTATAATAAAAAAAATATGTATATGTATATTTTTATTTAATTTTATTACGAATTATAAACACACTCGTATCAAATTAAAAAAAAAAACAAAAAAAAAAAAAAATTGTTAAATGTTTGAAATACCAAACGTACACGAGTTGGCTGTGAGGGGTAGGTGGTGGTAGCGAGGTCGATTCAAGTCGCGTTTTTACTACTGCTGCAGTCGAAACAATTATACGAATGGAACGTTTTCCGGTACGTTGCGTGATGTGGCGGTGTAATAACGCGCCGCCGCCGTATGCATTGTTGATTATTAAAAGGCCTAACGTTTTGGACACTCGTAAAAGTTTACGACGTCTGGCAAAGGATATAATAAACGCACGTGTGCGAGGCGCGGGGACGACGGGACGCTGCTGGTGCAGAGGGCGTGCATAAACACAAAGAGCAATCGCATTGTGTTCAGCGTGTGTCTGTGCGTATACCGCGCGTATACGCGTAACGTGTACACGCTCACGCGGTAAAGGATCACGTGGACACATAACGTTATTTTTCCACGACCGACGTAGAGGAAATTCGCGCGGGTGTACTTGTTAGAGTGGGCACGTCAAACACGCGGCCCTTGTCGTCTTTTTTTTTTTTTTTTTTTTTTTTTATGACTCGCGATCGCCAGCATCCAATTAGGAAACTTGAGTGAAATCCACGAACAAAAATAATAACAATTAAATAAACGAAATGTCACAGTTTAGTTATACAGAGGTGCACACACTATATTTTTAATCGTCGATGAGCTGTTAATGAACAAGTAGGTCGTATATGGATGGATTATATATGTTTTTACAGTTTAAACAAATAAAATAAACAATAAAAATGTCATTTAAATAATTCAATAGTACCATCACTACTCACAGTGATCTAAGTGCAGTAAAAAATTGTGTAAAATGTTTTATTTTCGATAATTTTTTTTATACGACCGGCATTGTATCTTATGGAATGCTTTCGGCCCAGTTTAGACTTTCGAGTCCGTCTCTGTTGACGTCGCGTTGCCACTTCGGCCTGAAGTCACTCCAAACGTGGAGTTTTCAGTAATGCCTTCGCCGCGTGGTGTTTGCGTTTGGCGCGCGCTAATGCCACTGGAGATGTTTGGACGATAACGAGCGGCCCGGCGCAGGGACGGAGGAGATGACTCAGCTGTGATATCGAGAGGGTGTGACGGTATATCACCTAAACCCTGTCATCGGCGATAAAAACAGATCTCGCGTGGTGGTGTTTCCCCAACATCACCCTCTAGTTAGTGTAGTTAAATAAATTATCTTCAGATTTATATATATATCCATATCATGCAAGAGGGCGGCTCAGTTATACGTATACACGTAGGCGGGTGGGGTTTACCCTACAAAAGTCATAAATATTTAGAGATTTTCCAAATTTTAGAACAAATCCAATTAGCGTGAATCTTTTTAAAATCGGCACTAAACGTTAAATAGGCAAACAAGCTATGACGATCATGTCAGCAGAGAAAGATTTTCATCATTTTAACAATATTCGGAGTAAAACACAATATGTTCTTCATCGCTGTATTACATTGAGATAATTATAATGGTTTAAATTATTTTGGTACCAGCACATCTATGTGTTTGTAAATCGAGGTAGAAAATTATGTAATCACACGTATCAGTAATATAAATAAGATTATGTTATTTTAATAAGTACGATTTTTCTTATATTTATTAAAAATTGTAAACGTATGAATACGATATTACAATTGTATCATGTTTTCGTCACATATTATGATAATAATCATGCAGGTGTTTTGTTTCATTTCATGAAATTAAATAATTCCATAACCTATGAATAATTACTATAAAACTCGAAAACTGCATGTTTTGTATTCAGACGCTATCGTATACAAATACATTAAATGTATAATACAAATTCAGTTGTGACTGTGTATAAAAAAATGTATATCTTTATGTGCAATGAGTAAATATTTTGAGAAATGTATGCGTACAATTTCTGCTGAAGTCACACGTATCGAAACACTAAATCATATTAATGGTAATGATTATACTTATTGACATGCGTACATGTTCCTGTAATTTGTATCAATGAATATTGTAATATAACCGATTATAGGTAGAAATAACTTTAATTCAATCATTTCACTTAAATAACAATTAAAATAGCAATTTCGCTACTTGTCCGGAATGCAAATGTATTCCTAAAGTGACTTATTAGGTATTCTGCGTTGTAAACGTGTCTTCGTAAATATATACAGCTAATTTTTTGCTTCCTTTTTCCAAACGATTGTCTTTAATATTCCTTGCGTGTTGTCCCGGTCTCCCCCATACATACTGGTCAGTCACATTAAGTCGTCTCGTAGAAATATCCCCGAAAACCATTTGCAGCCGTGCAATTTTCCAACCCCAGACGGCGATTTTTATTCTTATTTTTTTTTTTTTTATCTTAGAGAAGGCTTTTTTACGTGCATAGAATGTTCAATAGGTTATCCCACGTAATTGTTTTTTAACGATGTCAACACATTTCTTGTATAATGGTAAATGTTGAATATTTATTTCGAAAAGTGTGTGTTCAAGTTTCGAGAGTTGTCGATTATAACTCGTGCGTTCATAATGCAAATGCAAATGTAAAATGTTGATAATTATTATGAAAATATTTCAAAATATCATGAAAGAAAATATTACCTAGAAAACCAACAGACTAAATGAATATGAAATACGTTATTGTTCTGATAACGATTATACACCATAATATATTGTACAGTTTATTCCGTATACATTTATCACCCAATTATTATTTATTACCTATATGATAACTGATTTTAAAATAAAAACTGTTCTCAAATAGTCGAATGGAACAATAAAGAAATAACTGTAATCGATTTTTAAAACATATTATCATTGTAGACACCAACAATGTTTCTGTTGAAACGTTGTTTTCGTTGATACTATTTTATATATTACCGCATTATTATTGATCGTGACTCTTAAATGTTAACCTTGATCTGATAAAAATCCTCACATAGACACATCGACGTATACATCATAAGTCATAACGTTATTCATACAATAGTCTTTACACATTGTATTATCTAAAATGTGTAATAAAGGAATACATTATGAGTCGTTATAATTATACTAAAAGCCTATTATATAAAACGTTTCATTAAAATAACTATGTCTTGTGTTCTAAAAATGTATTTTTATGTGCTATATTTATACGTATATAGTTCCATCATTTATTCTTTTGACAAAAAAAAAAAAAAAAAAAAAAAAAAAAAAAAAAAGAAAGAAATTATTATAGTAAAAAAAAGTACATTTTTAAAAATAAGATTTTACAGGATTCAGATAATATTGGCAGTGCTGTTGTAAAAACGTTTCACATCGCTTAGTTCGACGCCAGGTGTTGTTGTGTAATATGATGATACATTTGAATGAAATAGTAATAAGTTATAGTATTTGAAAAGAAATTTAGAATCAAAATTTATTTATTCAAGTACTTTTTAGATAATGATATCAAAAAATATGACTACCAATCAGTTTTTTTGATTAAGTTTATTAAGTATAGTAACTCGTCGTAATATGAGATAAATGACCGAACGTTTTCTTAAAATAAATTATTGTTTAAATACCAATTATAATTTAATGCAAACATACTGATGGGTTTAAAAAGTTCTTTGTACTCTAAACAATAATGAAAACAATAGACAGAAACGAATATTCGTATGCTTAAACAATTGCATTTATAAATGTATAATGTTACATACACTACAGTATTACATACTCTTTCTATGTAATACAATTTCATGTTTCTATCTTGGAAACGTCACATATACATAGGTATTAACTACAATTATTTTACAAAATTAAATAAAGCAACAGTAAGCACTGAATAAAATAATATACAAATTTTAATTTACAAATATATAGCTTGATTAAACCTTACATTAAGATTTAGAAATTAAATTTAAAATTAGTTGGAAATAACATTTTTTTTTTCAAATACGTTTCTTAGGTTATATGAACATGTAAACTTGATGACAATTATAAAATAAAAAAAATAGAATTCACAATTTTATTGAAAATTTCCTAACCGTCGAATTCAAAACGTATAAGAAAGGTTTAAAAACAATTGAAATATTTTTTTTCTGTTAATAAATATTTATTCAATTTCCATGCATTAACAAATAATTAAAACTACATTGTATAATTCATTATTTAATCGATCAACTGATTAACTTGGGGTTTAAAGCTGAATGACGCACCAAGTGTGAAAAAAATATTTTCAACTGATCGGGTCTAAATCATATGAACTTTAAAATGTTTGTTTACATTTTTAATGTAATTAAAATGTGTTGTGATGACTACATTAGGTATGTGAAATCAAAATATTTTTTTCTAATACGTAACAAGTACCTATTTGAGTACGAATTATACGGTCTTGTTTTTGAAATTCTTCCAGTTGTCATAGCAATGAATCATAATAATTCATAACCTTCCTTTGTGTACATCCATTGAATAGGGTTCGAAATTGGACTCACGCGCCGTATGCAGCATCATTGATATTTTCTTCTTACAATTGCCTTTAATAATAGAGATTGTGGACTTCGAATAAAAAAAAAAATAAATAAAAACTCAAAACCACAACGATCTGCTTTAATCAAAGTTTCTTCAGTGTCCCTTCAATGGCGAAGCGAACCCCTCTAGCACTTTGGAGCGTTTTTAGGGAGGGTTGGGTTTTTTAATTCGTCGTCATACAATAATATTCTTTTTGCTTAGACCCTTTTTTATATATACATGTTTTCTTTTTTATTACAGGGTGTTGACTTCAATCAACCCCCGATTTCATTTTTGACTGTGTCTACAATCATTAATTCCAAAAATCTGACGGAGCATAAAGCATTAATTATTATATACTTTACGATCTGAACCAGATTGAATTTTGCAAGTCTTGATTAAACTCGAAATCCAATTTGTTTCTATTTCAGGGTTCCCGGGAGTTCGCACGTAAACATGTTTGACGATAAAAATGATTTTCCAGACATTATATTGTAATTAGATTCAATGTTTTATATCCAAACCCCATAAATAAACATTTTTCTTTTTGAAATAAAAATCGTGGAAATTTAATTTATTTTTATACGCCAAAGGTATTACATTGACAGAAAAAATTGAGAATTTGCATTTTTTGTTCTCGTTTATTTTGAACGATGGATTGTCCAAGAATTAAGTATAGTTATTTTCGTCGACGACGCTGCGATTTGCCTCTCTGGCGATGTCATGAGTTCTTTATAGCGTACGGGGGACAAAAATGCTGTTTTTGTCTGCCATATATTAATATTCATTCGTTTCATTTCGAAATACATTAACATAAGGTTAGAAATCGTGATTTATGATTTATAAAACGTGTAATTAATATGCTACCTTTAACTGTATGGGCGCTTCTGTGATATTATTACCGGCTGTAATGTCTAAATTTTCTGTATCTGCGTAAATAAACAAAACAAAAATAATAAAAAAAAGAATACAACTGAAAAATGTTAAATAAAATAAAATCAACTATACACTTGCTTTGTATGCATAATTTACAATACCATTAATTGAAAATGCTTTTCACTTGTATAAACATTGTATTGTCAATTTTAACCGTATAAGGCAGCATTGTACTTAGTTAAAGATACAAGTAAAATAGATAACTACGTCGTTACGTTCGTCAGTTTATCGTTCCAGTAAGGTTTGTGACCGTCTATAGGGTCGCACGAAATCTGAAGGTAGTATTGGACGTGTTTAATCTGTACTGGCATCAAGGCTGGAAAAATCACCGGGCAACTCCATGAAATAAATTAGCCGCCATAAAATTCCAATACCTTTATCACTTTATCCCCGTGTTTGGAAGATATCGTATGCGGTCATATCGCACCCATAGAGCACGGCTGCGGGAATAACTATTTTTTCACCATGTTATTGATTTATCCGAGCCCGGGGAGCCAGAGACGTCCTGCGCACAGCGTCATCTCGCCATGTCGTACACGACCGTGGACTATTGCACATGAGGGACGTCTACAACAACACGTAGAGGATCTCTGAGGATCTTATCAGGTCGTCCCTCTCGCGGATCTCCGACGGATATTAACTGTCGTTAAATCAACAACAGGGCGAACCGGTACACGCATAGCTGTTTCGGGGGCCGTTCGAAACGAAGGCACGTCAGCGCACAAAGTATTATGTCCAACGTACCGACGATGATAATGAATGTTCGGGCCGGCGACTTGTTATTGACGTCGATCGGACGTTGCGCGTGTGGTGCAGCAGGTCGGTGTTTTTGTTTGCGCTCGCACCGTCGTTTCGTCCTCTGAACGCGTTTGAAAGTATTCGGCTGTCAAGTCCCCGTACATAACAACACACACACACACACATACACACACATACACACACATACACACACACACACACACACACACACACACACACACACACACACACACACACACACACACATACACACACACAAATCCACGTACACGTACGTACGCACGTCGGGGGCTTGTTGTTTCGCTTGGGGCGTATTGGGACGCGTAAAAGAGTATTATTCGTGTGTGTATATATAAAGGCACTGGTCGCAGCTAGAATATGAGTACCTAACACAATATTTTTGTTGACACTGTCGTGTGTCGGCGTCGGCCGCGTCGTCGTCGGTGTTGTTTGCGCAATGCCCGCCGTGGCAGCTGCAGGCGCTTCGGAATGCTGATCCGATTAGACAAGTGCAAATTGTCGAAAGGGGGCGGCGGTGGCAAACACGGGCGGGCCCGGCCATATAACAGCGTTACGCGTTCGCTTTTTTCCCTCGAGTTTCACCCCGCAGACCGTGAAATTCATTGGGGGCGCCGGGAAACTCGAGTCGAGCCCCCGGTGAATTCGACGGCGGTCGGACGAGGTCGGCGGGAGACATGTCAACAAATATCACCGTAATCGCCGTATACACTCTCAAACCAAATAATATAATAAGCGAGCAGCGTATTTGCGAGTATTGGTTTGAAGGCGTTTTTGGGGGAAAAGAACTAACTATGTTTTACCTATATCATATTGATTTCTTCCGGGTATTCTACTTAGTTATAAAAAACAATTCGTTTTTCGATAACACGCGAAAAAGTATAATTTTTATAATACATGAAACTTTGAGTTGAGCTTGTTGTATTCAATAACGGTATATTTTTAATTCAGGTTATATCGAATCCTGAGACTATTAACTTATTTGTTTGCCATAAATATCTAGTACGATAATTTTGAGATGATTTTATTTAATGGTTCAATAAAAAAAAAAAAAAATCGTAAAATATTAGATATGTCGGTAATAATATATGCCTACGAACACTTAAGCGTGACACGTGTGATTAATGTTTATATTAACCATGACGTAAATTCATCAATTCAATACGCGAATGTAAAACAAAATATATAAAATTACCGATAGTGTGATTTGTAAATTAATTATCGAAAGAAAAGTCTACGTAAATAAATTACCCTCTCGTTAGTGTATATCGTTCATATTGTATAGACTTTTAAAAGGAATACTGTATGCGTTCCATTTGGTGATTTTGTTAGGTGTATGAAGGAAGGTGAAGGATTATATGTATAGGGGTAGATTGATTGATTTTTAAAATCCATTCATTTTTTCTGGCTTTAAAAAAAATCCATTAAATCAATTTTAAATGAATACGCCCTTGTACCTATATATACATATACATATACATATATATATATATATATATATATATATATATACACACACACACACACACACACACACACACACAGTATACACATTTAAGTATACGTGATCAATCCTATGGAGTATAATGCATACATTATTGTAGTTAACTATTACAAATTACAATACGGCTGCGTCAATCTAATACCAAAATAGTTTAATTTAATTTGATTTCGATTAGTTTAAATTGAATTCAATAGTGATATGAAAAATATGATTGTAGAACAACTTGTTGTTGAACGAAATAAGATTTGAAAAATAATGAGAGTGGCGGCTTGATAGGATTGGATTCCAGACAGAGATGAATGATGGCGAGGAACATGACAATGGGGGAAGAAGTCCTCAACGAGCTTTGTACCGCTCAAGATAAAAAGAAAAGTTAACACTATAGAAATATTTGTATACGAATTCGAAGTATGACGAAGAAAAAAAGTCCTAAAATAATTTTTCTTTTATCCATAAACCTTTTGAAACGATGAAATCTGTACTGCTTTTTATATTTTCACGTTTACCAACTTGGTTAAAATTCCAACTTAAGCTTAAAAAAAAAAAAAAACCAAAAATAATACTATTTTTACATATTTTCCGAACAAATAGTAAGAAAACATGTTGTTTGGGTGATGAGCATATTTTATTTTTCTATACAAACGTATGTTCTTACTATAGTCTCCACTCTGCGATATTGAATGTTTGCATCGTTGATATACTTTGATGCATGTTTGCTAGTGTCTATAAAACGACAATCACGTTAAGTACACAATCAGTTGAGTATACAAACACGATCGGTGGTGACGTAAACATGATATATGCCTATTAATTATTATATTATGTAGGTATACAAACACAGAGTATATAATATAGAAAATAAACAAACACAAATATAAATTACTCACAAACACAGGCACTCACACACGAAAAAGTAATTAAAATTATAAAAATGTAATGTCATATTAAATTGAAATGGAACATAAAGACTTAATGCAAGTAGTAATGGAAAAAATATATAAATTACAACATAATGAATTAAAATTAAAATGTATACGTATGTTAGTAAAATAAAAGAAGAATATCAACGATTTCTTATTGACACAAATGAAAATAAAATAACAAATTTAAACGTAACAATACAAAAGATTCTTAATTTACTAATCAAGACGTAATGCAAACTGAATCATCAATCAAGACAATGTATCAGGCAATAATTCTTACTCCAAAGAGTTCTTAATCGTCCGTGTTCGGTGAGAGCAAGGTATCGCTGGAAGTAGCGAGACTGCGAGAGACCCCTTACACCATATAATACTTAAATTCAATATAAATATCAAAGTACCGACAACGTTATACATTATACATCAATACATATACATAGTGCATCACGACGATCTGACTGATGGAGTAACTTTTACGCTATTAATTATTTTTAATTTATATATTTTTTTATTTAACACAAAAATACTGCGCTACAATAAAAATGTATCAAAATATTTGTTTTATTTTCGGAATCTAAATTAAAAAATATATACTTTTACTCTGCAGTTAAAAAAAAAATCAAATTATCTTATGGTATTAATGTATTATTATTTTTGAAAATGTTTGAAAATAACTATTATTTTTATGGTCTATTCAATTAAAATAAATTAGTGATTTTGATTAATTTTTCCATAAAATATTAGATCAGAAAGTATTGATCGATAATATTTTGATCATTTTCAGAAACTTAAAAATATTATAGCCAGATATCGAATGAACTTTTATTAGAATTGGAAGTCCGAAATTTATCAATAAATCAAATTCACCAAAAAGCTATTTTAATTTTTCTATACAACTAAGTACAATTACTCATTTTTTTTAAATTTCGGGATACAAAATTAAAAATTGTATTCAAAACCTACTCATAGTGTAATGTTGATGTTTAATTTAAATACTAGTTAATCAAATAAAATTTACTAAAAAAAATATGTATATCGTTTGTTTGCTACAACAATGTCATAACACAAAAAACATGATTTTACACAAAACGAATTTGAAAATTGTATTTTCAATGAAATCATTTTAACGCAATAACTTAACAACTGCAGTCTAGCGGCTAATTTTGAATGCTCACTTATGTAGTTCTTGAAGTATAAAGAAAAACACCAAAATTATTATTATTTGCAAACAACTCAAAAATGACGATTTTTGTGTTTTGTCATTATTGTAGAAAACAAGCGATATATATATATTGAATAGAACAACAGTTATTTAATAATATTTCAGATTTTTGTGATACTGCAAACTGTAAACGATTATTCTAAGTATGGTATCATTGGTATCTTTCTTAATCAAATTGAATTATATCGAATAAAAACGTGTTTATACCTGAAAGTTAAATTATAAAAGGCAAGCGCATTGGTATGGTGTTCGATAATGCGACAATTTTGTTTTTAGAGCAACTGGTCCATGGCGCGAATAGTATATCTCTAGCCAAAATAAACAAAGCGCTGTGTAAGTGACACTTTTGGCCTAAACGATATTTTTACATAAAAAAAATCCAGAAAAACAGTTGTATAAATGGTTACAATGTACTAGCGATTACTTCATTAGGTAATTTCGCTCAAAATGTTTTCGTCATAGTGCATAAATATTACATTTTCATAACGTTTTTGGCGTTCCCGGACATTCGTCCGAATGTCACTTACGCCCGTTGGCCTATTAAGGTTCGAACTACATACTTATCCATGCAATGGGCATGCTGTTTCTTTAAGCAAACATTCGTCGCGAGACTCGCCGGTCGTCTGCCGTCGAGTCCTCTGCGACGGTTCGCGCTATCGTCGCGATCGTTCGTTTCGGATCGCTGCCGCAAAGTCACGATTATTGTTATTATTATTATTATTATTATTATTATTATTATTATTATTATTATTATAAAATAATAACACAAACAACAATACGATCGCGCCCCGCGATTGCGTCGCCATGTGGTGTTCGAGCTGCACACGACGGGGGTTTCGTTCTCCGGTGGCGGCGCTCGCTCTGCAGCAGTCGTTTGAACGCGGTCCGGCGGCTGTTTGGCGGTTTTCGACAAAACGTCGGCGATATGCCGTGCACACGGTCTTCGTCCGTAGCAATACAGATCGCGGTCACCGCGGTATCGCATTGGTGTGTGGTACCTCGTACTGCGTCTTTTCCGAACTCAACACACGATTAAAACATATTCTTTACTAAGTACTCACCACAGCTATACCGTGTGGAGTGACTGTAAATAATAATTGTTTAGGTTCATATAAACTGTTCTAATCGCAAAAAACAAATTGTGTACAAACATAAATTTTAGAGGACAATATGCTTCAATCACAATGCGCTCAAATAAATTTGTTCATGAGATTAAAAAAAAAAACTATAACAACATAATATTTACGAGTACATATGAAAATTAATTGCTGTTTGTTAGTTCCGCTAAAACTCAAAAACCGATTGATCGATTTAAATAACTTTTTGTTGTTTTGTTTCTGCAATTGTAAGGATAAGGTTGTACGAGAGGACATTTTTGGAAAGTCTATACCGGATAAGTCGGAAATTCGCTAATTTTTTTTACGATATCTGAGATTTGAACTTGATACCGCCACATTAATATTACAAACGTTTTTCTTTAGTTGTCTACATCACTCTATAGGTAGACGTAGTTTTCATAATATTCTACTCTATGGACAGACGTAGTCATTATATTACACTCCATGTACGTAGACAATCGTATAACTGACGAGGTGTTATAATGTCATCTTTTCGTTTATTTGTATTTGGTGAGTTTGACTCGGGGACTAACTTTACTTTTATTATTTCTAATGCCGATGACGAGGAGATAAGCTGGCAAAGAAACCCATTTTTTGTACGTACTTGCATATATCGAAAAGTACTCGACAGATTTTTCGGTAATAGGCCGAGTCACGGTGTAGGTCATAAAAATCACCATATAATATGTTATTATATAACACTGATTATATTGTTACGTTACACTTCGTGATCATATATTTTTTTTCCGTGAAAAAATAATAGCCACGTATTAACGTCATTTATCGCGGTCGTTGTATCGTCGTCGACGCGTTTGGTGTGTCCGTGTGGGCGATTGCCGCTGGAACTCGCTACGTATCTATATACAGACGACTCGTAATAGCTTTTGGTCTGCGAATGGTCTGTGAACGAAATACATTCGTGGCACACAATAAGCACACCGTTCGGTTGTAATTTCATCTTGCGACCGTCCAGTTTAATATCGTTAATCTGTGCGCGTCGAATCGAATTGCCGGGAACATTCGACACGATTGGACACGATTAAAGACAAGACACTCTATTAAAATCGACGGATAAGAGAGCGACTTTAAACACGAACCACAGTCGCAGAGATAGCCCGCTAAAAACATTACAAGGGACTATTCTATCGTTTGCCGAGTAAAGATCGCAGAGTCAAAGAGCTCATTTTATAGAATGCATAATCGGTTGGTACTGTAAGAAACCGTTTTAAAAAAATAACCAAATTTGGAAAACTACTTCGTTATCACCTGATTTAATGTTATTTATTTCTTGATTGAATTAAATTTTTATAATGACTAATTTTACCGAATTCTATTGCTGTTCTACAATATTTTAACACCACATTTCAGTGGAATTGAAAACAATGCTTTTGCGACCCCAATATTTTATTGGGAGTCAGAAGTGTGAACGCTTTTGACCTCTGGATTACGCCACAGCGGTCTTATACCTATACATGATCGTAATCCACGGAATCCAATCTACGTGTATGTGCACTGCGTATCTATTATTATAATACTGTCTTCTTAGTGCAGCGAAAACGTACCGGTACCGACGACTAGTCGTTCGCGAAGGTTCCGTGACGATGATTTTGCGATCGGCCCGTTCGAATGCGTTCGTATAAGGTGCGATGAGAATATTTAGATAACAACCGCTCGATATCTAGTGTGTAAAATGTGGTTATTGTTTTTATTAGTTTCTCATGTTCATGGGAATTTGAGATAGTTTTCGTTTGCTGACATAGCAAAAGGTATCGGTTAAAATTAAATGAAAATATAGAAAAAAAAAATCCGAATCATATATTATTGTGTATTTTTCATAATTTCCTTAATACATTGTGATTTTGCCGAAAATTTAGATTATGATTGATGTGAATGAAAAAAATATTTTCAATTAGGTTCAATTAGGTTAATTTTTATTTTTACTGTTAATATATATGTATATATGTGTGTGTGTGTGTGTGTGTGTGTGTGTGTGTGTGTGTGTGTGTGTGTGTGTGTGTGTGTGTGTGTGTGTTAAATGACAAAAAAATGTCGAAAAAATGATTATACTAATAATTTGTATAATAAGTTTGTACGTATTATTTTTAATTAGCTATTATATACAAAACAAAGAGAATTGTATACATAAATTAAAATGTGTGTAAATCGTACTTCCGTTCTTTTTTTCAACTGTTTTGCTCACGGACTGAGATATATTTTTTGATTTATGATGCCAATAAAAGTAAAACTATTTTTTAATTGCATATTTATGCGTATTATTATTATTAAGGTTAGTCGACATCGTAATAGTTCAAAACGACTGTGAACACTGCGTTGCACGTCTCGTTTTATAAAACTACACATTTATAGAGTAGGTTTGTTCGTTTCTGAAAAATGAAAATGTATAATATGATAGTATGAGGATATTGATTGATAATACACTGATTTTGTACACGAGGTATTGGGATTTATAACCAATTACGACGTGCGTTTTTTTCGGATTGCATACGCGAATTCGAGTTTGAAGTGTATGTATCTAGGTACATGTACAGGTTGGATTGTGGCTACGGCCGGTTACTACCAGTGATGAATTTCATAAAATCATGTTGGCCTGGGTAAACAATATTTAGAGGCTTATAAAATACTTTTTTTGGAACCTAAAACGAGATAGGTATATTATATTTTTAAAATAATTATTGAATAATTTGGAGTTGAAAACTTTAAGTACTTACCTTAGAAAGTTGGAACCTATCTAAAATGAAATAGGTGTACATCGTACGTTCTTGAACGAACCTGTATTCGAAAGCACTTTCGGTTTAGGTATATCAATTCGTCCAATTGGTTTTGAGAATCAAAGAGATAAATATCTTAATAACTCACTGTTTATTGATTTAATATATATTAGGTACAAATTGTCAAATTTCATTGTCAATTATAATAGTATTATTTTTTTTTTTTTTAAAGCGTTTTTATCTTCGCAAAATTAGATTATTTTAAAATTTTCAATGCCCGGCGTAAGTGACAAAAATTATCCGTCAAATTAGACCATAACCGTGACGAATTGTGTACATATCGTCTCGCATTCGTTGTAAACTGAAAAAAAAAACTAATAATCGCTAGCGATCGATCGGTCATCGTATGGAAGAAAACCGGAGTTCGTGGAGAAATAGTTCTCCACGACGACGCGATACACGCGTGGGGCTCAAGGAAATAAAACACCATGATATAATATAGATACGTGTGTTGAATTCGCGTCGGGACTTTTCGCGCCGGACTTCTCGCGGGGGCAAGGTCAACACGTGTGTTTATTCGGGGAAATAACAGTAACGCTCGGTCGTGCTGCGCGTGTGTGACGCCGACATCGCTTTGTGATAGCGAAAAGTTACACTCCAAGAGAAGAAGGCCGTCGTCGCGCCGCCGCAACACTATTGGTCTTATCCCCTCAAAGCTTATACGGCATTTTCAGGGGACCGTAACGCGCGTAAATCAATGACGTGCGTTGTTCCGGTCGCGTTTCCTCTCGGTTTACCGCGTCTCCGGTGTACGGCTCGGGCGATTAGAGCTAATGCGATAAACGATAAAGACGCGCGCGCACCGGCTCTATCCGAGAGACAGTCGGCGGCGCAGTGGTGTCCGCGGATGCGGGTGCCGTTCGTAAAACGATACGCGCGCGCGCCCTCGTCCTACCCCCGCCGCCGGCAGATCACGGAATCATAATAGGTAATATGCATACGTATTATAGATAGGGTTTACATTTTCATGAAATCTAGTTTTTTTTTAAATATTTTATTCAGGTTAAAAATAAAAAAGTTAAAAATCATGGCTGTATTTATTTAAAAGGAGACATTATGAAAAGTATAAAAGTTAATTTTTTGAAAATAAATAAATCAGAATTGAATCGCTAAATGCAGAAAGGTGACAAATCGACTCTTTAGAGTTTATAAATATAGGTACTTCATTGTACCCGCAATTTATTTAAGTTCATAAAAACACCAATAACCTTGAAATAAATAGTATAAATTACAAAGTACAATATATAAAAATAAATAGTAAACTGATTAAAATTCAGCCTAGAGTATTACAAGAATAACACAATTTGGCTCCAAAAAGCATGTGAATATATATTATACGATCGTAATTAATGAATGATAGAAACTATAATTGATAACTGATTAAGTAAGTTATAAAATGCTACTAAAAGCTTGTGGTGAAAACCAATAACCGAGAAACCATAACTACCGCTGATGATCGTTTATAATCAATGTTTACTATGTGTAATCCTATAATTACTTATCAGCACAAAGAATGAAAAAAAAAATGTTTTTCATAATTGCATTGAAATATTTCAAATTTAAAATCCTGATTAAAGATAATATTAACATCGTCACGTATAAGTTTGTTTTATAAATTTTTATTTTTTATTTTTTACTTTGTTTCGTGTTTAAACATCACTGTCCGAGCGACTTGTGCTCGGTCACAAATAATATACACATCTGCCGGTACACACGTACGAGCTAATTTAACACGACCTAACCCGACGACGCGGGCCATACGGCTTTAGACCCGTGTTCGTCGTCGTCGTGTCCGTGTTGTCTGTGTTATGATATAGCCACGTATCGCGTACATCGCGTGTCGGGTCTTGCGCACGAGAATATTATAATACTATCGTCGTCGTAGTCGTCTTGTCGCTCACAGAGTTTCTGGTGTCGTGAGTAGCACGTTATAATAATAATGTTTATATTGTATCGTCGTGCGTGGTCGAGAGGAAAAAAATCGGCGTGACGGCGGCCGCTGGACAAGTTCCGCCCTCTTCTAATATACAGACCAAAAAAAAACCATTGTATTATGTATTTGTGTATAATATGAACGCTCTAGGTGTATCATTATATAGTAGTCGGCGCAGCCGTGTTCGGATTTTTCGGACAACGATGTTTTTAATGCCGTAGTCTCGGACGAAAAGTAGGTTTCCTGTGGAATATTATTACAACATTACCTATGTATTTTTCACGCGTCCATACAAAACAAGTATTTTAGTAATTATATGCAAAACAAAGGCGTTAATTGGCATTGTGGCTTCAGTGAGGTCATATGACGTGACATAGAGTTTATGTGCTTGTAGAAATCGCGGTGCACGTAACTGTTCGTGTCCGAACCGTTCTCGTCGTCGGCGTTTTGGGTAATTTAATGCCGAAATATCGTTTTGTATTCACCTACTAGCGAGTTTTTACGAATTCGTTAAGACCATAGAAATAACAGCTGTAAGACGTCATTATTGTAATGTCTTTGGATAAAACGTACACGGTACGCTGTGTTCAATAATATGTTATGTACGAGTATAGTGTAACTTTTGGGACAATTATTATTTTTCCACTTGGCACGACGGGTGGAAGATTAGTCTCTTTCCGTGTCACTCCGAAAATTCCCAGTACGATTGTGGTGATTTTTCGTAGGTTGAATAAATACGCAAGTTCTAGAGAATATTCACGTGAAAAAGCGTGTACAATTTATAAAATGTGCCTGTTACTCCTTGTAAACCGTAACTTGGTTATTAGTTCATATTTTGATTGAAATCCGCAAACGGTATCGGTACACTTAGTACTACGTTATAACTTATTTATATAATAGAAAATTTCGGGAAAGTGGTGGGGGAGGATTATCGAAATCTCTGTGAACTAGCGCGATGATCACACACACACACACACACACACACACACACAAAAACACACACACACACACATAAACACACACACACACACACACACACACACACACACACACACACACACACACACACATACACACACCGCCTCGCGGTCTTGCCTTACACGTTTTAATACAAATTATAATGATTTATAATTAACGGTCCCGATTTCTTATATCCATCCCGTCGTTGCACCTTTGACACTAAAATGTCTCGTTTTAAAAAATCAGTCAAAGTAATAACGAAAATCAATTTTTTATGACGGATTTTCGTTTTCATCATATCTTAGCTCTTGTGTGTGCATAAATGTGTAAGGTGATCCATGGCGGCGGCGATGACCATAAATGACGCCAGGGCTATGAACTACAACGGGACTTTTGTTAACCTAACCGTTGTGTACAACGGGACTTTTGGTCCCATAGAAGTAATACCTACGTGATTTTGTTTAAAATTATGAAATAATAACGAAAAAAGAACCGTTTATAATACACGATGTGATTTATTTAAAAATCGTCGTCTCGTTTTGATAAAAAAAAATGATATGGTCACCTCGGTGAAACAGTCGAAACATACGACGTTACGAACGGACGCCGCGCGCCGCGGCCGTCGCCGACCCAGCAGCCGCTTTTTTGTATCCGGTCGTGACGCGGGCGCGGGTGGCAGCACGGAGGTCGAGCCTCGCGCACAGATGACAGCCGCACGACGACGGCCTACCGCATTCGCCTCCCACCACTCGCCGTCACGGTCTCGTCGCGCTCCCGTACCGGCGGCGCGGCGGGGCCGTACGCGTCACGGTCTCGTCGCGCTGCCCTGCCGTGTCGTCGTCCACGGCGGCGGCCGGTCGGATTACACGGCACGTCACAATTACGCGCGCGCTCGAACACACGTCATTATTATTATTAATATTATTATTATTATTATGCGCCGAGACGAATCCGTTTACACGCACACTGGTCCGGCCCGGCTCGTATGTACACTCATACCTAATAATAATAATATGTGTATAATGTACGCGTTTACGTTATGATATAGTGTATACGAGTAAAGTTGTGTGCGTTTGTGGGTGTGTGCGTGTGTGTGTAATACTCCTGACCGGACCGCACGCATACCGCACGTACGCACACACACACACACACACACACACACACACACACACACACACACACACACACACTGGCGATCCACTCGGACGTGTAAATACGTCGTTTAAGTACGTGTCGTCGCGCGCGTGTACCTGCGCGTATAATACCCGAGAGCGGTAGATTAAAGAACGCGTGAATTGCGTCACGTGTGCGGTGTGTGTGTGCCGCCTCCGGATAGGCCGTACGCGTCGCCGTGGTGTGTTATACCGCAGCGCACACATCAATCGGTGCCGTCGTCGGCCGTAACCCGACGACCGTCGAGTATTCAACGAGTAATGTAGATTATAAATTATATTATATCGTACGTTATACGCGTGTCGTACGTGTAGGCGCGACGAGAGCGAAATACGAGGAGGCGCGCAGGACCGAAACGGCGCGATCCACAAAAATTAAATTTCGTTTCGTGCGACAAAACGTTTTGGGAACGATACGATGTTTCAAAACCAATAAAGCCCGACTCACGGAAAAATCAACTTCCGTAAAATTGAAGTACTTCATTCGTTTTGGCGTCGATACGATTATTTTTCATGCCAACTCGGCCTTTGAGTTGGTTAATGTCTTAAAAGTGGTTTAAAAGACATAGATTGACTCATATCTGACTAAATAATGTTTGATTTTTCTTAGAACGGATTAAATAAAAAAAAAGCATTGTTGAAAACAATCAAAACTTGAATAGCCCTGCATAAATACTCTTTTGTAGGGCAAGCGGTTTTGGTTCTATGCATTCAGTCGCGTAGTCGGGGAGTTTTTATGGGTTCAAGCCCCCCCTTTTGGTTTTCTTTTTCATGGATATCACAGAAAGTGTTATTATATTATTATTTAACTACGTTGCTTAATATTTTACGATTATTCACAAATCAAGTCTAGTTATATTTATAAATAAAAAATTTTAATTTTCATAATAAAATACGTATGACTGCCAGTAATTTTAGGCAGCTTTATGACTTTTTGATTATAATAAAAATTATAATCTCTAAATACTATTAGAAAAAAAAAATTGAATTCTCCGATTAGTATTGCTCAGTTGTGAGTATTAATCGTGAAATAATTTAAGCAGTGGATGGAATTCTCAATGAATATGCTAAAGATCCAAGATAATAAAATTTATATAATTTAGAACTTAGAAGCAAATACATAAAGGTACTTCTAGTTATTAAAAAGGACGTACTATATTTCGCATTTCGCATCACGAGATAGATCATTTCTTTAGCTAACCAATTTTGAGCAAAGTTTAAGTAAAAAAAAAAATATATATATATATATATATATCATATATGTACCGTTTATACATTCAACCATTTTTAAT